>OZ034807.1:39369853-40569853 GCA_964028335.1 Altica lythri
TTCCATGCTTTGCGTCTCCAAACACTTTCGACAATAATGGTGCCAAAGTTCATTTATGAACTTTGTACTGTCCATTAGCCCTTCACACATAAACATTTGGTCCACTTCATATCATAATGCTGTCGCCGCCATACATCACTGTAGGTACTTTGAGCTATATGCCTCACCAACACGACACCTGACATAGTGTCCTAAAACCTGGAAAAATTTGTAAAAATAGATATAGTTACACATATGTCACATCTAGACCTTACATAAGCTCTAATTAATAGTTTGTTGAGTGTATTTAAAAGACAAGTAGTGATTAATACCTACGTACTTCAAAGCTACTTTTGTCGGACCATAAAATATTTTCCCAGTCTGTCTCTGTAAAATGTGTGTATGTTTTTGCCCACTCTAAGCCAATTTTTTGATTTTTGAAGTTATATTTTCTTTTGGTGCGTTAGGGAAAAATTATGAGAATAAATTTACTTGATATTTATTGTTATAATGCCAATGATGTCGCATGGTTTTTCGATTCCTGCCTTTGCATACTTTATTCTTATGACTAGTATGACTACCGGTCTTCTTAACCCTTATAGTATTTTGCACGGCACAACGCGAACACTTCACCGTAGCTGCTATCTGTTCTTGGCTTTTGCCTTGTTCATATTATCTCAAACTATTTGCAGAAAGTTCAAATCACTAAATATTAATATTTAAAATTTTAGAAAATTTATTATAGGAAGACAAACACTTCTATTTCCTATTTTCCGGTACTGAAAAATTCACAGAGTGCCTAATACTTATAAACATATGACTGTATATATAATTTAACTTAATAATATTTGTGGTGAAATAGATGGTGAAATACGTAAAAGAAGATTTTCTGAAAACTGGCGACAAAGCAATCAAGATCCTCAGAATTTTTTCGAAGACGTTTCTGAATTAAACGCAATTTTACACCAACGACAAGAAGGGGAAAGGAGAAATAGACTGGTACGACTCATGAAATTTTTTTAGTTATATCTTTTAGTTTATATTGCAAATTGTTTACCAAGTCTTCGCTCCAATTTTAAAATCATCACCTTCGTAATTTTTTTCAACCTATATAAAAATTTTCGTTCAAAAACATAAAAGTGTGATTAATCATTATAAAAATTAAGTAAGGTTGAAATAAGTCTTTATATCTTTTTCTCCCTTTCATACGAGAATCGTTTGAAAAGTCCGTGCAAAGTCAGAGAGATGGCACTACTGGCGCGTATCAATGTTTAGTTAGTAGCTAGTAGCATCTCTTGGAAGAACAAGTTTTGTGTCCGGTATTTGTTTGAATCGAAGTTCCCTCAGGAGGCTAAAGAATATTATGGCAAGTTTGCATTTCGATTACAGTTTATAAGTGGTGTCAAAGTAGCCATATGTGCACAAGTGACGCTAGCCATCTTGGACGACTTGTTTAGGGTAACTCTTCAGAAATTATTGTTGACATGGTGATGGATGAAAGAAGAGTGGAGATGCATGAGATTATTACTGCTATGGGCACCAGTACATAATATTTTGCATCAACTTTTATACCTATTCGCAAGATGAAAAACGAGTGAAGTGCATCAACGGTTTGAGAATTCGCAAGTCTTTAAACATCTTTCGTTACGGTGGTTAGAATGTAGATATATACATCACTACACTCCTAACACCAAAGAAAAATCTAGATAATGACTTAGTAGGAATCTGCGTCAAAATAGGCGAAGATTATTCCTTTTGCTGGAAAGATTATGTCATTTGTGATTAGCAAGGAATAATCTTCATCGAGTATCTGTAAAACGATAAAATATGATGCATATTATTTATCGTTATTCGACCGTTTGAAACTTGAGCTGCAAGAAGAACACCGTCCTTTTTTATTTTTTTATTAGAACAACGCACCAGTTGACGTCTCAAAAGCTGTGATCGCAAAATTAATGGAAGGTTTAAACTTGTTTCACAGACTTGGCTCTCTCGGGCTACTATTTGTAATGGAAGGCGGGAAAAGATTTTGTTAAAACGAGGAGATGATTGCACAACCGAATTGCTATTTTTCAGACTTGGACAAATCTTGGATCTGGATCTGGAAATTTGGGGAGGGGCGAGCTAGTGCTCAGCCAGCACTGAGGCCACATATAACCCATTGCGCATCCTCCCGTGTGTAGGGATATCCTCACCTCAGGCTGTCACCAGGCCTAGTGATTTAAAATAGGTGATGAGGCTCCCGAGGGGGATCTCCCTGACATCGGCTGGTGTAAGCCAGTACTCGCCCAACACGGATCTTCTGATTTCAGAAAAAGCAGAGCAGTCATACATTGCATAGCACCGATTCTGTTAATTTCGTCCTAAAGAGATGTTGTCGCAATTGGCAGTGACCTGTCAAGATTCCCACAGCTGTTCGGAGATTTTGTCTGGTCAATGCCTTAAATCTTTTTGCTGTTTCCTCGCCAGGATGAGGTAATAACTCTTTGTTGGACAAATCTTATTATTCGGAAGATTATTCGGAAGATATCAACAAACTGGAGCAGCGATGGACGAAGGGGTTAAGACTCAAAGGGCTATGTTGAGGCTTTACCTTTTACAATTAAGTAGTTTTAATTTTTGCACGGACTTTTCAAACTACCCTCATATACTGATTACATATTGACAATATTCATATCAATAACAGCATTTGTAATTGTTGTTAATATGTTCGATTGTAACATTTTTAATAATTCATTTATTAAGATATGCTTCTGAAGTTTTGATCAGATTTTTTAAAAAACTATAAAATTCCTAATCGGCAAGTTGAAGCATTTATTTTCTATTTTTAGAATAAATTGTATACATTTTTTTAATTTACTTCCACTGCTATACGGTTTACTACATTTGTGTAACCAATTAAGATATTCCGTTAGGGAAGTCATTTTTTGGAGACTTCAGACTATCTCCACAAATATATGCATTGCAGTCACCCTCAAACCCTGTGGAGGGTAGCAAGATCCTGGAGTGGGTGACATAAACCTATGGATGGAGTACAAGAATCGTAACTAAGCTGCAGTTGATAATATTTAGAATTTTAATGAGGGGAAACCAGAGATTTGTCCACGTTATTTTTTTTTAAGTCTGTTGAAAAAAAAATAAAATTACGTTCAGGCATTATTTTATATTTTTGTGATAGATAAAATTGGGAGAAGGAATAGAAATATACGAGGAGCAATTGCGGAGTGTAAAATGGAGTGATTATCGAAAATTAACTCGAGGTTTAGCGACAATCCTATTTAGTCCTGCAGAGTTAGCCACTTGCTCAGTTACTGGACAACGGTGGAGCCGAGCAGGAATAGGCGAAAGACCTGTGAAACCTGCTCTAGATCGGACGAAAGTTCAAGCAATAATATGTATGTAAAAATCAGATTCTAATCCAAATCTGTATTAATGATTTGTTCCCTTTTAGCATATGTAGCTAATAGATTTCCGATGGTAGAAATAAGTAGGATAAAACAAGTGTTAGCATACAAATGTAAAGAAAATTCAACTGCTTTTAAAATGAAAGCTGTTCGTTATTATGGGTAAGTAAATTTAATCTGAAATATTTTGTTATAAATATATATATAACAATAATTTTAGGGAGCAGATAAATAATTAAATTATGATTTTCGTATATGTAAACGAAACCAACTAAGCTGTGTCAAAAATATATTAAGTTGTGTAATTAACTTATTATCTTACAGTTATGTAATAACTGTGGTATTGTAATGATTTGTTTGATTTTTAATTTTTAAATAATAATACAATTTGTTGATTTTTGCTGTTGTTAATATTGTTTATATTTTTGTTAGTTAGTTAGAAACAAAATAATTATTTTAAATTCTAGTTACATGAATACTGTGTGTTTAATTTACCCTAGATAATTCCAAACTTTCTCTCGTCATTTTCATATACTTGTTGTCTGCTTCACATACTATATATGCCATGTTAACTTGTTTTGTTCTATGTACACACATGCTCAAAATCTATTTATTTATAAAATGGATCAAAAGTATTTCATGGAATAACTTGTGTAAGCTTGATACGTGGGGTAAATGAAAGAAGATATCACAATGACTTATTCTCATAAAAAAATAAGAACAATTTAAAATTATGCCAAAAACGAAAAATTATTTATCCTATTTTTTATAAAAAAAAATTGACAATTGAACAAAGAAAAAAATATTTTAATAAGAAAAGTGGCCTCATCGTGCATTTATGATGGCTCTACAGTGTCTTTCCATACTGAGGATCAAGTTATCCAAATTTTCTTGGGGAATCATCATCCAGCACTGTTGAAGAGCTTGAAACAGCTGATTGCGATTTTGAAATTGATTCTGGTCTTGAAAAACTTTTTGGTGAAGCATATCCAACGCATGCTCAATAGAATTTTGATCGGGCATTTGAGCTGGCCAGGTCAAAACTGGAATACTCTACTCTTCCAAGAAATTTCGTGTCACTCTGGCTGTATGTGGAGTAGCATTGTCATGCATCAAGATAAAATCAGGACCAATGTTTTGGACGTATGGGACACCTACAGGTTCTAGAACGTTGGTAACTTAGCACTCTGGTGATCAAAAGCGATCCAGCAGAACGAGCTCAGTTCTTCTGCCAAGCGAAATTCCTGTCGACACCATAACTGTAGCTCCTCTGTAGCTTTAAACCTCTTGTGTATGTTGCATTTGATTTCTTGCGCCAGGTTCTCTCCATACGTGTATTCTTCGAAAACTGGTTAGAAACCAAACAGATTCATCAGTAAAAAGAACATTTTATCATTGATTTTGCTCCTATACAACATGTTCTTGTGTACAACGTAGTCGGCTGGTACGATTCGCTCGATTCTAAGATTGGCATTTCCAAGATCTTCGGCTAACCAAATTACCTTCTCTCAACCTTCTGTAGATGATATGTCTGGAAACAGTCATAATATGAGCTCCACGGAGATGTTTAATTGACTCCCATTCCCTCACTGTGATTTCTTCGTGCTTCTAACCGAACATATCGGTCCATAAATTTAAAAATTCATGTGTATAATAGACTACGATATTAGTCACGGTGTTTCTGTTTTGTAATTTTTTATTTGACCGGGGACTTTTTAAATAATCATGTTGTTTATTTTGTTGACAGCATCATCACAACCAATGAAAGTCCTTTTCCTGCCAATTCTCTATGCACTATTTGACCTAGAGTTTCATCTAGAAAGATGTCATAATTTCTTCTTGAATTTAGAGTGAGAAAAATCATTATGGAACGGTGCACCATTAATAAATAGGCATGGTGGTGGATTTAGGAAGTATAGAAAGTAGCGAAAGCAAAAACTTGGCGAAGGAAAAGTGGGATTTATTAATGAGTGCAAATGATTACAGAGAATATGAGGTAGCAAAGAATGCAAACAGAGCAGTAACAAAAGCGAAACCCGAGGAAATGGATTTCTTTGTGAACTTTAATAGTAATAAGAAGAAAGAGAATTATTAAGTATAGCTAAAGAAAAGATAAATCTTAGAAAGACATAATTGCCTTTCAACATATTAAGAGTTTTAGTAGAGTTTTACATATGAGGGTATAATAGGATGATGGAAGGAATATTATGAGAATCTGATGAACGAGGAAAATAAGAGAGATAGGTATACTTGAAGATGGTATTGCAAATTTTAGAATAGTCTAAGAGAGACGTCTAAGGAGGAAGTGAAGAGTGCGTTAAAGAAGATGAAGAATGGAAAGGCGGTAGTAACGGGTGGGATACCAGCAGAAGTATGTAAGGTGCTTAATAAGTATGCAGTAGATATTCTGTTGGACCTGATGAGGAAAGTGATAAATCTAGAGAAAATACCCACGCCAATCTATAAAGGAAAAGGTGATTTGCAAGAATGTGGTAACTATAGAGGCATTAAACTGATGTCGCATTTTTGAAAATTTGGGAGAGAGTAGTTTGGAAAAGACGTGTATACGTGAATAACAATTTGGATGTATGGTGTTTTTGCTATGAGAAGAATGGTGGAGAGATGTGGTGATATTCCGCCTGCTTTCATACGCTGCTTAGAGAAAGTGTATGGCCGAGTGACGAGGTAAGAAGTGTGGAGATGTATGCGAGTAAAAGGTGTGTCTGAAAAGTGTGCCCGATTATTGCAAGATATGTATGAGGGAACAAAAACGGAAATACAAAGCAATGTTGGGTTACAGAAGGATTTGTAGTGCATGTTGGGTTCCACCAGGTGTCGGTACTAAGCCTGTATCTGTTTAGTATGGTGATGGATGTTTTTACTGAAGGGATAAGAGGTGAAGTCACATGGGATATGATGTATACGGAGGATATAGTGATGTAGATCTTGTGAAGAAAAACTTGAGAAATTGGGAAAGCACTTTAGAGTAGACGGTTTAGAGTGAGTAGGACAAAGACTGAGTATATGACAATAAACGGAAAGAATGAACTTAAAATCAATCTGCAAGACCAAGTGCTGTCAGCTGTCCAAAATTTCATTAATATTATTATTATTTCATAAATAAGCACAATTTACAAAAAGAACTTTTTATAATAGAAAGTTTTTTACTGATTTATAGGTCATATTTTGTGTCATCTCAACAATGCACAGCATCCCTGATTTTGCAAAAATATTAAGTCATACAACGCTGTGATTGATCATAGAGAAGATTGTTTCTCCACGACCATTAATGAATGTAATAATTCCGACTTCATTTTTAATAATAGAAAGTGTTCATTCTCACTCTTGAGATAGAATATTCATTCTGAAACACTTGCTTCTTATGTGTTTTGCATGTATTTCCATTCTATAACTAGTGACGGAATAACATTCTGTAATTGCTCAACAAAAAACATAGATTGCCCTGCGAATTTTAAAACTGTCACTCAGTTTGTCAGTGCGACGTTCTAATTGTTTTGCTACATATTTCAATTTAAATAACCAGAATTATTACATGGTCGTGGAGAAAATACAGTTTGTTACACGGTTAGAATGAAAATTCGATAACTCGTGGTTCCTCTCGCTCGCTACGCTCGCGTTCGGAATTCTCCACTCGTATCGAATTTTCATTCTAACCTTGTTACAGAATATACTATTCCTTGTTAACAAAATCAAGGGTAGTTGTATCTAAAAACTTTCTAAAACAGTTTATTTTATTACCAGTTAAAATAATAATTACTGTTTTCACATGTAAGAACAAAAAAAAAAAGAAAAAAAAACTTCTCTGTCGCGTAATCGATCCCATTATGATAACATAACAGAACTGTCACAAGTGGACTGATCCGCAGCCTAACCAACTACGCTAAGAACGATTTATTTAATAACTTTCAAAATAATATTATCTATACACAACTTAGATCATGTTTAATATCAATTCGGTATAAATTTCGAAATCTATGTATATGCCTAAACACACTTGAAACATGCATTGTCATCCAGTTCTTAGCTATCCTGAAAATTTCAGAGCTATAGGTAGTCGGGAAATAGGTTTAAATTCGATTACAAATTCCACGGAATGACACAGAGACACAGAACACGGCGAAAATATAAAAAACTTTCTAATATCAAAACTATTTAGAGTCTGTGCTAGAAACGAGTGGAGAGTAAAAGTGTGATGGATCATAGAATTAACTGTGCATGAATGAATTGCAGAAGAATGAGTGGAGTTTTGAGTGCAAAAATGAAAGGTAGTCGTACAAGAGAGTTGTAAGAGAAGCGTTGATGTATAACTAAGAAACTTCCATAACGAAAGAGCAGGAGAGAAAGTTTGAAGTGGCAGAGATGAAGATGTTACGTCGGATGTGTGGATTTAAGAGATGAGATAGACAGGTACAGTGATATATAGTGGGATGAGAATTGTGTGAGTAAAAGTATAGATGAATGTGAAATGAAGGTTGACCGAAGAGAAAGACCGAAGTTGAGGTGGATGGATAACATAAATAAAGACCTAAAGAGAAAAAATGTAATAGAGAGGATGCATTAAAAAGAGACAGGCGGAAACGAATGAAACGAAAGGCTAACGCAACTAGGTTTGAAATATGGTTACGAAAAAGACAGGAGAAGTTATGAGAGCATAGAGCAATTTTTGGGAAATATATATGAGTATTAGGTTATTCTCCATCAAGACAACTTTATTCCGTAATATTCTATCATACACAAAAAATCGAAAATGCGTGAGACTAAAGAGAAAATTCCATGACTGGTCTTTTTTTTATTATCATTAAGGAATGTCCTCGCGTAGGTATAGACCCAAATACAAATGTACCGAGAACATCTATTGGGTCAGAAGAGACAATTTATTAATTTGGGATTTAAAGGCCTGCAAATTAGGACGAGTGGGGAAGACGTGGGAAGGTAAGGAGTTCCACAATCTGGAGACCATGAGGATGAAGGAACGATCGAATCGATCCCTTCTCGATGTCCAGCATTGAACAGTATAAAGGCGGAAACATACTATTAAAACGTGACACGACGCCACGCATGTTAGTCCATATATTTATGTTGCGGCGTGTGGTCACATAGCGTATTGTCTATGTGCTTCTAACTGTATTAAATATATGGAATTGAGAGGTACTAACATGCGTCGGGTGGGGTGGCGTCATGTCACGTTTTGATAGTATGTTTCCGCCTTAAGGGTTCATGGAGTTGATGCGTTGCTCTGGCTGGTCTGACACGTGGAAGCATTATAGAGCGGAGTTCTTCTGAGCAAAATCCGTTTATGTATCGGTAAAACAAGGAAAGATCAGACACTGCTCTTCGGTGGGACAATGAGGCTAGGTTTTTGGTGATACTAGTGTCGTTTATTAGTCGAACTGCTCTTCTCTGTATTGCATCAAGAACTCCAAGCTTTGACAGAGCCGCCGAACCCCATACATGCGAGCAGTATTCAAAGATTCAAGATTAGTTCGTATTTGGGCTTTGTAAAGAGTAGCTAAGTTGGATGGAGAAAAATATTTCCGTGCTCTAAACAGAAAGCCTAATTTCTTTCCTGCTGAACTCTCTTCATGATACCTTCACGTTTTTTATGCATGTACCAGTATCGCGAGAAGTATGAAATATATTTCGGAACAATCATGTTTTTTATTACAGCCAAAAGTTATTTTATAACTACAAATCTGGCAACTACGCATACAATGTAGGTCATTAGTACAATGTTAAAAAAGAAGACGAAAATAGATTTGACGTTTGACGGTTTGACATCTGTTGTTCATGTGGTATGTGATATGTGACCGGTTTCTGCCACTACTTGCAAGTTGCAACATATTTTAGTGAAATTAAATCATAAAAATGGTTTTAGATCTTGATTTGTTTCGTACAGATAAGGGTGGAAACCCAGATCTAATTAGAAATAATCAGAAAAAGCGATTTAAAGATGTTGGTTTAGTAGACAAAGTTGTCGAAAGAGATTCCACCTGGAGACAACTGAGGCACAAAGCTGATAATTGGAATAAATTAAAAAATGTGTGTAGTAAGGCAATTGGTGAAAAGATGAAAAAAAAGGAACCTCAAGGTGATGCGAACCAAGTTTTACCCGAATCTGTTGTAACTAATTTGGAAAACTTAACTCTAGAAAATCTGCAATCTTTAACGGTAAATCAAATAAAAACGGTATGTACTCATTTTCAGTTCAGATTTTTTAAATAGTTTCTCTCATTTTAAATGATAAAATGTCTCTAAATATGTTATTTTTTATTTTAGGTAAGAACTTTAATAGATGAGGCTATAGTTAACAATGATAATGAATTAACTAAAACAGAAAAGGAGAGGAATGAAGCCTTAAAGGAAGTGGGTAATCATTTACATGAATCTGTACCAGTGGATAGTGATGAAGATAATAATAAAGTTGAAAGAACTTTTGGTGATTGTAGTATAAGAAAAAAGTATTCTCATGTAGACTTGATAGTAATGATTGATGGTATGGATGGTGATAGAGGAGCGGTTGTTTCTGGAGGAAGAGGTTACTACCTAACCGGACCTGCGGTGTTCTTGGAACAAGCTTTGATACAATTAGCTCTGAGAATTCTACATAAAAAAGGATATAAACCAATCTACACTCCATTTTTTATGCGTAAAGAGGTTTGATGTTACATTTATTATAAATTACAATTTCGATTCTTATTATCTCGATTATTAGGTTATGCAAGAAGTTGCTCAACTGTCTCAGTTTGATGAAGAATTATATAAAGTTATAGGAAAAGGTAGTGAAAATGCACAGGATAAAGAGGTAGAAGAAAAATATTTAATAGCTACTTCAGAGCAACCAATTGCTGCATTTCATAGAGATGAATGGATAGCTGAAGCATCGTTACCAATAAGGTATTCTGGATTTTCAACATGTTTTAGACAAGAAGTTGGGTCACATGGACGAGATACAAGAGGGATTTTCAGGGTCCATCAATTTGAAAAGGTATCTACAATGATTCTTTCTATTCGAATATATCTGTAACTAGGTATCTATTGCTTTTTAGGTTGAACAATTTTGTCTAACTTCTCCATTTGATAATAAATCTTGGGAAATGATGGATGAAATGATAAATAATGCTGAAGAATTTTACAAAGCACTAGAAATTCCCTATCGAATTGTAAACATCGTTTCGGGTGCTCTCAATAACGCTGCTGCAAAAAAGCTGGATTTAGAAGCATGGTTTCCAGGATCAGGAGCATTTAGAGAATTAGTTTCATGCAGTAACTGCTTAGATTACCAATCAAGGAGGCTATTAGTTAGATATGGTCAAACAAAGAAAATGAACGCTACTACTGATTATGTTCACATGCTGAATGCAACAATGTGTGCAGTAACAAGGGTTATTTGTGCAATTTTAGAAAATAATCAAACTGAAACTGTTATTAAAGTACCAACTATGTTAAAGAAATTTATGCCTGAAGAATACGAGGATGAAATTCCTTTTGTTAAACCAGCACCAATTGATTTGGAAAAAGACTCTAAGAAGGCGAAGAAACAAAAAGAGGGAATGAAGAAAGGGACAGGAGAAGAATGAAACAATTTTGAAAGCTGCATTTATACAATCTAGCTCATTTTTTAATTGCCTTGTATTTAAGTGTATTTAATATTTTGCTTATTACATTATTATTAAATATGTAATAAATTTAAGGAGAGGAATGTTTCTTGGTATAATTTTGTTAAATTTAGAAAGCTTTTATAGAAAATTTATTTTTATTTCAAAATCACAATTATCAAAAGATTTATGTACAAAACCTGAGTTCTAAGACAGTCTTCACAAAAATATGGCAGTAAATCATTGATGTTAACAATAGAACAGCTTTTTACATCATCCGTCTGTTTGTTCTAATTTCGGGACTACTATAGAACGAACTTGCATCTCCATAAATGGGATCCCGGCTCCCATTACTACAACAACTACAGTTGAATTTATGCGGTGAACTTGTCGGGGATATCCTTGTTTGATTTGCCAAATATTTGCTCCTATTAGCAGCACATATGTGATCTGTTGAGTACTGTTGAATCTTCGATAAACCACTACCTGGAGGACCTGGAGGCGGTCGTGGGGAATGAAGGTTGACATTGACCACTGGTTGCATATATCTCGAGTAAACTATAAAATTTGTATACTTAGAATATAAAAAAACAGTCTTAATTTCAAGTACTTACAGTAGAATGTAATAAAGAAAATAATGAGAACTGCAGCTGCTGACCATATTGCATATTTGTATGTGTGTAGGAAAATTACCAACGGTGATCGCTCTCCGCCACCACATAATGTCCTCTCTGCTTCTCCACCAACTCTTACGAGAATCTGGAATAAGTTAAATGATTAAATAATCCGTTTTAATCTCAAAAAAAATTTAGTAATAAGAGAAATACCTTGATGTTTTGTTTAGTTATTCTTGAATTAATTACAATTCCCATTGCCTCCTCAAGTTTTGCCAATCTCCAATGGTAATCAATTAACTGAATTTGGTATTTTATTCCAAATGCTACCGGAGTTCCACCGTCCACATATAATATACTACTATCAGCTGGAGCAACCTAAAACAATGAAAACCAATTAAATATAATATTTAACACTACTTTTTGCAGTAATTTGTATCAATTTGGTTCTCATAGTTGAAACTAATAACATTTAGGCATTTACACGTAAAATTCGAAGAAATGACTCAAATTTCAAAATCAATTTATATATTAACTAGCGGACCCGGCGAACTTCGTACCGCCTAATACTTTTCAAATTTTTACGATTATTCTCATGGGCGTTGTAAAAGGGTTGGGCAAAGATCCGCTGGAGGATGGTGAAACTGCGAAGACTGTTCTTATTAAGTTTGATGACGAAACAATATGTAGCAGATTAATGCCAATAGCTTCGTTTCTATTCCACTAATCTGTGCAACTAGAGGCTACAGTGACTTGAGAGTCGAATGTTTCCTCTTATTTAATCGTGCATAAGTTGCAAGGTCAAACCTCGATACAGCTGTCCTTGGCGAAGGGCCAAGTCTACGTAGCTTTCAGCAGAGTTAAGGCTTTAAAAGGAAAAGGCTCTGTCTGATTTAGAACCTCTAAACTATTATGTAGACTTCACGATGAACGAGCATTAGCAGAAATGTTTTTTTTTAGTGTTTCTTAGTAAGTATTATGCTTTTATTTACTATCATATAGGTACCTCGTTTTTTTTGAAATTTTTATGGTATCAAGAAATCAAAACTTTTAATATTTACCACAAAGTCTTACCTCAATTTGCTCCAGTACTTCTGGAAGTCCAATAACTGTAAATTCTCCCATAAAAGTATTTTCTAAATATATTTCTTTTACAGTGTAAACACCTGGTAAGAATGTAAGTGTAACCTGTTTAGACACAACTTGTCCATCATCGGTTGTTGCCCAAACAATTACATCAGTTTTTAACAACGATATAGTACTTCCATTTACTCCTAAATTAATTAACTTGCAAGCATATTGACCTAGAATGTAAAAGTAAATTTTACATATAGATATTTTTCACAATTCATAATTAAAGGTATAACTAGAAAGATTCTTAAACATCAATAATAAAAAATAATTGTTTTAGCTGTGTCAAGACTTCTCTACCATGTACTTCACGGGTGTTGTTAAAGAAATTCCCAATTGTAATTTACCAATTCCAACTTTAATTAAAGATATAGAATACTGTTTAGGTAGAGTGGAGTTACCAGATGAAAATAAAAATCCTACTATTAGAGCACAAGCGACCAATATTTTGACAAATAGTTGGCACCATTTTCAAAATAACAAACATTTAGATTTAATTCAAAGAGGCTTTTTAAAAACCAAACATTTTTTAAAACATCTTAGTGATGAAATGTGACAAAGGTAATTCCACTGTACTTATGTACAAACACGAATACACTGAATGTTTAAACATGTTATCTGACAATATTATTTATAAAAAAATGATAAGGACCCTACATTGAAATACGAGTCCAGAATTAATTAACAAACTTAAAAATAATAACCTTGACAAAACTCAACATGCAAATATAAAAGACATAATTTAGTAACACCTAAATTAGAATGAGAAAAACTCATAAAACAACCTTTAGCATGAGACCGGTAGTTAGCTGTATAAATTCTTCATCTTATAATAGATTCATTCAATTTTATCATCAGTTTTATCCATAACTACATACAATGTTAAAAATTCATTTGAATTTGTAACTTTTATAAGATCCATTAATATTTCAGAAAATTACATTTTAGTGTCCTTAGACGTTTTTTTACGAACATTCCTAAGGATCTGGTAATTGACATTATTAGTAAGAAATGGCGTCACATATCAGCTTACACTGAAATAACTAAACAACTATTTTTTAAATTGATCATCAGGTGATTTATTTTTAGCCCTGAAGATGTCAAAATATATTGACGAAACTTCAGCATATTAAAAAAAATTGCTGTTTCTATTAAAAGTCCTCTTTCCCATTATACCCTTATCAACATTAAGTTTTTAATATAATGTTGAAATGATATCGTCTCAAGCCTGTTTTATGTGAATGATGCAAATTATTTTTGCTTCATTTGGGGAGAGTATATAAATACCGTTAAATGAGAGAGCATTCAGAAATGATGCTGATAAAAATTACTTTGGTCACTCCCTGGATATGAAAAATAAGCCGCAAAAAGAATGAATACAAAAGTACTATAAACCTGCAACCACTTGGATGTTTGGTAAACATAATCGACATTAACCAAAAAATGTCTTGGGAAATGAGAATATACTTGTATACGGAAAGTATATACACGTATCTTGAGCTCAAAGATTTAACCTGAACCTCATGCTTATGCTTGAAACAATACTACTCCAAACACATTGAACGACAAAAGATCAAAATTCAAAAATTTTACCATCTGGACTATTTTCCCGCCATTCTTGGGGATCTACCTAAAGAATAGGACAGACGATTCTACCAGGATCTTTGTACGATAGAGGAACGCTATTAAGGCTACTGGAATCCACATACCTCTATTAAACAAACTTTTAGTTTTTTAAAAATATTGACGAGAAATGAAAACGGGGTACTTTTCTACAAGGCCGATACATAAAATTTTTATACAAAGGAAACTCAGCTAGATTTCGACATTTTTAACTGGAGCTTATATTTAATAATATTAACCTTTAACCAAAACAAGATAAAATTTTAAATTGCATTTTAATAAATAAATTTAATGAAATATAATTACCAGTATCCGGAACCCAACTTGGAGTAATGTTAAAGAGCTGATCAAATTCAATAGGAGTGGTGTGATTAGAGAATGTTCCATAACATTTGAAACCATGTGGACGTACAAGTTTTCGTACGTCGGTTCTGCATCTCCAACCTTGAATCTAAACAGAATATAATATAGAGTTCTACACAGTGTTATTGTCAATAACGTACCAAATTGTTAGTTTTTATACCAAAACTTTTATCACTCTGTAATACCAATACAACCCTTACAACAGAGTTGATATCACCATTCGTTAATACCAAGTGAGTATAATCTATAAACTCGATCTGACTAACTACATTAATTTCAATCTGGATTGGAGCACTTTTTAATAATGAATGCGTTAACACAACTATTCCTTCCTTGTTACCGACAAATCCGATATCAAGAGCCGGATTGATATGAATCAGAGCATCATCACTACTTCTCCAAGTACCAGGAACATTGTATTCGCTAACAATAGGTGTCCATAAACATATCACATCTCCTGTTGTCAAACTATCCAGTATCGGCTTAACTGATTGTTCTACGTGGACTTTAAGGTAATCTGCAGTTTGTTGAATTCCTAAACATAAGTTTAAATACAATAATATACTTTAAAACTGAAGGACTAGAGACAAGGAATAGGCTACTTGACACATAACTAATTTCATACAATAAATGAGTATTTCTTACACTATTTAGCTTACGAAAACGGAATATATCGATTTTAATAACTAAATGCGTAAGATTAATTTAAAAAATGTGTTTAATTTGAATCGCCGAAAACGCTGTCGGCCATGTTGTGACGTCATACAAATTGTAAACAAAACGAGTAATTTGACGTGGTGTTATTAAAAGTATAAATATTTCGATAAAAATTCCTTATCACGTTCTTAATTTATTTGCTTTATTGAAAAACAATAATAAATTCATTATGGACGTTGGTTTCACAAAAGAAGACAGCACAAATTTGCCAAAAATTGATACATTATTGGTTCGTTTCTTTGCCTTGAATTCCAGATTTCTGCTCTGCCGAGCTAAGAAATGTCAAGACTTCTATGTAAGTACAGTGCAGTTGTTAAATAGTAGACATAAAAAGGAAGAATGAGTGTATTTATTCTTTTCAGAAGGGATTCAAAAGTACCTACTCATTTATGTCGTAAGTATCGTAACCTCTGAATAATGTAACTAACATCTATTTGTATTCCTTGATGTGTTTTTGCATTCTCGGACGTTGCCATAACGATAATTACTGTATTTTTTATGGAAATTAGTTAAAATCATGTTTTTAAAGTAAAGTAAACTGGAAATTTGTCCGTGTTTATATGTCAAATGATTGTTTACAATACGTATGACGTCATAAAATGGCGGACAGCGTTTTCGCACCTACATGAAGAAATGGATTTTAAATTACAGTTTTGTGGTTTCATAGGTGTTGAAAAAATATAGTAATATTTTTTTTACCTTAGTAGCACAAATATTAACTATTTAGGACCTAGTTTAAAAAAGAGTCAACTAGCCTATTGATAAAAGAATTCAAGAGAATGCACTTAGACATATTTATTGGTAACTACCGAAACCACAGAAAAAGGGAAACGAAACACAATGTATAGATGATTTATTTTACGCTGGGAGCGGTAAGAAAAGAAAAAGAAAGAGCAGCTGCTGGAGTGGAAATTTTAGTAAACAGAAAATTTGTTAAAACAATAGAATCATGGGAACCCATAAATCAACGAGTAGTAAAATTAGCCATGAAAATCTATGGTAGACAAATTGTAAATCATCCAGTGTGACCCTCCGTCCGTGTGCGCTATGTCTCTTCGTAATGTCTAATAGAAAGTGAAGACGGAAAAGAAGAGAAAAGAAATTGAACACACATTTATTGCATGACGAATCTACAAGGAACCTAGCAAAGGAAACTGGACCAGAAACTACAGGAATTTGGTTTTCTTAACATTATAGACACATATGAGCAAATAAAACTTTGTTTAACAGAATCCGCAATAGAAGCTTTGGAAGAAGTTGAAAAAATAAACACACAATACAAGGTACAAACAACGTCAATGTAAGTAAAAAAGTACCATCGGATTTATAAATAGGCATTATGTCCACGAGTTTTAAAAACCCTTTACAATTTTACCGTAAGAGTATCCGATCTGGACCAAAATTAATAGGCTTCTTCCCCATGAAATGAGTATTCTATATATCAAATTTTATGACCCTGTGACCTTCCGTTTGAGCGTTAATGCGCACAGGGACGAAGGGACACACAAGCTGATCTTATAAAGTCCCGATGGCATTTAATAGACGAAAAAACAAAAAAATACATCGAAAGAAATAAATTCCTTTACATAAAGACTATAAACATTTAAAGACACCAGAAGACATACAGAGATACAAAGAGAAAAACGGAAGTAAAACAAAGGAGAGTAAAAAAAAGAACGATGAATGGGAATGAACATGTGCACGAATTGAACAATATATAGGTGAAAAACGGAAGTCAAAACTATGGAAAATAATAAAATCTTTAAGGAAAAATACCAGCAAAAAGGTCCAAATACAATATATATCAGAAGAACAATGGCAATACCAGTATAAAAAGTTATTTATAGAAAACAGAAAACCGCTTAGATTCCCTAGAGAAAGAAACATAACCACCAATAACTAAATCAGAATGAAGAGAAGATTAAACTTACACTAAAAGAAGCAATAAGAGCCATAAAACCTTCAAAAAAGAATAAAACAAGCGAACCCGGAGAAATTATCAATGAGCTCATTAAGTATAGAACAGAAATCTATATTAAATTTTGCATGAAATGCTATAAAACTGAAGGAAATACCAGGTAAATGGTCCAAAGCACATATTACTTCGATATACAAAAAAGGAGGTAGGAAAAAATACGAAAACTACAGAGGAATTAATGTTAAAGCATGTAGAAGTAGGCTGTAGCGAAAAGTATCAAAAGAAAAATTGGAAGAAAGTATTTCAAATTAATCGGAGAGATCCAAGCAGGATTTATGGCAGGAAGATCCTGCATAGACCACATATACACACTTCAGAATCAGCAATGGAACGTTATTTACCTTCGGCCCAGCCTTTTATGGTAGTAGATCCTTCAGCTTTAGTGTAAATCCAAACAGTAGCATCCTCATCACTGGGACCAACTTTCACTAGATCGCAACGACTAGTTCTAACTTGCAGTTCCTTTGGTCCAGCTTGGAAAATATTACCAACGTTATCATGAAAAGTGGCTTTTAATTTGAATTCGGCACCTAAAGGAACTGTACGAAGTTGAGTATCAGAGTGAATACGCCAATTGGCCAATACGACTAGATTCATGAATTGTATTTGCTTGACCTCTACAACTATTGATATTCGCTGTTTTAGACCCATAGAATCAGTTGCAGTCAGTATAAGTAGAGTCGATCCGAGTACACCATATGATTTAATCAAACCTGTGGGTGATACTGTTACAATTAAATCATCTCGAACCGATTTGTCTGCTAGAAGAACCTCAGTGGTATAGGAATGTTCTCCTGGAAGCCTGATAATAAAAAATAGCTTCTAATTTGCACATCTCTTAATATGTCGACCAGAAGTGAGAACGAAATCTGATCAGCTAGTAATTGCGTATCGATCGATATTTTCATTGCTTAATTAAGCTGTATATGTTGTAACGGGATCACCAAATAAGGAAAGGAGCTTTACTTAAAAGGCTGTTTTTAGGTTATGTGCTCTAGAATCTTCGAGTACGTAGTAATTAGGCTAGACCATGTTCTCGCAGTCTAGAATATTTGTTTGTCCTATACAAGGGGACGTATGAGTAGTTAAGGGAAGTTCAAACAGTTTATTGTAATTGTAAAAAAGTGTGAGGTGTCAAGGGACACCCGGATGGAACGAAGTTCCTTTCGATTAATTAGTGAAGGAATTAGTAATTTGTAAACACAACAGAGTGTTTATACATACATAAGCATTTATTATTGTCTGTATAAAATCTCTACTTACCTAACAGTTCGTTTCTTTAAACAAAAGTGTCCATTTATACAATACCAGAGCTTTAGATAACACATCTTTTTAGAATTACTTTTTATAATTTAAAACAGGAATTAACAATTTAATACAAAATTTTAAAATTAAAATATTTGACAGTAACTGACAGTTAAGGTAATTTGACGTAGGTACCTAAATAGTCAAGTTACGAACTATTTTTAAAATGTTTATGAATTTATTAATTTATAAAAACAGGTTGAAATAAAATGTAATACTATTATAGTTAATTATTATTTTTTCTACAGTATTTTCTTTTAATTTAAAATAGTGTCTTTTTAATTGTAATATATCTATCTATGAGAGAGAGTTATTTATTTTTTGGTCTGTGAGAGAGAGAAACATGCGTGTGTCGTGTCATAGTGTCGTGACAACTTTTGGTATGAATTTTTTTTGGCTAGCTCCTAGCGTCAGTCGTAACTGTTCGTAACGCGCGAAAGGGAACTTCGTTCCAACTGTTTAGTGAATAAATTGTGTTAAAGTCCTCATAAGTGTTTCAAATTGGTGTCAGGTGTGGGGTGAAGATACAAGAATGCCTGGAAAGAGGATAAATGAACTATTGGTTAATGAGCTCAGAAGAGAGCTCGAAGAATTAGAGTTAGAAACTACTGGGTGCAAATCCGTATTGTTAAGCAGGCTCCGTGGATACTACCTAAGTAATAATTTGGATTCTGACGCTGTGGAGTTCAAAGATCCGGTTTAAAAAGCGATTTTTGAACAATCGCAACAACTTTTTCGGCTGTCGCAACGAATGACGAATCAGCAAGCAAAGCTATTACAATGAATGACGAGCCAGCAAAAGGAGCTATCACAACGAATGACAGAACAAAAAGAACCTACGCAACAAATGTCACAGTTGTCCAGTCTGATTTCTCGCGAACACTAGTTGATCTGATTTACGTTTTTTATGTATCAGACTTGTAGAAAAGTACGCCGTTCTCACTTTTCGTCGATATTTTCAAAAATTTAAAAGTTTGTTCAGGAGAAGTATGTTTCAAAATTAGAATTTTACTTACATGTAACTAATTTTTATATCACTGTCCGAGTCTAAATTAGTCTTCAATTCAAGTGAACTGAAAGGTGCCATCAGTAGTGATTTCCCAGGAAAATTTTTTGGCGTGTTTAATATAAATTCTGGTATAACTTCTATATCTACCCAAGCTGATAAAGTAACAAATTCTAGATTCAAAATGTTGACTGTCTTACCAGGAACTGTTGCATTTACAAATAATCGAGTTTTACCCAGTTGTAACGCAAGTACCTAAAATTTAAAATTTCACGATCTTAATGTTAACAGAGAGGAATTGCAAATAGGAAATTATAAGGACGTAATATGTTTTACTAACCTTAGCAGCGACTCTATCGAGTTTCTTCTTAAAAACGCCAACAGGATGAAAAATACCACTAAGATCGACTAAAAGTTTATCATCAACACTCCATTTGAATTGAATTGGGGGATCATCGAAAGCTCCTAGGATCATTGGAGATATATCTGGCAATCCCCATACCCAAAAGGGAACGGTTGACCCTATTTTAAAACGAAGTAAAGGACCTAATACTTTCAAACCTTGTAATCTTACTACTTGTACGTCTACATGATCCTGAAAATAAATAATACATATTTTATTACTTGATTATTTCGGAAATCAAAGAGTAACCATAAAAGACGGGTTTTTGGACATTTCACAAACAAATAAAAAAATCCTAAAAATATATATGAGGTATCAAATAACCCTAGTGAAATATATAGAAAGGCATCATTTTTTTTTTTATTTTTAAACCACCCGTAATTAAAAACTTATATTTCAGCAAAACACCAAATAGTATAAAAAATGGACCACAACCGGCTCGTTGTATGATTTGATCCGACTTGCAAGACATTTTGACTGTTTCCAACTTTCGTAATTCTACATCTATAGATATTATTCAGTTCATACCGGGGATGTCTCTTCATTAGTGACTGAAGAGACATAACCTATATACTACATTGATGAACTCAAATGAGAGCGAAACAGTGTCTGTACTCTGTAGTTGGTTTTGCCCTTGTATGAACTGATTAATATTTATATCTATGTCACAGCATCCCGGTGTGTCTTGAGTTAGAAATTCTAACCGGACACCAATCAAGTTTAAAACATCATCATCATGTAACTGTAGATATGAAAATTCTGTACATTAAACATATTTAACATATAATTAGGAGGTGTTACTACATCGATATAGAACCCCAAAATGTGGTTAGATTTTTTTTGTCTGTATGTCTGTGCGCGCATCACTAAATCCGATTCGAATACGGTTTTTAGATGTATTTGTCTTCTTTCAGCTTCTAACAATCAACACGCCACGCCACGTCGGTACAGCTAGTATATATTACTATTGAATTATATATATTATTACTTACTCATACTCACAGATTCAACTGGGCATACAAGCCGAGTCGCGGCGATCATCAAAGCCTTACTGGAGGCATAACAAAACTTTTTTCATATTTTTAGGAAATTTATTTAAATTTATTTATATGTTTGCGAAATGTTCAAAAACAGGCGATTTTTGCGGTTACAGTGCGATTATAGTGTTCACTATATTGGAAATATAGTTTGTCTTTAAAAAAATCTAAAAAAGAAACACTCAAATATTGACTTTTAAAAAAATGATCATTAAATCAAAAATTAAAAATTTGTACCTCTGCATAAATAATACTTTGCCCCGTATAAGGATGTATACCAACAGCTCTTCCAAAAATTTTGGCATGTCCTAATGATTTACCAAAAATAACTCCTTTTTCACTGATTTCTAAACAGTTTAAAATTTGGTTAATTTTGTTGATATTATTTGTACATTTCAACTACTTACCGACATTTTTACTGTCACAATGGAAAATAATCTTAATATCAGGCCTTGGTCCACCTTTTGAAGATATCTGCATTTTTGAATTAACAATCATCGAGCCATTTTTGGGAGAAAGTCTCAAAGGTTCAAAAACTTGTAAGTCTAAAGGAGCACTATGAATTTCTTCATCACTTCCAGAAACGGTAAATACAAGTTTTGTGTCACCAACCTCAACTCCTATAAAAATATAAAATGATTTATAAGAAAATAATAACTTCTTATTATTATTTTTTTATTTTGGAAATAAGTACTTATAGTTAAACAAAATGATTTACAATAATGCTGTTGTTATAAATTTCAAGGCCTTGGGAAAGATACACAAGATAGGGAAAATGGTTTCAACTTGAAACCAATCAGCAGAATAAAAAGGGAAAAATAATGGAAAAAATTAAAGAAATCATTGATTGTTATACAGTACGAAGTCCGGCGGGTCAGCTAGTTCATAAAAAATCAAGGTTTAGAAATTGGTTAAGACTTTTTTTTGCTTAAATTTAAAATTTTAAAACAATTTCACACAATAAAGCCTTCCTGGTCTGGTTCTTGTTTCAATTACCTGTAATTATAAAATGTACTTCTCCGGGAGGCCATGGCTGCGTTGGATTTCTTTCAGCTAAATAAATATTTGCTATGCTTTCTTCAAATTCCGGTCTTAAATCTATCATATCAGGATCCGTTATATCCATCAAGTTATCATTTTCATCGTATAATCTTACAATTACTGGAATACATTTAGCAATTTCAACTCTTATTATCCCAACTGAAACTATTTGTACAACTGCAATGGTAGGTCTCGAGACCAAACACAAATCGATAATTTGAATTGTTACTTCACCAGATTTCATGGGTGTTACATGTATTTCTTTGGAGGATTCAACATATTTAACCATGGCGACGTCATCAACATTGACTGCTAATTCAAAGAATCCAGAACCTTGTTTGATAGGTATTATTTGTTTGTTTCCAGGATGGTTGAATATGGTAATAAGACTGGGTGAAACCCAAGCATCTTCCACTAGATATAGAGATAATGAGAACATAACTGGATCTACCCTAACGCCAAAATCATCTTCATCGACAAATGGTGGATATTCTGGTTTTGTGTACGTGTATTGTAAAATCTAAAAAATATTGTATTACTATTATATTAAATATAATATAATATTAAATATGCATAATTTTTTTTAATGAATTGAAACAATTTTTAACTTTGTTACAAACATATTAGCAATTTTTAACCAACTTTATCATTATTAACGCTTCTTACATGTTTTTTTAACAAACTTTATCATTGTTAACGCTTTTTACATTTTTTTAACAAATGTTAGCATTTTTTAACAATACTTAACAGCGGGAAGTTTGAGAAACTTGACCTGTTTGTATTTGATGACGATAATCTTCACGATGTTATTGAGACGAGTTGGAAATTAGATTGAAACCATTTGGTTAATAAATTTTACGAAAATCATGACTGCAAAATCATTTTTTTCATTTATAATAGATAAAGATAATGTGATAAAAACTTACCGATGCTCGATAGTCAGATACTGTAACATTTACATTAACATTTCCTCTATCGATATTTGGTTCCAAAGTCTGGTAATAACCAATTGAGACTGGAATATTCCCAATTGTTATATTTCTGGGAAAGACTGAATCGTAACTTTGAACTAATGCACTCTTATAGGGTGTAATTACCCAATCAAACTGTAAGCTAGTTACATTTAAAAATTTATAACCAGATTCATCAAAAACAGAAACGTCAATATCAATACTTCTCGTACTTTGAACCACAACATTTCCAGATCCTAAATCCATGGGACAGGCATCGGCATCTGCGATTTTTAACTCTGGTTGAAGGACAACTTTTCTTGGTTTTCCGCATATTACTCTGGTTCTGACAGCGTGAGTTTGTGGTTTGCAATTAGCAACAGATGGTGTATTACTAATCATTAATTTAATATCTGTTTCACCTAATTTAGCACAAAGTACCTAAAACATAATTAATAAATATATATATTTAAGGCAGATGTATACAATTAAATCAAACAAATAGAGAAAATTGTGACAACCATTGTATATTAGATTTCGAGATAAGGCACATGTACGGTAGCCCCAAACCCTATAAAATTTAATTAACTTTCACTAAAAACACAAATCTCTAGGAAACTACATTTGAAAAGTTTTAATAAGAAAACAAACCTGCACAACAGTGGTATCTTCTCGTGGTAGTTGATAGAAAGGGGTAACATCTTTAGCATTAACTACAGCAGGGTTTTCACTGACGACAGTACGAGAAAACTCTGAAGCTCGACCCAAAAGAGGTCTAGGACCACCAAGGTATACTAAGTTTAGTGTAGTACCAATTGCAAGCACAACTTCTCGTTTTGGTTCAATAAGTTTCAAACTTTTAAAGGCACTGACTGTTACAGAATCTTCTAGAGCTCTTCCATCATGGTAATAAGATACAGTAACCTACAATTATTTTTGTGTAATATTAAAGTCAGCAGTAAAATCTATATATAAATATATACCATACCTTGCTTGTGCCAACTTCCAAAGCAGTCATTGCTATATTTCCACAAGAAACTCCAACAGGAGGTAATACAGCAGTCTTGTTTTGTCTGAATTTTTGATCCGTCATTTTTATATGAAAAGGTAAATCTTGGCATTGAGTGAAAGGTAAATTTATAATTTGTCCATCTTTTTCTTGTTCAGCATATAATGCAATATGTAAATATACAGGAGCTCCAACTTCTGCCTCCATGACGAATTCCACGATTTCTAATCGAGATGGAGGTAATATTATGAATTTAACACTAGCTCTGTTGTGATGGTTCCGTTGCATAAGAGCTGCTACTTCAAAAAAACCATTAGACTGGGTTCTTACTACACCATGTTGACTAACCATGCCTATGGAATTATCCGTACTTATCCACAAAAATTTTCCATCTCCTCCTTTAGCTGTTAATGGAATTTCAAATCTAAAATGCATCATATATATATATATATATATATATATATATATATATATATATATATATATATATATATATATATATATATATATATATAACAAAAAAGGGGTGCCAAGTATGCGTACCTATAACAAACAAAAGGTGGAAAATTAATGGGCATGTACGCAAAAAGGATCGTAGGGTCACGAATAGGGAATGGTAACCGCAGACATGCATGTTTCTGGCTCGTTTTGTTTTACATCCTGGGCTTGGAACGGCTCAAACACAATGAGTCCGTTTCGCCAACGCGGCGACGCTGTTCGTAGCCCCGAAATGTGGGCACAGCTGGCCGAAGCCACAAATGGCGATAGGACTCTTGTGTGAGTTTCGTTGTTTGTGTTTTTCGTTTTTTAATACATGTTTCCCTACCATCTTTTGCTCCCAAGTACTCAACACTTTTGCTGGTCAAGTGCAATACCTTACTTGGTTATGCCGCACTGATGACGGCTAACGAGCCAGAAACATGCATGTCTGCGGTTACCATTCCCTATTCGTGACCCTACGATCCTTTTTGCGTACATGCCCATTAATTTTCCACCTTTTGTTTGTTATAGGTACGCATACTTGGCACCCCTTTTTTGTTTTACATCCTGGGCTTGGAACGGCTCAAACACAATGAGTCCGTTTCGCCAACGCGGCGACGCTGTTCGTAGCCCCGAAATGTGGGCACAGCTGGCCGAAGCCACAAATGGCGATAGGACTCTTGTGTGAGTTTCGTTGTTTGTGTTTTTCGTTTTTTAATACATGTTTCCCTACCATCTTTTGCTCCCAAGTACTCAACACTTTTGCTGGTCAAGTGCAATACCTTACTTGGTTATGCCGCACTGATGACGGCTAACGAGCCAGAAACATGCATGTCTGCGGTTACCATTCCCTATTCGTGACCCTACGATCCTTTTTGCGTACATGCCCATTAATTTTCCACCTTTTGTGTATATATATATATATATATATATATATACGAATAATGGTATAGTGACTGGTTCAATATAACGTGAAGTCAATCGTGGAGTTGCAGTCAACGTTTGGCCAAGGTAAGTAAAGAAAACTCTTTGATTTCTGTCAAACTTTCGAATTTATTTAATTCTTCTTCAGGACATCTGTGGTGAAGAACAATTTTTATATAATAAAGAAATATTGTTACAAATGTGATGACTTACTAATCGTGAGGTTATAAGAGAAGCGACGAATTCCGTTTGACAACATTACACTAATAAAACATTTTAAAAATCAGGTACATCACTATTAAAATACATAAAAATATATACATTTACACCATAAAACTTATAATTTTGTTATTTTTAGCATGGAGGTTTGTCTGTAAATGATTGAATTTTAATGTGTCTTCAATTTCCTTTTTTTTAACTGTGTGTTTTTTGTATACTTTATGGTTTTTATTTTAACACAGTAGGAGAGCAAAACATTTAGATGATTTATTTATTTAGATTTAATTATTATATCAAGTAAAATTCTGTAGTCATGAAAAGCGGGATTCCAATTTTAAAAATGTATTTGTTAAATTTTATGAATGTTGTTGTGTTTTTATTTTTATTTATTTTAGTGTTATATTAATCTTTATGTTTGTAATCATGTTTTAATTTATTATTACTGTTTATTTATCTTTATATTTATATATCGTTTCAAAAATAAATATAAATAAAAAAAAAAATTTAATATATAAATATAAAGATAAATAAACAGTAATAATAAATTAAAACATGATTACAAACATAAAGATTAATATAACACTAAAATAAATAAAAATAAAAACACAACAACATTCATAAAATTTAACAAATACATTTTTAAAATTGGAATCCCGCTTTTCATGACTACAGAATTTTACTTGATATAATAATTAAATCTAAATAAATAAATCATCTAAATGTTTTGCTCTCCTACTGTGTTAAAATAAAAACCATAAAGTATACAAAAAACACACAGTTAAAAAAAAGGAAATTGAAGACACATTAAAATTCAATCATTTACAGACAAACCTCCATGCTAAAAATAACAAAATTATAAGTTTTATGGTGTAAATGTATATATTTTTATGTATTTTAATAGTGATGTACCTGATTTTTAAAATGTTTTATTAGTGTAATGTTGTCAAACGGAATTCGTCGCTTCTCTTATAACCTCACGATTAGTAAGTCATCACATTTGTAACAATATTTCTTTATTATATAAAAATTGTTCTTCACCACAGATGTCCTGAAGAAGAATTAAATAAATTCGAAAGTTTGACAGAAATCAAAGAGTTTTCTTTACTTACCTTGGCCAAACGTTGACTGCAACTCCACGATTGACTTCACGTTATATATATATATACATATATATATATATAGACTATAACAAAAGCATAGATTTTCATAAACATAACAGTTAATTTAGTTAAATAAATTAATCTTGATGACCCTGAAAAGTTTCCATCTGCAAAAATGTTTATTTAATTTTCTTTTTAGTTTAAATGTTCGATTTTTGGATGGAAGTCGTCTGACATACAGTCAGTCACCGGTCGTAGTTAGGCTTATTGTACTTCTTCCATTGGTTCATGTCACTCATGGCCCATAAGGAATCCTGTAATGACTCGTAGCTGTTTCCTGATGGTATTGCGCAGTATATAAGATCTTCTGTGTTCTTGGGCGTAGATGTGTTCTCATTGTTGATTCTATAGTTTACCGATCTGCAGGCTTTTATTCGCCTCCAGACCGTATTTTTTGTACCCCTGGAGCTGGATCTTGACCGTAAAATAATTGTGGCTGTTCGTAACTTAGTATTCCTCTATGTCCTGGCACCCAAACTAGTTATGTTCTGCCAGGATATCGAGTTCTACTCGGCATTCGTGTACTAGTCTGGAGACTACTTTAGGGATCTTTAAAGCTCCAATAGCCGCCGTATTATCATTGCATCTGTGAATCTGTTTAGATTTATAGGCACTTAAAGTTTCTACTGCGCATTGCAAGATTGCATATATGTACATGCTTGAAATATAGATGTGTATATTTCCATACGGACAGAAATGTTTACGTTTCGATAACTGGTTCTACTTCTGAACCCTCTTTTCATCTTTTATCTGTGTACCAGGTCTAACCCTGAGACATCAACGTGATTTTGCATTACTCACGTTGATGTATTTTTACGTAGAATTTTTTCTTAGGCATGTATTTAGGAACTATGTGGACTAATTTTAGTTCCCAGATATATTTTATTGTGTCCTGATCTAACAAAATGTTTACTTACTTCGGCCTTGTAACTGGATCCCAAGGTAAGATAACTTCAGAGGGTGTAACAGTTATTCTGGGATATATCAAAATATCATTCCTAGAATTAATAGTTTTTCCGGCAGAAAGTTTACCAAGACTATAGCTTTGTACACCAGAAAATAAAGCTTGAACTGACGCTACGCTAGATTTGATACCGTATCCAGATACCCAACTTCCATTATTGGATCTATTCACAACTGCAAATTCTGGAGTAATCTCCATTTCTATTCTAGCATTTTCACCCAGTGTTATTTTATGATCGTCTCTGTAAAAAAATAAAGTAACAATAAAAATATGAAAATCAAAATTTACAGATTTAGAAAACTTTGATAAATCTTAAAACATAACTAAGTATGAATTTTTCAGAACTATATCAAATTTGAAATTTAATATTTCGAAAACCAAAAAGTTAGATTTATAGTTTTCGCTTGTTGAATGTATATTTTAAAAGGCGCTATCGGCTGTAGATAGACACCACAAGTTCGATTCCTGTCGAATATAAAAATTTGCTTTAATGTCATTTCTTGTATGCATATTATATGTAAATTTCAAAGAATCCCAAGAAATATGTCTCAAATAAGAAAATTACTAAAAGTAGTTTTTATACTGTTATAAAACACCCTTTGAAATTATTAATATTTACTTAGTATACAACTCTGCTACAATATCATGATGATCTGCTACAAGTACTGCCCAATTTTTATGAGGCATCATATTCAAAATAAGGTAATCCGGTTCTACAACATGGAGAGTTGCAGCTGGCAATTTCATAAGGGGATCGTTTCCGTCAATATTTCTATCCTGTAACACTATTCTGGTGTTTCCAGTCATCAACCCTTCAACTTCACCGGATTTTCGATTCGAGTAAGCAATTTGAGAATTTTCTGCTTCGAGATAATACTGATTGTCTGGAAATTGGATTTCTTCCATTCTACCATTTTTTAACTAAAATTTAAACTGTTATTTGTTTTAATTCAACAATTAATTTTCACATACATAATAAATTTTAAACAATATTGTATCTCCTTTTATTAGGTATACTTCTGGAGGAGTAATCAACAAATTTGCTACTACCATTAGTTGTACTTCACATGGTGGAATATGCTTATATTCACTAAATGGTAGTTGCACTGTCACCTGTAAATAATATAAAATAAGAATATTTAAAAAATCTGTATACAGTTAAAATACTTTAGCAGAACCACTTTTAACTCCTTCCAATAAAACTGAGTAACCCTTCTTTTGCTGATTTTCAAGATCTTCAATCGCTTTTGGTGTTTCATACGGGGAATCTCCGTATGCTATGTACCTTAATACAGTTTCTCTATTGGCTCCTAAACCTACTATGTTCCAGTCAAAAGGAATCCCTTCTAATGTAGAAAATTCGTTTCCTAAAAAATACGAAAAGCTGTTATGAAACGGAAATAACAATATTAATTTAAAAATAAATGATAACAGCGTCAATGTAAGAAGTAAGAAATTGATTCAATATTTCAAAATAATATATTGCTTAAAATAAATAAGTACAAAGTTACGTACTGCCATACATATGCATTATTTACACGAGTTTTGAAAAAACCGCTAAAATTTTACCGTTAGGGTTTTCTGATCTAGACCAAAATCAATAGGGTTCTTATCCATGACATGAGAATTCTATAAGTATGCGAAATTTTATGGCCTTCCGTTCAAGAGTTATGGCGCAAGCAGACGGAGGTACACACAAACCTATCTTATATAAAGTAACTCGAATGCAGTTAAAAATTCTATTTATTGGTATTCAAAACTGCAAAGAACCTATGATTTACTTACCTTGATCGTCGTAAGCATGTACTTCAAAATCTTCAGGAGCTTCTTCCATAAAGAGCTCCCTAGTCGTAGTTGTAATACGTAATTCATGAATAGCATCAACCATAACATCACATCTTAGCATCTGTTTAGTATTAGGGTCATCTGCTAACACTACAGCCATATTTCTGGCTGCTTCTTTGGTAACAGTACTTATAAGAGCCCGTGTTGAGCATTTTAAGTCTATATCCTCGTCAAGAGGTATGATTTGTATAATATCGCTTCTGGTTGTACTCCTAGAATGTACAAGTGAACAAAAATTATTAAAAAATATATAAACTTACCATTTGTAACATCCACCTTCAGTTGCTTCTAAGGTGAAATTTGTGGGGAAATCATTGAATATTGGTAACAGAACACGTGGTACATTTAACTTAGAACAATTTACTGTAACATCAACAAATATTAACGGCACTATTAGGTAAAATAATGTCCGATAAGCCATAATTTGGTGAATTTTTTTAAATCAAACCCGCGCCGTCTAAGTTTCACACATTTTTCAAAGGTTAGAATTAACTGTTTTGTCAGTTCCCTGGTCAGTTCTCAGTTCTGTTCACCAATCCGAACCGATCAGGCATTAGACAGAGATACAAGATTTCATTTAATAATTTAGAAAAGGAAGACTGTATCTGTGTCAACTGTCAGAAAACTTCAACGTCAATATAATAACATAACCAAAAACCAAACTTTTATTATTTCTTTTTGGGTACATATATAAAATTGTTCAGAAAGTGTTATAATGTCGAAAATTTACGAATTTAATGTTAAAATGACCTGTGATGGATGTTCCGGTGCAGTAGAAAGAGTATTAGGCAAATTAAAAGGTAAAGGAGTGGAGGATGTTGTAATTAGTCTTGAGGATCAAAATGTACGTGTAAAATCAACTTTATCAGCAGATGAAATTCTTGAAGTTATTAAGAAAACTGGAAAAGAAGTTAATCTTATCTCTACATCATAAAAAATTGTCATTTTCATGTCTGCAGCTAATAAACTATACTTATTTCATTATATTTTTATCTAAATTTCTGTAATATTTGGGGTAATGTAATATATCTATAACTACCTAATTTTTAATATAAATATATATATATATAATTTTTTTATTAAATTGAATTGTATCATTTTAAAATATAACTCTTTAACCCTTAATTTTTCTCAAGCACAGACCTTAAATATCTATAGTTTTAGATAGCTGGCAGTTAGTTCTGCAGATTGATTTTATGGCCATTCGTCTCGTTTGTTGTCATATACTCAGTGTTCATCCTACTCTCTCTCAAGCGCTTTTCTCAATTTCTCAAGTTTTCCTTCCAATATTTGATGAACTGGATAAGAATGTGTTGCAGGAAGGTGATTGCAAAATTGAAATGTAAGACTGTACAAGAGAGTTGTGTGGATTAACGAGGAGAGATAGAGTAAGAGGTACGGGGTACGGTGAAAGTGGGGTAGCTGAGCAAAAAAATAAAGGAAACTAAGTTGAGATGGTTTGGTCATTAGAATTATGTTAGTAAAAGAATAAAAGAATGTGGAATTCGGGGTAAGAGGAAGACCGAAGTTGAGGTGGATGGATAAAATAACTGACGGCCTGAAAGAGAAAAAAAATGAATATGATGCACAGATAGGTAGAAAGTAATAAGAAGGGTAACGCCGACCTGAAAATGGATAAGGTTGGGAGAATGAATAACTACTCAATACACTGTGTAATAATTTAATGTTAAATTATTCAATACCTAAAAAGATACAGATTTTGGGATAACTTTACAGTAAAAATTCTGAAAAATATTTTGTACGATTTTCAAATTAAACAGTTTACTTTTCAATCATGAAATACAAATTTTATAAAATCTAAAATGTATTTTTCAAAATATCAAGTTTTTCAAGTATTAAAATAAAAAAAAACTTTCTTCCCATCCTAAAAATATTTTGATGAATTTTTTGGTTTTTTAAATTTCAAACCATCCATTAATTTTGTTAGTGTGCATTTTCATTGAATTAGTATAAAAACTGCATTATAACTCATATTTTATATTGATTATAAAGTTGTTACGATACATAAATAAAACAAATCCAACCAAGTAACAAAACTACTGGAAGATTTGAAAATTTTACAGACAAAAATTAGTTCTCGCCCTCATCACCCTCCTCTTCCTCGTCGAATTCTCCCTCTTCTTCTGCAGTCGCATCTTGGTATTGTTGATATTCTGAAACCAAATCATTCATATTACTTTCAGCTTCGGTAAATTCCATTTCATCCATTCCTTCGCCGGTGTACCAATGCAAGAAAGCTTTCCTTCTGAACATGGCTGTAAACTGTTCTGATATTCTTTTAAACAATTCTTGGATGCAAGTCGAATTTCCTATGAAAGTTGATGACATTTTTAGACCTCTAGGTGGAATATCGCAAACAGCTGTTTTCACATTATTAGGTATCCACTCTACAAAATAGCTGCTGTTCTTATTTTGAATATTTAGCATTTGTTCATCGACTTCTTTCATAGACATTCTACCTCTGAATATAGCAGCAACTGTTAGATATCGTCCGTGTCGGGGATCGCAAGCCGCCATCATATTTTTAGCATCAAACATCTGTAAAACCAGTTCGGGAACAGTCAGGGCTCTGTATTGCTGACTTCCTCTGGATGTTAATGGAGCGAATCCTGGCATGAAAAAGTGTAAGCGAGGAAAAGGGACCATATTAACCGCCAACTTTCGTAAATCTGAATTCAGTTGGCCGGGAAATCGTAGGCAAGTAGTAACTCCAGACATAGTAGCAGACACTAAGTGGTTCAAATCACCGTAAGTAGGGGTTGTTAGTTTTAAAGTTCTGAAGCAAATATCATAAAGGGCTTCATTGTCAATACAATAAGTCTCATCAGTATTTTCAACCAGTTGGTGAACAGATAGTGTGGCATTGTAAGGTTCCACCACAGTGTCAGATACTTTTGGTGAAGGTACAACCGAGAAAGTGTTCATAATCCTATCTGGGTATTCCTCCCTTATTTTCGAGATAAGCAATGTTCCTAAACCAGATCCAGTACCACCTCCTAGCGAATGAGTAAGTTGGAATCCCTGCATACAATCACAACCTTCAGCTTCTTTTCTAACTACATCCAAAACCGAATCAACTAATTCGGCTCCTTCTGTATAATGGCCTTTGGCCCAATTGTTACCAGCTCCGCTCTGTCCAAATACGAAATTATCCGGTCTAAAAATCTGACCGAAAGGTCCCGATCTGACAGAATCCATCGTGCCAGGTTCCAAATCGACAAGGACTGCCCTTGGCACGTACTTGCCTCCGGTAGCTTCATTGTAGTACACATTTATTCGTTCTAATTGTAGATCTGAATCTCCATGATAGGTCCCTGTGGGATCGATTCCGTGTTCATCTGATATGACTTCCCAAAACTGAAATTAACGTTAAAAAATTAGAAAATTCATTCAATTTTAATTAAAACGTTTACTTACTTTGGCTCCTATTTGATTTCCACACTGCCCAGCTTGTATATGAACAATTTCTCGCATTTTATGTTATTTTGAATGATCTTAATTTAAACAAATACCAACTTATGGCAAATGTTTGTTTTTGTTACTAGGAGCTACTTATAAATTGTTTTAAATGCCGCCTTTATTATTATATACTTTTTTATATCTTTCAAAATAGCAACAGTACCACTTATATAAAACAAAATTATCAAACCATAATTATTTTGACATCAAATTTGGAAATTCTCAAAATAATTAACGACCCTATTGAGTTTTAGTCTAGGTGCCAAGGGGGGTTGATTATGCACTTCTATGTCCCCTCGGTAAAACTTGAGGTTTTTTTGTTTTTTGATGCGTTGAATCGATTTTTAGGGATTACTAAGCTGAAAATCCTTCAGATAATTTGTTATTAATAATTTAATTGTTTAAATGATTGTATATCTTCTCTACTATTCAAGATATTTAATTTTACCAAAATGGAAATTATTCCTTTGAAAAAAAATGAACAAAATAGCATCTGATTAACTTTCATCCGCGATTATCCGGACCGGAGATATTGGAAACTAGACTTTCGCCGATGCTTTTCCCAATATAACTTAGATTTTATATGTGTAATCAACTTTCAAAACATCTCATTTTAATGGTAATTGTTTCAGCTTTAAAACAAATTTCGAAAAATTACTTTATCTTTGGTTTTTGGGCTATTAGGCCGGCGTCGATTGTCTTGCTGACTTGACGTTTCGCCAACACGAGCGGTTGGCATCTTCAGAAGTTGCTTCCTGGTTGACAGTCTGCCACTTACTAAGCTTTGCGTGATCGCAGGTCGTATTTATACGTCGGGAAGGAAGTGGGCGGGGCCACAGTTGCTTTCGATTCCAATCGGTTCTGGACGGTGTTGTTCGTTGAGGATAGAGTTTTCGCACTCTTTATTATCGGGACCCATGTTTTGTTAATCTTGACTGCTTCCTCTTTTCTATTAAAGTTGTTGGGGTGCTTCTCTATCTCTATGGCTTCTCTATAGAGTCTGGAATGGTATGCTGATGTAGTAGCGAGGACTTGGGTCTCCTCAAACTTAATCTGATGGTCCATAGTAAGGGAATGTTCCGCTACGGCGGATTTGTCTGTCTGCCCCAGACCACAATTGGCCTTGTGCTCTTTAATTCTGGTGTTGATCGAGCGTTTGGTGGTTCCTATGTACACACTTCCACATGTGCACCAAACGCTCGATCAACACCAGAAGTAAAAATCCACCGTAGGAACCGGAACATACGGAAGTCTATAAAGGGATTCGCTAAAAGAGGACACAGATGCCTTCGTACCAAGATTTAACTGTAACAAATCCTAAAAAATATTAACAGGTAAGACTGCAGACACCAACGTTGTGAACGCTCTGAGCGCCTATACGGATGGATCGAAAACGCAGCAAGGTGTGGGATGTGGAATTTACTCTAGATCCTTGGGTCTACAAATGAAATGAGCTATATGGATGGCTTGTCAAGTGTGGTTTAATCAGAACTCACAAACATAACCATAGCTACAAAAGAATTAATCAATAGGAACATCACAGACAGGAATGTAAATATTTACACGGAATGTCCACAAGCACTACTGACCTTGAATAGACCACGTATCACTTCAAGTTTAGTAGCCAGAATAACGTGGTCACTCTGAGCTGGATCAAAGCAACCGCATTGCGAACAATTTAGCAAGGAGGGCTGCGGGCTACAATTATGTTAGCCCTCGCCCGTGTACCAAGCTGTCGTAAATTTTATCAAATAGCACTCTCACCAAGATTTTACACAGTGCTATGTTGAAACAACGAATTGTAGACTGGACAGAGTTATTACCTCATCCTGGCGAGGAAACAGCAAGCAAATTTAAGGCATTGAACTTACTAAATCTCCGACCAGCTGTGGCAATCTTAACAAGTCACTGCCAATTCCACCAACATCTCTTTTGGATGAAATTAGCAGAATCGCAGAGGTTGCGAACAAAAAGAGGAAACAGTAGAGCATATAATGTATTAATGCTCTGCTTTTTCTAAAATCAGAAAGATCCATGTTGAGGAGTACTCCCTTACAACAGCCGATGTTAGGGAGATCCCCTTGGGAGTCTCATCACCTATTTTAAATCACTAGGCCTGTGGACAGCCTTACGTGTGGATATCCCTACACACGGGAGGATGCACAGTTGGCCAGATATGGCCTCAGTGTCAGCAGAGCACTTGCTCGCCCCTCTTCAAATTTACAGATCCAGAACCACTATCTAAATTAAGTGACCCAGAATGGACATGTGACTTAGCATTTCTGGCCGATCTTACTATTTAAATGATGTAAGTTTAAAACATCCAAAACAAGGACAGTTATTTGAAAACGTTTCAGAATAAAATCCTCTTGTGGGAGGTAAAATTTTTGTCTGTAATTTTACCACGCTCTCTGCGTATAAGGATGTTGCTTATGCACAATATGCTGAAAACTCAGGGTAATGTCAGAGGAATTTTCGAACAGATTTAGCGATTTCAAAAATATGGAAGACTGTTTCAATTTATTTGTTATTCCAACAAAAAGCAATGTGCAAAACTACTTGTAAATGAAGTTGATCAAGATCTAAGAAAACTCACTCCTAAAATCTAAATTTGAAAACGAGAAATTGCGATGTCTACAAAATTACCTCGAAGATTATTTTCTACAGCTTTGAAAATTCGCAAGCAGATTGATTTGTGAAGTTGGTAGTGCGAACGTTTTTTTCAATAAATCAAAACATCATACTGACGATAGTTGTAAAATTCTTACTTCTTTGTATTAGTAGAATTAATCCAAACATAAATGGATTAGTTTTCCAAAGTGTCTTATTGATTTCAGTGTCGCTATTTAACATCCGCATTTTCTAACAATTTCAAATTTAACGATTTACTTGTAAGGGTTTCACTTACTTATAAATTTTTTCATTTCATGTCTGATATCTATCACAAAAAATTATAAACACTATGTACTACAAGCTGGCAATTAAGTTCCGAGACTATTGCAATAACATCTTTATTTCGCAATTTTTTTACAATTTTTTATTTTTCCCTTCAATACAGTCTCCATCCGCATCCCGACACCTCTCCATTCGAACAGCAGTGCTGCAGGTCATCTTAACAGAGGCAGATAGGCAATCATCCCCGTAAATCCCTGCAAAGTATCATACCTTTCCGACGCGGACTTTCCGAGTTTTAACAAAAACTTTAAAATTCATTTTTTGATTAATTTTTTATCCAGCATTTGTTCTTCACGAGCCATTTTTGCACCCTCTTTATTTGGAAATTACAACGGGGGTGTCGATTGCAGCTGACTGGAATTTTTAATCAAGGTGAAAGAATATATTTATATCAAAAATCTGCTCCTTTTATTCTTCTCGCTATGCAGGTTGTAACCGTTTTTGTGCCGAAATCCACCTGACTATGGTTAGATAGTTATTTTAATGTTTTGTGCCACGATTATTAAGTGGGGGACAAGGCGATCATCGGTTACCCGTCGGTTTCCTTGTACGTAAATTATATCTGTTCGTTCATTTCCTCGCTGTTTCTATACCTGACCGGTGCCCTTCGAATACAGTAAGTAATTCTTTAGCTTCAGTTATAAATTTTATTTTTATTAAATTGTCCAAATTCGGTGAATTTGTAATTATAAAAATATTACTAACACTTAATTTCAGGTACAATCGCTATCGCAAACGTCAGTTTTTGTGATCATAAAGTGTATAAAACACGTGAATTTAAATTAATTATTTCTCGATAATATGGAGAACCAGATAGCGATTCTACTTAAGTGTAAATTATTAAAGGATGGAGTTTTGATTATGATTTCATTATTAGGGTTTTTGCCAAATCCAGAGAAATACCAAAATTATTAGAGAACGTGACAAGCCGTCAGCCATTTTGTTTGCCGTTATCGATAAGCTTATCGAAGAGAAAACCTACCTTCCCTGGATAGGAAAATTGAAAATTTACCTAAGAAAAGCCATACCATCCCTGGATTGTAATTTAATTAATGAAATCCCGAAGAGTATTTCAAACTCATCCCGAATTGTCAATTCTGGTAGGATTTCTGGGAAAAGAGATTTAATTAATTATTAATTTAACTTTAATTATTGAAGATTTTTATTTAATAAATCATTTTAAACTGATGTTTGCGTATTATTTGCTTTGTCTGTACTCTGGCGCCCTGTAATTAATGTTTGGAGAGAATTGATAAAACTCAGGCGGGAAGCCACGAACCCAGTTGAGCTAGCCTAGGGTTGTAATTCCTTTTAATGGTTTAACAGGGCTACAAGGTGTTCTTATTTCGGAACTGAATTGCCAGACTCCTTACTTTTAAACGCAGCTCGCGATTGTATTGCTCACTAAAGCTTGGTCCACAACAGTGGGGGCGGCCTGACAAAATACTACCCCTGTAAGTGCGCCGCAAACTGAAAATTTTGGGAACCGCTGGGCTTTAATCGAAACATTTTTTTATTAATTTGATGATGTAATGAAACTCTATTTTAGCAAGAGATAAAGTGAATTTTATTAAAATTCTAGCATGCAACATTGCATAACGCTATTTACAAAATATTTCTAAATTTAGTACATGTAGTGAACTTTGCAAGAGTAGATATATACAAATTATTACAGTCTGTTCAATATATTAAACTAACCCCTAAGGAATCGTAAAGTATTCTAAAATAATACACGCAACCTTGTGTACACTTTTCCTAATTACAAATTATAATATGCTATTATTTCAAAAAGTTATTTTACGTTACATTAACTAATATATTTATTTTCAAAAATTTATTAAACACAATTTTCAAGTGTAATGAAATATATTTTTCTTTTTTTTTTTAATAATTTAGCTATTTTTTAATAAGATTTATCACAATTTAAGCAGGTATTCTATTTTACTAAATACATATAGATAATAAATTAAGTAACAACAATAAAGCACTATATTTAAAGTGATTACTTAGGAATTAACAACGCTCTGTTTAGCGAGTGGCGCTTTGCGACTGGTTTACACTTTATAACTTGCTCAATCAATGACACACGCATCTCCTATATGGGATTGTGGATGCTGCCGATAGTAATTGAATTTCTGATAAGAAGTTCTCATAAGCGCAATGCCCAAGAAAGCCTACTAGAGGGTCTGGCAAAAGTTACATCACTACACTTGATTATTCGGAGACGAAGATTGAAGAACCAAGGATAGCTAACATCTATTATCAGGTTCAGTGTCAACCTGAAAAAACCGTCTCATCTTATCCTTCAGATAAAAATGACTTCTAGGTGACATTTCAGTCTTAAGCGAAACCAATATTCGCATTCAGCGACTACTGCTTTTTCACATTTTTCAAAAGGTTTTTTACAGTTTGACCTTAAACCTGACATGATAGCCGTTAGCGTTCCTTACATCTGTAATCTTCCGTGCCGAAATACCCTTGTTTACCATAATCAAGTATGGTGGTCTAGCTTGTACGAAATGACATACCCTTTATACATTTAAATTCTTGCCGACTCTTAATCCTTAGATTTAGTATCTTGCAGCCTTACCAGACTCTGTAGGAGGCTTTCTTGGGCGATGTAAACTTTTCAGTAGAAAGTCAAATTACTATCGAAAAAAATTGTTTGCAATCAATTTGACGTGGATCCAAAATCCCGTATACCTGGTGCGTGGTCAATTTTCGAGTAGAAAGTGTTTAAATGTGTTTAAAGATGCGTAATTGAAATAAAAGTTATATTTTTTACAAATTTTCTTTAAACCCAGATGATAAAAAACCAAAAATAATTAGTATCTGTAGTTCGCTACTTCAACCCATTGTTAACAAATCCGTGGATTTGAAAAAAAAAATGTAAAAAAAGTTTATATTAATAATTTGCCATTCTTCATTGTGCAAGATCTCTACGCATTTTTTATTAAAGAATTAAAACTGTTCGTGTTAAAATGTAGAACCTTTAAGAATAATCCAATTAAATACTCTTGTTTTGTTTCTAATCTAATCTAAATAAACCTGGCATGGTCACTCCTGTAGCCCCATGTTTTAAGCACTGCTTCCTATGGGAATATTGTGACCAGGTTCGGCACCAAGAGTACTTACATGCACCCGTGCGTGCAGGACTCTAGTTTGCTCAGCTGAAAATTAACACCACGCTGATCTTCAGGTAGGCTTAAATCCAGGTATCCCAAGTTCCTTGAGTTACTGTTGCCACAGGGCAGTTCCCTTTATAAGAGATTTGAGTCCTGTGATTTATTTTAATGTTATCGCCGTGATTATAACTTGGAGACAGGTTTGACTAATATTCGGAGTCTTCTTTTTCGCTACGATAGATTTTTGCGTGCATTTTAATATCTGTCTTCCTCGTGGTAACTTCTCCTCAACAACTACAAGGTTATTGCCACATTTGTGTGGAGACCTACGTAGGAGCTAATAATTTTATTTGTAGGTGAGTTCGAGCCGTCCGCCATTTTGAGAAACGAAATTTGTCCAAGGGAATCCTTTCCGAAGAATCAACAAAAAAAGATAAGAGTTTAAATTAATTTACGAACTAAAATTTAATTTTGATATTTACTGAACATTTTTTTAAAAATATATCATTTAAACTGGTGTTTGAATGTTATTTGTTTGTTTGTACTCTGGCGCCCTATTATTTTATGTTTTGGAAGGACTGCTAAATCTCAGAAAAGAAGCCACGACTCAATTGAGCTAGCTAAGGGATATAATACCTTCAGTAGGAATTTATAAAGTTACACGTTATACTAAAACGCCTCTAGAAACCATACCGTTGATTAGCGAGACACTAAAACTAGCCTAACCAAAACTGCAACTTCTCAAATATTTTTGTTTTTCAGTTCTCATTAAATTTTATCAAATAACTGTTTGGATGAAAATTCCTAAGTAATCACTTTAAATTTTAACAAGAAAATTCGACTAGATAATCATTTAACATACCTAGTATATATTAATAAATGCAACAGATTTTAAAAAGGAAATATTTAACCAGAATAAATTACTCACTAAATACTAATTTCATATACCGATTAATTCGTTAATCTATAATTGATTTTCAATGTATATAAAATCACAACGATTTCACTTTTATTAAAAATGAAAATTAAAGAGAGTTGTGTGAAAGTAATATAAAAATCATAACCATTTACTAATCCAAAATTAAGATAAATAATTTTCTTATAGTAAATAGCATATGAATTTTCCATAACAGATAATGGATATCCACAGATCAATTTTATAAATTTTGGAAAAAAATTAATAAATATAAACACTGCGGGCTTGGTCTAATTTGGATCAAATACAATTTGTGTTTTGTCTTTTGCAATTATTTAAACCAGAAAAATATTATCAATAGCATAAGATTTTTGATAATATCTCGTTTTTCGGGGAAAAGAAGGCAAAACAGTTCCAGCAGGTAAAACGCAACAGTCTACCTATCTATTTGATCTTTCATTAGCTATCAACCTCGCCACCTGACAAAGGTATTTATGATTTTATATTTACATACATATACATATTTTTCTTCGTGGCACACGTTCCCTCAATGGAATGTGATCTGCCATTTGTAAATTGGTTGTCTAGATTAAGAATATCGATATGTTTTTGCTAAGTTTTTTGTTTGTATTGTGTTGGTTTGTCATAGAGATTAGGGATTGAGGAAATTGTCAGAAAGTTATGATTTTAAACAGTCATTGTCATTAAAAATAAATAAAATTTTAAAAATCTACAGAATTTGATTAAAAATAGAAGAAATATGGAGATTTAATTTAAAATAAAAAAAAAACAGAGAAAAAGTATATAATAAGAAGAGTTTATAAATAAGTACAAAAGAAAAACATAAAAAAATAATTGGACGTGAACTAGAGTAGTTAACAGGTATAGAATAGCAGAGAGGCCACAGTTGGAATGTGTAAGAGAGCAGAAAGAAGAAGTTTACAAGTATAGAAAAACTGAAAGGTGTTGAGCAGAAGGGCAATAGATAGAAACATAGCCAGCAGAAAGAAGGAGTTGAAAAGAAGTGGAGTAGGAAGAAGAGAAGAATTTTTTTTTTGTGTGTTAGGACAATCAATTTGGAAATTGCAGAATCCACGACCAGTAATTGCATTGATTGATTTCCCACAGAAAGGTCCTTTTAGAAGTAACTCTCGCGAAAGCGTCAGGTGTAGAAGGTTTAGCAAATGATGTTTAGTGCCAAAGTGGTTTAGAAAATTCATTCAAGTTTATAAAAATTTATAAGGATTTATAGAATTATCTAAAAAAAGGAGATATAGATAAATCTAAGATTTGTGAACATGCTATAGATTTTCTGAATCACGAAATAAACAGCACACATTTTATTAAATCCAAATTAATATATTTCATTTAATGTATGAGTCGATAATCTATATCAACAAATGTTGCAGAATGCAGAATATTAATTATTCTATCGCTTTAAGAGTTTTTGAAAAACATTTTCAAAGACATTGACCATTTAACTAAGAAGAAACAACTACTTCCCTGGCTATGTGCCCCGACGGATATTGAATTATACTTCAAAGTCAAACGGGGTTGGCATATCTAATAGATAATTTAAACCAACCATTTTGGTTTGTAGTTAGAAGGGACAACATAACTTGTAGACCGGTTTCGGTGTATTTGCACCTCATCAGTAAAAGGTATATGTTATCCGTCAGCGAGCTTAAAGCATAATCGCTGACTGAAGTCTACACTAAAATCACAATCAATATATATCTTTTAATAACGAAAGTGTAAAAGATGTGATAGTAGTGACATCTTCACGTCTAACGGCAAACCAAAATTCGACTTAACAAGACTCACGCCTTGATACTATTAAATAAGACACTATTACAGTTTCTTGTAATAATACTTTGATAATCTATATATCTATAGAAACCAAAAAACAAATCAAGAAAATTTAAAACACAAACTTGCACAAAGAAATATACTGTAAAATTTTTTAAGATCTTTGATAATGACAACCGATGTGGTTGTCGCAAGCTAAAAGTCATTTTTCAAAAAATTATTTTCATTTTTGTTAGGCATTTTCAGTTTTAAAAACGACCCTTGACATATTTGACATATTCATCAAGATGAATAAGCAAGGGTCATTTTCAAAATATTGATTTATATTTTTTCATTAGTTTGTTTTAGTTGCAAAAGATCCCCAACTAAAGAAGTAAATAGAAGAAATTGTTCTAATTTACGAATGTGCGGTTTTGATTTTTTTAAATCTAAGTCTTCTACTGATTATATTTCAATAATACCACCTCCACTTACAGACTGCCGAAACGTAAATAAATAATGAATGCAATGTATTTTTAATTTTCCAATATTTATATAATGTTTAAATAATTGCAAAAGATAATGAGTATTTTCTACATAGATAACAAGTCTGCATCTAAACCATTGTTTTTCTTTAAGAATTATTTTAGTAAAATGATGCTACGCACAAATGCCATGAAAATATTACAATTTGATTTAGTTTTTGTAATTTGAATTTAAAAATTACCAATTCTTTAGATTTTGAATTCATTTGACAACCTTCGAGCTTAAGGCATTGTAATACAATGCTTAAGGCAATCTTCAATGCTCAGAACGTGAGCTGAGTGACAATACGTATAAACTATATCCTGTCTCTCTCTCTCTCTCTCCCTTTTATCCCTGGGTCTGATTGAGGGATAGTTTTGAAAATCCGTATTCCCTACTTCCTAAACCAAATGGTTGTGTGTTTTCTCGTTATCAGACTTAAAGCATATACTTTTAAACGTGCAATATGCGTAAATCATGACATATACTAAAAAGAGCGCACTGCCTTCTCACTCGTAGACTCACGTAATTGTCTAACAGGAAGCGGCAGTGTATTACGTTAGTGACCGAGTGATATGATGGAAGGTAGATGTAATTTACTTTCTAGTATATGTCACGATTTACGCACATCACATGCTCAAAATGTTACATAAGTGTTATCAGCCATTTCAACTTCTAATGGTTAATGGTGAGATAAGTGTTCGTTTAAGGTTATCAAACAAAATTGTCGATTTCACCCATAAAAGTCTCATCTTCTCTAATCTTTGATGAAAATACAAAATCTAACGAAGTGTCTGGGCTATCGTAACATCAACATAAGTAAAAATGAATATGAAATATTCACGAAATAATGAAATACTTTGTAAAGATGCATCTTGTCAAGTTCAATATTGTTTCGTCATTAATATAAGACCGTCTTTGTTAAATACGATATAATTGACGTGACTAGTAAATATAAATTTGTATAGATATCGTTACCACAATCTAATATATATATTAAAAAAGTGAGATATTTTAGTTGGTCAAAATTATTTTCTGTAAGTATAATAATTTATATTGATTAATATTGAAGGATAATTCAGAAGAGTATATAATATTAAAATCAGCGCTCTCTTTTGTCAACTTTTCTTGACAGTAGCTTTGCTCGTATATTAGTCAACTTAGCTAAAAGAAAATTGCTCATTTAAATATATTAGATATCAAAAAACTGTAAGGTATTGTCAAGTGAGAGGGATTATTGATTTGTGAATTGAAGAATAGAAATATGTCAAAGAATTAAAAAAAAAAAAATAAAAAAATATAGAATTGAAAAAAAAAATGAATTGTTATAATAATTGAATAAAATACACATAACCGGAGTAAAGAAGACTTGGAAGTGGAAAAAGTGGGTAATGCTCTAACCGACAAGTTATCAAAGAGTTGGATGAGATGAAAGCAAGGGTGTTGAACGGAAAGATATGAGGACGTGAGCAGCAGAGAGGATGAAAGAAGTATAGGAGCGATTAAAGAAACAGTACCGATAGAGTTAGGTCGAAAAAAAGAGGAATAGAAGTTTATGTGAACAATTTTGATTTAATTATGATTTTGATTATTTATTGTCTTAAGTCGAAGGAAGATTAAAATAAGTTTGTGTGTACAAGGACATACTATTTTTCTTTATTTATTATATTTAAATTATAGATTTGGTAGTAGGTTGATCCAAGCCCAAGAGAAATTTAATAAGAGGATAGAGGAAGAAATTAAATCAATTACGGTATTCTTTTTTTCAGTAATCATTAAAGCAGAACTTCATTAACTGTTTTACATATTCATACAAATCTATTTAAGTCGTTGAGGCGTAAAGATAAAGTTGCAGGTTCGAGTCCTACAAGCTAAATTTTTTAAAATTTCTCCTTAATGTCATTTTCTTGTTCTATACTTTCAAAATTTCAAAAAAACCTGTTGACAATCGATATTACGTTTGTCACTTGAGTATTGGTAAGTTTTAACACAAGAGAGCGAAATGCAAATAGGTACAAATCGCTTATTTACACAGAATTGTTTGTTTAAAAAAATATATCCACAAAAACTATGAATTTGATTAGTCTTAAGTTATAAAACTTTGACCAACTAAATGAAACGTTTTAGTTGTTTGTCATAACGATGGCTTATACTAAAAATCAAAATAACAATATCTATAAACGATTTCAGATAACCAATTATCTTGCTGTAGGTTTTAATCTCTTAAATTTTAGCGACACTCTGCCCATTACAGTCTTTAAAATGGCCCCCGCTTCTTCGCCACTGACATTCTCAGTATTCTGCCCATTGACAGAAACAAGAATATCTCCTTTGGCTATTTTACCCTCGATTTCCGCTATACCACCACTAATCTAAACAAATTAAATATTCAACATTTTTAGTAAATCCAATATACAACTATCAAAGAAGAAATACTTACAACTTCTCCTACATAAACGCCTTTTCCAGATTTCCTAGCTAAAATACTTAATCCTAGTCCCTTTCCAGGTTTTTTCATTAGATCGACTTCAATAGGTGTAAATTCAGGAGAAATGGGTCGATGCACAGTAATTTTCATCTAAAAGGAGCATGAAATTAATGTTTTTAAATAAAAGAAATATTGGGACAAAAACTGAGTTTTAACTATACAAATAAGAGAAGAAAACGAGATGCTTCAATTCGGGAATGAACAAGGAAGGGAAGCATATCTTCGTGATAAGTGACCCCAAAATCCTCCACTTACTAAATTTAGTGAAAGTTAGTTGATTAAATAAAACACCATATTGAATTTTTGGACTATCATCCAATAACACCAGCTATTAAAGAGTCTCATTCAGGTTCGATTTAACCGAAAAACGACCCAATAGGTTGCGTATTTTTTTCGTAAATCATTTTTGCCTTACACTTGATTTTTTCACTTTTAAACCACAACCACCATTTTGGAGCAGCCATTTGTGATATGATATATATAAATTAGAATAAATCCGTTGTGACAAAAATAACTGCTCAAATTGTTTGTCTAGAAAAGAACTTTCTAAAGCCATGTGGTATTTTTGAAAATTTACCATGGCTGGAGAATAATCGACTGTCAAGTAATAAAAGCTTGCAAAAATAAAAATTTGCAACCAATGGTCAGATTACAGTTGGTGTATTTCAAAAAAAGCCGATGTGGTATATTGCCAAAATCCAATATGGCTGCTAAAAATCGAATATGGTGGTTGCATTATTGAAAATAAATGATTTGCATCAACTTTGAATACTTTGATACACGGGTATTTTTAAGGTTGTTGATTACGAAACCAAGGTCAGATTAACAAAATTCAAGATCGCGGAGGTATTTTTTGAAAATTGACCAATTTGTACTAAATTTGTTGTAGGGGTATTTTTGAGGTTACTGATTACGAATTCAAGATCAGATTAGCAAAATTCAAGATGGCAGACGTATTTTTTGAAAATAGACCGATTCGCACCAACTTTGATATTTGGGGGTTTTTGAGGTCACTGATTACGGATTCGGCGTCAGATTAACAAAATCCAAAACGGCGGATCCAGGATAGAAGACCTCCCTTTTGAAAATTAATCGATTTGCTCAAAATTACTTTTAAGGTACATATTACTAATTTTCAAATAAATACCTTTGGCAGTGTTTGTCTTATGGCCTGTGCGGCTGTGGTATAAGTGACATCTTTTAACGATGCACCATTAACCTCTATAATGTTATCACCAGGTTGTAATCGTTTGTCTTTATCTGCTGGTCCTCCTGGATACACTTCCACTACTATTATCCCATCCTGTCATGGAAAAATAATAATTAAATTATTACGAAATTTATTAGTCACTTTTGGCTTCAGAATCGGACATAAGTCCCAATAGTCATTTCAATTTTAGAATGTCATTAATTACTTAAAACTTCAGAGTGTGACATTTGTGTCATCAGGCACTTTGAATTAAATAAGTGCCATTTCAACTTCTATTGTGACATGAATGTCATTAATCACTACAACTTCAGATTGTGAGATAAATTTAAACAGTCATTTAAACTTCAAAAGGTAGTACAAATGTCATTCAATTTAAATTCAGAGTATGACATTTCAGCAGTCACTTACTACTTTAGAATAAGACCTTCCTTTCATCAATAATTTAAAGTTTACAATGTGTTAAAATGTTATCGTATGACAAGAATAACATCAGTCATTAAAAGTTCAGAAGTGAGATCAGTGATTTTAACTTCAAATAGTGACATAAGTATCATCAATCATTTTATCAGTGATTAAATGATGCAAGTACTTACGGGAGTTTGAGTATCTTTTCCACCAATAAAAAATATTCCTAGGCCTTTATTTTCAGTTACAATTTCAATAGTAGTATCTCGCCCTGGATTTATTGAACACGTTAGAGGATCAGCAAGTGGTTCTGTAAAATTATTCTTCTTAACGTTTTATAAACAAACTCACTAAGAGTATGATACGTGAAATCTTGACAAGATAAAATTGCAAAAACATCAAAAAGATTCTTTTTTAACTTCTGTCAGAGTTTCACATACCGTATTGTTGAGTTTAAACTGAAAAAAATTTAATCTATAAATTTAAAAAATTGATAAATAGCCTATATACAGCAGTAATTAAAAAGAGTGTATAACACAATAAGATTATATACAGAGTGATATAATTTTATACCAGGTACAGGTGTAGTAGGTCTAGATGACGGTGCTGTAGGTTTCAAGGTGGAAGGTTTTGAAAGAGCATTCTTGTTGTTTTCTAAAATAGCGTTATTGGACGAAATTGTTGGAGTCAGGGTGGAAGATGATGCCGGGTCTTTTTTACCGGGATTGGAGACAACCAGAGTAACCAAGCCTTCGGTCCTCTTGAGCAAATTTGCAGCCTAAAAAAAAATTTCTTAATAAATTGAATTGAATAAAAACTATGCGAATATTAATGTATTATTTATTTTTCACAATGATTTTCTTATTAGATTATGAGGCAATGCAATACAACGTACAACTTAAAATCATTTATATACATATATATGATTTTGGAACGTGATCTACCAATTGTAAAATGGTGGTCTAGATTAAGTACTTTGTTTGATCGATATGTTTTTGTTGGTATTGTGTTTGATTATTATTGATTGCATTGTCATTGAATTTAAAAATAGTTGTCATTAATAAAAAATTGATTGATTCAAATCAAAGAGATCTTATTTGAAGGTAGAGGAGCTGAAAGAAATAGTTGAAGTAACAAGTACCTATTGAAGCAGAAAGAACGAGATAGAAGGTATAGAAAAGCAGAGAAGCACCAGTTGAAAAGTGTAAGAAAGCAGAAAGAAGAAGCTTACAGGTATACAAAAACTGAAAAGGGGTGGAGCAGAAAGAAAGATAGGCAGCAGAAAGAAGGAGAATATAGAAAGGTGAAAAAATGGAGTAGAGATGGTGCTACTTGCGATTCTGTTTTACTTTCGCAGACTTTCAACAACAAATATCAGCCAGTCTATACCGGAGATGTCTCTTCATTCGTGACTGAAGAGACAAGTCTGTACTGTACTGATGAGCTCTATTAGAGCGAAACACAGTGTCTGCAGTTTGGTTTTGCCCTTGTATAGACTGATTGATGTTTATATTTGTATCGCAGCATCATGTGCTTGTGAGTTATGAATTCTAACCTGGCACAAATCCAGGTTATGTATCTGGATGTATTGACGCATGGCGCAAGATACGATCGTATCATTTTTTCACCATAACTTCGTACTGCCAAACATTTTCCATTTTTTTTTACGATTTTGTCTTGTTATTGTTTTCAATGTTTTTTTTTTGTTTTTAGTTTTTATTAAATTTTCGCGATAGTTTCTACTAGTTTTTTTTGTAATTTTTGGATTAAATATGGTGTAGTATATCAATGCGCTATCTTACGGTGGCGTCATAGTATTTGATTAAGTAAAAATTGTCCGTTTAAATATATGTGGTATTAACGCGCCACTTTACGGTAGCGTTATAGTACTTAATTTAAATTTATGAGGTATCAACTACACCACCTTACGGTGGCGTCACAATACTTGATTCAGTATTATCAGTAAGTATTTACTTGGTGTTTTTACTTTAGATTTTTGTTATTCTATTTATTTAGAAATCGAAAAGCAACGCCGTCTACCGGATATCTGTAACCTATATATTAAACAAATTAATTTAAACCGCGGTCTATTAGGAATTCATAGAACTATATAATAAATACATACGATGTATTATAATATTTAGTTGTCATTTTTCGTTATTTATTTTTCTTACCGTTTAAACCTTCCCTGATCTATTAGGTCCAAATCGGTCCAGCCATTCTCGAGTTTAAGTATTTATTAAAAACAAATAGGTTTATTTTTATTAATTTATTAATAATTATTGTAATATATTTTATGCATTATTTTTGACATATTAAAAATCTCGTTATATTTTGATCATCTTGTATTATTTTAAATAAATAAAGAGTTATTTCACTTTTTTATGTTTCTTATAAAATTTATTACAAATTTTCTTAAATTATTTACAGTCCAATTTTAGGTAGCTAACTCTATTACAATTCATCTTTTTTTGCCAAATCTTATTAGTAAAACAAGAAATGTTGATAGATATTAAATATCTGCTTATATTTACAACAACAAGTTTAAATTTTAAGTAAAAACTTATTAATAAGCTATGTTTGTTTATTTATAATGTAAATTTATCAATTTTTTTAGTATTCATTAGGTTAGATTTGCTATAATAATAAAAGATTAAAATGATGACAAGCCAATATCATGGTGTCGGTTTTTAACTTAAACTTAAAGTTTTTTTTATAAATTTCAAAAGCAGCGAAAATTTAGCTTATATGCTTATGACTGTGACCACACTAACTACACTAACCCCATAGACAAATTAAGACTAACCCTCAACTGGTAACGTCTGTCAGACGCGGCTAGTTACAAAATTTGCCACAGGTCGACTCAGCGCTGCAAGCGTAACCTCCCCTTTAGTGTATACCTCATGTGTTTACCGGCAACAAAGATTCACGTGGTTTGAGGTAAGTGAAATTTTTTTTGTAATTATGATAAATAAACTAAAAAATACTACGTCTGTGAGATGCATGTTACTAGTAGTCAGGATATTTATACACGTCTTTGAGACGTGTGTTGGCAATAAGGTTATTCTATTTGTTTTAGATTTTCGAAATACTATCTTGGAATCATTGTTAGACTTGGTATTTTAATTTTTTCTTTCTTCCTTGCAATTTATATTTACAATTTTAATCCTGCACTTCTGTTTTTGACATTTAAAAAATATTTTAACAGATTTAGTGTTGATAATTCATATTTTGTATTATAATTTTATATTGCAAAATTTATAAACTTTTTCTTTTAGAGTAGACGATCATATAGAAGTCTCTGAACATGAAACTGGCACCGAAGACGATCCACAAATTTTAGACGAAGGCGAAAGAGAAGTTTTAAAAGAAGTTAATGAAATTTCAGAGGTTAATGTTCAATCCCCATCTGCAAGAAGGGTGAAAAGAAAAATATGCAGGGATGACAATCTGATTGGCGATGAAGAGGACTCTGTACTTGAAGATTTCGAAGAAGAACCAAATTATTCATTATTAATTTTAGTAAATGAATAAAACTGTTTATGGTCACTTAATCTTCTTAAAAATGTCCTAAAATAACCAATTTTCCCGGGTTGCATCTGTCAGACGTGTGTTACTCATAGCGCACAACTTTCACGTGTTACCAGTTGAGGGCTAAATACTGAGTCATGCGAGGAGAGGAGAGACTGGAGAGAGAAACGTCTACGGCTAACGCTGTAGAATGAGAGAGGAGGAGCCTGTCGCTGCTGTGGGAGTGAGAGAAGGGGAAGCCAGACAGACTGGCGCCGTAACGCGTTATGTTACGAAGCGTCCCATAAATAGTTATCACTTTAAAGAAAAAACAAACAAGCAAAGCTCTAGTACTTACATGACCGAGCTTTGCTCGTGAAATATCTAAAATATAAGAACTTTCTGCTGGCATAATGTTAGTCAAGTTTTGCAAACATCTTACTTTAGCAGCACAAATGGGACGAGCGGAAACCTGATTGTTTTATGAGGGATATTTTGCAATAATTATTGACTGCGAGAAGTCTGTGTTTAATGAAGATTTTTTTCAAGGTGTTCTTGAGAATTTCACGATGTTATGACAGATGAAGTGAAGGGGATGCAGCAGATAAAGATAAATATAAAAATGTTGAAGATAGCGAAGTACAGTAGAGTCTTGAAGAGATGGAGCAATTCTGATAGCTAAAACGTGCTAAACACGAATAAATGCAACAATACCTACATATGACATGACATGATTCCACTACTTAGTCCTCAAAATTCTATTTTTTAATAAAGCTGTTAATCACTTTTCTGAAGATGAGAGAAGAAGGAGCGATTCTGATAGATGAAACGCATTTAAAACAAAAAATACATCGAAAACTACGTATAACATACACAGATTTGACCCATCCTTGAAAGTCTTAACTTTTCTGAAGATTTTTGTGGAGGCAGAGAAGAGATATAATAATTTAAATAGCCGAAATGAGTTGATTATGTCAAAAGAATTAGAACACGTGCAAATTTGACTATTTGTAGAAACTCTTTTGTATATTATCAGAATCGTGCTTAGCATTGAAAACAACATGTCACATGTAAAGACACAACCAGTTTCAAAAGTCCCCAAGGTTTTTACCATATTTCTGAAGAATGAAGGATGATGGATCAAATCTGACGACGAATACATCAGAAAACAAGTGTCGCATGTAAAATTCGACACATGTTAAAAATAAAAATCTTCATTCTTTGGAATGTATTCAGCAATTTGCTGAATACTGAAGGGGACCAAATCAGACGACGGGTTCATGTTCAGGAGGCAAAATTGCATCGGAAGACAATGTAAAAGTGCATTTTTTTTCTGTAGACCTGTGTAATGTAATCTATTTGTTCTATAAATAGATAAAGCTTTTATTGAATCACCCGTACCTATTTCATCCATTTATTAAATTTAATTAAGCTTATTGTTGATGCACGAGCCACAATTCACGTTTCAATTTTAATTGAAAGGGCAAATATTGAATCTGTTCGGAAATTGGAGAACTTATGAAAAAAAATACAAACTCAATTGTTGGTTTAAACACGCAATTTGACTGCCTTTCTACTCTCATGGATAACAAAACTAATGATGATTGATTTGGTGTTTTCTACGTAACAAATAACTGATATTTATTGTGATTTCTAGTATTTCTATAAAATTAATTCGATATCTACACTAATTATATAGCACACTTTAACTAAGAAACAAAAATCAATAATAAACAGAAAGACAGATTAACGAATTACATGGAATATCCCCTTACCGCGGAACGTGAAGAAATCGCACGAATACGACAGTTCCATCGCATAGTCGACTTATTATAACATACGAGAATCTATAGGCACAAGTATAGGTATACTTATATACCTATAGTTCATTTCATGATTGTTAACGTGTACATGCAATACTACACAACTCAATTTCTTCATAGTTGGAAAGATTTTCTACTTGTGTCCAGAGACGTTTGTTATTTATAAGGCCAGACCTACTTTCCTAGTTTTTATCTCTTTTTTTATTAAAAATATCCCGTAACGTATGTGCTACCTTCATATGTACCTGTCAGTGGCAGATTTAAAAGTTACTTGCCAAAAGGAGGTATTTTCTGTAAACCTGCATTTAATACCAGTTCCTAAAATGCCTAGAAATGTAATAAGTGGACAATGTCGACAGTTTGTACTTAATTTCTTGGAATATTTCAATAAAGAAAAGGAAAACAACGGATTCTTATTACCTTTGTCAGCTGTAAATGAACGAGTTGCAGATGCCTTAAAAATCAGTTTAAGTAGTGTGACAGGAATTAAAGGAGAAGGAAAAATGAAATTACCAATTACCACACCTGGACAGTATACAGTACTCAAGAAAAAGACTAAGAATGTACGTAATTCTATTAAAGCAGCAATTAGAAATATAGTGTATGAAATGAAAGCAAAAGGCCAGCATTTTACAATAAAAATACTTAATGAAGAGCTAAAGAAAAGATACATATACGAAGCATCAGATACAAGTTTATGGCGTCTTTAAAAACATGTGGTTTTTCTTACAAACTTGAAAATAGCAGGCGATTTCTTTGTTTTATTTTTTGAGGCATTATATTAGAAATTTAAGATGCGAAAACACACTTCCGTGTGTTTTCTTAGACGAAACATGAATATTTTCCAAAGGCTCATTTACATGGCAAGATTGTAATATAAAAAGTATTAGAAAAGGCCACCAAAATCTTGGGAAATGCTTCGTTGTTTTACATGCTGCTACCAAAGATGGGTCTTTAAAAAATGCTGGATTATTTGCCACTAAATCTAAAAGTGCTGACTATCATGATTCTATGGGTAAAGAATCTTTTAAAAAATGGATAAGTGAAAAGCTAATACCAGTGTTAGAGGAACCATCGTTAATTATTATGGATTACGCTTCCTATCACAGTTTTATTCTATAATAAAAAAAAATATTAATAACAAGCTTTTATTAAAAAGCATTAACTAAAAAGCAAAAAATAAATTTAAAAATCGGTTTTCTGCAAAGTCGGTTTACTGACGATAGTTTTTTTTCCGAGGACATCTATTGGGACAGAAGAGGTAATTTATTAATTTGGGATTTAAAGGCCTGCAAGTTAGGACTAGTGGGAAAGACGTGGGAAGGTAAGGAGTTCCACAATCTGGAGACCCTGGGGATGAAGGAACGATCGAATCGATCCGTTCTCGATGTCGGGCATTGAACAGTATAAGGGGGTGCATGGAGTTGGCACGTCGCGTTGCTCTGGCTGGTCTGGCAAGTTGAGGCATTATAGAGCGGAGTTCTTCTGAGCAAAATCCGTTTATGAATCGGTAAAACAAGGAAAGATCAGCCACTGCTCTTCGGTGGGATAACGGGGCTAAGTTTTTGGTGATACTGGTGTCGTTTATTAGTCGAACTGCTCTTCTCTGTATTGCATCAAGAACTCCGAGCCTTGACAAAGCCGCCGAACCCCATACATGCGAGCAGTATTCAAGATTAGGCCGTATTTGGGCTTTGTAAAGAGTAGCCAAGTTGGATGGAGAAAAATATTTCCGTGCTCTAAACAGAAAGCCTAATTTCTTTCCTGCTGCAGTTGCTATGGATGCAATTTGTTCGTTCCAGAGTAAGTCCTGGGAGATCGTTATACCAACCAGCGTAATGGAGTCGCCCGCTAATATGTGTCATCGACCATAAAAAAGATATAATTCTCTTTGTGCGTTCGGGTCGGATCGCTGAATCGTTCTCTCGAGTTTTAGAGTTCACGTATATCAGCGATTCGGCTGCTCTGTGTGTAACCCAACGTAAGAAAGCTATGTTTCCATTAATTCGTTCGGAGTGGATCGTCTTTTTAGTTTTTTTGGAATTCATACATATCATATCAGCGATCTAGTTGTCCTGTCTGTCACCGGCCATAAGAAAGCTATGCTTTCAGTTTGCGCGTACGGTTTGGATCGATAGATCGTTCTTTCAGTTTTACATATGTATCATCGATCTATTTGTTCTGTGCGTAAACTACCATAAAAAAGTTTTCAGTTTTGTGCGTTAATTGGAATTGGAAATTTGAAATAAATTACAAAATAATTTTTCAATCTTGTAGAATTACGTCTATTAATATAATTATTAAAAATCTTATTAATGTAGCTCGTAAATTAAAATTTATTAAGTATTAAAAATCTAATACTTTAAAATTAATCACATCACGATTACTATCTTAGTATCGATTATTTATGTAATATTTTAACATTTTAACTTGTTTTTCAGTCAGCAAAAACGTGTTTTAACTTTTTCTTATATTTTATGATGATAAATTAATCTTAATGTTACGTGACTCTCATAGCTTTTAGCTAAATTTATTCATTTTTTTCTTTCAGCATTTCTTGCTTGAAAATGGGAATTCTTAAATGAACGCCCAAAAGTTCTCAAAAGGTTAAAGATGTTTTTTAAACACTGAAAGGACGAGAAAAAATGCATTTTTTGGCATATTTTGCATTTTTTTTTCATAATTTCGAAAATGTTGGATTTTTTGGAATTTTTCACATATTTTGTTACCTTCCGAACAGCAACGCTGTTAGAGGAAGGTATTGTGATCGCGAAAAATTTCGATCTCGAGTTTTTAGCGGAAATACGCGTTTTAGGGTTCCTTGAGCCTAAAAAACCCAAAAATAAAAAATGTCTGTCGGTCTGTCTCTGTGTGTCTGTCTGTGAACACATTTGCGGCTAAACGGATAATCGGATCGGAATGAAACTATAAAACCTTACTTATAATCACCATCGGAGGAATCTGATAGAATTTGAGTAAAATCGGCTGACCGGAAGTGGACGTTTACTCTTATCAAAAAATGGAATTTTTTAAAAATATTTGGTTTTCATATAGTTATTGGCAAAATATTTATACTTTGGGGAAAGAACATGTAATTTCCGACATTTTTGAAAGAATACATTTTTTTGATATTTTCATTAGTTTTCGAGATATTGACACTTTTATCAAAAACTGGAAATATGTGAAATAATTCTACCACCCACTACTTGTTATTATACATGCTACTGTTCGGAAGGTCGTGTGGTGCCCACACCAGATTTTTTTTTATTGTCATACATTCAGAAATATAGCATTAAACTGTTACTTTAAATCTCAGTTACATATCAGGTAAAGTAATCTCAGTAAACTCAGCGGGTCGTTATAATCCGGATGATTTTGTAATTTGGTTGGAAAAACCCGAATTTTAGGTAGGGGGATAAGTAGGTACCTACTAGAATTAGATTTTAATATTATACATGAAGGCCAACCTGCATCGAAAACAAGTTGATGATGCATCGATTAAGCTAATCGATGATATCGGTGAGCTGCGAATGCGTCGTAACAACGTAGTTGGATGGACTGGAGTCAGATGAAGCCCCGGCCATGATAGAGCCAAAGAACCAAGATCGTGAATTGGGAAAAGGACTCCTTGTGGGTGAGACTCTTGTTAGATCCGACAAAGAGGTACCCATCCGAGTTATCAACTTGAAGGATCATCCAGTTTTCCTCCAAAAGGACACGAAAATGGGTAGTTTAGAACCGGTAACGGCCATAATTCACAAGGTATACGTAATGGAAACAGATGAGACCAACGGAATTGAACAATTAATGACAAAATTAGATCCCTCTTTGTCAAAATTAGAAAAGAAACACGCAAGAGATCTACTTTACCATAATAAACCTGTATATGGTTCTAAAAATAAACTTGGAAGAACTGATGTTGTCCAACATAAAATTGATACTGGCGATGTACGTCCGATTCGACAGGTACCCCGACGGCTGCCCCAAATTAAGAAGGAAGAAGCAGACAGAGCTCTTAAAGAAATGATTCGGAATGGCATAGCCGAACCATCCAGTAGTCCATGGGCTTCTCCTGTGGTATTAGTGAGAAAGAAAGACGGATCAATGCGGTTTTGTGTCGACTATCGAAAGCTAAATGATGTCACTAAGAAGGACAGTTATCCTCTCCAAAGGATTGAAGATGCCATCGACGCTTTGGCCGGTTCTACTTTGTTTTATACCTTGGACCTTAAAAGCGGTTACTGGCAGGTTAAAATGAATCCTGCAGATAAAGAAAAGGCTGCCTTTACCAGTGGATCAGGGTTATGGCAATTCACAGTCCTTCCGCTTGGCCTTTGTAATGCTCCTGTGACGTTTGAACTGCTAATGGAGAGCATTATAAACTTGTCTGTAAGGAACATTTAATTCAACCTGGAAGAAGTCTTTAAAAGATTACAGAAAGCTAACCTACACCACCATCTATTAGAAAGTCATAATAAATACATACTTTGTATTGAAATACTAAATAGTCGTTTTTTTTCTATATTTCATTACTTATTATTTACATTTCTCACCGTTTAAACCTTCCCTGAACTTTTAACAATATTCCAAGATCAAAATTAATCAAATTGGTCCAGCTATTCTAGAGTTTTAGCGATGAATAATAAAACACATCGCCATCTATCGGTTCTCTACCTAACCTAAATGTCAAACGTTGATAAAGAGTTATAGCAAATCAATTAACTTAGAACGCTGTCTATTAGGAATTCAAAGAACTAAATATAAATAAGTAAAAAATATTATCTACTTGATTTACAGTTTCCTGCTAATCAATTGTCATTTTAGTAAAACGTTTATCAAATAGATGTCAAAGGTAATAATAGTTTAATACTATTATAACGTTTTACAGAGTCTTTGAAAATCAAAGAACATAGACCGTTTACTAAGAACCAACAACTACTTCCCTGGCTATATGCCCCGACGGACATTGAATTACAGTTCAAAGTTAAACGGGGTTAGTATATCTGCAACGTTTTACTAAAATGACAATTGACTAGCAGGAAACTGTAAATTAAGTAGATAACCCTACAAAGCCGTGAGGTTTTTTGTCAAATAGAATTTCAGTTTGTGAATAGTTATGGAGATGTCGCTATTATCGCACTTTTAACATTTTCTTTACTGAAGATAATGTATTTGTGTGATTTCAGACATATCTCCAGTCTAGATGCTCTCAGAGCTTTTGGACGGATATCTTTCTTGTACTGATTATGCGCAATACGCCAAAACCGGTCTACAAGTGATATCCTTTCGAATTGCAAACTAAAATGGTTAGTTCTCTCTTGCAGATATACTAACCCCGTTTAACTTTGAACTGTAATTCAATGTCCGTCGGGGCATATAGCCAGGGAAGTAGTTGTTGGTTCTTAGTAAACGGTTTATGTTCTTTGATTTTCAAAGACTCTGTAAAACGTTATAATAGTATTAAACTATTATTACCTTTGACATCTATTTAAGTAAAAAATAATTAAATAGACAGATAGTGGACCAAATAGTAAAACTGTAATAGTGTCTTATTTAATAAAGCGAGTTATCAATCAACAAATGTTGTAGAATGCAGAATATTAATTATTCTATCGCTTTACGAGTTTTTGAAAAACATTTTCAAAGACATTGACCATTTTACTAAGAAGAAACAACTACTTCCCTTCTAACTACAAACCAAAATGGTTGGTTTAAATTATCTATTAGATATGCCAACCCCGTTTGACTTTGAAGTATAATTCAATATCCGTCGGGGCACATAGCCCGGGAAGTAGTTGTTTCTTCTTAGTTAAATGGTCAATGTCTTTGAAAATATTTTTCAAAAACTCGTAAAGCGATAGAATAATTAATATTCTGCATTCTGCAACATTTGTTCATTCTCGAATCCAGTTTAACATATACAAATAATTTTATCCGTCCAGCCATTTAGATGCAGTTCAGTGACATACACACGCCAAATTTTTTTTATATATAACGATGACAGTATAAAATGAAGAAGGAAGGATTATAACGAGAATCTGTTGAACGAAGAAAATGAGAGAGAGAGAGAGAGAGACAGAGAGAAGGATATTTTACACTTTAATTACGATTCTCGAACAAATTTTTCGTGTTATTTAAATAAATAAGTAGTTCAATTAAAACTTACCGAGTTTATTATTTTTTTATTAACACCGTTTATTTATATATCAAATTAAAAATAATTCTCAGAAATAGAATGTTATTAAGATTTAATATTTCACACGGTAGTAGTTTTTGTATCGTTTTATCAAACAATTTTAATGGTTTATGTGTATATGTTTGTGTGATTTTGTGATCAGATAAGATAAGCTTAGAAAAATCAATTAGAACAATGATAAAACTCGATTGTTAGTGAAAAACTTACTGTCTCGTAATTGGAACCAACTAACGAATCCTTATTTACTGCTAATATCAATTCTCCAATCTCCAGACCAGCCTACAAAAGAAACAAAAATCACATCAAATCTATTTTCATCAATAAATTTTAATTTAAAATTTTTACCTTTTCCGCCGAACTGCCTTCTTGAATGTCAGATATGAAAATACCTTGTCCAACTTCTGCATGTTTTCCTTCTATTATCATAATTCCTAAGCTCTGATTCGATTGCTTCAAAAAAAAGATTAATCCCATTAGATTTTAGCATTTAGTGTACAAAGAATTCGTTGATCAACTAACGTAGGGGGAACTGCCATAATTCTTTTTTTTAACAAATTCCGCAATGAACTCTCTCGAGATGGGAAAAGTATATATAAATTGATGCCTGGAATCTATCTATGAGTGGAATTTTAAGAACGAACATACCGATGTATAGATATGCATACATATATATACTACATGTGAATAAAAATAGAAAATTATGTGGGTGTAGATTGATACACAAAAGTTCAAAACATGAATTATATCATTAGAAAAAAAAATTTTTTCTACGATATTTATGTAAGCTGTACATAATATTGTTGTTTTATTTACGTAAATAAGGGAGTAACATGTCATTCGACTCTACGAAAGTTTATAGTGGAAATTTAGTTTGATAGTGGAATAAAACGTGAAAATCTGATTTTAGGGGAAAATGTTAGTTTCTGAGGACAAAACGATAGTTACTAGTAGAATAGTATATTGTGTGACAAGGAGTGAAACAAGACGATTTCTGACTAGGGCTGTCATCGCCCGGTCAGAAATCGTCTTTGTTTCATCCCGTGCCACACACTATATTTTTCATATCACATGCATTGAAACAGCGAGTTTTAATTTCTGTTGCCAGTCGAAGTAAGACCAATGCAACTGTCAGTCAGAAACATTCTGACAGATTTGAAATAATGAGATTTGTTTCTCCCCTAGGGCAGAAACAACTGTCAGTTTCTGACTGACAGTTGCATTGGTCTGGAATTGTCTTGTTTCGACTGGTAAAACAGGGATCAAAAGTAGGTAGCTGTTTCAATGCATGTGATATGAAAAATAATTTTTTACTAGTTGAAAATGACATACTTGGTAGGAAAATGATAGATCCTGGTACAAACCTAATAAGTTTTTTTTTGCTGAAAAATGACTGTCTATAGGTGGGAAAATAACGTTCCTGATGAAAAAATAATGGTTTCTGGAGGAAAATGAAAATAATTGCTGGCGGGTGAAAAATGATAGTTTTTTTTATGGAACAGTTACTATCTTTAAGAGTAAAATGTTGATTTCTGTAGGAAAAATAATAGTATCTAATAAAAACGAGTTTTTTAGTGATCATTGATGTTTCTGGTGAAAAGTGATACTTTTTAAGAGAAAAAAAAGTTTCAGGTGGAAGATGATTGTTAGTAAAAAAATCAATGTTTTAAAATAATGTTTGTTTGTTGAAAAAATAATGGTTTAAAGAAAAGATAAGTGTAAAAGTAGTAAAACTTTAGGTTTCTGGTAAAAAATGAAAATTTTTAAGGAACAATGACCATTTTTCGTAGAAAATAATAGTTTCTAGTAGAGTTAAAAATAACATCTTTGGTGGAAAAGTGACTGTCCGTGACTTTGCGGTTAAAAAAATAACAGCGGGGTTGCTGACACGCAGCCATTGAGAAATGAAAGCTAGAGAAGGCCCAGTAATAGTGGGAAAAATCACCGAGTAAGCAACAATCCAAAGTCTTCATAAAAGGAAACTCGATGACATTCAGTGCAGAGCTGTTATTACAAAAGCGAAACGATGTCAAAATGATTGTCAGGCGCTTGACAGGACATTGTCGGCTCAGAAAACTCCTGAGTCAGCCGAACTTGGCTTGTCGATAATGCCAGAGGAGGAGGAAACCGCATTTCATGTCCTACGCCAATGTGATGCCTTACAAGGTCACGGTATACAGTATTGGGAAAGGAGAAAGCGGTTGCTCCAAGTTACGTTTCCACTTTTAAGGTTGTTAAGACTCATTAAGAGGGTACGGCTAAACAAGGTGCTCTAATCCTATTCTAGAGATGATGGGTGTTTACAATACATCTGTAAAGGTCTCAGTTATACAGGCTAACAGCCAACACAATGAATATCTATCTATCTAGATAGTATATATGTTAGTTTGTGTGGAAAAAAATAGCCTCTCATGAAAATAGTTATTATCCTAACAAGTGCGGAAAGTTATACTTTCCCGCACGCGAACTGCCGATGCCCGAACGACGCGAAGCGGAGTTCGGGCAAGCAGTTAAGTGCGGGAAAGTTAATTTCCGCAAGAGTTAGGATCAATATTTTTTCTACAAGCAAAATCACCTCGAAAATTATTTAGATACTTGAAAAGATGCGATTGTGACAATTAAATCTTTCATAGTGTCAATAAATACACGACTGTAGCTATAGCAACCCTACTTAAACAGGTGAGTTTGTTGTTGCTTTGAGTAAGGTTTACAGGGGTGATTTAATAAATTATGATTTTTTTAAAAAATTTTAAAAACAAACATTTTAAAAGTCCCTATTTTCATGTAAAATAATCTTAATTTTTTTTACTATTTGCATGTAGTCCAACAAGATAAAGATAATAATACAATAACTTGTCAAAAAGGTTATCGGAAAACATCTCTAATTAATAAAAAAAAATGCGTGGGGGAAAAATTCTTTCCCGCACGCCGTGCGGGAAAAAGTATTTCCCGCACTCCGTGCGGGAAAGAGATATTTTCTGAATTAAAATGCGTGCGGGAAAGTGTTGTTTTACGCATGCTTGTAGAAAAAAGTTTTTTTAGTAAAACTTGACATTTGTGGTGAAAAAAAAACAGTTTTATGGAAGAAAATGACGGGTTTTTAAGGTAGACATGATGGTTTTTGATAGAACATGACACTGACTTTAGGGCAAAAATTTTAGTTTCTGTACGAAAAATAATAGTCTCTAGTAAAAAAGAATTTTTTAGTGAAAATTAACGTCTTAGGTAAAAGATTATGGTTTTAAAGGAAAAAAAAAATACGGTTTTTGGTAGAAAAGGATAGTTTCTAGTAGGAATAATAAATGAAAAATATTAGTTTCGACAGAAAAAATGATGGTTTCTGATAGTTCTTGTGGATAAATAAATTACTTTAAAGAAAAAAATGTTAATTTTTCTAGGAGACATTAGTCTTTTTTAGTGAAAATTGTCAGTTTTTTAGTAAAAAATGTTAATTTCTAAAAAAAATTATGGTCTCTGATAGGGAACAGTTTTTTTAGTAGAAATTATTGAATCTGGTAAAAAAAATAATTGTTTTTTTTACCAGAAAATTGATGGTTTTTGTGTGGTAAATAATGGTTTCCAGTAAAAATTACTATTTTTATGGTATGACAAAAATATGGTTTCTAGTGGGAAAATTATAGTGATCAGTAGAAAATATGTATTTTTTAATAGAAAAGACGTACTTGGTGGTAAAAAGATAGTTCTTGGTAGAAAATGTGGTGTTTGGTAAAAAATGTTTCTGGTAAAAAACGACTGTCCCTAGGAAGAAAATATTAGTTTCTGTATGAAAAATGATAGTCTCTAATGAAATAAAAAGCTTTTTAGCGAAAATTGAGGTTTTCGTCTTTAAGAAAAAATGAGGTTTCTGTTAAAAAATTGCTGAAAAAATGACTGCCGTAAGAAGGGAAATGTTAGTCCTTGTAGGAATAATAAAAGTCTCTAATGAACAACGAATTTTTTTGATGAAAATTGATGTTTTTATTGAAAAAATTACTATTTTTAAGTTTATTTGGTGGAAAAATCAATGTTTTTAGGAAAAAGGCTAGTTTTTGTAGGAAAAATAATAGTATCTTATAAATAAGTTTTTTAGTGAAAATAGACGTTTGTGGTAAAAATACTGTGTTTCAATTTTTATTGTTAAGCCTTTTAAATTGTAAACCACATGCTTAAGTGTATTTGGTGTATTTAATGAACTACTGAGAATAGTATATATTCTGAGAAGCTCGATATATACAAAGTGTTTCAAAAAGCATACCTTTTTGACAGCAACGGTGCGCACATTCGGATAGCTAGCACTAAACTGTTCTTCGGAGGCCTGCACAAATAAAATAAAAAAAACTCAAACAACCCACAAAACACATGCAATAAAATTAATACCTGTTATTATTATTATTATTATTATTATTATTAGAAAAAACAAATACTCCAACAAATGGTTTGTTTTTAGTGTAATTTCTCTGATTAACTAGGTATGTATAGTTAAAAATATAGATATGGTCCCAAATCAAAATATTTAATAAAATTAACGATTTTGGGGTATACATTTTTTCACATTTATTCTAGACCTTATAATCTGTGTAGGTTTTTATTTAATATCTGGATGTTCGTATGCTAACTTGGTAAAATATTTTTGATGTGAAACATCTATAGCCGTACGTGAATCAGATTTCTGGCGTGGCGACGGTGACGTATGATTCGTATGACGTAAAAAACCTAAAGCATCGATAATATATAATAAAGAGATGTACTGATACCTTATATGAAATTGGTCTCATGTTTTGAGCGACGCGACGGTGGCGCGCCAACAATAGGGGGAAGAAGCTCATTGATTCAAAAATTTGGCGGGACAGGGTATGAATTGTTTCATAAAAACCTAACTCGATTCCGCCTACTATCTATTCTATATATCTAAAAATGTTTGTTTGTATAGGCAACATAATATACCTACATATTTTGCTGACCTGTAAAATTGACAGCTAGTCAATCAAAATTGATTGTTGGTGAATAGTTGTCATATAGTTGTCCGCGTAAAATTTGTGTATAAGTTTTAAATATGAATAAACAAAGTGTTAATAAAGAAAGTGATGAAAAAATATTGAATAAAAATGAGTGAGTACCTACCTACTCTATATACATTAGGGTGTCCGTTATTTCCCAAATTTGGTTTTGTTCTTCAAACACCCATCAAATTTTTAGATTATAATATTCACATTAACCCGTGCCTAAATCATAATACATTTCCCATTTAAATACCGTTTAAAAGTTATTCAACGATAAAGTTGTATTCATAGTTAAATTCATCATTTTCCTATTTGTTATTTACTATCGCTTTTTTTTTGTACTAAAATTATGAAGTAACTACAATTATATTAATATAGTAACGTACTTCTATATAAATTTGTGTTTTAATAATTTCCTTTTTTAAGATTATTGAATTTAAGGCAATTAAATAAAAAGCTAAACGAAATCACGTTTTAAATTTATTTTCGTTCTGTAATCTAACGACATCTGTGAGCAATCTGAGAAAACGTACAATAAATATTGTGATACCATTGTTTATTATTTATAAGCGATAATATACTTTATTTTGTATCCAAATTTTGTATTTGTTAATTTTATTACCTATATATATATATATATATATATATATATATATATATATATATATTTTTTTGTAATTTTCACCATAATTTTTATATTTATCAAACTAAATACATATATATATATATATATATATATATATATATATATATATATATGTATTTGGTTTGATAAATATAAAAATTATGGTGAAAATTACAAAAAAAAAAATCGTGAATTTAACTCTGATGACAAATTTATTGCAAATTTCCTACAAGAAATAGATATTTAATTATTTTTAGCTACATTTGTTTCAGTAAAAAAAATTAACGACAAAAAGTGCAAAAATGCCATGTTATTTAAATTGGAAATGTCTTATGATTTAGGCACGGGTTAATGTCGATGTTTCACATCTGCCAGGCGTCCCGTGACGGCTCACATATTTTTTTTGTTAAAAATCGATTTTAAGAATCGAAGGCGATATAACGACTATAGAGGTTAAACCATTTTGTATGACCTACATACACTGCCCGCAAACAAATGTTTAAAAACATTTGCCTGCAAACAAAAAATTTATACAGATGTGTAATATTTTGTTTCCATGTTTAAACGAGGTTTTTTTTGAGTCCAGATTTAAGACATAAACATGTCGGTGAATAGTGAGGCAGTAGCGGGCATTTGTGCTGGATATATTATATACTTTACGCTAAAAAGAAGGAAACAAAAACGTTGGTGGGTCCGCAAACTCCTACAAGACGGAATAGAACATTCTTCAAACTTATTAAAAGACCTAAAATTTAACGACGGATGTGGATTTAAAAACTTAGAATTAGAATGATTCCAACTGATTTTGAGATTATAATTCAAATGATTGGCCCAAATATTTGTAAACAAGATACAAAATAGCCAAACTAGTTTACTTTCTTGGAAGGTGCTCCACTTCTTTTAGAGTCCAATAATTTCTTATGCTCTCGGCGAAATTGGTTTTGATTTTTTTCAATGTCTGCAGCACTGGTACTTCTTTGCAAGCATTTCATATGCATCTACTTTTTTATTGCGATTTTTATAGTCCACACACTTTACTTCCCGTAAGCATGGTGTACTGTGAAGATGTTAAATAAGACAAAGGTTTTTTTCTTGATTCCACATTTTATATAGATGTCGTTATGAAAATAATACGTATAGACGCAAGAACGAAGAACCAGAAAATACCACTGCTTCAATTGCTTATAATACACTAAACAAACATTTGCATCGAACGCGTTCAGATTTGCTTCTCGCGAGTATAAAAACAAATGTTTCCCACTCTGACGGGAAAACAAAAAACATTAAACATTTGTTTAAATGTTTTTAAACAAATGCTTGTGTGTTTGCAGGCAAATGTATGTATGTCTGGACTAGGCTTTAGGATTCTAGTGAGGTCTACAATCAAGAAAAAGTCACTGGATAATACGATGAACGTGGATGCAATTCCTTGCGTGTACGCTCTTCTTCTTCTTCGATGACAACCGTCAAAAATAGGTTTAACGTGGTCGTACGTCGTTTTTGATGAGACACACCAACGTGCCCCGAAAACGACTAGCACGTAGGATAACGTGAAAAAAATCCACGCATTAGCAGACCGCCGATTGAAGGTGCGAGACATAGCAAATACAGTAAGCGTATTAAAACACCGCGAGGGTCATCTCCTGTATAAAATTTTGGGTATGAGAGAGAGGTCGGCACGATTGGTCTCTCCGGATAACAAGTACCACCGTGAGACCACTTCAAAGCAGTGTTTGATACTTTTTACGCGCAATCCAAAGGAATTTCTGCGTCGTCTCGTGACCGTCACGAAACATGGATTCACTGATACATACCAAGAAACAGACGAAACAGTGAACTTCGCCGAGTGAAAGTGCTCCGATACGGTAAAGACCATCCATCGGACGGTTACCGTTTTCTGATATTTACGAGGTATGATCTACATCGACTCCCAGGAGAGGGGCAAAACGGTCTCACGGCTCTACTATACAGAATTATGCTACCGATTCAACGCCGAAATGCAGAAAAAACATCCCCATTTCGCGAAGAAAAAGTGTTTTTTCACTATAATAACGCACTAGCTTCCTCCGTCGTTTCTACGACCAAATTGATCGAATTTCCCCAGATTTGACTCCGGGCGTTTTGTTTTTGAACTTGAAAATTCACTTGCCTGGCAGAAATTTTTTGTTGAAATCGAAATATTTTTTTACTGAAATTGAAGTATTTTTATCAAGAACAAAACACATTTTTTGCTTATTATTAAAAACCTAACAGATATGATAATTATGAATACTTTTGAATCAACACACGAATATTTTTTTAATTTAAACTATTGTTACAACTCAAGCATTTTATTTTTTAGAAATATAAAAAAAATAAAAAGAAACATTTTCTGAATTAAAGTGCAACTTTATTTTTATCATTATTTTTATTTATTTTTTTATATTCTAATTATATATTTATTAGACACAAATTAATTGAAATTACTGTTTTAAATTCAGTAAAAATACCTTCTTTGTTTTACCCATTCCCATATCACATAACTTTCAATTTTAATGTTTATCAGGTAAAAAGGTGACAAAAACACAAAGTAACACTAACACTGATTACACGAGTGCTAAATTAAAAAAAATACTATGAGCATGGAGTTGAACATTAATTACCTATTTCTAAATTAACTACACGCCATTTGAATTAGCATAAAGGAAATTTCCGACAGATTTCTGTATAATTGTTACTTTAAGAATGATAGTAAACTGGTTTTCACCTGTCCCTTTATGATAAAAACAGAAATATTAAAAAATGTTTGCTTAAATATTTTACAATTTTACAAGAAAGTAATAGAAATATAATATTCTAAAAATGTATATTTTATTAGTATTCAATGAGTTGATATGAGACATACCTTGTTGGTTTGACTGAATATATATCAGCTGACCCGGCGTACTTCGTACCGCCTAACATTTTCTGTTTTTAAAATTTTTACCATTTTATCTTGTTTTGTGATCGTTTTTAATTTTTTTGGTTTTGTCGTTTTTATCATATTTTCTCGTTAGTTTGCAGGTTTTTACTATTTTTGCGATTAACTATATTAGATATAAACTGCGCCACATTACGGTGGCGTCATAGTACTTAATTGAGCAAGAATTCTTCGTTTAAATATATGAGATATCAACTGCGCCACATTACGGTGGCGTTATAGTAATTAATTAAGAATTGCTTCCGTAAATATATAAGATATCAATGAAATAAAGATGTTATTATTGCAATAGTCTCGGTACTAAATTGTCAGACCTAGTACCTATAGTGTTAAGAGAGATTAGTATGAAAGATGATGTGGACTAGCAATAGCAATGTTGTTAGGAAGATAACAGAAGAAGTGTTGGGAAAATCATCAGGAAACAGTGCACCAGGAAATAAAGAGGCGTGGTGGTGAAATGAGGAAAAAGGTGGCGAAGAAGAACTGAAATTCAACAGAGTGCAATTGAGAATATGGAAGAATATAAGATAGCAAAGAAAGCAGTGGTAAAAGCAAAAGCAGAGGCAATGATAAAGGTCTTTGAGAATTTTAAGATTAATAAAGGAGAAAGATAATGAATAAGTATAGTTAAAGAAAACGATATAGCTTCCAAAGACATCTACCATCCGAAAAATGACGAACAAAGAAAGTAGAGTTTTATAAACGTACTAGCTGACCCGGTACAAATTCTACCGCCGAAAACTAATGTATTTTTCTCATTTTCTGTTTTTTCAAATTTTTACTATTTTTTTCGTAGTGTTTTGTAATTTTTCGTTTATATATACTAGATATCAACTGCGCCACATTACGGTGGCATCACAGTATCTACTTAATTAAGGCACGGTATCTACTTAATTTAGTTTTTTTGCCATTTTTTCTGTTTTTTCGACTATTTTCCATATTACTTTAGTTTCTCGTTTGTTTATTTATTTAGAAATCGAAATACAAAGCCATCTATCGGGTATCTGTAACCTAGTTTAGTCGAAATTCATACAACTATATAATAAATACATACTTTGTATTGGAATATTAAATTTTCGTTTCTCACCGTTAATTCGTCCTTAAACTTTCACAAATATTTCAAGATCAAAATTAGCCAAATCAGTCTAGCCATTCTCTAGTTTTAGCAATGAATAATCTAGAAATTAAAACACAGTGGCATCCATCGGGTGTATATCCAGTGGCGGCGCGTAGTAGTATGTCTTGGGGGTTTACAATTTTAGACAAAACATACCTGTTCCTTTTCACTTCCTCATTTCGCAGTATTTAACTGCTGCCATAATTCATGCTTACCTAATAAATTAACTACCAAATTAGCAGATATATGTGCCTTTTTCGGATAAATGCACCAAGTCGGTGACGCCTGTTTTCTGTACATTCTGATGCCTCATCGCTAAATAGTAAACAAGGAAAACGTTAAAGACTATTGGTGAAGTTACAACCGCATAACCAGTCAGTTTTTTTATACATGCCTATCTTAAAAGATCGTTTATAATCCCTATATTTTTCGTTTACTTATTTTCAAAATTTCCAAACTCGGTTTTGGGCAACCCACACTTTTTTTCTATTGTTAGTGAAATAAATTTAATTGTTAAATATTGAACGGTCACGTCGTCGCAAAAAATTTCCGAGAACGCAGCAACTTCCGTCATTCTCACAATTATCTCGTAATCGTAACGTACGATGAACGACTGTACTTCTTCTCTGACGAGAAATCACTTATCAAAATGCCACTGTGTTCTAATAAACTTTACAATCTGACCACTGTCGCGGGACGCACGAGGAAAGGGGACGTAGCGTTTGAACCAATCAGATACCGTATCGCAATAATCACTGCACGCAGAATACCTACCATTTATTTATAGCCAAGGAAGTAACTAGAGAATGCGACTTTGAATAAATGTTAATACATAAATATAGAATTTATATTTACTTCTTTTATTGGGAAACTTTCGCCACTAAAATCAAAATAATTATAACAAATCAATCTTTGATGATAAGTCTTGCTTATTTGTCTGGATGGTTATGTCAAATTTGTCAAAGGTCGTTTTTTAAAAACTGGAAATGCCTAACAAAATTAAAATAATTAAAAAAATATTTCAAGTTTTTTCTATTTCTAAGCTTTGAACAACCAGATTCGTTGTCGTTTTCAAAGGTAGCTTTTTTAAAGTATTTCTTCTTGATGCAATGATTTTTTTTATCTTTAAAAATGACAATCAATATGGTTGTCGAAAGCTTAGAAAAGGAGAAAACTTTTTAAGCATTTTCAGTTTTTAAAAAACGATCCTTGACAAATTTGACATATCCCTCAGATAAATAAGCAAGAGGCATTTTTAAAATATTGATTTATTATTTTATTATTTTGATTTTAGTGGCGAAAGTTCCCCAATAAAAGAAGTAAATATATATATAGTTGATGCCACAAAGAAGTTATACAGAGAATATTTAAATAGAATCATACATGTTTTCGTTTTTTTAAATGCGTATTTTTTAAGTTGGATGTTAATGTGCTCATGTGCTCTTATGAACCAAACACCACTGTGATTTTTAATATCTAAAAAGCGAGAATAAATACGGAAACAAACTGTCCATTAAATTTTGAACAATTTTATCCATAATCAGGCACAGTTTCTATTTTTTAAATATTCCAACAGATACCGTTGGCAATTTTGTTTATTTTCAATAACTTAAAAGCAAGAGCAAAAATGAAAACGAACTTTTCACTAAATTTAAAGCAATTTTATCCAGAATCAAACACATTTTGGATTTTCCAAAACAAATATTCTGGATATAAATAAATTTGAATCAACACACAATTTCTGAGTAAAAGTTTTCCTCATTTTACATTTTTAGCTTGAAATTACTCCGTATTATAAAATTACTATGCAGTTTGTGATGTGAACTATGCGTGTTATTTTTGGAAATCATCTGTTTCGTAGATAATAGATGTTCGAATAAATATTTTATTAGATTCTAAAAGCAACCGTATACAATAATAATAAACACTAATCAAAATTATGTTGTAGAAACACATAAAATTTTATGGATGAAAAAGAATTTAATGTGTTGATGAAGCATTGATTTTTTGCCGAAAAAAATACTGACATGGCTTGATAAACATTATTAGGTCTCCGCACCAGAAAAATCAACCGTTGCTTTTAAATGAGGCCAAATTAGCATCGAAGGCGATGTGCCCAATTGACGCCCAAAAGAGGCTGTTACAGACAAATACAGTCCACCAAATAATTTTGAATAAAGTTGATCGAGATAACTGCGACTCTAAAGATATTAAAGGAACGTGTTGGACATATTTTGCATGACTATTTGTACATAAGAAAGCGGGCGCCGCGTGTGTTCACAGTTGAACAAAAGCAAGAAAGTGTTGATGATTCGAAGCAATGTTAATCGATATTTAAACATAACTTATTTTTTCTTTAACATATAACAGATGAGCATGATTCCATCACTTCACTCCAGAGTCCAATAGACAGTCAACCGAGTGGACTCAATATGTGGCAGTTTTTTGGCAAGGTTATGTAAGCAAGTTAAATTATTCATGACTCACCTCGAAATCAATACAACGTCAGATTACACTCAAGAGATTCGGTGTAAGTGTACAATCTGCCCAATTTCACTTTAGCTGTGATATGCGCAAATGAAGAAGAGAGAGCATCGCAACAAAGCCAGAAGACATTGTCTCGAGACCGACAATCTGAGCGTCTCCCCACCTTTTGGTTCATCATAAACCAGTGCGCATCTCAACGTCAGAGCTAAAGTGAAATTGGGCAGATTGTAACAGTGCATTCCTAACTATGAGCTCTGTAGAGAAAACCTACGACCTCATTATAAAAATAAAAATGGGGCTCTTGAAATGCTATGGTTTAGGTGTTAGTATTAAATTCGTAGCGTTTATTTATTTAAAAAAAATATCGATTTATTTAAAATTAAAATAAAATATTGAAAATACTGCCCATCGCTTGCCATCACTTTTTCCCATCTTTCAGATAGTAGTCGAATACTCTGTCGAAAAAACTCTTTGTCCTTGGAGGCAATCCATAAATCAATCCAATCTTTATAAGATGTTAAATTTTCTCCTGATAAACTATGATCGAAATAGGTGGTGATCCGAAGAAGCAATATCTGGAGAATACGGTGGGTTAAGACTTCCCAATTCAATATGTTTTCACTGGTTTCGCCACGTGAGGTCGAGCATTGTTGTGTAGCAAAATAACTTTATCGTGTCTTTTCCTTTATTTCGGCCGTTTTTCCTACAATGCACAACTCAAATGCATCAATTGTACCGGTAGCGATTCCCAGTGATGGTTTCATTGGGTTTTAACAATTCATAAAAAAACACCAAATGCAAAGGAGGAGCTTAGATCAATGAATATTGCCCCTGATGATCATGGTTGTCCGGGCTTAACCCACGATCTTCTGCATATCGGATTGTCTTAATATATTCATCACCAGTAACAGTACGGTGTAAAAAACTTTGTACCGTTAAAGCAGTAGTTCACAGGTCATACAACGTCTTTCAATGTCTCTCGGTTTTAATTCATATGGGACCCAATTTCCTTCCTTTTGGATCATTCCCAAAGCTTTAAGACCTTTTCCTACTAATGATAAATCAACTTGTAACGATGTAGACAACAAGTGTTTGACATGAATTTATTTCAAGTAAATCCTTCAATTTTTTGGCTGTCCATGTCGTTGCACCAAATGCAAAGGAGGAGCTTAGATCAATGAATATTGCCCCTGATGATCATGGTTGTCCGGGCTTAACCCACGATCTTCTGCATATCGAATTGTCTTAATATATTCATTACCAGTAACAGTACGGTATAAAAAACTTTGTACCGTTAAAGCAGTAGTTCACAGGTCATACAACGTCTTTCAATGTCTCTCGGTTTTAATTCATATGGGACCCAATTTCCTTCCTTTTGGATCATTCCCAAAGCTTTAAGACCTTTTCCTACTAATGATAAATCAACCTGTAACGATGTAGACAACAAGTGTTTGACATGAATTTCCTTCAAGTAAATCCTTCAATTCTTTATCTTCAATTTTTTTGGCTGTCCATGTCGTTCCATGTCGTCTAAATTAAAATCACCAATTTTAAAACGCACAAACCACTTTTGACACGTTTGATCAGCTAAAGCACCGTAAACTTCCACTAAAATCCGATGACTTTCAACAGCACTTTTATTCATATTAAAATAATGTAATAAAACTACCTGCAAAAACACATTACTTGGAATAAATTTCGACATAATTAAACAGCTGCAACTTGTTGTTATTAACAATTAAGAATAAGATGCGTTGTAAAAACAACACCCAATAACAGCTGATTTACGAGCAATTTGTTTCTGAAGGTAAAAACAGAACGCTGTAATAACCACCCCATCTCTCCTCAAATGCTACGAGTTAATTCCAACACCTAATATTTTCTGTACTTCTATATGGTGTAGAAACATGGACTCTGAAAGTAGATACCTACAATAGCAAAACTCCAAGCTTTTAAATTAAACAGAAGGATCCTGAAGATGTCATGGACGGACAAGGTCACAATTGGAGAATTGCTAGGGAGGACGAATAAAATCACGGTTTTAGTCAAAATCATGAAATGCCGTAAGCTTCAGTACTTGGGTCTTATAATAAGAAACCAACGAAGATACGAGCTACTCCAATGCATGTTATAAGGAAATATTGAAGGAAAACAAACTCCCGGACGAAGAAGAATGTCCGCTCACCGACCTAAAAGCTTGGTTTGGATAGCCTTAATACAGCTATTTCAGATGGCAACCAACAAAATCATCATAGCCAGAATGATCGCCAACGTCCTAAATGAGCAGGCGCCCTAAGACCACCCCGAAAAGGACCAGACCATCCACAGCGTTGTTAGAATGAAATCACGAAAAAAGAGATTCCATTTGACAATACACCATGTCAGAAATCAATAAAAACGATGACAAAATTACATAATTTAGGCTGCTTCCCTATCCACCATATTCTCCGAATCTTACACAAGTAATCTTTTCCTCTTCAAAAGAATGATAGCTCAGTACAATGAAGAGGTAATCGCCGAAACTGAGCCTATTTTGAGAAATCGTATTTATAACAATGATATCGAAAAATTGTATGTATGTATATTGCAGTCAGTGACAGGTGGCTCACGAAAAGTTTAAATTAAAAAAAAAGCGTTTGTGTGTTCTTAAGAACTTTTTGACCTAAAAATACCAACAACAAAGTTTAATCTTAAATAGTAAAAGGCCGCTTCTTTTATTTCGTAAGTTTGTAAAGAGACACAGACAGTTTGTAATTATTAATTAAAGTTTGTTGTTTTATTAAAAAATGTTGTAATAACGTTGTTCAAGATGTTTAAATTAAATATTTGAGTATTTTAATTATTCACCTTCCAAGGACTACAGTGGAAAATTTCTTACAAGCAGTTTTAGTTTGTTTATTACGAAGAACATTTTAGAAATTTATGTATATTTTAATAGAAATTTTGTTTGTTTTTGTCCAATTTGTCAGATTTTTTGAATTCATACTGTCGGCTTTTTGTTCAGTTTTTCGTGACGGTGTGCGCGCGCATCCTAAAAATTCCCCTTCCACATCTATCTCTAACGCGCCAAAAGAATTATAACTTCACAAACTAAAATGTTAAAGGATGATGTGGTAAAGCATCGTTGCCGATTGCAAATCTTTTATATTACTGTTACTGTAAATATGAGCATTCATATTTAATTTATTGGGATAATAATAAAAATGTGTAATAATGTTACAAATATACATTTAACTGTAAGTTATAACTTTTATATAATTTTGATTAAGAAAAAAAAATTTAATTTGTCAGCATTGTATTTCCAACCACCACTGACGTCAGTCTTAACTAATTCGGCTTTTGCCTATAGTTAATTTCATGGTCTCAATTTTTCGTAACGGTGCGCGCGTGTGTTTCTTAAAAATTTACCCTCGCCTTTTTTCCCTAACCTGTCAAAAGAAGTATAACTTCAAAAATCAATCTTCGTTAATAGAAATCAAATAATAATGTGAATTATATCTATTACATTTAAATATAATTGGTGTATATATAGATACGTTGTATTTAATCATTGTAAGTATGTTTATTCATGTTTTAGGGGGAACCCAAGGATATTAAATTTATCGTGTCGTTATCTTACCAATTTATTTATATACTTTTACGGTTTATTTACTACTATTAATTAGTATACAGGGTGTCCCAGAATTAAGTACGGAAACTTCGTATACGTATTCCTTGATGACAAATAAGTAGGGTCTTTCCTATAAAAAAAATTTTTTTAGAGACTCCTGTCAGAGTTATAACCCTTTAAAGAGGGGTGGTAAAATGTGCGCTACTTGATCGCGATACACGATACGCAATTGACATGGTCCTACTTTTTATTTTTTTACTCCAAACCGAAACGATTTCGCAAAAAACGACAAGGAACAAAAAAGTTTCTAAATAATCAAAACTTCCTAAAATAATTTTTTGTTATTGCAAATATTAATTGCTAAGAAAGTTACAAAAAAATATTAAGAGGGGTTCCTTGATTTGCACCCTTAGAATGGGGTAGGGCAGGTGAAAAGTGGCAGGAGAAATGCGTCTTTATAAAAATGATGTTCACCCAAATTTTTAATTTTTTATCTTGGACCAATCAGAAGATTTTAAATTAAAACCGTATTTTACCGCCCCTCTTTAAAGGGTTATAACTCTGACAGGAGTCTCTAAAAAAAATTTTTTTATAGGAAAGACCCTACTTATTTGTCATCAAGGAATACGTATACGAAGTTTCCGTACTTAATTCTGGGACACCCTGTATATGACAATTGTTGGCATATTCAAATTTGATTGAGGAATTTAAGATAATAATAATTTCTGAATTACACATAATATACAAGATGTTTCAGAGCTAAATGGTCATATTAAAAATTTGCGTTCAGAGCCTGAAAATAAGAAAAACGTTTTCTATAGACTAATATCCGGAAACGTTAAATAGTTACAACTTTTTTACTTATTAAAATTTTATCATAAAAAAATGCACTCTGAAGAGACTGTTGTTGGAGATATTAGAAAACAAATTAATTGGACCATATTTTTTACCAAATCGATTAAATGATAGCTGTCATCGCGAAAAAACAGATTCATGTAAACTTTTTTTGTTTACCGTTTTCACTGAAGTATTTTTAATTGTTGATTGTAGATTATAATTTGGTTCGATTGGTTCTGATGACCTTAGAAGATCATTTTATATGCACTAGACTCTTAGGAAAGTCTATTTATCCGCGTAAGACGCACGCTTGTGACCTAATTAGACTCTAAGAAGAGCTGTCCCAGATATTTATGTCGTTGGTGAACAATTATTCTGCAGTTGCAGTTTCACCTGCATTTTTCACTGTCCACTTTGTCCATTTTACAGAAATGGTACATCATTGAAAAGTGTCCTGTAATATCACCCGCGATTATTTTGAGTTCAGATTTCTGAAGCTTTAAGAGTAATTTAGAGTAACGCAGTAAAGTCCGTGTTAACCTTTTTGCTTGTCTTTGGCCATGCGTATTTTTCCAGTGAGCTGCACTGAGTTATTTTTTTTAATTTCGAACTTTATCCATAATGCGGCTTTTTGAGATACCACAGAATGGTTCAGATCCGTTTCCGACAATTCCTTTATTCCCTGGTCAGCACAGCATAGTTACTTTGTAATGTTCAGCCAGTTGCTTAAGAAACTGTTTGTAGTTCTACGATATTTTGGACTCAAACGTGGTAGATTGTAGAGCCTTCAAAGCAGTGGGACTGAGTCAATAAATATTCTGGCTTAATTAAACTCTATTTAATGCACTCTTGAGCACAAAAGTCTATTGTAAATAGCTCCACTTGGAGGAGCGTTTCTTAGGGCTATAATAAGTCTAACATTACCACCTGTAACCCATATACATATTCCTTTTGATGTTTTAGACCCCTAAGTATAATAAGTGAGTGCTCAATTTGTAATTTGAGTGACTTTTTTTGTGTTTACTAACACTAGTTCGACTAACAAACGACACCAGTATCACCAAAAAACTAGCCTCTTTGTCCCACCGAAGAGCTGTGTCTGATCTTTCCTTGTTCTACATATACTTAAACGGATTTTGCTCAGAAGAACTCCGCTCTATAATGCCTCCACTTGCCAGACAAGCCAATGCAACGCGACGTGCCAGCTCCATGCACCCTTGTATTGTTCAGTGTCAGACATCGAGAACGGATCGATTCGATCAGTCCTTCATCCTCAGGGTCTCCAGATTGTGGAATTCCTTACCTTCCCACGTCTTTCCCACTCGTCCTAACTTGCAGTCGTTTAAATCTGAAATTAATAAATTGTCTCTTTTGCCCGAATAGATGTTCTCGGTACATTTGTATTTAGGTATATACCTACGAGGACATCCTTAAATAATAATAAAAAACTAACAATTAGTGTAAGTTCGAAATCCCTTTTGAAGACATATTCTGTCAGCATCTTAACCAATAGATCGTTTTAGGTTTAAGATTTCATGTTTCCTCAAAAGCCTACGGTAGGTTCACATATTCTTTGTAGCTTTAGAGGTTATATTTGAGAGTTGTGTATTCCACGTAGTTTCCTGTTAAGGATAACTTGGAACTCCTAAGTATTTTACTTCCTTTGGGAATGAAAATGTCACTCCATTCATAACAGAAGGTTAAATCATTGATTTGTTTCTGTTGGTGAATGAAATTGTTAGACTTGGCTGAAAATTCTTCCTTCGAACACCAAGTAATTATAGGGTTTACCGCACGTTGCATGCATTTAGGATTAATACTATCACATTAACCTCTTATTATAATAATTAAATCATTAGAAATTAAATTGCGTAGAAATGCCTTCTCTCGAAGCTTTTCTATGCAATCGTCACTACCATTGACCACAGTAAGGGCGATGAAACTCTTCTTTGAGAAAAGCTTTTCAATGCTGGTATATGATTGACCCCGGACTTGGTAACTATATTCCTAGTGTTTATCATCGATTGTATCCATTTGATAATAGTAGGTTCTATACCTACCTATTTTTATTGTAGCAACATTAATCGAATCATATGAGGTGTTATCGAATGATCCCTTCACATCTATAAATATTCATAAAGCCACTTCCTTTGTATTATTTACCTTTTTAAGTTCTCTTTAAGAGATAATTCAAGGTACCTATTGCAGATTTAGCAGGTTGATAGGCAAATTATTCCTAGTGAAGTGAAATTATTGATAGATAGTCTTATCTGCGAGTCTTTACTTTTTATAATACAAAATGGCGATTTGTAGATTATATAGTCTGGAGTAATTATTTCTTATCATTAATATATTCACTTAAAAAATTTAAATGTAACAGCTGTCATCGAGAAAAAAAACCGGTGTATACAGAGTTTTTCCTTGCCTTCGATTAAACTTTATAATAGACTAGTAGTACTCGCAACGTCGTTCGCGTGGCGTGTGGTTGTTACCAGATGTTAAGTTGAAAGAAGACAAATACATCTGTAAAAACCGCATTCGAATCGGATCAGTAGTTTTTATGTGATGCGCGCACAAACATACAGACAGACAGACAAAAAAATCTAACCACATTTTTGGGTTCTATGTCGATGTACCCGCGACGTCGTTCGCGTGGCGTGTTGATTTTTGTATAAAAATTTCTTTCCTTACCCCGTTAAAGGGGTGGGGGGAGAAAGTTTTATACACCAGATGTTAAGTTAAAAGAAGACAAATACGTCTTTGAAAACCGCATTCCAATAGGATCAGTAGTTTTCATGTGTGCGCGCACAAACATATACATTTCTACAGTTTTATTATATGTATGGAAGATATAGATGTAGAGGATCATACACTTACACAATATATAGTGTGGTTGAAGTTTATCAGTTCTACATCAAATCTATCAAGTTGTAAAATTTAAAACTTGACATCTGCCATCGCAAAAAAATCACATTCTATTTTTTTTATTTTCACATAGGGTTCCTTTCTCGTATTATTCATAAATTGTCAGCGATATATAGAAGTATACGGCCTGGTGTATGTAAAAAAAACGGTTCACAAAGGGGTTTTCCAACGTTGTCATAATCTTTAAAGTAACTGTCCGTTGATCATACAGCTTTACAATCTGTACTGTTATGTTGCCCCCTTTAACTACAAACTAAAATGGTTGGTTTAAATTATCTATTAGATATGCCAACCCCGTTTGACTTTGAAGTATAATTCAATATCCGTCGGGGCATATAGCCCGGGAAGTAGTTGTTTCTTCTTAGTTTTTTTTGTATTATTCATAAATTGTATAAAAAATGTGGGAGATCTATAGAATCCTACAGTTTTAGTGATAAACAATATCACACATAAATTAATATATTTTTTTACAATATTGAAATGTGACAATTGTCATTACGAAAAACAAAACGGTTCCCATAGGGGTTTTTTCGTGACCTCTTCATAAATTTTATAATAAAATTTCATACGCCAGCCATTATAGCAGAACTAAAAGTTTAACAGCAAGCGACTTATGATATCTTTTAAGAGGTGGTTAATAAATTATGGAAAACCAAATTTATCCAAAATTTAGCTTTTCCGGCATCATAGAAAAATCTTCGAAAATGCGAGTTGCCACGTTTTTTTCTTTATCTCACTTAACAAAAGGTTAAGGACTATTTTCAAGAATAAAAAAAATCTTATATCAACAATTAAACAAATTGCGCAAGGTTTGTTAGTGGTCACTCTACTGGCAAATTATGCCCGAGCTCAGCCGTAGAGGGATGATAAATAAGTGAGCCGCGCCACCGACTTAGACGGTACAAGCCGGAAACCCCTAGATATAATAGGCCCTAACAACCCTTACACAATCCGACAAAATAATATAAAGTGAGCTAAATAAAACAAATCAGTTTCATGAACTAGACCCTCCTTTAATATGAATATTAATTTATAGACCCAAATACAATAATAACAATTAGAGCTGTTACAAAATATACTTTGGCGCCTTAGTGACAAAACAAGTAATTATAAATGAGCAGTTGCGAATTACAAAACTAAAATTACTATTAATAAAAAAAAATACAAGATACAAGGTAATGAAATTAGCTTATCTGTTCTGGCAGAGGTGGCTTCCAATCACCATTAATAGTTAACTTTACACCACTACAGATCGGTCCCAAATAAAATAAACGCCAGTACCAAGGATAAACTTCGGCGTTAAACTGCAAGTACCAAAAAAAAACACGGCACTAGATGCCTGTTCCAAAAACCCTAAGATGGAATAGGGTAAAAAAAACAACGCTGTGTTGTTCTTATAACCTGGGACTTTGATTTTGCCCCACAAGCCGTCTTATAGTGTGTTTCTGCTAAATCGACAGAAAATCTTTTTACAAATCCCACAATGTGGTTTTTCCCACTGGACACGAAATAAACCAAAAATATAACCAAAACGTAAATTGATTCGATGGCCCAGTCGGAAATAGAGGTTTGGTCTCAAATCCACAATTAAATGCCGTAGATGGACCACGATTAAAAACCAAACCCAAGAAATCTTCTCAATCAGTTCTTATTCGAAAGCAGGTTGAAATGAAAATCAACACTGACAGTCCCCAGATTGTCATATGGCAACTTGCGCAGAAGAGGCCTTTTACTATTATACTAGTTGAATTAATTACAGCGTTAACCTTACGGAAACTTAAACTTAGGTCGAGAACAGGGAAAAAAAGAAGTTGAATCGACGTAAATAAATATATAAATAATCATTGTTGAATACCAAGAAATATATTTTAATGATCGAAATATTCACACTTAAATGATAATATAAATATGCGGAAACATCAAAAGCTCTGACGCTAGTTAAAATTAGATAAAAAGAAATTATGGAAAAATAAAAGACGGATCCCGATTAATTTCCGGAATAATATTTAGATAAACATTGTAAAATTTACTATCAGACAGCAGGTGAGTTTTATACAATTTATAATTTCAATAGCTAACAATAATAATACTAAACGAAAATACGCCTGTTACAGACTTTTTTATTTAAGAGAGAAAAAGGTTGTTCTGATCGCAATAATCTCAGTAGGGCTTTTGCTCGAAATAAAAAATCTACCAAATGACATTTTGTAAAACTCACTACCTCGATGTTCCGCTGAGAAAATTAGAAAAAAAAAATAAAATGTTACTGTTTTTAAAAAATTCGTTACTTCGTTATAATTTAAGTAAGTTAATCTTGTGGAAAAGGATAATTTATAATGTCCTAATTTTATTTATATTTTTTTCGTTGGCTTAACGTATCATTGAATAATTTTTTCCGGCATTTAAAAAATAATATTTCAATTTTTTTATTTAACTTGGGGGAAACACCGAAAAATGATTCCAAAAAATATTCTGTATGTATTTTATTCTACTACTTAAGTTTCGTAAATAAAACAGCATTATTTATAATATAATCAAATAAAACAATCACATAACACAATATTTGGTAAAGTTATCTCGTGGTTGTACGAAATAATAGTAGTTTGTGCAACAAGTGCGTAAAGTGACACTTTTTCCACGAGCGTAGAAGTAAGCCAGTGCGACATATCAATAAGCGAGTGGGAAAAGTCTTTTGCGCACGTGTTGCACACAATACTTTTACTGCGACCACACATTTTAGAAACAAAATTTAAAAAATTGATTTTTTTATTTCATGGATTATAAACAATAACTATAACTAAATTCAAACATATGTTTAATTAAATTAAATAAAACTTAAATGAAATTGGATAATTTTCCATTGCCGCAAAAGTAAAAAAAAATGAACTATACTATACTGTTTTGTTATTGTGGTAATGAATTGTAAAATTCAAATAATGAGGGCTACCGTTTTTTTTGCTCACCAGTTGGCGCCACTGGCGTTGTAGGTCCGTCCATAGAATAAATTTGTAGCTGACACTTATCCGTCGTCACGTTTACAAATAAATATTAATCCATTGATATTTAGACAAAAATGTTGCTCAGTACTGTTCTTTCAGCCCGCTTAACTTTGCACCTCTTTTTCGTAGTTCTACTTTTAAAGCAATGACATTCATTGACCCGTAACTCGTATTTTCCATAATAAAAACAGTGTTTTAAATTAAATATTATTATACCTCGTAATAACTCCAAAGTTAATTAAAAGAAAAATAATACCGTGCATCCCACCCATAAACAGTGACGCGGGGACCTCCAGCTACACTAGCGCCTCTAGCGGCGAATTCACACGCGGCAGCCCTAATTTTGAATGGTTATTTGAGGGATTTCATTTTTTTTTATGAAATCATTAATTGTTAAATAGATTGATTGTGTGATTCAGTCGTGCTGCAAGTAAAGTGCTCATGCGAAAAATTATACTTCCCAAACACGTTAGGTAATAGTTATTATCCTAACAAGTGCGGAAAGTTAATTTCCGCAAGTGTTAGGATCAATACTTTATACAACTACTGCTCTGGAAGTAGAATTTAAGAGGAATATAACAAATAATTTTTTCTTTTGACACATCTGGCAATAAATTTGTTGTTGCATTTTTAGCTGATTCAACTAGTTCAGGTGGAGTTAAACATCTTGTTAAATCGACCATTATTTTAAATAGTACACTTTTTTTAATTACCTACACTTTCTTTTTGCGTTTAATACAGTTGCGTTGTGACAGTTGTGACATAAATTAAAAAGGGTTAGGACTGATCGAGTAGTCTCTCTAGTCAAATAACAGATAGTTTAGGCGGAATCCGTGTAGTTATGTGGTCATAACCAAACATGTGCGTTTATGAAATACATATAGTCAAGTATGCGACTATTGTGTACTTCGGAGATGACATACTGCGCTCGAAAAGTCAACTTCCAGAGCAGGCGTTGTATAAATAACTATTACATTACAGGAGCGGAAAGTGTCACTTTCCGCACTCGTATTGTAATATACTATTGTTTTATTAATAATATCGATGGATCAGAGAATTATAAGGTCTAGAGAGTATTTGTAATAATTTAGATGATTTTTATGAAACTTTACCTTTTCTAGTAAATTAAATTTTAAAATAATTACTGACTTCGAAAAATGTTATTTATAAAAACGATTCATAACACGCAAAAATACTATTAAAAAACCAGTGTTTAAATAAAACCACTTTAAAAATCGAGTGAAATCATGCTTAAAAGTGTTAAAATTAAAATCAATAATAAGCGATAAATTCTTACCTCTTCAGCCAACGAAATAGGAAATTGTGTGATAGGCTTAACAGCGATATCATCGATGGCAGCCTTTCGCCTGAAATTAAACAATAATTAACAATTTTACTCATTAAAAAGCAATTATAATACCGTAATAATAGAAAATATTGTGGAAATAAAAGTGTCAACATTACACCTAACCTGCAAACATTGCAAGGTAAAAATACTTAATATATCAACAATTATAACTGACTACAAAACTAGTTTTACAACCTAAACATCAGTGGAAAATTATTAAAACAAATAATAAACTTTAACATTGATAGATCATATAGAAAAATAATCAACAATAACCTTAAAATTTGCATGGAACCAACAAAAAAACTAATTCGACTACGTTGTAAGAATGAATAAACAAAATTAAAATCGTTGTCACTAATCGATAAAATAAGTTATATAAACAACAAAAGTAATAAAATAACAACTAATTGTAAAAAAATGTAAATAAAATAAAATTATACGAAAACCAAATAAACATAGGCAACAATCGTTACAACAACAAAATTGCAGGTTGCATAATTAATTTAATAAAAATTACCTTAAAATAATAACTTTAAAAATTGGTCCAGATAACCCTTTAATAATAGCAGATGCATTTAGATGGCAGCGACCGTGCAACACAACACCATTTACCTATAAAAAAATATATATAAAAATACTAACCTGTAATTGTAGCAGCTCAGAAAGAAATTCATATATTCAATTTAAGTCATTTGATGGGACAGCACGTTGTGGGTTTCGCGTTAAATGATAATGAAATGAGCCATACAATCATTATCAATTTTCCAACAGGATATTAATGTAGATATAGCGGTATTGTACTAAAATTTATTTATCTCGAACGCCAATTTAGTGTTAGAGCATAATTTAAAATAACAGAACAGCACCTTGAAGCTTGAAGTTTATGTATACGCATTTTCTAAATAGATTTATATCAAAATAAACAAAACGAGTAGGCTAGGAGAACGACTACCAACACATACGTTTTAAAAAAATTGTATTGTATATTTCCGGTTTTACCAGTCGCGATTTTACGGGTACGTGTATTCGACTGATACATTTTTTTAATAAAAACTCGCAGTACCCTCCGACTTTTCTCGAATCGAGTGTGATAAGGATTGCCTAATTTCGGAACATGATTTGTTTACTATCATTTTAATAATATTAAATAATATATAGTCCGGAGACTTTAGTATTTTTTTTACATATTGCATAGTGAGGAGGAAAATAGCAATTTTTAAAAATCGAATTAAACCAACCTTTTTTTTGGTAATTATAAAAAAAATAGTGAGGAGGAAAAAATAGCAATTTTTAAAAGTCAAATTAATACAATCTATTTTTTTGTGGAAATTATCAAAAAAGGTTCTTTTGAACGGTAGTAAACGCATGCACAGTTAGGTACTTATTTCTGAATGTACATTAGCAAGGAACTAATTTTATTAACTTTTACCGTTTATGCTCAAATTTTATGATGGTGCAAATTAGAAAATTAAAATTGCAAATTTTTGTTAAAAGGCGCATACCTACCGAAATACACTATAGCGAGTGAGAAATGAGCGTTTGAATCTGGTTTGAGTAACGCACTTTTTTAATCAAGTTTATCAATAAAAGTAAAAGGGTGCAAATTATAAAAAATACATTTTTAAAAGGTGTAAATTAAGATCTTTCATTAGGTATACGTAAATGTAATAGTATATTGTATATTTCCGGTTTTACCAGTCGTGATTTTACGGGTACATGTATTCGACTGAGACTTATACATTTTTTTTAGAAAAACTATTAAATAATATATAGTCCGAAGGCTTTAGTAAATTGCATAGTGTAGAGGAAAAATAGCAATTTTTAAGTCCATTAAAACAATCTCTTTTTTAAGGAAATTATAAAAAAATAGGGATAAGGTATATAACATTTATATAAAAATTCGAATACAGTAACGTATATCTCAAATTTTGTAATATATAAATAACCATTTTAAAAATAAAAATCAATGGTAATAGACACAAAAACTATATCTCTATTTAGCAAGAAACATACATTTTTAACTTGAAACTACTCGCCAAAATTCTTGAACTCCACTGGCAAATTTTAAAATGAAATATTTTTCATAGACGTTTTTTTGTACATTTGATATTCATAAGTACCATCGGTATTTTATAAGGTCGGCTTATGTGTTTTTCCCTCTGTTCGTGTGCACTATATCACTTGACCAGAAAGTCACAGGGCCATAAAACTCGGTGTATAGAATCCTCATGTTATGATTCAGATCGGTTAACCTCAGCGGTAAAATTTTAATCTTTTCGCAAACTAGTATATACAGGTATAATGCACATGTCCCTCAATCCGTGTACCCTATAACTCTTATGCCGCGTCCGCACGCTTGCCAAACCTCAACAAGCCGTAGCAAACTCAAACGTGTGGATAGAGTGTTTGCCTTGGTTTGTATTGACTTGCAAGTGCTTGTAGTCAAACCGATGAGTGTCGGTTTTTTGTCACAAATCAAAGGGAGTTTGCGCCAGCGCTTACGACGCGTCCACACGTTTACGTGTATTCATGGAATCTGACATCGACTCATATCATCTATCACCAAAAATCTGTATGTGAAAATATTTTTCTTAAATTTTACATACATATTAACAGATAGTAAAAGAATGACATAAGTACTGAAATTTCATATGTATAATCCAATTTTCTAAAAAGTTACAGAACTTGAAAGTTGAAACTACATATTTTTGGCTCACATATGACATCGGTCTATTTTTTCTTTCATAAAAAATTCCTTATGACATATAAGTGTCAAAGTGTTCATATTAATTAACAGATAGTTACTTAATAACATCCTAAAATTTTAAAATGTCATCTTGATTTTTGAAAAAGTTGTAGATTGTTAAAGTCAAAAAAACACTTTGTGCAAAAGAATTTTTTTTCTGAACGACCTCTATTTTATGTCTTCAGAATTTTTAATATCCACCATCTTCTTTGCCGTATTTTTCATTTTCTTTCGTTTATTTTTTTTTATAATAAAAATAACTTAAGCCAAATGTTATGGCCGATATGACCTCAATGTCAATATCCATCACGTCCGTTATGCTTGCCTCTTCAGAACACACTAACTCACTCGCAAGCGTGTGGATGGCGAGGTTTGATTTCCTAAAGCCAAACGTTTGTAGAGGTTTGAAGTTTGAGGAGTGCCAAACATACGGATGCGGCATTAAACAAAAGGTTATAGGGTCGTAAATTGTGGTGTATAGGATCCTCATGTCATGGATAAGAACCCTATTGATCTGATAATCCTAACGGTAAAATTTTAACGTTTTCCTAACATGGTGTATATGATGCATATGTATAAATTCGATGGTGTTTTCTTACTTACTACATTGTCGTTGTTTATTTGATCAGTGCTAGGCATCTAAAATGTTTACATTTCCGATAATTTTAGAAACCAATGTTTAAGTGTTTAAATGACCGTCGAGTTCTTCTTTGCAATGATGACTGGTTATCAAATGTCAGTGTTCAATAAAGTAAAAATAGTGGCCTTGCTTGATGGGGATCTGCCAAATTATCGAATTGTGAATAGATTAGGGAATCATCGCACTGACCATGAATCTAAAAGGGTCCTAGTGTAATTAATGCAAGAGAAGGTCGGTATCTAGCTGATATGTAGGTACGCTCGAATCGAACCATAACAGTCTTGATATATTATATACTGCGAACAGTATAAATGTAAATCCTTACAGTTAACCTAAAGAAGAGTGATTTAGGCGAAATAAAAAGGCATCGTAAAGTTAATAAAAATGAAGTACATTAAGACAATAGTTATTTATGATATGAGTGTTAAAAGTGAGGTTTTATTTTTTGAGTGAAAACGTTTGTGAAATGAGCGGAGCGAATTGAACAATTTCACGAACAAAATAAAATCACTTTTAACACAAATACCATACAATGTTTTTTGTACAACTGCCCTATTTTGATAATGAAATGGGCGAATTTGCAATGACAATAAACTAAACCGTGTTAAAAGTAAACTAAACCGTGTTAAAAGTAAACTAAACCGTGTTAAAAGTAAACTTGTTTACATGGCAACGTGTTAATAGTTATTTATGATATGAGTGTTAAAAGTGAGGTTTTATTTTGTGAGTGAAAACGTTTGTGAAATGAGCGGAGCGAATTGAACAATTTCACGAACAAAATAAAATCACTTTTAACACAAATACCATACAATGTTTTTTGTACAACTTCCCTATTTTGATAATGAAACGAGCGAATTTGCAATGACAATAAACCAAACCGTGTTAAAAGTATACTAAACCGTGTTAAAAGTAAACTTGTTTACATGGCAACGTGTTAAAAGTATTTTTAACACGCTGCTATGTAAACAATCGTTTTTAACATTGTTTGCTATCATTAAAAGTGTCACTTTTAATGACAGTTGTACAAAAAAGTATTTTTAACACGCTGCTATGTAAACAATCGTTTTTAACATTGTTTGCTATCATTAAAAGTGTCACTTTTAATGACAGTTGTACAAAAAACATGGTTCAACACTCGTGATATAACTTTCACCTAACTTGGTTATATTGATGGATAATACGAGTAGGTACCTATTAGCTCTTCAAAATTTCGAGAATACATACGAAAAAAAGGTATATTTAAATTGATAACATCAGACTCCCACAAATCCTGTTAAAAAAGTGTGAATTAAAATTATAAAATCCTAGTTTTTTTTTATAAAATATAACTGATTGAGTAAATCTTTTAAATGTAATAAACAATAATAAAAAATGTAATTAAAATATGGCAAGCCAATGAAACTTTTTTCTTTGTCGATCTTTGCCGCACGGAACCGCTTTTATTAATACATACTAAGATTGGAAAAAACTATACGTTCGATTCGAACCTTGACAGTTTCTTTAGTTAGGGATAGTCGGCGACAAAGAGTTTGGAATGGTCAAGGGTGATAAGAAAGATTATCGTTTGTTATTATTATTATTATTCGTACGCAGCTTATCCCCCTTTCAGGCCAGCAGATAGATATGTTGGAAACATTATTGAACCTTTATTTTATTCTCATCGAAATGAAATTCGAGAAAATTACATTTACATGAATGGCAATGCAAGGCATTATCACACAAAAAGAGTTGAAAAGGAACTAGAAATTAAGAATATTTCTAAATTACTGTGGACAGCTAACTCACCTTCAGATGAATCTCATTGAGAAGGATTTCGTGCAATCTCCTAGCACTGAAACTCACACTCGCGGCCCCAGAAAATCCTGTCAATGAATACAATTAACGCACTTATTGTGTCCCTGACCAGGCAGGTTAACACCTGACTTCAAAACAGAGAAGGAGACACCGAATATTAATAGTCATTTTATTATGCACTAATTTTCATTTTTTTTTTCGTGCTCAGTTCAGTGGATACTTTGTCTTATAAATATGGTGTCTCATTTTAACAAAAATAAGAATGGGTTGCAATGTCGGTGTGTGTAGTTATAGGCATGAGAATCAATAGAAACTGATCATTTTATATAAAAAACTATTCACACGAAAAACAGCATAAACCGAGTCGAAATTTTAACCTAATTGTTCTGAGAAGTTATAATTAAATTGTATTGAAATCTGCTATAATAACTATAAACTAACTAACCTCAAGTATTTCATCTCCAATTTGAATATTTCCTGCTTTGAATGCGGCCCCTTTTGGGTTGAGACCACAAACGAAAACAGCCATACAATTCCGATCCTTATGACCAGCCAGACTGAGCCCTAGGCCTTGATTAGTGCGTTCCAACTGAACCATGAGGATGGTGTTACCCAAGTTCGAATATTTCTTTTTTACTTTATCTGAAACAATATGGAAAATAAAAAAAATGTTGTAAAACTTAAAAACTTGAATAAAGTCGTTTATTATTATTATTATTATTATAAAAATCGGTTAAAAGGATTTTTGAACTTATACTTCTTTTGGCGCGGCAGGGAAAAATGATGAGAATAAATTTCCACGATGCGCGCACACACCGTCACGAAGAACTGAGGGTACCTAGACCGTCACGAAAAATCGACACGACAACATGAAACTAGCTAGTCAACATTTTAGGTTTTTGTGTGTGTGATACTGAAATGTCGAATTAAATTTCCACTTGTTATAGTATTTTGCTCATATTTTTATTACTTTTTTAACGTTTTAATATTTACTTGATATTTATTGTTAATTATCAATTTGTTTTATTTCAATTCTAAGTACTCTAAATGACAGTTTCGCTGCTGAATAGATACAACAACAGTAATAGGCCATGAATGTGAATAGTAAAGAACTGAGGATAATAAAAATCGGTTTTAATATAATTTGTACATAATATGTTATTTTTTTAATTATGTACAAATAGTTTTTTCAAATGTTATATCGTGGTGACTGTTATTTATTAACAATTTATTGATAATTTACAGTGATTATAATTAATAAAAGTAGTTGTTACATATTACTTTCTTGACCTACAGACATACATCGATGTTAGTTCTTATTCTATATTGTCCTGTTACTGGATCTCGGTGAGGTGTATATATTTTCCTAAGAATTTTTCTTTAAAATCTCCTAAAGGTATGTTAATCCTTTACAGTCATGGTCCATAGTTTGCTGGCATAGGTAACGATGGGTCTTATTATGGTTTAATATAAGCTATTTTTTATTGATTTTGTGAGGTGTTTAGACTTTAATAGTGACTGCAACATGTAGTAATATTTGTTTCCTTGTGTTATACGGTGCTTTATTTCTTTATACATATTATTGCCTGTTGTTACGATCGCTCCCATTTAATGAAAGCTATTACGTGTTCAAAATTGTAGGTATTCATCGTAATCTCAATGTAGATTTTTTGCTGCATGCATATATTTTGTTTTAGCCTCGTTGACGCGAAAGCTCATCTTTACTGCTTTTTGTTCAAACCGTACGAAATCTTTTTTCACGTTGACTGTGTAATTCCCTTATTTTATTATGATCATAATCCCTTTTCTTTTGTCAGATTATTTGGCAAAGGTTGCTTCCGAGTGCTCTAAATTGTTAGTTGTTATCTATTGAAGGATTTCTTAGTTTTATGAGTATTGTCCTAGTTTTCTCTATGGTCAGTATTAGTTGACGGTATGAATTATTCTCATTTTATCAATTTCTAATTGATTTATTTCTTAATCGATTCCGGTAGTATTTAGATCTGTACTTAAAATTTGTTCGCTTGGTTATTCTTGTGCCTGCAAGTATTTATTTTCCTTCACTTCAACTCGGTGAGGTTCTCTAAGTTCCCTATCGATTATTTCGTTAGTTAATTGAGCGGTAAATTATAACCGTATTTTTGATAATTTATTACCAAACAATACATGTTCCTATAATAGTATATTGTAATACAAGTGTTACAATGACAGGTTTCGTAGTACGAGTGCAGTTTGTGAAACGAACCGCGAAGCGGTGAGTTTCGCAAAGAACGAGTACTACAAACCGTCATTGTAATTCGAGTGTTACATACTATTTTTTATAATGAACTTTTTTTAAAAGTATAAAAAAATAAATAAAATGAGAGTTTTTCGAAATATTTATTTATGTTGGCAATTGTGACACTTTTGACACTTGACAGTTTTAATGATTTTAAATTTAAATGTTTGTCAAATTTGTATAAAATATTCCGAATTTAGCAATAACGCTGATAATGTAGTTAATAATTTACTACAACACATTCTTGATTTACTACCTGAACTCTTTCGTTGACAATCAGTGCAGTGCAACCAATTGTGTAAAACGAAAAGTTACCAAAAACAGTGTTATAGTTGATTCAAATAGAAGTGTCACCAAGTAGTCTCTGGAAAATTCAAATTTGTAGTGGCAGCACCCACGATTAGTGAAATTTGAATCGCAATATTAGCCAGCTTGTGATCAGATTGCTACATATGCTCAATATAACTATAAACATTTTGACACATCGCGATGACATATAATTCCCTAACTAAAGTTCTGTTTTCATTGAATCTAGTAATAAAGTTAAAGATAATCTCACACGTACCCAGCCCACTTGATGACACTTCTATCTGAATCGACTATACAATGAATCTATTTCGATACTGTTTTTAGTGTCGAAATAGAAACTTTGTGAACGTGAATTATAAAAAATATTTTACAATAAAACAAATAATAAAAAACGTATACCGCCGTTGCCGTCAGCGGCAGCAGCGTTTTCTGAAAATTACGTCGACAGAAACCATAGATAAAAGCCGTGAAGCGATGCTTTTTTCCCTTTGTCGTGGTTGTTAGACTAACCCCAATTCGAGACAACACCGGAATACGAGAAATACCTACTTCCTGTCAGACATTATATATGAGCTTTGGAAAGTTAACCTTACACCCTAATCAACGAACCGTAATCGTATGTTTCTTGATTTGATTCTCACGAATACCTCCGGGAAATAAAACAAACAGGAACAAGTAGAATTGTAGGTTTTATTCAAATACAAATGTCAATTTGTAATAGAACTTGCGTTTAATAAAATAACCTATCTACGGTTAAAACTTTCTGTAGTTTCTGTCATCTGTCACTTTAATTGTATCTTTTGTAATATCTTGTTTTGTAAATATTTATATAGATAATTATAATTATGACATAACTATAAAACCTTTGACCCATCGCCTTGCCTTAAATTTATAAATAAAATGTTACTTTCAGTTATTCCGTCACTCGTTTATAACAAATCTGATCTTAATTAGGGAGTTGTCAAATTGTCTGACATTAGCGCTATTTGTCAAACATGCACTAAATTTTTTAATATCTTGGTTTGTAAATTTTTATAACTAGAATTAATACCTCTCCAACATAGCATCTCAAAAGGGCAAAAATTCAGTACCTAGCCTCCCTTTATCTTCAAAAGAACTTTAAAACATCTCCCTCCTTCGGTTATCTCTTCTCTTACTGTTCTCTTCAACTCTTGAGCATACATACATACTAATGGATGTCCAAAAGGCTTTTGATAAGGTTTGGCACACTGGCCTTAACAGAAAGTTAAAAATGAGATCCAATTACCCATTTTAGCCATAAAATTAATACCTCTCCAACTGAATAATCTATATCAAAGTTGAAAATGCAATTTCAGAACCTTTTACCCTCCTTTCAGGAGTTTTACAAGGATCAATCTTAGTCCCTATTCTTTACACTATCTACGGTAGCGATATTCCTCAGCTACAAAATATCCAACTGTACGCCGACGAAATGGCCCAATACACCTTCGCAACGTCGAATGAAATTCTTAACCGAAAAATTCAAAGATTGCTGGACCAGTTTTCCTACAGGTGTAGTAGATGGAGAGTAGCCCCCAACCATACCAAAACCCAAATCATCATCTTTAGACATCCGAACTTGAGCCAACGAGAAAATCTTACTTTTGACCACATCCGCCTCACAGTATCAAGGGAGCAGTTCGTTCCTCAAGACCAGGTGACCTACATAGGCGTGCGATTCACTGGTACGCTCAGGTGGGACCGCGATGTCTGCCTTTCCATCAATAAAATCTTAGGTGCACTTGGTGGTAGAATTGGAAGATGTTACTTTAAAACTCTACTTAATCCTACAAAACTTTTAACCGATCTCTTGTCGATTATAAGGCCGTGCCTTACTCTGTTCTTCCTCAGAGACTCCTCCATTCGCTTCTTGCCTCAGAGACAGCCATTATCCGTGAATCCAAAAACCTACACCACCTTTATCCAAGCTGGCTTATCTAAGAAAATAAAAAAATACTCCTTCTTTTTTCTCCATTTCAGACGCTACAACAATGATACGTCGCTTGGACTCTACAGGGTACCAACATCACCGCCCATAGGACCCTTCATACCCACTGAAATAGAGGACTCCAAGAATTCCGAAAATCAAGATACCCTTCCCTCCCTAGGACTTCTCCAAACAATAGACAGGGACCTTCCTGCAGAACTTGAAGACCTAGATAAAACCCCCATCTCCTATAGGTAGACAACGACAGGATACAAAATAATATAAAAAAAATAAAAAATGAAACTTCGGCGAAAGTTTCTGTGGTTCTCTTCGTCCTTGCCAATGGGAGGCCTCACACTATAGCGCCAATCTCACAAACCTTACCAAAAAATGTTTTTTGTGACGGTTTAGGTACGTTCCGGGAACACCGGGACACAGGAAACATCGACACAACCAGATATTAGGAAGCGAATCAAACCATCCACTCTCTGAAATGGACATTAAGTCCTATAGTAGGATCCTTAAACCCAACATTCAAATCCCACCAACACCACACTCCTGCGAACCAATTATTCCTTGCATCTTTGTATCCTTGTTACAAAAAAAATATGAACCGTTAATAACCTAAAAGACTTGTCAAATCACTAAGATAATAGTGATAATAAAAAAATGTAAGGATACTAAGTGCGTTGGTAACAATGGTAATCTGAGTTTACTTATTGCATCTTGTTCAATATACCCTGCCATATCCTATATGGTATTATTTATATCAAAAACTTGAATTGTTATTAGAATTCATGGTTGGTTATTTATAGACCCTTCTAAAACCCTGGACTAATCTCGCTGTAGTTCTCTGGATTCTTTTACTCCGTATATACGCTTTTTAGTCGCGTCAAAGTAGGTTTTCACTTCCAACTTTGGTCGGAAAGGTCCGATCGGGCTCATTTTTTTTTGAAATGTTCATTGAGACCTTAGCTTCAAAGTTGTATAAAATCCGGATGCCGCTCGGCCCCCTCCCTCCCGCCCAAATTCGACCCAAGTTGGGGGGTTTTCAAAATGGTATATACATGATGACCAACCCGGCCAAATGTTCTACTCGGGGGTTTTGAAGTCCCCTCCATCCATTTCTTCGGTCAGGTCGCCTTTTCGACCTTCCCAGGGGCGTCTAGAAGGGCCTCCAAGGGCCCAAAATATAAGATATCTACAGAAATGTGCTCGGCCTGCCATACTGGGTCAGGGGGATTCTGAACAGCGGGGTTCTCATTTCTGTCAAAAATGAAGGCTTTTTAACCCTTTAGGGCCATATAAAAAGGGGCCCATGGGGTCTCAAAATTATGATTACGCGGGATTGAATTTCAGTGTACAGAATTGGTGCGATCAAGTATTACAAGGCTACCAACCCTTTATTTGAGCAGCCTGCGATTCTGTGACCCATCCCCGGGTGGACTCCCTTATCTCATACAAACTTGATATGTTGAGGGTTTGTAGGGGTGTACTTTTGGGTTGCCCTGGCATGCGACTATGCCCCCAGGAATTTACGAACAAGGGTGCTTGAGGGGGTGAAACTCGCATGTTCATCTAGCATTTGATTCGATTTGATTTTATCAGCTTTAAATTGAACTAATTTGTATAACAAATTGTTAATTAATCAGTTATAAATTGAACCGATTTTTTATAATAAATTGTTAAGCAATCAGCTGTAAATTGAACTGATTTTTATAAGAAATGGCGATAATATTGCACCATTTTAAATTGAAATTAGATTGAAAACGTATTTAAAAGTAATAAATGCGTAGAAAAGAAATATAAATAAGTATGTTATAATGGGTTAAAAAGCCTTAATTTTCGACAGAAATGAGAACCCCGCCATTCGGAATCCGCCTGACCCAATATTGCAGTCCGAGCACATTTCTGTAGATATCTCATATTTTGGACCCTTGGAGGCCCTTCTAGACGCCCCTGGGCACGTCGAAAAAGCGACCTGACCGAACAAATGGATGAAGGAGACTTCAAAACCCCTGAGTGAAACATTTGGCCGGGTTGGGAGGGCAGTCTTATCACGAAAACTCCCCACCTTGGGGTGAATTTGGGGGAGGGGGGGCCAGCGGCATCCAGATTTTATACAACTTTGAAGCTAAGGTCTCAATGAACATTTAAAAAAAAAATGAGCTCGATCGGACCTTTCCGACCAAAGTTTTAAGTTTTTGGGTTTTTAGGTCTACTTTGACGCGACTATTTGCCTTTATGCAGAACAAATAATACGTATATTCTCTAAAAAACCTTCTCAGGATTCAGAGATCGGTTGTTTTTTAGCCTGCTATTTACTTTTTTCTTTCGCATTGCAACTTCTAACCAAATATTTTTAACCACGGTAAAAGAACAGGATACTACGTCCCATTCCCTTTTTTTGTTCTTCTTGTTCTGATGCGCTTTCTAAAGACGAATAAGTCCGTCTTTTTTTTATTTGGTACAGAACTGAGAATATTTTTTTTTATTAAGAAAGGGAAGATAAATGTGTGGCTGATGTTAAAGTAAATTACAAAAATTGTATAGATACCTTTTTTTAAGTTCGATTTTTCCTTGCTTTTTAAAAAAATATGGCTATATAAAAACTAGCCTCTTTGACACATTTTCCTGTTTAAACATTTTTTTTCTACATAGTTTTTTTTTTGTTCATAATTCACCCCTTCTATGAAATGATCAAATCTTATCTGCGAAACTTCCAAGTCAAAATAAACGCTAGTGTTCTGGATAGTTAACCCACCAAAAGACCATATCAGTTCAATTTTAGCTAAGACAGTTTTCATTTGCAACTAGCTCAAATGCAACGTTACATAATTTTTTTATAAGTCCGACCCTGTACCTGCTTTTTGGTTCCAAATTTGCAGTCATGTTGAGGATATGTTAGTCTATTAGCCCTGTAAAAAGAAATTAAATCGCACAAAACATAAGTTATTTTTAACTAATCTGGAATTTTGTATATATATATATATATATATATTTTGGAACAATCTGTATATTTTATATTATTACATGCTTAATAATTACTTTTTTTAGTTATATAATTAACGTAATAAGTGTAATATGAAGTGCTACTTCACACAAGCTCTTAAATAGAGTTTTGTGAATCGGTTATGTAATCGCGAGGTAGTCCTTATTTGTCTCTAAATTTAAATTTTTGTAGCAATAGTTAAAATTTATACTATTTCTTAATGGACAAATAAAAGGTTTTGAATTTGAAATAATTAAAAAAAATAAATCACTCATATTAAACATCTCTGGTATAAACCTAATCTTTACCATTATTCGTAATAAATAGAATCCACGACTCGCTCTCTTACTATCTCCTGAATGCCGTTCGCCCAAGTAATAGTTTCGTTCAAAGCTAGTTTTTTCTTTTTTTTTTCCTTCACACTTCATGCTGAAAAAAAAGCTGACAAAGGATTTCCTTTGGCGGCATTTTTTGTCGGCAAAAAAAGCAAAATTACCTTTGAAGGAAACTATACTATTTTATATTGTTTTGTTTTAAATCCATTTAGCCAAGCGTATCATCATTTTTTTTTATTTTTCTTTAAATAAGAGAAAAATCCGAACTTGAAAAAAATCGATACTTTCCAAGTTTTTCGTCAAATAATAATAATCTACATACTCCTTATAAAATATACTATTATAATTTGTTAAACTCACCGAGTTCACACTCCAATTCCTGATCCTGGTCCTCGACTATCGTTTCCATTGTTCCATGGTGATAAAAAATCACCACCTGCACTACCGTTCCACCGCGTCTTGTAAATTAAACGCAAGTTGTATCTGGTGTACCACTAAGAATAAGTATATTCCCGATGGCACCGTTTTCTTAATTTTTCCGTTCAAATTTTGTATAACTCGTCTCTTGTTTTGTAACGCCATTACTATGTTATGTATTTTATTTATTCTTTCGTAGGCGCTCGTAGATTAATTGACATCGGGTTCGTTATTTTTCTTTTGATCACATCCACGCACCACGCGATTTCAATAGAAGCATTAAGTTAATAAAGATCGGCGTGTGTTGAAGTGGTAACGTTGATAATACTTAATTTGTTCTAATTTAAAAAATAAACAAGAATTCTATTCTATTTTTGTACTGATCTGAATGTAACATATATGTGAAGTAAAAAAAATTTTAAACTGTTATTTATAAATAACTTAGTTTTTTAAAAATATCTCAGATTGAGTCAATTTCGCGGAAAAATTTGATTCTCTCAAATTTACAGGGACTCAAGTCAAATTCTCTACAAAAATATGTATATTCTGATACATTTATCAATTCTAAGCAAAGTTTAAAAATGCTAAGAACTGATATTAGACTTGAAAAATTACTTTTTTGAGTTGAAACTTTTTTAATTATTTTCTACATACATATATAAAAATCAAACTTATAGAAAGTGAATTTTAAAGCACTTTGAAGTGTAATCCAATATCCGTTGGGGCATATAGCCCAGAAAGTAGTTGTTTCTTCTTAGTTGAACGGTCATTGTCTTTGAAAATATTTTTCAAAACTTGTAAAGCGTTAGAATAATTTTATTATTTCTTTGATATCTATTGATAACACGCTTTATTAAATACGACAATGTTACAGTTTTCTGTAATAAAATTTTATAGTTTCAAGACCAGCGTCTTGTTGTCAAAATTCGAATTTTGGTTTGCGATTAAAGGTGAAGATGTCGCTACTATCACATCGATTACACTATCGTTATATTGTATATATATATATATATATATATATATATATATATATACAATATAACGATAGTGTAATCGATGTGATAGTAGCGAAAATAGCAGTCACATAGCAAAAAATTGATACAGTTGGACCACCATGTATTATACTGGGAGATAGAGGCATCTTTGGGCATTTCAAAGACCTCGATCCAAAAGATCCTACATGAAGAACTGGGTGTTACGAATTTGGTTTCCCCTTGAATCCCTTATTTGTTCACAGATGAGCGCAAAGCGGTTCTCATCAATTAATGTCGAAAAACATTGACATATTCCAACAAAGGAAGGTCAAAAAACGTTTATAGTATTGTTAGTGTCAAAATCTGGTCATGTGGCAACAATTGCTTTAGGCAATCGAAGAACGGTTTTTTTCGATTGGAATAAAAAAGTTAGTTTACCAGAAGTTATCGCGAAACTTGTACAAAGCAACACACAACGGTTAATTATCCTACAACACGACAATGCTAGTGCTCACACTGCGCAAAAGACAATCGAGTTTATGGAGCTTCAAAACATCGAATTGTTAGCCCATCCACCGTATAGTCCCGATCTAAGTACCCACGACTTCTTCAAGTTACCAAAGATGAAGAATTCAATGCGTGGGCAGCAATTCCAGTCGCCAGAAGATACCTTTAAAACATCGATATTGAATGTGTCAACTACAGACTAAAATAACTATTTTACCACTTGGTTTGAAAAGCAATAATGTCAATATATTTTTTGTTTTTATGACTTCAAAACTAAAACCTCGTATATATTGCTCGTTTAAATGTATAAGAAAACTCCCTTGAGTCGTCTGCTACAAACTGCGGGCATCCTAAGTAGCGCCTTTGAATTCTGATGGGCTACTTCAACTTCAAATACTTATATATAATAATGCAGGACTCTTTTTTATTATATTCCAAGATCAATTTTCTCCTTACCTCTTTCATATTGGAAATATGAATACTTTTAACTTTAAAGAATAGAAGATTTATTTACAGTTATCACAGCTACCGTTTGGATCTCTTACTGTTTTTGAAGTTATACTTCTATTTGTGCACTCGGCGGAAAGGATTTGTGTGGGGTTAAATGTGAAAAATCATTACTTATGTAATGGTGTGAGTAAGAGAGAGACAGAAACACATATAAGGTATATTGGTCGGTAAAAACAAAGATGAAATATTTAAAACATGTTTAGTCATAACTATAAGTCCTTTGAATACCGTTTAAACATTCAGTACATTGAAAAGAGATAGATATATAAAAAAAAGTCTGCTAATATTTTGAATATCGTAGTGGCGTATTACATTGTGTTTGACAGATTATTTTATAATTCTATCACGTAAGTAAACATATAAAGTTTAGTATTTTATATTAATAATATTCAGTAATGAGTAGGTATTGTATTGTAGTCCATAGTACCGTCAAATGTATTTATGTACTCGGGGTTTTTAGAGTCGCTGAACAAGAATATCATGATCTCGAAAGTCTCCGCGGCACTTGGAATTTTATGTACCTAAATTCTGTACAAAATCATTGCACACTTGAAACTCAGCGGTTTTTTGGGTCGCTGAATACGAATAGTATGAGAATGGCGATGGTGTCCGAAACACCTGGTGCTTAAGACGGACCTCATCTACAGGAATTTTATACAGGAGGTTTTTGAGGTCGCTGGACACGAATATCATATAATGATTTTGCCAGATCATTCGCATACAAATTTATGAATCCGGGCACGTGCATAGAAGTATAACTTCTGCCGGCAGTCCCACTGACTGCCACACTCGTTTTTTTGGGGTTACTTTCGTTAATGTTTGTTGGTATTATTCTTTAGTGTTGATTTTGTTGTTGAATTATTAAGATATATCAGGGGATTGGTGTCGTCTGCATCATGTAAAATTTTCGGATATTTTGACAATTAGACAAATAGCAATAGCAGTTTAAAACTGTATATTTGATGACTCTTCTTTTGGGTGGCGTGGAAACTAATGCATATCAAATTCGAAACAAAGCAATTTTATGTGTAATTATTAAAATCAAGCCGATTAATGAGTGCCATACGCATATTTTGTTTTTCTAAACTTTACTATTTGCGAGAAAAAAGTAAAATTGTTAAGATTTACGTGGATTACAATTATAAAAAACACTACTTATTTGATCTGTACCAAAGTGGTAACGTTCAAAAACCTAATGATTCTAATTTAAAGTTAAACAATTTAAAATCCTATTATGAATTCAACATGAGATTTTGCTCTAACATTAATTAAAATTTCTACTTCACATTGTGGTGACCCCTGTAAATTTCCTGTCAGTATCATAATGGTGTTTGGGATATTAATTATTCGGATACCTTCCATGAGAGTGAAGTCGAAATAGAGGACAATCCAAACCCGAATTACCTGCATTAACCTCGACAAGTGCATCGATAAATAATTATCATTACGTGGGTGTGAGGATTATATCAAAATTATTTATTACTAAATTCACAACCATAGTCGTTGCATGAAAAATGTCCATATTTCAGTTTTAATATTTGTGGGTTACCAAATTTTTGCATTGATAAAGGTAACTAAAAACAAATCGTACTTTCTAATAATTAATCTAGTGTTTGCACATATTGGTAAGTAATCCCAAAAACTCCTCTTAGAAGATATGAAAATCACAATGAGTAGTTAGTTACTGGAGAAGAGGCAGATTTTTAAGGCATTTTCATAAGGAAGGGAGTCGTTTAAAGATTAATTACGAATTGGACAGACTTTATCCTCAAGAATCGACGAAAATGTTGGCAGAATCCAGAATCTCATGCTTTCACAACGTGAGTAAACAGAATGATCGAGGAATAGTTAAATTTGACACCACAAGGAACCTTGCGCAAGATCAGGAAGGAAAGATGCTTTGACTTTTTAGATTCAATTCAAAATAACTTCCATTTTCTGTTAAGTGTCATTACTAGTGACAAGTCTTGGGTGTTTGAGTAAGACTCGAGGAGGATCCAGTGACATGGTCCAAAAAAGCAAGCACAGCAAAGTCAAAGATCAAATACATGCTTGTTAATTTTTTGATATTTACGGAATCGTTTATAATCACAAAGAGTTTTTAAAACTACCAGAAAAACGGTCCTGCGTGTGTGACCAAATATCAAGAAAAAGTGAGTTGCATCACGGTAAAGTTTCTTGTCACAAAGCAATTTCAATAAATGAGTTTTGAGCCAGTATTCAAATGGCTGGAACCGACCAGCTGAAGTCAATAATTTCAGAATTCAATGCTACGGACACTGGAAGAACTGTCTCCAGCGTTGCGTGGTTTCAGAATGAACTTATTGTTACGGTAACAATATAGATGTGTAATTTTACTTAAATAAAAAAATAATAATAAAAAAACCTTAATCCTTAATTTACAGACCTCGTAAACCCATAGAATTAAGTTAAGAATTATCCCGCAGAATAAATAAAAGTGAAGAGATCCGAGTGAGAACAAAAGGCTACGGCCATATTTAAAAGACTCACGAGAAAAAAGTGAATACAAAAAAAAACAAACTGATATGGAAGAGAATGACGAGGATAGAGACTAAATTTTGTTAACGGATGAGTATAATAATAAACTGTTAAACCAAGAAAAGTGTTGCAGGACCACAGAGAAGATAGAAAAGATAATAAGAAAATCTACAATTTACAAGAAAAATTAAGAGGCACACTGGAATAAACAGAGAAGTATAAAAAATATAAAGAACAAGAAATCAGGAAAATAAGAACAATTATTTTATAATATTCAGTACTAATTATTAGAACTGTAGGAATATCTCAAAGAAAATAAGGCGATATACAAAAGATAATAAAAAAATAGATGCGAGATGGATTAAACAGAGATAGAGGGATGATAAGAAAACAAAATTATAATATTTAAGACTTATTTTAAAAGTGTTGGAAGACCTCAGAGAAAATGATGAGGCAATATACAGAAGATCACAGGAAGTAATTGGATGCAAATAGAAAGGAACGAAAAGATATGATAAAGTAGGGATGATGATGCTGAGAAGAAGTAGTTTATAATATTTAAGTTTTCGAACTGTTGAAAGACCTCAGAGAAGATGAGGCAATATACAAAACATAACAAGAATCAATTGGATGCAAACTGGCTTCAAAGAGGCAGGGAAAGATAAGCGAAAATGAAAATCAACTAATTTATTATATTTAGTTCTAGAAGTGCTAAAAGACATCAAAGGAGAAATGACACTATATACAGAAGAAGACAGAAACAAAATAGATGCAAACTGGATTAAAAAGAGAGGTACGTAAGGATATTACATAAGAAAAAAAAAGAGTGTGCGTGTAACCTTTACGCGCGATTGAAGTAAAACTTATTTGACGTACGTATCGCAAAATAAATATTAAATTACAATTCAATTTTATTTATTATCTATATACTTTACAAAAAATGATATAATGTTATATTTATATTATTCATTAGAAATAGGAATTTGAAAGTTATCATTATTTTTTATATATGAAATAATAGGTTTATGATAACTAAAATGTGAAACATAGATTTTACTATCTAAATACCTTTAATGTATTTGAAACCGAAAGAAGATTATAATACAACACCATTTTTTCTCGAACAAAATAGTATCTAATAGTTAAAGAATACATAATATATAAAATAATAGGTTTATGATAACTAAAATGTGAAACATAGATTTTACTCTCTAAATACCTTTAATGTATTTAAAATCGAAAGAAGATTATAATACAACACCATTTTTACTCGAATAGTTAAAGAATACATAATTAATTACAAGATTACCATAATAAAATTTATAAACTTCTAAACAAAACATAACCTCAATTCCACTAAAATGTCAATGCAAATTTGTTTTGTTTGGAAAGGTTTATAAGCTCCTCCCATAGCTGACGTCACACCGTCAGAATTACTTCGTTCCGTCAGAATTACTTCCGTCAGAAAAAAAATCTGAGTTAGGTACTCTCTAGTCGCGCCTAAAGAAGTTTTACTTCAATAAGGATTTTATAATATTCAGGACTAAGTTTTAGGAACTAAATGATGATATCAAAAACTTAATTTTATACGTACCAAAAACTACAATTAAAACACAACAGTGAATAAAATATTTTACTGGATATTCATCTTCACTACAATTTTTACTTTAGACATGTTTACAGTTAAACTATTTTGGGAAGTACTTATTGGTTGCCACTTGTCCGTTGACAAAAGATAAACTGACAATAATACATATGAAGGTAGAGCGTATTTTTTTTACAGACCTCGTATATAAGCACCTTTTATGTTGACTGGAAAATCATTAAATCATTTAATAGAGTTAATTTCATATCAGATTCTATAATTCGTTTGTGTTGTAACAATGTTTTATATTGGCCTGATGAACGGAATGTGTGAAAAAACTCATAAATCCTGTTGGATAACTAGAAGCACGAGGAACAAGCGAAATATGAAGAGACAATAAAAAATTGATTAAATTCCCGTTTTTTGGACGTAAAATCCATAAATTTTAGAATATTTTCTAGACGTGGTATGTATACATACCTACATGTTAGATAGTCGTAAAAAATATGACTGAGGATCCGAGATTTATTTTAAGCTGTAGTAATATTAATAAAATCGAGAATAAATATCATCAACAACATCTAAATTAAAAACTTAATAATCCTTGAGGCTAAATATAGGTAAAACACTCTTTAGTACAAATAGTTCACATTTCACGGTTAATATAAATTTAATAAACTTGCACAAACTTTAGCACAGAGTTTGGGGTTTGTTTGTAAAGGGTTAATTGCGGAGAATGTTATGCACTATCATAATAATAAGTATTCTGCATAGAGCAATTACCTAAACACAAATGGTGTTATTTGTAGGTCTATATCTAAACGATTGTCATAAATTTTCATTGGTATTAACTGTGTATTTGAAATTGCTTTGAGAACAGAAACAATTATCTAAGTTTGTAATGTAACCGATAAGAGATTATAAACCTAAACAACCTTTAACAATATTGTAGCAAATAATTCATTTTTTGAAAACAAAAACTGTTAATACTTCAAATCTGCATAACATTCAAAATATAATTACTTTGTATTTGCAATTATTAGGTGATTTTATATGAATTCAAACATTTGGTATAGTTTAACTAATATTAATGTAAAAAGACAACCACGCCTTCTAACCCCAACAAAGGAACCGACTTTCGAATCTAGGTTGCCAGATATATTTTCAAAAATTCCTAAGTTTATATATTTTAAAAATGTTCTCTCTACTTTACTATTCAATTGTTTGTCAATGACTCTTAGAAAGATAATATGAAAATATTCTTAAAAAATATATACTTAAATTAATTAGCTAGGTTCTCCAGAAGTTGTCTGCAAAAATGTAATAAAATTGTTTTTTTTTGGTCGCTGAATTTGAATCCAACATTGTCAACGATGTCCGGGGTCCTGGTGCTTAGAAAACCTACTTTTTACATCGTCTCCTGGAGTTTTTTGTAAATCTTCATGAAATTAGCTAAAACTTCATACTCTGGGGTTTTCTGGATTGCTGGTAAATCTAATTTTTATATCGTCTCCTAGATATGACTCTAAAATCGTCATAAAATTAGCTGAAACTCGATAATCAAGGTTTTTTTGGATTGGGAGGTTTTTTCGTCATTGATAATGAAAACGACAACAATAGCGATCTACGAAGTACCTGGTGCCCAAAGAAATTAAATTTTAAATCGTCTCTTGGAGTATTCTTTAAAATTGTCATTAAATTAGCTAAAACGAGGTTTTTTGGGTTTCTGAAAACGAATAGAACATCAACAGCGAAATACGAAGTACCTGGTGCCCAAGAAACCTAACTTTGGCATCATTTTCTGAAAATCATGTAAAATCATTATAAAAATTGAGTTTATTGGGTTTCTGAAAGCAAATCCAACTACGACCGCGATCTCCAGGGTACCTGGTGCCTAGGAAACCTACTTTTTACATCGTCTTCTACAGTTTTCTCTAAAATTGCCATGAAATTAGATAAAACTTGATACTCGTTTTTTTGGGTTGCTGAAAACGAATACAACATCGATAGGAACCTGCCAAATACTTGGTGTCCAATTTTTTACCTCGTCTAATAGAGTGTTGGGTAAAATCGTCATGAAATTAGATAAAACTTTATACTCGTTCTTTTTGGGTTGTTGAATACGAAAACAACCTCGACAGCGATCTTCGGAGTACCTGGTGCCCAGAAAACCTAATTTTTACATCGTATCCTGGAAATGTCTTTAAAATTGTTATAAAATTAAAAAAATCAGTTTTCACTTCTAATGATATCAATTTTGCATATATTACTTATACTTAAAGACATTTTTGAGTACCGGCAACATTGTGTAAATAGTTTGCCATTTCCAAGTCGGTTCGCACCCCTTTGATATTGATGTAAAGTAATGCCCACGGCCTTTACTAAGCGCGGTGGTACATCAAACGAAACATCAAAGAGGAAAATTGCAAAATGTGACATGAGTTAAATACTGCGCATAGTCTTTTTCCCCATTACAGTACACAGTAGCGTTAGTGATTTTTATTGATTTTTTATATTAGATATATATTACGGTGGGCTTGATAGTACTTAATATAGTAAGAATTTCTCGTTTAAATATATAAGATAATAACTGCGCCACCTTACGGTGGCGTTATATTATTTGATTTAGAAAGGTATTTTTTGACTTAATATTTTTCGCAGTTTTTCTGTTTTTAAATTTCCACTTTCTTTTAGTTTTTCGTTTATTTATTTATTTATTTATTTATTTATTTATTTATGAATCGAAATTCAACACTATCTATTGGGTTTTCTTACAATTCAGTAATTGTTATGGACAATGCGTCGTATCATTTCCGCATATTAAACAAAATACCTAATAATAACACAAAAAAGAATGAAATTTTTAGATTTATGGCAATCAAAAATATCAATGTTCCTAAAAAGGTTCCAGTAAAGAAGGAATTAATAAGAATGATCAAAAGTCAGAATTTTAAAAATGAATACGTCATTGAAACCATTTGCAGCAGACATGGTCATACCCTTTTGCCTTTACCTCCATACTACTGTATTTTTAATCCAATCGAAATGGTTTGGAGTACTGTAAAGAAACGTTTACGAAAATATAATCAGTCACCAACCTTAAGCGCAGTTGTTCTTGATAATATTCGAGAGGTAATTAGTGGCATTAATAGCGATGTATGGAAAAATTGCGAAGCACATGTTATAAAAATAGAAAATGAATATCCTGTTTTACCGCCAATAGCACCATTAGTTATTCAACCTGGGAACGATTCTACTTCAGAAGACTCTGACAATTCTTGTTAGTCATTCTAACCAATTTCCTTTACAACTATCGTGATTTATCTTGAAAACTTGTTTTCAAAAACAAACTAATTTTATATTCTTACTAACATACCCAACCCTTTCCTTTCCAGGCAAGGAAGGCTCATACCTCCTCGTGGTCCTTGCTGGACAGACAAGCTTTTAAGATTGTCTGACAAAATGAGTATTATTTGTAGACAATTGTTATAAAAATATTATGAGTTATGTACTATTTTAATAATGAGTCAAATGTTCTTATTAATAACTAAAATTAACAAGTTTTAATTTGTTATTTGACAATTTTCAAATTGATACAAAATTTACAAATATACAAAAACCGTTTTTCTTTTGAAATTTAAAACAAAAATTTATAAACTCTTTTTATTTAATTGCACGCCAATGGTCGGCATTGCTATCAAAGGCATTAAAATTCCGACAAAGAGCAAACAATTTTACATTGACTTTGAAACCACTATACCTTGTTTTTCCACCAAACTTACTCATCAACATTTTTACAGATTATTCATTTTCCTGTTTTTTTTTTCTAACCAATAAACATTTTTGTAAATCTTGTATTGTGAAAAGTTAACCAACGGAATTTAAATAGAAAAGTCAAATATCCCTATAGGAATTAAAAACTAAATAGAAATCAATAAGCAGTGATAGAACACTTTTATTAGGTTTGTAGAGTTCCCTTAAATATATGAGGTCTGGCTCAAAGTAAACAGGACTTTTATTAAGAAATAGCCGATATCTGTTTTTGGGGCTGCGTTCGATGGGTTCATCTTTCATTGATGTTCTATCAAAATTACATGACAATCACACCACTTCACGCCGAGTTATCACTCTCAAAGTCACAGTACCTTTTTAACATCGGTCGAAAATTGAGCATCGAACAAACAGCCAATATTAAGTTGTATTTTAAACTTTGTAAATTCGAACAGGGTAGTGAGTCGCTGGAAGATGACGAACATGTTAGCCAACCTAAATTTGTGATTACGCCAGAAACTTTATTAAGATACATGCAAATTGAATTTCGTTCTATCGCATTTCGACCTGGACTTTGGGCATGGTTTGTTTCGCACAAGCTCGCGGATAGCCTTCGAATTCAACATTCGAGATACATCATCAAAGAGACCAATATACAAACTTTCTGTAAAACATTGTGACTGGTGACAAAACGTGGTATTTTCAATACGATCCTGAAACCAAGCGTCAAAGTTCCGCATGGAAGCACCCTAGCGGGCCAAATCCGAATCAAAACTGTTTGTAAAAGTCAAAATTGAAGACAATGTTGATTTGTTTTTACGATTCGAAGGGAATTAATCATAAAGAATTCATTTCAGCGGCCAAACAGTGAATGCTTTGTTATGAGGCGTTTACTCTCAGGTATTCGTCATGTTCGGCCAGATTATCGCGAAGAAGGAAGCTGGCGCCTGTTGCAGGAGAATGCACCATCACATCGATCGACACTTGTGTCAGATTTTTTGACAAAAAATTAATTTTAACCCTCAACCACTCCCCATATTCTTCGGATATGACACTGTGCGACTTTTTTTTTGTTTGGTGGGCTATATACATTTGCCCCTGAAGGGACAGCGGTATGCCGACGTAAAGGCCATCCAAAAGGAACAAGAATAACATCCCGGTCAATTAGCTGTAATCCTCATTCGAAAAACTTGTGGACCATGCAAATCGCTGTATTAACTCTGAGGGGAACTATTTTGAATAAAATAATTTCAATTTGCCGAAAAAAAAAAAGTTATTTTTTTCTTTGTCCTGTTTACTTTGCAACAGACCTCCTATAATGTTTAAAACATAGATAAAACAAGGAAAGGAAACTTTTTAAGTTGGCATAAGTATCGAAAAAAAAGATAGATGATTTATATTAGTTTTGTCAATGCCGATTTATAATCAAAGACAAAAAAGAAAAGATACATTCAACTCAGATTGTATACTCAATTTCAATGATTCAAGGTTTTGGTAAGGGTTAACGTTAAAGTGTTATCTTGATGAAGTAAAATATGCTAATCAGAGATAAATACGGACAGACAACACATGGCTCAAAATGAGTACAGAAAGACAATGATTATAGCCTAAGATTAAGATCATTGAGTTACCGTTACGATATAAAATGTTTAAATCATATATAAACAAATAAACCAGATTCTTGACTCAGTATAAATATTAAAAGACAATGATTGGAAGCTTAACTAAGTTTTATAGATTTACTTGGTTGAACCTAAATGCGTGAAACCAAACAAAAATAAATAATGAGAGAATATACACCACTCAGTATGGATCCAAAAAGACAATGATTTAGATTTAGACTTAGATTTGGTTTCTAAAGGTATGATGATAATATAAAATGTTTAAATCATAGATACAGAAGGAAATAAAAAAATAAAATACGTTGATGAAAGGCTTAAGTAACGTTCAAAAAGTAACTGTTGTTTGGGAGTCTAGTACAACCCTGTAACCTTTTATATTTAAGCCAATTATTTCGTCAATTTTTATGTTATCTTTCAATTCAATACATGTTCATTCTCTTTTAATAAAATGTAGTTTTTGCAGCTATTAATTCATTGATACAGTCCACTTCTAAAGGTCTCATGATCATATAAAATGTTTAAATCAAAGAAAAAGAAAAAAAGACTCTTGACTCAGTTCAGTTATTTCTTCATTTATGGAAGGAATAGGTAAAGTTTACTACTGTGATGAAATAAAATGTGTCAAACATAGATAAAAAATGAGAGAAGATAAATGATTTAGGATGGATACAAAAAGAGAATGATTATAGACTTAAATGGGGTTTGTAAAATAAAACGTCTAAATTACTGTAAATCATAAAAAAATGAAGAAAAGAAGAATTATGACTTAGTATGGATTAAAAACATTAATGAAAGGCTTAGGTAAGGTATTGTGATAAAATAAAGAATCACAGAAGATACTTGACTTAGTATGAATAAAAAAGACAATGACTAGCGACTTAAACTGAAATTGTAGAGGGATAATGATTATAAAAAATGTCTAAAACATAGATAAAGAAAGAAAGAATACTCATGACTCAGTATGGATATTAAAAAATATTGATGAAAGGCTTGGGTACGGTTTACAAAGTTACCGTGGTGTAATAAAATGAGTCAAACAGATATAAAGAACAAGAGAAGAAATACGACTTAGTATGGATACAAAAAGACAATTATTATGGACTTTAATTAGAGTTGTAGAGGTACCATGATCATATTAAATGTCTAAATCACAGATAAAGAAGGCAAGAAGATTTTTGACTCAGTATGGAATTAAATGACATTGATAGAAGGTTTAGGCAAGGTTTACAGAATTACCATGATAAAATACAATGTATCAATCAAAGAAAAAGAATAAAAAAAGATACACTCGCAGTATTGATACAAAAAGACAATAATTATAGACTTAGATTAGGGTTGTAGAATAATGGTGATATAAAATGTTTAAATAACAGATAAAGTAAGAAAGACGACTTTTGAGTTAGGATATTGAAAAACATTGATAAAAGGCTTAGATCAGGTTTACAGAGTTACTGTCATAAAATAAAATGTGTCAAACAGAGATAAAGAATCGCAAAAAATACATGAATCAGTATGGATACAAAAAGACAATGATTATGTACTTAAATTAAGGTTATAATCGTATCAGTATCATATAAATTGTCTAAATCATAAATAAAGAAGAAAGAAGAATTTTCGATTTAGAATAGATATGAAAAAACATTGATAAAAGACTTTGTAATGTTTACAAAGTCACCGTGGATTAATAAAATGATTCAAAGGTAAAGAATGAGAAAAGATTTATTAATTAGTATGGATCCAACAAGACAATAATTCTAGACTACAGATAAAGTAGAAAAGAAGATTTTAGATTCAGTATGGATATTGAAATACACTGATAGAAGGTTTAGGTAAAGGTTACAGAATTAGCGTATTAAATAAAATTTGTAAATCAAAGATTAAGTATACAAGAAGATAATAGACTCAGTATGGATACAAAAAGACAATTTTATACTAAGATTAAGGTTGCAGAGGTGTGATGACCAGATAAAATCTTTAAATCAAAGATAAAGAAAAAAATACGACCTTTGATCAGTATGGCTATTAAAAGAAACTAATAGAAGACATACATTGGTTTTATAGAATCATTATACCGATGGAGAATCAAAGATAAAATAAGAAAAGCAAAATTTAACTCAATTTTGATACTGAAAGACAATGATTGAAGCTTAGTTAAAGTTAACAATAATTAAAGGATAGATTAAATTTGTAGAGTTATCATGACAAAGTTATAGCTTTGAATCAGATATAAAAAATGAAAAGAATTTCTGAACTTAGAATGGAACTGGAAGAAAATCATGGGATACTTATATTGGAATTACAAAGTTAACATGATGAAAACTATGACATAAAGAAAAAACAGACACTAGACTCAGATCGATTGGGACTATTGACGTAAAATATTTGATTCAGAGATAAAAAAAGGGGAAAGAGACACATAACTCAATAAAGATATCAAAAAACTGTTATGAAAGACTTACATTAGAATTTTAATGTTACCATGACGACGTAAAATATTTGATCCAGAAATAAAACAGGAAAAGAATTTATATGGCGACATAAAAAGTTTTAATCAGAAACAAAAAAGAAAAGAGACACACGAAGGAGACTGAAGTACAATCAAAAAACACTTATGTTAATAAGTTTATAAACTTACACGGGTGATGTTAAATGTTTAAATCAGAGCTAAAGAAAAAAAGTAACCTACTCAATTAAGATATTTAAAAGACAAAAAATGCAATACTTAAAATAAGAGTTTTTAATGTTACCATAATAACGTAGTATAGATATCTAAAATTACTCGTTTAAATATATAAGATATCAACTACTCCACCTAACAGTTGCATCATTGTAATTAATTAAGTAGGAATTGCTCGTTTGGATATGTCAACTGCGTCATGATACTTAGTTTACTAATATTTTCTTAGTTTTCTTTTTTTACGAAATTTTTTGCTGTTCTCTTTTCGACTATTTTTCATTTTAATTTAGTTTCTTATTATTTTTTATTTATTTAAAAAATTGAAATACAACGCCAATTAGCCAAAATGGTCCAGCCATTCTCAAGTTTTAGCGATAAGTAATGTGGAAATTAAAACTCAGCGCTATTTACTATACTTCGAGTCCCAATTGTTTGTCAGTGACGTCATTGTGACGTAAATGCAAGTGGAACCAATGCGAGGTTCGAATGAATGCTAGTTGCCATGATTAATTTAGGAAGACTTACTATGTTGGGCATTAGAAGGAGATACTTTTAAGAAAAATGTCAAGCGGCACGAGCGCACTTAATGTTGTCCAGTGTTGGCATTTTTCTTAACAGTATCTCTATCTATTGCTCGTCAATAAGACAAAGATAGTAAGACTTTCTAATTTAAACAAAGCAACTAGCATTCATTCGAACCTCGCATTGGTTCACCTTTCATTTACGTCACAATGACGTCACTCCCAGGCAATTAGTACGGAACTAACGAAAACGATTTACAAAAAATTAAAAATAGAGTAAAAACAAAAAAAAATAATAGTAGCTTAAAAAAATTAAACGATTTCATAAAAATATATAAAAATCGCAATAATTAGTGTCCGACCGAGGGTCTATTTTTGGCCGAAGCCGAAGCCGATTAATCGGCAATCACCACAACCTTCGGCAGAAGCCGAAGAAGGTTTATAATCTCTAAGTAATTAATTTTGTTCAATACTGTCTACAAGCTACAATTAATATTAAAATTATTTCAAAACTTCAATATTAAAGGTTTATATTGACTGTCTCCTGTCTTATATAGAAGTTGATTTAGAGATGGTAATAAAAGTTTGTGATTTTTTGATTTATTTGTAAAAAATAATCATTTCTTTATTATGTAATTCACAAATTACAATTAGACCACTTGTCTTGATGTGCATGCAATGTGCAATGTGATATTTGAGAGTGACTCTCCGCGGCCTCAGCAAACACGACCGGTCCGACGCTCTCTCACTCAGTCTTTCGTAACAGTTCGTTCAATCTCGACGGTTATTCGGACCTTCGGCGAAACCTACGGCTTCGGCCTGGTTTTGGGCCGAAGCTGAAGGTTTCGCCGAAGATGGTTTTTTTGGCCGAAGGTGGCCGATGCCGAAGCCGAAGCTTCGGTCGGACACTACCAATAATAAAAAATAATATAAAACTTTTTTTTTTAATTTTTCACTTTTTTAATGTTTTCGATGTTTTTTATTTCTTTCTATTTTTATTTTATTTTCTCGTTCTTTTATTTTGATCTTCTTGTTTTCTTGTTTTTTTTTCTCATTTTTCTCATTTTTTTTTTAATTGGGGTCAAGAATAAGTGAGTAATTTTTTATGACTTTTAATTTTTTGGATTTGTTTTATTACGAAATAGGATAATAAGATTTCGTTAATTTATAAAAAAACACACAACAATAGTGTATCTTTATTATATAGTTCCATGAATTCCTAATAGATCGATACAAATCTATGTAATCTATGGACATCTACTGAGACACTCGGTAGATGGCATTGTGTTTTTATGTCTAGTTTATACAGATAAAAATGAGAAAGTGAGACAAAATCGAGAACATTAAAAAATCCCATATAGCGGGACAGAAACGGGCTGAATTTTATGTTATGCAGCATATTAACTTAACTGGAGATCTTACTCTGTTGATTTTTGAGGTGTTTTTTGGAATATCTTCCACAAACTTCTATGGGATTACAGGGTCACTCTACTCTTTTAAATGCAAGTCGGTTAAAAATTGAATATACGGAAAAAAGAAAAAAACGAGACATAACAACGTAAAAGATTTGAATAAGAGATAAATAAATAAAAAGAAGCACTCAACTTACAGATACTGAAAGACAATAATGGAAAATTTATATTAGGTTTTTATTGTTACCTACACTGTTTTAATGAGAGTTAAACAAATAAGTGCAATGGTAAAATTACGATAAATATTAAACAAATAACAATAGAAGAGTTACCTAGACGATCTAAAACTTTTTAATCGAAATGAGAATTAATTTTATGGGCTCCGTAGATTGGATTCTCGATTTTTTTTCTTTTGTTGTTACACATGTTTCTAATATACATATGTTGACAATATCAGCAATTTTGCATTGAAGATTTGTGTTAGACAGACAGAATGGTTAGACGTGTTTTGGTATACTCTTTGATTTTTTACTATCGAACAAAATGGATCAAAGAATCTGCATTAAATTTTGCGTTAAAAATGAAATAAAGTGTGTCAATGCATCCAAAATGTTGACTGTGGCATTCGGTGAATCTACTATGAGTAAACCAAGAGTGTATGAATACTATAAACGCTTTAAAGAAGGTCGAAAAGACATTGATGACGATGGTCGCTCTGAACGCCCAATCACGTCAACAACTGATGAAAACGTCGAATCAGGTAAGCAAATGGTTTTGGAAAATCGTCGAATTACTATTAGAAAAGTTGCTAAGGATGTTGGCATATCAACTGGATCATGTCATGCGATTGTATCGGATGTTTTGGGCATGAAACTTGTGGCAGCGAAGATTGTTCTAAAATTGCTTAATTCTAACCAGCATGAATATTGCTGAAGAGCTATTTAATAGCGCCAACGACGATATAAATTTCCTCAATAGGATCATAACTGGTGACGAAATATACGGAAGCGGCCAGAGGAGCCAAGACCGAAAAAAGCACGTCAAGTTCGGTCGAATGTGAAGGTTTTGCTCACTGTTTTATGACTTAGTATGGATTAAAAACATTAATGAAAGGCTTAGGTAAGGTATTGTGATAAAATAAAGAATCACAGAAGATACTTGACTTAGTATGAATAAAAAAGACAATGACTAGCGACTTAAACTGAAATTGTAGAGGGATAATGATTATAAAAAATGTCTAAAACATAGATAAAGAAAGAAAGAATACTCATGACTCAGTATGGATATAAAAAAATATTGATGAAAGGCTTGGGTACGGTTTACAAAGTTACCGTGGTGTAATAAAATGAGTCAAACAGATATAAAGAACAAGAGAAGACTTAAACGAAAGGATTTGTGGGAAAACCAGTCATGAATTTTGCACTATGATAATGCACTGGCACATTCATCACTGCTTGTTCGTAAGTTTTTGACCACAAAGAACACGGATATCATGCCTCACCACCGTATTCTTCGTACTTAGCCAGTTGCGACTATTTCCTTTTCCCAAAACTAAAGAGACCCATAAAAGGACGTTTTTCGATAATTGAGGAGATTAACGCCGCGTCGCAGAAAGAGCTGATGGCCATATCTAAAATCGAGTTCTAGAAGTGCTTTGAGGATTGGAAGAAGAGCTGGCACAAGTGTATTCTATTCAAAAATTCTCGTTTTTTCTAAACATACCCCGTATTTTACTAAAAATTGCGACTGTCAAAATTGCTTTAATGATGCCATTGAATTACTCTCAGAATGATGATTCGCTTATTTTCCGTGAGAAAAATACAGCTACACTACTGAATATTTATGAAAGGTATTGATATTTTTACATATTTTTCCCGTTAAACTAAAATCTTTCTGAAACGAGAGAAACGATTTATTCAAAAAATTTATGTACTGAATGTACGTTTGTCAGAAAAATATGCTTGAACAAATAAATAAAAATATTATAGACGGAGAGTAAAATATAGGTAAAAGATGCTGTTCGAGAGTCTTATTACTCTCAAGATTTATCATTTTAAAGTTCTGCAATGAATATTAAGTGGCTCAGTTTAATTAGTGGTGGATGCAATAAATGTAGATTTCTCAATCAGTTTCAGAGTAATGAGCCATTGCATGGTTACAGCTCCGTTGACCTATTTTAAAGCTTCAAATAATAATCATAAAATATTTAAATTAGTCAATTACTCAATAGATTTAGACGCTAGTCGGCTTTTCTTTTAACCACAACATCACATTGTTTATTTTGTAACAAACCACTGGTCAGACTTCGAGATGATAAAAATAGGTATTAAATTTCGTCCCTCCGAATACTTCCATCAAACAGTAATTGTAGCTGCGGTTGTCTGCATTATCGAAGAAATTCTAACAACAATAACAACTTTAGTTTTGGAACGAGAAAAAGAAAAAGAAATTCTTTTTTGATTTGCCAGATTTCTGAAAGGTCGTAAGTTCATCTTCGAGTCTCCTTTGACCCACTTTCGGGACCGACTGATAGATTTTTCATTGAAATGTCACTCAACTCTAGAGAATTGATGTATATTTCTAAAAAGTGGAAAGAGTTTTTGTAAATAGTTTCTTTTTTTCGGAACTTTTTGGTTTGCCATGTCAGAGGTGAGAAACAATTTGTTTTGATTTCAAGTGACAATTGACTGATTTTCTACCTTCATCTCTTTTCCAGTATAACTGTACGGAGTTTTTTTAAATTAATTTCTATGGTTTTCTATGTCACTAATGTCAATAACGCAGATCACACAATAAATTATAATCGAGACAATGAACACTTAACATCCGAAATTTAAACAGCAAGACGGATTTTAATGATTCTTTTTGCATTCAATTCGTGAGAGAATAAAAAAACTGTGTGACCTCATGTAATATTGGAAAACTGTCTTTGTGCGTACAAAAAATGCATTTTCAAAAGTAAATTTCAAACAAAACTCGTGATTTATTGACTGAGATGAGTTCAATTTTGTTACTCAGGAATTTCGGGGGTCGCTAAAAACAAATATTTCATTGAAATAAAAGTAACCTCCGGAGTACGTGGTGATAAGAATACCTGTTTACATCGCCTCCTGGAGTTTTCGGTAAAATCTTTTAACACTTAGTCAAAACTCAATACCAGGGGTTTTGGGATCGCTAAAAAAAATATCACCTTAAAAGGCATCTCCGGTGTACCTGGGACACACGATACTTACAGTTTACCTCGTCTTCTGGAGTTTTTTGTAATATCGTTAAACAATTAGTCAAAACTCAATACCCAAATATGACATTTAAAGTGATCTCTGGAGTACTTGTAGTAGAAGTCAGATGTCCAATCGAATCTCACCCATTCGAGGTAGCAACCAAGAAAACTTTTTATAACTTAAAAAAGGCAGATTGAGAAGGCCTTCAAGACTACTTTGCCGCTTTTTTCTGGAACCCAGTCTACTTTATCAACGAAGATCCATCGGCAGTTTGCAACAGTATAACTGAAATCATTCATTGTGACATGGAAGCTTACATTCTTCACTTTACCAACAGCTCGAAAGCCAAACAGAAGCCATTGCGCTCGGAAAGCTAGGATCAATTCCTCCAAAATATTTCTACAAAACAAGATGATATAAACGCTAGTAACAGATACAACACCACTATTTCCAATTCCAAAAGTTTCTTTGACGCTCGAATGAGAGAGACGGTAGTGTCAAACCCTTATGGAAGCCGTTCTTTTTGCACTCTCGCCAAACATATCAATAACAATTTTACAATTTTACAATTTTTACAAATAGTTCGTTCCCTCCACTCACAGCAGATCACGACTCAATAGTTACGTCTTCCACAGGAAAGGCAGAAGTCTTTGCCAAAATATTCACTTCGAAGTTGACTCTTAACCCACCGTACAACACGGAGCTAACTTCTATTCCACGGGCTCCCCACACAATGAGAAATCTCATTTTTAGGTTTAAGCGTGTGCAGAGAGTCCTTGCTACCTAAATGGTCCTAAATACCAACAAAGCAAGCGGCTTTGATGAAATACCTGCTTTACTCTTAAAGGCTTGTGCTTCTAAACTAACGCTAGTTTTCACTAAGCTATTTTAACTCTCATATGATGCTGGTATTTTTCCAGAATCCTAAAAACTGCTCGAGTACAACCAGTCCCCAAAAAAGACTTTAAAACCGTGCCTTTTAACTATAGACCCATAGCTCTTCTATCTGTTATTAGCAAAACTATGGAGAAATACTTCACTCACGTGATCCTGAGCTACCTTGAGACACACAATCTTCTAAGTGACAGACAATATGGCTTTCGCCATTAAAGATTAACAGCCGATCTGCTAGCATATGTAACTCATGTCTGGAGTGATGCCATCCACCACCACGGGAAGACTTAAGTAGTATAACTAGACATCACAAAAGCATTTGATCAAGCATGGTGCAGCTCTTTTAAATAAATTGGCTTCATACGAACTCTCGCAAAACATTTGCAGTTGGATATCCAACTTTCTCTCCAACAGGCACATCCAAGTTGCCGTAGATGGACAGTCCTCCAACCGCTACACGATCAACACTGGAGTTTCCCAAGGATCGGATTTGAGAATTGTAGACGAGTGGGGAAGAAATATTCTTGTTAATTTCAACAAGACAAAGACATGTTGCCTATTCAACAAGAGGCAACATATGACTTATCCATCACAATGAACGATCAGACACTGGTAGCAAGCGACTCAATTACGCTGATTAGTATAACGATCTCCCAGGACTTACTCTGGAACGAACATATTGCATCCATAGCAACTGTAGCAGGAAAGAAGTTAGGCTATTAGAGCACGAAAATATTTTTCACCATCCAACTTAGCTACTCTTTACAAAGCCCAAATACGACCTAATCTTAAATACTGCTCCCATGTATGGGGATCGGCGGCTCTATCAAGGCTCACAGTTCTTGATTCAATACAGAGAAGAGCAGTTCGACTAATAAACAACACCAGTATCACCAAAAACGTAGCCCCATTGTCTCACCGAAGAGCAGTGTCTGATCTCTCCCTGTTTTACCGATACTTAAAGGGATTTTGCTCAGAAGAACTCCACTCTATATTGCCTCCACTTGCCAGACAAGCGAGTGCAACGCGACGTGCCAACTCCATGCAGCCTTATACTGTTCAGTGCCATACATCGAGAACCCAAATTAATAAATTGTCTGTTCTGCCCCAATAGATGTTCTCGGTACATTTGTATTTAAGTACATACCTACGAGGACATCCTTATTTAAAAAAAAAAACTGCTGCACAGGATATCTACTGTTTACCTTGTTTTCAGGAGTTTTCGGTGAATTCATTAAACAATTAGTCAAAACTCAATACTAGGGGATTTTTGAAAAAGTAAAAACATTAATAATATTCTATGCTCAGCACAGCAACTTTTCGTCATCGTGTTATTGAATATTTTGAAAACAAAACACATTTTTTGACTAATTGTATAACGATATTACCAAAAACTCGATTAGACAAGGTCAACACTAAGCATCCTGGGCACCATATACTCTGTAGATCGCATTTAATGTCATATTCATTTTCAACAAGCTCAAAAACCTTCAAGTATGGAATTTTGACTAATTCTATAACGATATTACCGAGAGACGAATTAGCTATCCTGGAAACCAGGTACTCCAGAGATAACTTTTAATTCGTTTTTAGCGACCTCAAAAATCTTCGAATAACAAAATTGAACTAATTTCTGCACAAATGCAGTTTTCCAATATTACATGATCGGATCACAAAGTTTTCCGACGCTTTCACGAATCGAATGCAAAAAGAATCATTAAAATTCGTCTTGCCGTTTAAATTTCGGAGGTAAGGCCGATTTTAGTGCGTTATTGCCTCGACTACAACTATTCTGAAGTTAGCGCTATCTGTCTATTTTTTCCAAGTGTGTATAGACTAAAATCGGAAATCCGGGGTACCGATCGCTGTAAGTTTTGTACAGCAATTTTTGATTCTATTTTACTAAGAAGGTTAAAATTTATCGTTATATTTTTTTGGTATTTACCTTTTTTTATCTTTTTTTTTTTTTTTTTTTTTTTAAAGAGGGCCAGTCTTAGAGGTAGTCCATGGGATTGCATCGCAGCTAGTACAGCTTATTGTGCACCCTCATTCACAGGTCCTCATTCTTCGTCAAATCCCAGGTTCTTAATGAACCAAGAGATTCTTTTGACTATGGTTTCCCGTTCTTCCCTTTGATCTCCAGTCGGTAGGCCAAGAGATCTCACACGCAGACCTTGCAGGGCTGGGCACATAAATATCACGTGGAAGGCTGTTTCCTCCTCCTCACCGCATTTTCTACATAGGAGGTTTTTAACTTGAATTCCCATCTTATGTAGGTGTCCGCGAAATACCCAGTGGCCGCTGATGAAGCCAACCACTTTCCGCAGGGTTTTCCTCCTCAGCCCAAGGGCATCTGCCGCTATAGCACCAGTAGGTGTCTGCAGCATTCTCTTTGACTGTATTTTACCTTCTGTTCTTTCCCAGCTCTTTCGATGTTCTATGCCCATCCACTGGCGAACAGCTCTTCGTGCTGTGTTGTAAGCAATACCACACGTCGGCTCTGGGCCAATGAGCGGGCTTTCAGCTCCTTTGTTTGCCCACTTGTCTGCTCCCTCATTGCCATCGATACCTTTGTGCCCCGGAACCCAACTAAGGATAACCTTGTTGTACTCTCCCAGGGTTTTCATGGCCTGATGACAGTCCCATACTGCTTTAGAGGTAAAGTCAAAACTGTCAAGTGCCATTAGCGCTGCTCTACTATCCGAGTTTATGTATATGGTGTGGTCTGTCATACCACGCTCCAAACACACTCTTGCACACTCTGATAGGGCAACAACTTCAGCCTGGAAAACAGTAGCCAGCTTACCCAGGCTTACGCAAAACTGCGCCTTGGGTCTGACTCCATATATTCCCGCCCCAGTGCCTGTTGGCTTCTTCGAGCCATCCGTATACCAAGTGAACCCCCTTTTCATATATTCAGGTTCACCTTTCTCCCAGGCAGCCCTGTCAATAATATTGACATTGTATGGCTTTTCTAGATCTGTGATCTTCACCATCCTATCTGGTAGCATTTCCAAGGTGTCCATCTGTACAGTGTCCACAATCCTTGTATGCCCACTGGCGGCGTTATACTTCCAGTTGCCACTGCAACCCATTCTGTAGGCTGCCATCCTTGCCTCCCCTTTCACAATAATGTCGAGAGGTGGGAGGTTTAGCACTACTTCCAGGGTTGCAGTTGGAGTACCTCTCATGGCTCCTGTGATGCCAAGACACGCTACTCGCTGGATCTTTTGTAGTCTCTTTACAGCGGTAGTTTGCATCACCTTGGTCCACCAGACTATCGAGCCATACACCATCATCGGTCTTGCAACCCTAGTGTATAGCCAGTTAGTCATTTGTGGGCTCAGACCCCATGTCTTCCCAACGGCCCGTCTCATCATCATAAGTGTGGTCTGAGAGCGTTGCGTTATATGTGCCAAATGGCTGTTCCAGGTGAGCTTATCGTCTAGTCTTATTCCTAGGTACTTGAACTCTCTCTTAACCTGGATCTGGTTACCGAAGAGAGTTGGTACCCTAGCGATATCAACATTTCTCTTCCTTGTAAATGGTACCATTACAGTCTTCATTGGATTGACCCTCAGACCCTCCTGGTTACACCACCTTTCCACTATGAACTATCTTGACAAGACCGCGCTTAAATTGTTGTTTTGTTAGCAAAGTGTTCCTAATAGAGCCCTCGGCCTTATCTCCGAAATTTAAAAGGCAAGACGAATTTTAATGATTCTTTTTGCATTCGATTCGTGAAAGCGTCGGAAAACTTTGTGATCCGATCATGTAATATTGGAAAACTGCATTTGTGCAGAAATGAGTTCAATTTTGTTATTCGGAGATTTTTGAGGTCGCTAAAAACATATTAAAGCCCTAGAGCATATACCTCTGGAGGTAGCATGCGATGTACATAAATTGTGTCATATATGTACTAGAAAGAACGAGCAAGAAAGAGAGCAACTGCCCTCTAACTCGGACACTTACGTATCTAATTAATGGTAGGAAGCGTTAGTTTCGCAGGGTTTCTTCTTTTTTTTATGGCGATGTAGGTTAACTTTTAAAACTCTTTATCAACGTTTGACATCTAAGTTGGGTACACACCCGGTAGATCACGGTTTGTTTTAATTACTAGATTATTCATCGCTCAACCTCAAGAATGGTAGACCGATTTGGCTTATTTTGATCTTGAAATATTTGTGAAATTTTAGTAAAGGTTTCAACACAGAGAAACATAAAAAGTCGAAAAACAAAACAGAAAAATGCGCAAAAAATAAAACTAAGAAAATACTTACTAAATTAAGTAATTTGACACCACCGTAAGATGGCGCAGTTGATATTTCATATATTTAAACGAACAATTCATTCTTATTGAAGTACTATGACGCACCGTTAGGTGGAGCAATTGATATCTAATATAGTTGTTATTGAAAAATTGGATTTTGGTAATACGGAGAGACACACTTTCAGAATACGGATAAATATTCATCATTGAAAAAGATTTTCATGTCAGTCAAAATGAAAGCCGATAAAAATACTTTGGGAATATTCGTTTCGACTCGACATTTCAGTGAACAACTTATCAGCTGTCAGTTTTCGGAATGTTCGCATAAAAAGGAAGTACGGAAATAATTTTCAGACAGTTAGTTATTCTCCTTTTTATTATATAATGATCCACCTTCACAAATTCTATACGCAAAGGATTATTAGCGTTATCAACGTTTTTTTGCGAGAGAAAATGACCGCCTATTTTACTTCCAATTACAGAAAGTCGGCTTTAAAAGGTTAGTCTTTGTAACGTTCCGACTTTTTATAATATATTTCCCTTTAAAATAAATATACTAAAAATACAACTACCTCCGGCTGTTTATTATACAAAAGGATGGGTAATAGTCCAGTGGCCAGAAATCTGTATTATTGATATTGTTATACTTTTTCCTTCGTTTATTTGGGATAAACAGCAGACAAACTTAACAATTTATTGATAAACACAAATAAATAACAATTTCTCAAAATAATCAACACAATTTTGATACAGTCACAATTATTGGATAACGTCTTTAAAATATCTCGTACAACAATTCGGTCCCTTATATATGAAATTAAATCCTTCTAGAAGTATCTACAAAATTAAAACGAAAAACGACTTTTCTAGAATTGAACGTTCTAACAGCTACTTGAAAGTTTTTAGTTTCTTAGAACTGCCTACTGTCTCGTTCCACTTTGTGGGCGACAGATCCGGACCGGCTCGTAACAATATATTGTTAGGGCATGTGTGTAAATCCAAGTTTCCAACAAAAAAATGGAAAAATGGAAAATAAAAAAATTTTGGTGGCCGAAAAAACTCGAAATTGGGGAGTTATTTCAATTTTTATCATGTGTCTCCTACTTGGTGTGTTTTTGAAAAAAAAAACACATACATACACCATTTTTGAAGTAGATTAATTTTATGGTCTCCCAACGAAAGTTTGTGACAGCCACGTGTTAGTCGGCGCAGGTAGGCGGAGTCTTTCTATCAGTGGCGGACGGAAATAAAAATATATTATACATCTTAAATTAATTTTTAATGTATGATGCCAACATAATTAAGAAGAATTTATTTTATATAAATTTGTTACTGCCTAATTTAAACTAAAAAAATACATACATTTAAAAAACAACTCAGAAACTCTCTTAGCATATTCGTAGCTAATTACAGTTTACAAAACCATTCTAGCTACCACACTGACAAGCTTTCAGAACGGTCGTTGTTATCGTAACGCTCGTAAAAAAACCACTGCGCATTGAACGAGAAGCCACGTGGCTGTCCCAAACTTTCATTGGGCGATCTATACAATTTGAGTTCAATCGCAACTTGGTTATTTTTTCCACAAAGTCAAAATTTTAATCCAAATTTGTGAGGAACACTGGCAGAAGAAGTGATCCTACGATAAAGAAAAAATGATAGCAGATAATGCCTTAAACTGTTTTCTCACAGATGATCCTAAAAGTTCTATAATAATAATAGTTTATTCAGATAACATAAGTTTACAATAGGTTTACAATAATTTGAATAAGCATTTTAAGAAATTACAATTTTATAAGTTACATAAAATACATTGAATAAACTGGGTTAGGTACTCACTAAAGTTGTGCGTGAGAAAATTTAAAAACATTTAAAAACAAATAAAGTTTATTACATAAAGATTTAATTCTAAAAAACCTAATTCTAAAAGAAAAAACTTAATTCTAAAATTTTTGCCTAAATTAGGTGGGTCAGAATGTGGAATTTATTTTATGAAAAAAAAAATCTAATTATATTAATATAAATTTAAAATTATAAGTCTAGATTCAATAAAACTGTGTATTGTTTCTCTAGGTAATGCCTAAATAATTTTTTTTAACTCTCTTTTAAAAGAAAACATATTTAACAGTTGTAGCTGTTCAGGTAGCATGTTAGACATTTTTGGGCCTAGGTAAGTGTGACATTTTTGCCCAATACATTTTCTTACTCTTGGGGTTATATAGGTTTTTGCTTTATTCCTAGTATCATAAATATGATTATTTATGTTTAAAGTGTTTTTATTTTTTTGCTGGTAAATATTGGTATGGTAAAAGAAAAGTTGACGGATGTCCAAAACAGATATATCAAGAAAAAGTTGATCTGATGGGTAAGTACTCGGTTTTTTAGACATAATTTTTAAGATTTTCTTTTGTACAATTTCCAGCGACCGTAATGTTGTTTTATTTACATTGCCCCAGGCTAAGATCCCATATATGAGATGGGATTGTACTAATGCAACATAAACTGTTTTTAAAAGATTTGGCTCAAGAATCTCTCTTAGTACTTTGAACCTATAGACTAAAAACTGTATCTTTTTTACTAAGTATTTTATGTGTTTATCCCATCTTAAGTGGCTATCTATGATAACCCCAAGATATTTAAATTGAGATGTATGTTCAATTTCAGTTTCAGAAACTAGTAGATTCCCAATATCTGGGGCAGTTCTTGTGTCAACATATGTGGGCAAATAGAAAGTTTTTGAATGGTTAACTGTAAGTAATCGAGATTTAAACCAATTAAATATCATTTGTAGATCTTTCTCCGCCTTTTCTTTTACTGTTTCCCAATTATTACTTTCATAAAAGATACATGTGTCATCTGCATAGGCAATTATTTTTCCTGTACTAGGGAGAAAGAAGAGATCATTGACATAAATATTAAATAATATTGGCCCTAAAACCGATCCTTGAGGAACGCCGTACCTAATTTTTCGAAATTCACTTCTGTGACAGTCTACTTTAACATACTGACGACGGTTGCTGAGGTAGCTTTGAAACAATTGAAGTGCAGTACCCCTCACTCCTATGTTTTCTAAAGATTTTATTAGTAGTTTATGACTGACGGTGTCGAAAGCTTTAGAAAGGTCAATAAAAACACTTATTCCCATTTTCTTATTGTCAAGTGCTGTGTGTATATTTGTTGTCAAGTTTAAAATGGCATCTTGGGTAGAGCAGCCATTTCTAAACCCATATTGCCCAGGGGATAATATTTTATATTTTTCCAAGTAAGAGTATAGTCTGTTCTTCATAATTTTTTCGAAAATTTTTGCCAAAGTAGTTATCAGTGATATTGGTCTATAATTTATTACCTCTCTATGGTCACCAGATTTATAAATTGGGACTACTACAGAATTTTTAAGTTTTTGGAAAGTCGCCTTTTTCTAAACAGTTATTTATTATATAAACTAAGGGTTGGGTTATAAATTGAGCAACGCACTTATAGATTTCACTTCCTATGCCATCATCACCTGCAGTCTTCCTATTTTTTAAATCTGAGATGATAGTTTTTATCTCGTTCTGTGTTGTGGGTGCTAGATAGAGAGAATTTGCAAGAATATGAGTGTCGATTGGTAATTTTACGGTTGGATCAATATTGATATTTTTTGCTAGATTTTCCCCAATGCTAGTATGGTGTATATTTAATATTTCACAAATTGTTTTTTCGTCAGTTATGACCGCACCGTTATGATTTATTTGCTTGATCTGACAATTTTTATTTTTTACATTTGTAATTTCTTGTACAGTAGACCACAATCCTTTGTTGCTATTTTTATTGGTCATAATTTTTTGTTTGTAATAATTGATTTTTGCCTCTTTTATTAAACGTTTTAAACGATTTCTCTAGTTTAGGTATCTAGCTTTTAGGTTGGGGTCAAATTCTTTTTGTAGTTGTAAGTACATGTTATCTCTTTCATTAATTGATTTTATGATGCCACTTGTAATCCAAACCTTCCTTTTTTTAAATTTGCCTTTTTCAATAAAGGTACATTTGCTTATTTCATTTTTTAAAATTGATAGAAATTTATTTATTTGCAAATCAGCACTTGTTTCGTTATAGATTTCACCAAAGTTAACATACCTTACTTTTTCTGCTAATCTTATATAATTTATCTTATGAAAGTTCGTTTTGGATTCAGATATTGGCAAGTTATCACCTGTCATCATAATTTGAATTATTACAGGGTAGTGGTCAGTTATCTTAGTTTTAATCACAATGGGAAGTACAAGATCAATATCAAATTTTGTATTTAAGTTCTATATTTCCAAAATCCCAAAAGAGATGTCACAAATAATTAATTTATTGAAACTCTATAGTTGGCATAACTGGAGCTCCAACAGCAGAAATGAAAATCCTTTTAGACCTTTCTCCTCTTCACATAATCTTGAAGGATGAATAAGCTTCTACAGACTTCAAGAAAATCTCAGCAACTCTTTTGTTACATAAGGACACAACAAAATAAAGCAGGAAGATTACAAATTCCAAGTAGAAATATATCAACGTGAGGAATGGTAAAATGCGCACTCATCCCAAGATTCAGACTTATACCTGGTACACAGATGGGTCAAAGACTGAAAAGGGGTCAAAAGCAGGAATTTACAGCAGTGACAGGAACGGAAAAATTTCTGTTCCTCTGGGAACATTTAAATCTTACTCCAAGCAGAAGTATACGCAATCTTGCAATGTGCAAGAAAAAAACAATTTAAGGGCTAATAAATCTAAGCGGATCAACATCTGCAAATCAAGAGGCTTTAAAAACCCCTAAAGTATTCTCCAGATAGTACACGAATGCTGATATCCTGGGGGAATCTAACAGTGTCAAACTAGCTTGGGTGGCAGTATAAAGAGAAAAAGGATTTGCCACAATATTATATAAGATCCAGAGCCAGCTATAGTGGTACCAGAAAGTACAAACCGGAACCAAAAGAAAGCCAGGATCTATAGAGAACACAACCAGTACAGGAAACACATCATTTACCAAGCACTCAGTGGAATATGTATTCAACAGACTTGCGCCAGAAGACCTGAACCACTGCGAAAAACTAAAAGGAATCAGCTACGAGGCACCATAGGATTTCTTACAGGTCATGTACCGGCCAAGGGGGACACTTAAAAAGTATAAAGCTGTTTAATGGGGATCCAAGTAGCAGATTAATAAGCAGGAAACCTAAAATAAGTAGTATACTTTACCGTTACGAGGTACTGGATAGCAAGAGACAGTCAATTTTTGGAGAGTTTAGATTACCTTCACTAACTTTTTTCTTCATTGTCAATTTGATATATAATAGTCTTTCTTTAATATCATACAATATGTGCTTAAGGAAAAATTGAAAACGCCGACTAACCACTAGAATCATTAGTGCTATCGGCTATAAATAGATATCGCTGGTTTGAATCCTGCCTGACTTAACTGTGTGCATTTAGAAAAAACAACATTTTTATTATTGCATAAATAAACCATTGAAAAACAACCCTTCGTTACATATACGCTTTTTTGTCAATTATGAAAAGTAACCTTTCCCGTGCAGACGGCATATTTGAAGAGAACTTGACAGTAAAAAAGACTTCAAAAGGTGTTAATGCACAGGTGAGGGTCTTTAACGAGTAGGAAATAAAAAGCGTCTCTCGAATTTGCATAAGTTCGAAGGAAATTTCGAAATCAAAAGTTTTCAGGTGAGTAAGTTGCGACATAAATAAAACCGTATCAGAGAAGTAAAATAGAGTCGCAGGTTGAAATATGAGATGTTGTAAATGGGAGAAACTCGAGTCAATTAGCATAAAAGGGGAAGTTTTTGTCTATTCAGAGACAAATATTTCTCGAAATAAGACGAAATTTATACTAAAGAAGCAGATTTTAAATATCTTAAATTTTCGACCACAATAATATTAAAAATTATTTATCAATAGGTATAGGTAATACACTATTTTTGATATATTTAAGTATATAGTTTTTTGTTTATAACATAGGGATTTTCTTGTCAACTGCTGATGAGCATATTCACCTTTATAACCGAGTTAGGTGGTAAGTTCGGTAAAACATTTTTGAGACAAGTTTGCATTCGTATTTTGGTGATAATCAGCAGTACTGTATTTTATTCTTTTTACTAATAGTAATAAAGCATTAAGACCGAAACCGTTTTCATATCCCAGATGCAAAATTATGACTCTCGAGCACGATGTGTTTAAAACGCCATTATTTGATTTATCTACCCAGCCCTACTTGTCAAACCATGTTTCATCTAAATACACTTTACGATGCTTTTTGATATTGTCGAAGGTAATCCGTACGCGGAGATTTCATAATAATCATCGTATATCCAATTATCTATTTTTAAAACAGCATTTTAATAAAATTCGTCTTAAAATTTTTAAATTTATCAAAAATCATAACGTTTTTTATATAAATAAATATTCTTAATGCTTTGCCAAAACTGATGTATAAAATATTGTTTAGTAAAAATTGACTTATAAAACAATGATAGATGTCAACCATAACATAAAAGAACAATAACATGTCAAAAATGAATTATATGACATATAAAATAATGACAGATGTCAAATCATAGCGAAATGGTTGAAGGATTAACCCAGCAAAAATTGCGGACAGCTGAAAAATATGTATAATTTTTAGTTTCTATTAAATTCAACATTTGCAAACTAAAATACGAAATCTGGCTATTAAACAAAGAGACCCTCCAAAAGTGGTGGTTAAAAAGTAGTGCGTGGGTATCTAAAAGTCTTTTCTGTGCACGTACCAAACCACGCTATTATAATTTTGTGCACTATCGGTTTGAAACGAACGTATTTTTTATCGTGATGAAAACCATGTGAGACGAAAAACAGGACCAATGTATTAATCTAAAATTTCTCGTTAAACAAATTTTAACGAAGAATCACACATGACAAAATCTGACAAGTTGGTGCCAAAAAACCTGACTCCTGACCAAAAGCTCGTGCGTCAACAGGTCTGCTCAGAAAACCTTAAAAGGTTACAAGAAGATCCCGGACTAATAAAAAACATAATTACTTGCTACAAAACGTGGATTTTTTAATACGATGTTGAAACAAAGTGCTAATCGATGCACTGGAAGAGGCCTAAATCGCCCAGAATCAAAAAAGCAACAATGTTAAAATCAAAATTCAATGCAATATTCATCGTTTTTTACCGGTATCGTATTGACTGAATGGGTTCCAGAAGGTCAGACTGTCAAGCAGACTTACTGTTTGTCAGTTTTTGTAACACTGCGAGAACGAGTTAGTAAGTTATGGAAAAACAACTCGTGGATTTTGCATCAGGAAAACGCACCTGCCCATAGGTTGAATGATATTTATATCTATTTATATCGCAGCATCCAAGGTGTCTTTTAAAGTGTTAGAAATTTCTAACCGACACCATTTCAGTTCAAAACTGAAATTATTACTTTTGATAGTATGGCACTAGATACGTTATGTATCATCTTTGACATTTTGTTATATTAGACTGTCACAAAACGCTCTGTTCGTTTTATCATTTTAACTTGCCAAAGGTTATATACAAGATGCAAAGCGACCACTGAAGTACCATTTTTGGAGTGAAGATGGAGCCACTTGCGACTGTTTATCAGTTTCGCAATTTGAAATCTATAGATATCGTTCAATTTATAGCAGGGATGTCTCTTGGTTAGTGACTTGAGAGACATAGCCTATACTACACTGATGAGCTCAAAATAAGAGCGAAACACGTGTCTGTAGTTTGGTTTTGCGCTGATATAGGTTGAATGATATTTATATCTATTTATATCGCAGCATCCAAGGTGTCTTTTAAAGTGTTAGAAATTTCTCAGCGACACCATTTTAGTTCGAAACTGAAATTATTACTTTTGACAGTATGGCACTAGATACGTTATGTATCATCTTTGACATTTTGTTATATTAGACTGTCACAAAACGCTCTGTTCGTTATATATATATATATAAAGATAAAGATATACGAGGTGATATTAGAGATAGTTCATCAAAATGATGCCTTATTTTTAGTTAATGATTAAAAATATTTTAAGGCTTCTAATTTTATTGAAATGCTTACTTTACTGCACGTGATACAGATTTTCAATATTTTTAAACCTACGAGGCGACATTAGAAAGTCTTCGGCTCCACTGAGCCATCTTCAGTCTAACAATAAAGTAGAGTTATTCTTTTAATAAATCTACAAGAATACATACCTAATAAATAATTATATATATATCAATTAATTAATCAATTTTTTAAGTGACGTGTTTGCTGCACAGAAGACAATACTTCGTCTAATGTCTGGTTTGTCCCCAAAAGAAAGTTGTGACAACTTCTTTAAAACTCTTAAAATTTTGACATTGCCATCAGTTTTTATCTTTGAAATGTGTTTTTATGTTTTTCCAAACAGTAATAATTTTTTAACAAGATCTGCCATTCATACCTACGATACCAGAATAAAAAATTCGAAAAGAGGTTGACCTTAAAGGCCATCCTTGCAACTTCCCGCTAGTTTTAACCGCAAAGCTATAGTAACGTGACGTATTTTGACGTTTTTGACTTTTTTTGAAATGTTTAAAAAGCCATAACTTTTTAACGCCTTATTCGATTTTGATGTTCAAGATGGCATTCGACGTAGTTTTTTGAGACCTAAAAACGTTACCGAGAGTGCAAAATCGGTTAGTCAAAAAATCTCTAAGTTATTGAAAAAAAAAACACTTTTTTTGAAATTTTTCGACAACTTATATTTATATTTATGTTTATATTGCCTCTTGGGGGCGATTAATAGAGCCAAAAGGACCGGAAATAACGCCAGAATAAGACCAATATGCATGATGAAGAATCACATCCTACCAGAGGTGCCACTATTAACGCAGAACACATTGGATCTAAACCAGAGAGGGTCGATAAAAAATTCTCTCTAAACAAGGCCAGCGACCTATTTGGAGAGACCTTATCTAACGCTCGATCTAACCCGCTTACAGAACCCAAATGCAGCCTCGGAAAAGGACGGATTTTATGATGACGAACACAGCGAAAAAAAGGACTAAGGAAAGAACATATTAAGAGTAGGAACATGAAACATTGCATCGTGGGCTAAGAGAGATCAAGGAATTATGAACAAACTTGATACAGACAACATCGAAATATGTGCCCTTAGTGAAACTAAGAAGAAAGGTAAAGGAAACATCACCACCGACAGATATATTTTGGTGTACAGTGGAGTAGGAAGAGACAAAATAGCGGAAGGAGGTGTCGGTCTTCTACTTAAAAGGAAATTTAAAAACAACATAAGAAATATAAAATATGTAGATGAACACATGATGCTGGCAACCTTAAAACTAGAGAAACAGTCATTGAACTTTATACCAGTTTACGCCCCAAATAGCTCAAAAACCAAGGAAGGGATGACATATTCTATGAATACCTACAAGATCTTCTAGGCACTACGGCAAGGAATAATAAAACAATAATTTTAGGGAATTTAAATGCCGGATTTGGTAACATACCGGTAGACGGAGTGAAGCAAAGATTCAACGAGAAGACACAAAACGACAATGGTGAAAGACTCATAGAACAAATTACGTATTAGCAACACATATTACAATCACCCCATACAACAGAAAATCACATGGTCGAATACAAGGGTTCATACATCTATGATAGGCTATTTTGTAATGAACCGACACATAATTGATATCCGCACACCCCCATCCGCTAACATCGGATCTGATCATGGGCTTGTTCTAGCAAAACTAGGTTTAGAAGTAAAAATTACCAAATCCAAAGAACCATAAATAAAAGAATAGAAACTTAACATCTAAAGGTTGCAAAACGAAGAAACCAAAATCTTATACCAAAATAGGTTAACAAAAACAGTAGACGCTACATAATAAGAAAACAAGTAGCGAAATCAATTGAATACAATAAACCGGCATATATGTGCTTCGTAGATTTGAAGAATGCCTTTGACAGAGTAAGGAAATCTGACATCTTAAAAATATTCCAACTGATAAAAGAAATTAATGAGAACAACGTAACAAAAGTCATAACACCAGAAGGAAAAACAGAACCATAATCATGAAATCAGGAATAAGACAGGGGACTCACTCAGTCCTCTATTGTTTAACCTCATCATGGAACAAATTATACGAAAAGTCAAAAGGAAAAAAGCTACAGAATGGGACCACACAAAATAACAATCGTATGTTATGCGGATGACGCAGTTCTTATCGCGGACAACGAGGATGATCTACAAAGGCAACTCCATACTTTTAATCTAAAAGCAAAAAGATTTAACATGTTGATATCATCTGAAAAAACGAAATGCATGCTAATAAGCAAACAACCAAAACGATGCAAACTAGAACTAGATAGCAGAATAATAGAACAGGTTATGACATTTAGTTACATGAAGGTTGAAGTAACAAGCAGTAGAAAAATAATTAAAGAAGTATTAGCACAAGCCATCAAAGCAGCAAACGTGAGCACAGAAAGTAAAGTAAAGATAAAGAAAACAGTGATGAGACCTATTCTAACCAATGCAGCCGAAACAAGAGCTGACACAAAAAAAAACAAAAAATAAATTTCATTGAAATGGAAGTGTTAAGATAAATAAAAGGAGTTTCGCTAAGGGACAGACAAAAAAATAAAATTATACGAAAACAATGTGGGATACAAAGTATCACTAGATTTATAAAAAACGGACGAAAGCAATGGGATCAAAACGTGGAAAGCATGGAGCAGAAGAGACTATCGAAAATTTCCAGGGACAACAAACCATATAGCAAAAGACTTTAAGGAAGATCAAAAGAAAGGTGGCAGAAAACAACCACAGAAACTGAATAGGGGCAGACAAACAGGAGTAACCCTAGCCGAAGGAAAAAGAAGAAGAAGAAAAATATTGTCTTTTATCCATACTAATATTATAAAGAGGACAGGTTTGATTTTTTGTTTGTTTGTTTGTTTGTTTGAAATGAATAGACTCCGAAACTACTGGACCGATTTCAAAAATTCTTTCACCGTTGGCAAGCTACACTATTCCCGAGTGACATAGGCTATGTTTCATTTAAAAAAAAATAGGGATCTTTACTAAAATGCCATTAATGTAACCAAAAATGACCTTAAAATCCTTACATCGCGTGCGCTGAGAATACTATTAATTATAGAATAAAATAATGTACTACGATTTTGAAGAATATATAAATATCTACAAAAAATGCCGCGTCAGCATATGTCTAACTGTTATAGTTACGTCACAATAACTAATTTTTAATTTATTAAAAGTTTTTATCTTGGTATTATTTCTTATCAAAATAACTTATTTCATAATCACGACAGATATCACAAATTTAGCATGTGCAATGGGACGAGGCTACTTATAAAGGAATTAAAGGACAATTAAGTTATAGCAACCAATATAACTGAACCACCAGCTGGTCAACTCGCTCATACACTGAGGATACCGATGATCCCAACTGATCTACCAAATCCATTTAAAACGCTTCAATTTCCTATCAAAACATATTTCGCTTTTACTAATAATAAGTCTCAAGGTCAAACCTTCTAAATAGTAGGGATCGGTTTTCCTCATGGCCAACCGCCTAAGGCGGGTCGGAGCACCTGAAAATCAATTTATTTCGCTGCCAGAAAATAAAACAACATGTAATATTGTTTACAGGGAAGCGTTGACCCAATAAATTTAATGGCTTTTGTTATTTTTCTTTAATCCCCGTGCAAAGCCGGGGCGGGCTGCTAGTGGAGAATAAAATTATTATTATAAATATCTGAAAAAGATTATTGAAGAAACATAGATTTTTGGTCTTTTTTATAATGGTTTGTGCTAATTTTGCAATAATAATAATAATAATTTTTTCAATTTGCAAACAATTCTATCTTGTAGGAAACTTTTTTTGTCTCCATAAAATTTTTCTAAGATGCCGAGATAGAACGAAAAGGAGAACCAAAATTGATTTTTTCTTATTTTTTTCACAAATTATTTAACAAAAAATTTTGCCCACATTTTTAAGTGTTCGCATACTGAAATTATCATTTATAATATTTCGAAGCGATTAAAGCAAAAAAATAGGATCATACACGATTTACCCAAATGAGGCTGTTTTAGAATAGATTTTATCCAGTATTATACTTTAACTACTAAAATATTTATACTTTTTTAATTTCTATCAAAAAAAAAAAAAAAAATTCTTTGTGTTTATATATACTTGAATATGGTTGTTATTATTAATTGTAAATTATAAATCATAAATCTAATTCTCTAATTCTAGCTATTAATATTATTTGTTTTAAATTTATATTTTGTTTCTTACTATCGAAACAAGTACTTTCAGTACTTATTGATACTTTAACTTTCTTTATATTTTGTACACACGTATTTTTATATATTTTTTTTAACATTGTTCCCATTTATAAATAAAGTTTTTTTTATTATTTTTATTTATTTTTATTATCAAAATCCAATATTTGCATACCAAAATAGATCTACTTTGTTTACCACGTGCAGTTTTTATTTTTTGTTAATGTAAAATACGAGGAAATGTTAAAAAGTTACTAGATCTCAATGCCACAACGAATTGTTGATTAAACATTAAAAATAGATATAGTTTCTTAATTTTAACTGTTTTAAATATTTTTGGAACGAAGTTCCCTTTCGCGCGTTACGACTGAGACTAGCCGGAAAAAATTCAGACCAAAAAATGTCACGACACGACACGACCGACACGACACACGCATGTTTCTCTGTCTGTCTGTCTCTCTCTCTCTCTCTCATATATCTTTATTTAAATAGGAAACCCTAAAAATAGTTCGTAACTTGACTAGTTAGGTACGTCAAATTACCTTAACTGTCAGTTACAGTCAAATATTTTAAAATTTTGTATTAAATTGTTAATTCCTGTTTTAAATTAAATTGAAATAAAAAGTAATTTTTGGTATATGTATGTCATCTAAACCTCTGGTATTGTATGAATGGACACTTTGGTTAAAAGAAACGAACTTTTGAAAATATTCAGGTAATAATGGATTTACTATTTTCTATTTTGCTTTGAACAGTGTAGTGTCGCGACTTTGTTAAAAGTTTATACAGGTTTTTTGTAGATGATAAATAATAAAATAATAACAATAATGTATCCTGAGTGTTTCTCCACAAATTCCGGATATTGCTGATGGAGTTAGATAAGTAGAGCTTTAAAAAGACAATAATAAATGCTTAGGTATGTATAAACACTCTGTTGTGTTTACAAATTACAATTCCTTCACTTATTAATCGAAAGGAACTTCGTTCCATCCGGGTGTCCCTTGACACCTCTCACTTTTTTTTGCATAAGATTCATTATTTTTCTTTGTACGCAAAAACACGAGATAATGAAATATAGTACCTAAATAAATAGACCAATTTAAAATAAACATTAAAAATATTTCTTATGTCCCAAATGTTATAGAAATCGACATTTATATTGATAAATATATCTTTTTATGGCAGCATTTTCTATTGTTTTGTTCGTAGAAAATATGTACAAGCCAATATTAGAAAGTAACTAAAAACGTTTACTTAAAAGCATACCTACTTTTTAATTAAATATTATAAATATTTATACTTTTTAAATCTTTATAAATTTCGGTATTTACCATATATTGGAAAGTTTAACAAATATCAGATTTCCCGATAAAACAATATCAATGAAACAACTTATGAATAATAAATAGTTTTATCGAATTTACCAAGAAAATAATATAAGAAATTAGACCGTTGAGTTATGAAAGTAATAATTAATATGCCAAAGTTATTAACCCATTAAAATATCAACATTTCTACTTCAACGAACACCGAACACTTCACAGTCATTGAGATATCACACGCGGGGTCATCGGTGAAAACGCCATCCCCGTTGCAGGCCGTTTGCAGGACTGTCGGTGCCGGATTTTCCGCTGAAAGCTGAAACTCTCGGAAGGCCTCCGCGGTGGTGGGATGAAAAATCAACCCTCGAATCGTCGCTTGCGATGTTCAGATATCCCGCATCCGGCAAAGGGTACTTAATGCTTCAGAAGGGTAACGCTAATCAAGCAAATACTCTTATTAAATCGTTCCATTGGTTTGTCGTTGATTAGAAATTATAACCGCATTGATAAATCAAATCTGCTTTTGGTTCCCGATCTAAATGAACTGTTTTAACGTCGCGTCGTTAATCTGTGTTTTTTTTTTTCGAGAAGAAATAATTTGGAACTGTTCTGGCACAGTTCCGAGTTAGTCTTTAATAGTTTGTAACGATTTATTGGATCGTTTTAGTACTAGAATCCACCAGACTATATTCAGTGATTTATTTTAACGTTATCGCCGTAATTAAAATTGCTACCATTAGTGGTTGGATTGTTTAATTTCTTCCTTGCTTGGCGATTACAATTTTTAGTTCTTTAATTCACTAACCATCAAGCGATACATATCTCCTCTACAATACAAATAAGTTGATTTTATTGTTTTATTTAATTATTTTATTTGTAGAAGTTTCTCTAATTGAGTCGATTTTTATTATTACTAACATCTAGTTTCAAGTAGTTGTAATATAGAGCTATATTTATAAGGGTATTTATATTTGTAATTGTATTTATATTTATATTTATAGGTTTATGTATTTATATCTATATTAATTAGGAAACACTCAGTAGATTTATTACGATTATTGAGAAACTATTTAAGTTTAGTTAAGCATATTAGTATTTAGAAATAATGTAATTATGTCGTCACGAATTCCGACGACTCAGCAAGAGTTATGAACTCGTCGGAGTGAGTGACCGAAAATCGGGGCTTTTTTAATAAAAACTATTAAACTGGTAAGATGTGTTTTTAATATAATTAAGAAGTAAAACTCATGAATAAATATATGAAAGAGATGTTTTATTACATGGCGACCCTGCCAGTCCAGCGTTATCATTTTGGTTAATGTTAATGGGCTACTCTGTTATTTTAATAAATAAAATGGGACAACAAGAATCAAAAGAGGAAGTTATAATTGCACAAGCTGGTAACAGTGGAGGCCAAACAAATAATACTCAATCCAATGGAGTAAAGGAGGTACTAGAAATTATATTTATTACATTGGCTTTTCTTATGGTATTAGCATATTTATACCGTAAATGTAAAAATATGGTAGAAAGGAAAATCGACAGACATATAAGGGCGAGCCAAGAGTTAGTTTAAGAAGATAGAGAAGATTTTATTTTTAGGTTTTGCAATTAAGTATAAAATGAATGGATCTAGAAAGACAATTCCAAAATTTTGCTGAAGAACTAAAAGTGTTTTATAAGAACTTAATAAAAGACAATACCGAAAGAAGGACGGATGAAAGTGTTACAAATCGTAAGTTAGAAACTTTAGCTAAGTGTAAAAATAGTTATAAGAATTTAAAAGATTTGTTTAATAAATCAGACATAGATTTTCGTATTAAAACTAATATTAAAGAACTTGCTATTACAATAGAAAAATTAATTAATGCAATAGAAAATAGTTTAACAGAAAGATTACGGGTTTTGCAGCATACTGAGCAAATTGTACAGGGTAATAGTGTATCAAATTTAGATTGTTCAATTAATAAAATGACGGAAAAATTCGATTTGAGAACAGCGGCAAGTCTGCTACCGGTTATGGACGGTTCTGAAACTGTAACCAAACAACTTATTGATGGAATTGAATTGTATGATTCTATGCTTGATGCAAATGGTAAAATATTATTAACTACTTATATTTTAAAGAAAAGTTTAAGTGAAAATGCAAAAATTAGATTAAATAAAACTTACACTGATAATGGGGTTTTAGTAAATGATTTAAAGAAATATTTTATAACTAAAAAATCTGAAACATCCTTAGCTAGTCAATTACACAATGCTAAACAAGGGTCAAAGACTATTGATCAGTTTGGAAAAACGTTAGAAAAACTATTAGCAGAGCTAACACTTTCTCAAGCTGGCGATAATTTAAGTCATAGTAATATTTTAAATCAAGTTAACGAAAAGATTGCAATCAATACTTTTGCAAATGGGCTTAGAAATAATAATTTACAAATAATTGTCAAAGCACGAAATTATACAAATTTAAGTCAAGCAATACAAGGTGCAAAAGAAGAAGAACTTAATAACTGTTGCAAAAGTAATGACCAAATCTATCAGATAAGAGAACATAGGAATTTTAGAGGTAATAGTTTTAGGGGTAATAATAATAGCAGAGGAAATAATTTTAGACCAAATAATGTTAGAGGAAATAACTTTAGAGGAAACAATGGTAACAGAAATTCTTATAGGGGTACAAATTACAGATCAAATAATTTTAGGGGTAATAATAATAATAATAATACTAATAATAATACGTTCAATAATAATAATAATAATAGAAGGGTATTTCACCTAAATAATTCTAATGCTAATACAAATGGTGAATATTCAGAAAATCCTCAAATATCTCAACCATTTTTTCGTGACCAACAATAATTCAGAAACATTTTATAATATTTTTGCTTTAAATGGATTGAATTTTATTAATTTATTTTATAATGGTACTAAACTTATATTTTTACTTGATACAGGCGCTAGTGTAAGTGTAATTTTTAAAAATAAAGTAGTTATTAGCGAAAGAATTAATTCATCAAAGAAAATGCATATTAATGGATTATGTGGGTCAGTAGTATCAGTTGGCACAGTACATCTTTCATTACAAATAAATAAAATAGAACTTTGTCAGGAATTCCAACTCCTAGACGGCCTTGCAAATGACATTGAAATGCACGGTATTTTGGGATCAGATTTCTTTTATGACTACGGAGCTACGATAGACTATGAAAAGTGCTTATTCTCATTTAATTTATATAAGACCAGACAAGTAATTCCTCTTGTGTCGGAACAACAATTGTATATATCAATTCCTAGTAGATGCGAAATAGTTAAATATTTTAAAGTTCAAACCAACGGAGATTATGTTGTTCTGCCGGGTGAACTGTGTGAAGGAGTATTTGTAGCGGGAGCTTTAGTTCGTGCTAACCGAAATATAATCCCTATTAAAATTTTAAATGTTAGAGATCAAGAAGTTATCTTAAAAAATTTTAATCCAAAATTAGAAACAATAGATTGCTATAATTTATGCGAATTTAAAGCAAAGCCAACAAATTCTGTCAGTAGAGCAGATAAACTGTTAAATTCAATAAATTTCCAGCATTTGAATTCGGACGAAAGAGACTCATTACAAAAAATTTTAGTAAAATATTCAGACGTATTTCATCTTGAAAATGATCCGCTCACGGTGTGCAATATTTATAAAGAAAAAATTATACTTAAAGAATCAACAAAACCACATTTTATTAAACCTTACAGACTGCCACATGCACAAAAAACACAAATTCATAATGAAATAGATAAAATGCTTCGCGACGGGATTATAGAGGAATGTAGGTCAGAGTTTCAATCACCTTTGTTAATTGTTCCTAAAAAGGGTTTTGATGAGAATGGTGTTAGAAAGGCTAGAATTGTGATAGATTATAGACAATTAAACCAGCAAATAGAGGATGATAAATTTCCATTGCCTTGTATATCTGAAATTTTGGACTCATTATCAGGAGCAATGTATTTTTCTCATCTTGACTTATCTCAGGGTTATTATCAGATCGAACTAGACAAAAATAGCAGGAAATATACAGCTTTTGCAACCGATAGAGGTCAATATCAAATGACGCGACTCCCCATGGGATTAAAAACAAGTCCCAGTTCATTTTCACGGGCAATGACAATCGCAATGTCGGGACTAAACTACGAATGTTGTTTCGTTTATCTTGATGATTTAGTAGTTTTTGCAAATAATTTAATTAATCATAATAAAAATTTGGTAAAAGTTTTTCAAAGATTAAGACAGGTTAATTTAAAATTAAATCCGAATAAATGTGAATTTTTGAAAAAAGAAATTCTTTACTTAGGTCACCAAATATCTTCAGAAGGTGTCTCTCCTGATTCTTCTAAAATAGAATCTATTCAAAAATTTCCACTGCCCAAAGATTCCCAAGAGGTTAAAAGATTCGTTGCTTTTACTAACTACTATAGAAAATATGTAAAAAATTTTGCAAAAATTGCTCAACCTTTAAATTATCTCACGAGAAAAAATGTTCCTTTCATTTGGACTAACGATTGTCAAAATTCTTTCGAAAATCTAAAAAAGGCTCTAAGTAATCCACCGGTTCTACAATATCCAAACTTTGCACCAGAAAATGAATTTATACTTAAAACCGATGCATCAAATTATGCATTAGGTGCTGTACTATCTAATTCAGATGATAGACCTGTTGCATTTGCAAGTCGATCTCTTAATAAAGCCGAGAAAAACTATAGCGTTATAGAGAAGGAGCTTTTAGCAATCGTTTTCGCAGTAAAACACTTTAGACCTTACCTATTTGGTAGAAAATTTTTGATCTTGAGCGACCATAGACCGTTAGTTTATTTATTTGGAATGACAAATCCCAGCAGTAGATTAATTAAGTTTAGACTCATTCTCGAAGAATACGATTTTACAGTAAAATATATTAAGGGTAAAGATAATGTTGTAGCGGACGCGCTATCACGTATCGATATATCTTCAGAAGAACTAAAAAATTTAAATAAAGAAGTGTGCGATTCAATTTTTGTTACCACAAGAGCACAATCAAAAAACGTCGAAAAAGAATTTTTAAGTAGTTTTAAAGATGATTCTGACGAAAGGATTGATCACCCTGGAGTTTTAGAATTATTGAAACCGCCTAAAGATTCGTTTAGTTTAAATATAATTTCAAAAAAGGAATTTGACAATTTAGTACGTAAAAATAAAAAAGGTAATTATATAGTTGGAAACTTAATATGTGATAAAGATTCGCGAATCATATATTTTTATCAGGATCCTCGATCATCATCAGACTTAGGTACGATGTTGAGAGACCTGAAATATATTTATAATAAAAATAAAATTCCGGAATTAATTATTTTAAAGAATCGAAAAAGTGCACAAGTAATTAAATTGTTAATGAAATTCCGTAACGAGATTAAAAATATAGGTATCAAAATATCTATTATAAAAGATGTAGAAAATATCTTAGATAATGAAACTAGACAAATTATTCTAAATGATTTTCATATTCTCCCTACTGGAGGACATGCAGGTATAAACAGGATGTACAATAATATTAAAAAGAGGTATTTTTGGCAAAATTTAAATAAGGATGTAGAAAGTTTTGTAAAAAGATGCGACCATTGTCAAAGGTGTAAACATTTCAATCCAAACAAAGAACCTTTATCTATAACCACAACTGCTTCATCAGGATTTCAAAAAATTTTTATAGACTTAGTTGGTCCACTCCAAGAAGATGTAGAAAATAATAAATATATTTTAACGATACAGTGTGAGTTAACTAAATTTGTAGAGGCATATCCATTAAAAAACAAGGAAGCTAATACAGTGGCAACTACACTAACTAATAATTTCATATTACGTTACGGCATTCCAGATGAAATTGTCTCAGATCAAGGTACTGAATTTATGGCGTGTATTTTTAAAGAAGTCTGTCAAATTTTACAAATTAAGAAACTTAATTCAACCGCGTATCATCACGAGACACTAGGCGCTCTTGAGAACTCTCATAAGAATTTGGGTGCTTATTTGCGAATTCAAGTTGCAAAATTTCAGAATGCATGGAGTTCTTGGGTTCCGTATTGGTGTTTCGCTTACAACACAACAGTACACACTGAAACAAAATATACCCCTTACGAACTTATTTTCGGAAAACTCGCAAAAATCCCCTCTAATTTAAATTCTTGGATAGACCCTATATATAATTTTGAAGATTACCCTCACGAACTAAAATATAGATTACAACAAGCATGTAATGATGCAAAACACAATCTAGAGGTATCAAAAAGCAAACGAAAATCTATGTATGATAAAGACATAAAATCTGTAAAATATAAAGTAGGGGATAAAGTAATGTTAAAAAATGTAATTAAAAATAAATTAGAACCATTGTATATAGGTCCATATACGGTGATTGAGGAGAAAGATCCCAATATTTTTATAAAAATAGACAACCGTATAATAGAGATTCACAAAAATAGGATAAAGTTATATAATAGTTAAAAAAAAAAAAATATATATATATGTCTAATTGGTTAAGTAAAGAATATTTTTTTTTTTTCTCCTTCCCGTGGGAGATGTAATATAGAGCTATATTTATAAGGGTATTTATATTTGTAATTGTATTTATATTTATATTTATAGGTTTATGTATTTATATCTATATTAATTAGGAAACACTCAGTAGATTTATTACGATTATTGAGAAACTATTTAAGTTTAGTTAAGCATATTAGTATTTAGAAATAATGTAATTATGTCGTCACGAATTCCGACGACTCAGCAAGAGTTATGAACTCGTCGGAGTGAGTGACCGAAAATCGGGGCTTTTTTAATAAAAACTATTAAACTGGTAAGATGTGTTTTTAATATAATTAAGAAGTAAAACTCATGAATAAATATATGAAAGAGATGTTTTATTACATAGTTTCACTTTCGCCAAACATCAGTTTTTGTGATCTCGAATGAATTTTAGTCCAGTTTTTACAAGTGTATTTAAAATTAATTAATTCTCAATAATATAGAAAAATCAGAAACTGATTCTACTTGATTGTACTACCCATTAAGGGATGGAATTCTGATTATTTATTTCATTATTAGGGTTAATCCACATTTGTGAGGAGACTCAAGTAGGAGTTTATATTTTTTTGGAAGAGAGATTGAGAGGTCCGCCATTTTGTGGAGAATAGTCGAAATTCAGTTTGGAACCCGTTTTCGACTAATAGAAATACTGAAGAGATATCCGTCCCAAGAAAATTCCATTCCTTAGAAAACAGCGACAGGTCACCAAGGAAGAAATTCGTCCCAAGAGAATCTCATTCTAAAGCAACGACACAGCGACATTTCCCCACACAAGATAAGAGATTATAGTTATTATCCTAACAAGTGCGGAAAGTTATACTTTCCCGCACGCGAACTGCCGATGCCCGAACGACGCGAAGCGGAGTTCGGGCAAGCAGTTTAAGTGCGGGAAAGTTAATTTCCGCAAGTGTTAGGATCAATACTTTATACAACTACTGCTCTGGAAGTAGACTGGCAATAAATTTGTTGTTTGCATTTTTAGCTAATTCAACTAGTTCAGGTGGAGTTAAACATCTTGTTAAATCGACCATTATTTTAAATAGTACACTTTTTTTAATTACCTACACTTTCTTTTTGCGTTTAATACAGTTGCGTTCTGACAGTTGTGACATAAATTAAAAAGGGTTAGGACTGATCGAGTAGTCTCTCTAGTCAAATAAAAACGACAGATAGTTTAGGCGGAATCCGTGTAGTTATGTGGTCATAACCAAACATGTGCGTTTATGAAATACATATAGTCAAGTATGCGACTATTGTGTACTTCGGAGATGACATACTGCGCTCGAAAAGTCAACTTCCAGAGCAGGCGTTGTATAATAGTATATTGTGAAACAAGTGGGAAAAGTGCTTTTCCCACGTGTTGCACACTATACTTTTTCTACTACTGCAACTAAAAATACGTTTATGTACTCACCGTCAAATTTAATAATAAAATATTTTGATATTGTTGGATGCTTTTAACGAAAACTTACCTTTTCTTATAAGTATATTTTATCCGGAGCCCCGTTTAAAAATTTTGAAGCTTTTCCGCTGATAATATTTTACAAACTTTAGAAAAGTATTGCTTCGATTTTCTTTTTAAATAACATCACAATTTCGCATATTTAGAAATATCAATGTTATTTTTTATATTCATTGTAGGCACTTCTTAACATCGAGTATTGTAGAAGCCTTTAAACTTTTAGATAAATGCTCAAAATAAACTATAACAGAACGTTCCAGAAAGGGAATTCACTTTACAATTTTTCTTCCAATCTATAAACTTATCGTAAGCTACTTCATATTTCTTTCTGGAAGTTACTGGTAATAAGTCCAGAGTGTCAGTTGCCGCTTTTTCGATAATTTCTGGCGGGATACTATCATAATCACTTTCATCTATATTCATAATAACAAATTTAATAAAATTTATAAATTTATATCCTATTTTTGGTAGCTTAATCAAAAAACAAATTAGAATTTATAAAAGCTTTGACATTTATGACAGAAAACAGAAAACTCAAGAACATAGACTGAAAGCCACCTATGTTATGACTAAAAAAATGTCAATTCTCCATTTAAATGTACATATCGTGGGATAAATGATTAAAGTCGTGGGATAGATTCACTTATCCCACGGCTTTGGAAAAGTCTAACATTGTAGCATCGGAAAATGTGAGAATAGAGCTATATTCTATAGCAGTCGTAGAAAAAATTAATTTCGTAACTAAAACCATTATATTAATAAACATAATTAACTATTTTAATTAATTGTCACTGATATTTTTAATTTTTTAATAATAAATCATTTAAACGTGGGTTTGTGTGTTATTTGCTTAGTTTGTACTCTGGCGCCCTTATATTTTATGTTTGTAGAGGACTGGTAAAGCTCTTAAAAGAAGCCACCACTCTAGTGAGCTAGCTAGGGGATTTAAGCCCTTTATTGGGAATTTCTACAGTTACAAGTTTTATTAGCAAACTACTAAAATTGTGTATTTTAACTTAACTCTAGTGACAATTTACTATTTATCCAGTTAGTGTCAGAAATGCACAGAGATTGACAAGTGCCACCTGATTATAAATACTCAACAATAATACTTGTTTTGCCTTCGTTCTTTGTATCGCAAAAATACTCTTTTTCTCTTACTTAAAAAATATGCAACAGAAAGTAAACAGTACTTCTTTTCTTCTTATAATCTCATTTATTTACCTAAGACATCTAATGCACCCTTAGGGTGTGATTAAAAAAAATAGACCTCTTGACTAGTTTGATTGCAAATTTGCAGAATTAAAATAAGGTGCAGGTATCGTCAGTATTTTGTAATATGTTTAAACACTTTTAAAATGTTTTTTGAAATAAATCCAATTCATTTTCCCTGCTATAAAATTGGTTTAAATGATAAATAACAATAAAACTGACAGCTAAATTGGCAACAAAACGAAACTAAAATAAAAAGCGGCAACAACTGTACGCTGTATATAAAAGTGAAATGACAGCAAACAGTGTGGAATATGGAAAAAATTTAAAAAAGAAGAGTTGATAGACAAAAAATGGAAGCACCTTTATCTTTTTATTTATATATCTCCTTATCTTTCTACATTCTTAATTTATGTTTAATTTACTTACTTTTATATTTTTAGAGTAGCTATGAATAGGAAGGTCAAGCACGCACAAGCTCAAAATCAAAGCTCTGAACTCAGATACAACCAGTTCAAATATGGTCTGGGAATGCCTAGGCAAACTAAATGAACTAGGACAGAATAACACTGTTACCCTCCTATGGGTTCCAGGACACGTAGGAATAGAAGGAAATGAAACAGCAGACAAGCTGGCAAAAAAAGGAGCTGAAACCCCATACCTGGGACCAGAACCATCCTGTGGAATCAGCAGTAGTACAATCTTAGAAAAACTAAGAAAAAAAATGGATAGCGAAAAATCCACGTACTGGAATGATCTAGAAGGACTAAGACAATCGAAGACGCTCCTGGGAAACTATAACCAGAAGAGATCTCACAGTTGTCTTAACCTGAGTAAGAAAAACCTTCGAATTATAACAGGAATACTAACCGGTCACTGTCGATTAAGAGGACACATGAAGAAACTAGGATTAGTAGATGAAGCAAACTGCAGATTCTGTGAGGTAGAGGATGAAACCTCAATACACATACTTTCAGAATGCATGGCATTAAGTACTTCTAGGTCAAATACCTAGGGTCATACGAAATAGAAAAGGAAGAACTACCTAATTTAAAACCCAATGATATCCTAAACTTTCTAAGGAAGATAGGACTAGAAGAGCTGCTATAAGTCTGAGAAATCATCAGAAATATAGCAAAAAAAGGGGGACACAATAGATCTTATAGGTCGCAGGTGTATCTGTTACCCCTAACACCATACATACATCTTTCTTTATTGTTAATTTAATTTTACCTCACTTTTTTCATGCTTTTAGAGAAGCAATGAATAGGAGGGCTGGGCACGTACAAGCTCATATTTTGACCAAGTGTGCCAAATTTGAATTTTGTTGCTAGGAATCAACTGTTGGCTTCGTTTGATGGTGTTAATAACTGCACATTGCAGTCTTTTTTCCGATGATCTTTTACTTTTAGCGCCCATCAGACAAGGGGACATTGCTGTCAATTGTTCTCTTTCAGTCATCCTTTCAACTCTGAGTCCTTTTAGGTATGTATGGTTGGTAAGAATAAAGATGCGCAGATATATAATGTAAATGTTAAATGATAGCAGTGGCAGAAGACCATGTGAATTAGGACCACAATGATGGTATAAAGTTGGTAGCAATGATAGTAAGCAGCAAAAATCTAAATCAAAAGACATATTTTTTTAACACCAAAAGCATGAGTAGTTATTATTATCTGCTATTTTTTACCCAGTATCCCTAAATTTACTCATATTGTGGATACACTTCTTATAGTAGATAACTACTTTTAAACAGTTTATAACAAAATTAAGACAACCTTACAGGAAAATCACTATTTACTTTTAAGTTACTGCCAAAATTGCCAAGGGTGATAGGCAGTAATAACGGAGTAAATGATGATACGGCCTTCTGTTTTCAGAGGCTTATAAAGGGTAACCCTTAATATGAGATTTTCTTGATAAGGTGATGGCAGCTATCGATGCGCAGACGCGCAATTTCGCGTATAGAAATGTGGACTATAAGGATGAAAACGGATGTAAACAGTGTTAGATAACAAGGATTAGGTACTTTCAATTTTATGTAGCTGAGATGATCTGTTTATTACGTCTCGCAACTTTTTTTACTTCGAAACTGAATACATTTTTTCCTTAAATCTTATTAGGTTACGTTTCTCGAATCACTTTTATTTAATAGATACTAAAGATAAAATCCTGCAACTTATCGAAATGTTATAGATTTAATTGTTATAACTTACGAATAAAAACAATGAGGTTTATTAGTTAATTATTTACCTTATTGTCATAGGCACCAAAACAAAAAATAGATAATATGCCCCAAATGCAAAAAAAACATTCAATTTAGGATTGGTTAGATCGATTTAACCAAGTATCGCATGCAGGGCTATTTTTTATTAAAGCCCTCAACGGACCATCCGATCCCTAGAGATGTATCTTCTGATATATTGGCCTCACTCTATCACTCACATAATTGTGCAGAGAGACACCGCAACACGATTCAGGAAACTTCCAACCCACGTAAATGATTTCCTATTGTTTCGAATTGGGGGACTAATAGAATGGTCGTTAATGAATTATAGTGCGAAATATCAAACCGTATAATTTTTTACAAGTATACACTTGTTTTAGATTTTAATCCAAATTTTCACCAACCAATGTTCAAATTTTTATTTCGATTTACGAGAATCGTTTGAAAAGTCCAAAGTCAAGACGACCGCACATACCACACTTTTGCATCTTTAGTCTCGCAGACACTCGCCAAGAGTGTGAGGTAGCATTAGAAACACAGATTTTGAAAAAAAAAATATGAAAATTTTATGACATGTATATTATATTACATGATACTTTAAAAAGATTTTTTCTACAAGCATGCATAAAACTACACTTTCCCGCACGCATTTTTTTTTTTTTTTATTAATTAGAGATGTTTTCCTATAACCTTTTTGACAAATTATTGTATTATTACCTTTATCTTGTTGGACTACATACAAATAGTAAAAAAAATTAAGATTATTTTACATGAAAATAGGGATTTTTAAAATGTTTTTTTTTTTTAAAAATCATAATTTATTAAATCACCCCTGTAAACCTTACTCAAAACAACAACAAACTCACCTGTTTAAGTAGGGTTGCTATAGCTACAGTCGTGTATTTATTGACACTATGAAAGATTTAATTGTCACAATCGCATCTTTTCAAATATGTAAATAATTTTCGAGGTGATTTTGCTTGTAGAAAAAATATTGATCCTAACTCTTGCGGAAATTAACTTTCCCGCACTTAACTGCTTGCCCGAACTCCGCTTCGCGTCGTTCGGGCATCGGCAGTTCGCGTGCGGGAAAGTATAACTTTCCGCACTTGTTAGGATAATAACTATTTACACATTTTATTAAAACCTAGCAACCCGCCCTGATTTAGTACGAGTGCAAAGTTAATACTAAATAATGTCTTTATATACAACGTCCACAGAGCGACATAGTTGGTATTTAAATATTCTCGATAGCTTCTTTGTGGCATAATAATGTCTATTTATTTCTTTATTCGGGGATCTTTTTGCCACTAAAACAAACTTATAAAAAATATAAATCAATATTTTGAAAATGACCCTTGCTTATTGATCTTGATAGATATGTCAAATTTGTCAAGGGTCGTCTTTTAAAACTGAAAATGCCTAACAAAAATGAAAATAATTTGTTTAAAAATAATTCTTCTGAGCTTTCGACAACCAGATCGGTTGTCGTTTTCAAAGATAAAAAAATTTTTCACTCTATACTTCTTTATGCAGTTTAGATTTTAAAATTTTGATTTGTTTTTTTGTAACTATAGATATATAGATTATTAACTCATTCTTTTTTTAAGGTGGTTAGCCAAGATCTAGATAAATCCAAAGTAAAATTTGAAATACATTCATTTGGATTTAATAAAATGTGTGCTGTTTCTTTTAATTTTCTTTTTATAGAATTTTCTTCTTTACATAAAATTTTTGTTTCAGTCCATTTTATTTTGTGATTTAGAAAATTAAAAGCATGTTCACAAATTTTAGATTTATCTATATCTCCTTTTTTAAGATAATTTTTGTGTTCATTGAGGCGAATTTCAAGAGGTCTTCCTGATTCCCCAATGTAGACTTTGCCACAATCACATGGTATACTATATACAAAATTTTTTGTTTTTTGATCTAAATTAACTGGTTTTGTTTTGGATAAAAGTGATCTAATTGTATTATTTGTTTGAAAAATTGTCCTTATGTTAAAAGCATTACCAATTTTTTGAATTGTTTGAGAAATACCTTTTATATATGGAATTTTTGTTGTTTTTAAATTTTGTGTATGGTCAATTTGGTTATCCAATCCCTGAGGGTTTTCATTTTTATTTAAAGTTGATTTAATTAATTTTTCGGGATACCCATTATTCATTAAAACTGTTTTTATTGTTTCTTTTTCGTCTTTAAAAGAAGCAATATTTGAACATACTATTTTAGCTCTGTCATATAAACTTTTTATAATTCCTTTTTTAACCGTCATACTGTGATTGGAATTAAAATTCAAATATCTGTTAGTATGTGTTTTTTTACGAAAAATGTTAGTATTAATTAAATAATCGGTTTCCTTCGTAATTAATATATCAAGAAATGGTAATTTCTCATCTTTTTCAATTTCAATAGTAAATTTAATGGATGGTACTTTATTGTTAATATTTTCAAGAAATCTGTCTAATAAATTGAGATTGTAAGGCCAAATTGCAAAAACATCATCTACATATCTCCACCATATTTTTGGTTTAAAATATGATGTTTCAATAAAATTCTTTTCAAAAAATTCCATATAAATATTACTTAATATTGGTGAAAGACAACTTCCCATTGCCATTCCTGTTTTTTGTTTATAAAAATTATTTTTATATTGAAAATAAGTTGATTCGATACACATAGTTAACAATTCCATAATGGTATCTACGGATAAGTTCGTTCTTTGATTTAAGCTATTATCATTTTCTAATAATTGTTTGACTATTTGTAACGTTTTATCAACAGGTACGTTTGTAAAAAGGCTTACAACATCAAAACTTACCATAAGATGATTTTTATTTATATTAATTTTTGATAATTTTTCTAAAAAATGTTTATTGTTTTTAATGAATGAGTCAGTGTTATTAGATAAAGGATTGATGATATTGAGTAAAAATTTTGATAATTTACTGAAAGGAGAATTGATTGAACTTACAATTGGACGGAGTGGTATTCCTTCTTTATGAATTTTAGGTAAACCATAAAAATGAGGTGGTTTACTATAATGTGGAGTTAGTTGTCTTTTTTGTAAGTCATTCAATTCGTTTTTATGTTTAAAAAGAGATTTATATATTTTATTTTCTAACGATTTTGTTATGTCGTTATTAATTTTGGTAACCTCCATCAAGGTGGCTGACCCAAAGTGGAGAAATTTGTCGAAATTTATTTCAAAATTAGGTGCATTTTAGGTGCTATTTAGGTGCGCCAAACAAAAATTAGGTGCACTAACCGTTTTTGAAATATTTACGAAAAACCATGGGTCAGCCAGCCTTTAACAACCTAGCTGACCCATAAGAAAAAAAAACAAAAAACAAGGATTAAATAATCTTTAAATTAGGTGCTAATTAAGTGCTTTTTAAAACACGAAACATAAAATAAAAAATTTAAAAATTAAACGTCTTAAAATTGAATATATTGATTGTGTATGGCAAAATGCCACATTTCTTCTTGCACTTTGAACCAAAATGGACATCGGCAGTTTAAGAACAATTAAAAATCGGTAAAAATTTCTTGTCCTGTAATTTTTTTAATGGATAATTCGGAAGGTCACCACAAATTTTTTTTTTTATTTTTTTTTAACTCGGACCGCTGAGCGAGACTTGCAACCGGTCATTTCCGGAAATGATGATTAATATAAAATTCACTTTGTCAGAGATTTAAGTGCTTATTAAGTGCAATAGTTTCACGAGCAAAATAAACTGCTAATGAGCAATTTCAACTGAAAATATTTGGCCAAAGTTTTCTTGCGTCTTAATTAAGGGTGTCAATCTGCACTTTTTAAGCACATGATCAAGATCAAGATCATTAAAATTTTCTTGTAATTCTATTACTTAATAATTATCTCCTCCGAAATAATTTTTCTTTTATTCGGTTTATTTTTGTTTTTTTTTTCTGTCAACTTTAAATCTAAATTAGCGTCGATCAAATTCTCATTTGCATCTTTTGTAAAGTCAATTAATTATCGGAACTACGCGCAAAAAAACTATGGAAATTTTATGGGATTATTTCGTAGGTATTTGTACCAGTTTTTAAGTGCTTAGAAAGTGCAGAATGACACACTTGGTTTAAGACTTAGGCTAAGAATTTCAAGTTGACTTGTCTCATCAGCGGTTTGTTCTGCTATTGAGTCTGTTGCCCTTACTGAGCACTTAAATATTTGAGAAAAAGTTTTTTATAATAATTATTATATTTGGAAGTGACCGGTAACAAGCTCAGCAGTCCCAGTTAAAACAAATATTTCATTTCGGACGAGAGAATTATTAAGTAATAGAATTACAAGAAAATTTTAATGATCTTGATCTTGATCATGTGCTTAAAAAGTGCAGATTGACACTCTTAGTTGAGACGCAAGAAAACTTTGGCCAAATATTTTCAGTTGAAATTGCTCATTAGCAGTTTATTTTGCTCGTGAAACTATTGCACTTAATAAGCACTTAAATCTCTGACAAAGTGAATTTTATATTAATCATCATTTCCGGAAATGACCGGTTGCAAGTCTCGCTCAGCGGTCCGAGTTAAAAAAAATAAAAAAAAAATTTTGTGGTGACCTTCCGAATTATCCATTAAAAAAATTACAGGACAAGAAATTTTTACCGATTTCTAACTGTTCTTAAACTGCCGATGTCCATTTTGGTTCAAAGTGCAAGAAGAAATGTGGCATTTTGCCATACACAATCAATATATTCAATTTTAAGACGTTTAATTTTTAAATTTTTTATTTTATGTTTCGTGTTTTAAAAAGCACTTAATTAGCACCTAATTTAAAGATTATTTAATCCTTGTTTTTTGTTTTTTTTTCTTATGGGTCAGCTAGGTTGTTAAAGGCTGGCTGGCCCAAGGTTTTTCGTAAATATTTCAAAAAGGGTTAGTGCACCTAATTTTTGTTTTGCGCACCTAAATAGCACCTAAAATGCACCTAATTTTGAAATAAATTTCGACAAATTTCTCCACTTTGGGTCAGCCACCTTGATGGAGGTATTTTGGTATAAGTTGGGTCTTCCAGTAAATTCTCTAATTTCATCTCATAATCATTTGTATTTAAGATAACTGTAGCATTTCCTTTATCAGCTAGTAAGATTTTTATTTCATCATATTTTTTTAAAGAATTTAGAGCCTTAAATTCATATGATGATAGATTTTGTTTTATTTTAATATCTTTTTCTAATTCAATTTTGCATCGAATTCTGTACTCATTTCCTTCATCAAATGGTAATTTTTGAGCTGTTTCCTCAATAGATGTAATGAAATCTAATTTTGGAATCTTTTTATGGGTTATTGAAAAATTTAACCCTTTTGATAAAACTGAAATTTCTGAATTGGTTAGTTCTTTATTAGATAAATTTATAACGGTTTTTGATAATGTGTTGTTTTGTAAATTTTGAATTTCGATATGTTTTTCTTGAATTAAATCATTGAATTTTTTGAAATGAATTTGTTTATTTTTTGCAAAGGTATTTTTAAAAACTATTTTTGTGCAATATGATATGATTGTAGTCTATGTTATCTAAATAAAGGAGTTGATTTTCTATATATCTTATGTTTCTTAAAATTAATACCTTTTTATCTCTATGAAAATGAATCCTTTCTCAAAATTAGCAAGGACTTTAAACAGCATAACCTTTTTATGCAAATGCCGACAACATCAATTAATACCAAAAGGATTAAGACTAAAACCACCATTTAGAAGTAAGAAATGTGAATACATAATAAATAAAGCATCTCTATCTTTGGTAAGAGAAAGGATTCATTTTCATAGAGATGAAAAGGTATTAATTTTAAGAAACATAAGATATATAGAAAATCAACTCCTTTATTTAGATAACATAGACTACAATCATATCATAAATTGCACAAAAATAGTTTTCAAAAATACCTTTGCAAAAAATAAACAAATTCATTTCAAAAAATTCAATGATTTAATTCAAGAAAAACATATCGAAATTCAAAATTTACAAAACAACACATTATCAAAAACCGTTATAAATTTATCTAATAAAGAACTAACCAATTCAGAAATTTCAGTTTTATCAAAAGGGTTAAATTTTTCAATAACCCATAAAAAGATTCCAAAATTAGATTTCATTACATCTATTGAGGAAAGAGCTCAAAAATTACCATTTGATGAAGGAAATGAGTACAGAATTCGATGCAAAATTGAATTAGAAAAAGATATTAAAATAAAACAAAATCTATCATCATATGAATTTAAGGCTCTAAATTCTTTAAAAAAATATGATGAAATAAAAATCTTACTAGCTGATAAAGGAAATGCTACAGTTATCTTAAATACAAATGATTATGAGATGAAATTAGAGAATTTACTGGAAGACCCAACTTATACCAAAATTAATAACGACATAACAAAATCGTTAGAAAATAAAATATATAAATCTCTTTTTAAACATAAAAACGAATTGAATGACTTACAAAAAAGACAACTAACTCCACATTATAGTAAACCACCTCATTTTTATGGTTTACCTAAAATTCATAAAGAAGGAATACCACTCCGTCCAATTGTAAGTTCAATCAATTCTCCTTTCAGTAAATTATCAAAATTTTTACTCAATATCATCAATCCTTTATCTAATAACACTGACTCATTCATTAAAAACAATAAACATTTTTTAGAAAAATTATCAAACATTAATATAAATAAAAATCATCTTATGGTAAGTTTTGATGTTGTAAGCCTTTTTACAAACGTACCTGTTGATAAAACGTTACAAATAGTCAAACAATTATTAGAAAATGATAATAGCTTAAATCAAAGAACGAACTTATCCGTAGATACCATTATGGAATTGTTAACTATGTGTATCGAATCAACTTATTTTCAATATAAAAATAATTTTTATAAACAAAAAACAGGAATGGCAATGGAAAGTTGTCTTTCACCAATATTAAGTAATATTTATATGGAATTTTTTGAAAAGAATTTTATTGAAACATCATATTTTAAACCAAAAATATGGTGGAGATATGTAGATGATGTTTTTGCAATTTGGCCTTACAATCTCAATTTATTAGACAGATTTCTTGAAAATATTAACAATAAAGTACCATCCATTAAATTTACTATTGAAATTGAAAAAGATGAGAAATTACCATTTCTTGATATATTAATTACGAAGGAAACCGATTATTTAATTAATACTAACATTTTTCGTAAAAAAACACATACTAACAGATATTTGAATTTTAATTCCAATCACAGTATGACGGTTAAAAAAGGAATTATAAAAAGTTTATATGACAGAGCTAAAATAGTATGTTCAAATATTGCTTCTTTTAAAGACGAAAAAGAAACAATAAAAACAGTTTTAATGAATAATGGGTATCCCGAAAAATTAATTAAATCAACTTTAAATAAAATTGAAAACCCTCAGAGATTGGATAACCAAATTGACCATACACAAAATTTAAAAACAACAAAAATTCCATATATAAAAGGTATTTCTCAAACAATTCAAAAAATTGGTAATGCTTTTAACATAAGGACAATTTTTCAAACAAATAATACAATTAGATCACTTTTATCCAAAACAAAACCAGTTAATTTAGATCAAAAAACAAAAAATTTTGTATATAGTATACCATGTGATTGTGGCAAAGTCTACATTGGGGAATCAGGAAGACCTCTTGAAATTCGCCTCAATGAACACAAAAATTATCTTAAAAAAGGAGATATAGATAAATCTAAAATTTGTGAACATGCTTTTAATTTTCTAAATCACAAAATAAAATGGACTGAAACAAAAATTTTATGTAAAGAAGAAAATTCTATAAAAAGAAAATTAAAAGAAACAGCACACATTTTATTAAATCCAAATGAATGTATTTCAAATTTTACTTTGGATTTATCTAGATCTTGGCTAACCACCTTAAAAAAAGAATGAGTTAATAATCTATATATCTATAGTTACAAAAAAACAAATCAAAATTTTAAAATCTAAACTGCATAAAGAAGTATAGAGTGAAAAAATTTTTTATCTTTAAAAACGACAACCGATCTGGTTGTCGAAAGCTCAGAAGAATTATTTTTAAACAAATTTTTTTTTCATTTTTGTTAGGCATTTTCAGTTTTAAAAGACGACCCTTGACAAATTTGACATATCTATCAAGATCAATAAGCAAGGGTCATTTTCAAAATATTGATTTATATTTTTTATAAGTTTGTTTTAGTGGCAAAAAGATCCCCGAATAAAGAAATAAATATATATAGTTGGTCATGAGAAAAACAGACAATGCTCAAATCTAAGCCTGCAACGTTAAATGTAAAATTCATACATAGAGCTTCAACTGTCAAGAGAAATTTTGCGCACTTTATTAATAACTTTTCTCGTTAGCGGTAGTAGACCTTTAAAATCCGTTTTATTTACAAACATGCTCAAAATATAGGAATATCTAAAAACTTTATTTATAAAATGGTTCAAAAGTATTTTATGGAATAACTTGTGTAAGCCTGATACGCGGGAAGAGGTAAATGAACGACGATATTCAGATGACTAATTTTTATAAAAAAAAACAAAAATTTATTAATCCAATTTTTTATAAAAAAAAACGGGCGTTGCATTCAGTGGTACTGTCGGTAGAAGTTATAATTCTACGCACGCATCCGGATTCATAAATTTATATGGGAATGATTTAGCAAAATCATTATATGATATTCGTGTTCATCGACCCCAAAAACCTCCTAGTGAGTGCACACTCATTTTGTATCGAATTTGCATAAAAATCATGGAGACGGGGTCCTTCCTACGCACCAGGTGTCTCGGAGACCACCGCGATCATGATATTCGTATTCAGTGACCCAAAAAAAACCCGAGTACAGAAATTTAACCCATTTTCAGCAATACTTACCGAGTTGTAATTTTCCTATTTATTGTCTGTTCGAAATCTACTTTCAAATGCAATTTTCGAATGCAGAAATTCAATTTCCCAGTTTTACATTAGCGACAAAATTTCCTGATGCTCTAACGAATCGAATGCAAAATAGCGCATTCCGATCCATCTTACTTTACAAATTATTGAGGTTTTGCTGATTTTAGTGCTTTATTTCCTCGACTATTCTTAAAAACTCTGTTTATGTAGCCGACAACCTCAAAAGCATGGTGTAGTATATACTGCAACGATGTGACGGTACTTTAGATTAGAATGTAATACTCATTACTGAATATTATTATTAAAATACTTAACTTAATATGTATACTTACGTGACAAAATTATAAAATAATCTGTCAAACACAATGTGATACGTCACTATGATATTAATACATTAGTTTAGACTGTTTTTTGTATATCTATCTCTTTTAATGTACTGAATGTTTTAACGGTAATCAAGAGACTTATAGTTATTACTAATAACATGTGGTAAATATATCATCTTTGTTTTTACCGACCAATGTACCTTGTATGTGTTTCTGTTTCTCTTACTCACACCATTGTGCCGATTTAATCCCACACAAATTTTCACCGCCTGGTCCACGTATAGAAAGTATAACTTCATAAAATACAATGAAACAAAGAAAAAACATTTTAACAAAGAATATGACCTCCTCGTACATTTATAATGGCTTGACAGCGTCTTTCCATACTGAGGATCAAGTTATCTAGATCTTTTTGGGGAATCGCTATCCAGCACTGATGAAGAGCTTGAAACAGCTGATTGCGATTTTAAAACTGATTCTGCTCTTGAAAAACTCTTCGCTGAAGCATATCCCATGCATGCTCAATAGAATTGTGATTGAGCTTTTGGGCTGGCCAGGGCAAAACTGGAATATTATGCTCTTCCTAGAAATTTCTTCATGCATCAAGATAAAATCGCATCTTTTGCGCATATGGAACAATTACAGGTTCTAGAATACTTAAGAACATTAGCAACATACCGCTCTGATTATAAAAAACGATCCAGCAGTTCTACTGCCAAGTGAAATTCCTGTCCATACCATAATTGTGCCTCCTCTGTAGCTGTGAACCCCTTGTGTATGTTGCATTCGATTTCTCACCATACGCGGCTCTTTCGAGAAGCTGGATACAAACCAAACCGAGATTCATCTGTAAAAAGAACATTTTGCCATTGATTTTGCTTCCATATAACATATTCTTGTGCCCAACGTAGTCGGCTCGTGCGATTCCCTCGATTTAAAGTTTGGCATCTCCAAGATCTTTGGCCAACTAAATTGCCTTTATGTGGATGGTATGTCTGGAAACAGTCACATTAAGAGCTCCATGGAGATGATTAATTGACTGCCATGCCGTCACTGTGTGATTTCTTCACGATAACGAGTCCAGAGACGTGGGATAACGTTCTAAATGGTTTCCATGGCGTTTGTTATATCAATTGGACGCATTCCTCCTTAATAATCCCCACAGCCCTTAACATTTCGTTTTCGGCCAAATAACGTCGAGGCATGTTAAAAAAATTTTTTAAAACACATTTGCAAGAAAACAATTGATAAACGACTAATGAATCCTCGACTAAATATGTAAATTATTAAAATAATTTATAATAAAAAATTCTTTTATTTTATATTTTTTTGAAAAAACAATTTTTTTTTATTGGAACATTCTTTGCGGATCAATTTTATTTTTGTATTTACATTAATACATATTGCTGGAATTGTGTCACACTATCCAACATAGCTTAATGTCTAAAATAAATAAATAAACATTAAAAATATAAATAGCCCTAGATTTTGTGGATGTGTGTATTTATATACAATTTCCGAACGAACTATATCTCTTATCTCCGGCCGTTACCGCTGTAACCACAATGAAATATTAATTTAAATTACATGCTGTAAGGGGCCATATTGATCTATATTACATACACAATGTATTTAAAGTACTTAATTAAATGAGGATTAACACGGTTATCCTTAAAATCGCTTCGTAGATAACCTGTTGTTTCTCGTAAAAAAGTAAATGAAAAAAAATGGTAATTGTATGCTATCACTAAGAGATAATATGTACACCATCACGGACTTTTTTGTAGACCTTTTTAAGGTGTACAATACATTATTTTGGTCTATCTCGTAGGGTTCAGTCAGCGTTTGCAACGTAGGTAGGCGCAAAAAATGTGTTTATTCACCACATCACATTAGAAACATGTAAAATTACACAGCCCCACAAAAAAAAAATGTCAGGTCCGAAAGACCAGACCATCGTATCTTATGGTTTTTGCTTCTACACTAAATGGTCTAAAATCGGAACAATTTTAGTTCAATCCCATGAAAAAGTATTGTTCGTATTAATAGTTGAATAACATATCAACGGTATACCATTTTATGATATCGGACAACTTTTTCATCAAAAGACCTTCGAAGTGCTTTTGCTTTTTTTAACCGACTTCAAAAAAGGAGAAGGTTATCAATTCGACCATATTTTTTTTTTATTTTTTTTTATGGATGTTACCGAATATCTCCGGTATTTATAATCCGATTTAAAAAAATTTGCATTTAAAAGAGTAGAGTGTCCCATTGGTCCCATAGAAATTTGGTAAAGGTCTGGTCATCAGTGTGAAAGATATTCCAGGAAATAAGGAGAAGGGTCTCAGTTTGACCATATTTTTTCATATATGTTACCGAATATCTCCGGTATTTATAATCCGATTTACAAAAATCCTTTTGCATTCAATAGAGTAGAGTGTCCGTCTGGTCCCATAGAAATTTGGTTAAGGTCTGGTCATCAGTGTGAAAGATATTCCAGGAAATAAGGAAAAGAGTCTCAGTTTGACCATATTTTTTATATATGTTACTGAATATCTCCGGTATTTATAATCCGATTTGAAAAAATCTTTTTGCTTTCAAAAGAGTCGAGTGTCCGTGTGGTTCAATAAAAATTTGATTAAGGTCTGATCATCAATGTGGAAGATATTCCAAGAAACACCATAAAAATGAATAAAATAATCTCTGCAGTTAACTACTTGATTGCAGTTTCCTGCTAATCAATTGTCATTTCAGTAAAACGTTTATCAAATAGATGTCAAAGATAATAATAGTATACCTAATACTATTATGACGTTTTACAGAGTCTTTGAAAATCAAAGAACATATAGACCGTTTACTAAGAACCAACAACTACTTCCCTGGCTATATGCCACGACGGATATTGAATTACAGTTCAAAGTTAAACGGGGTTAGTATATCTGCAAGATAGAACTAACCATTTTAGTTTGCAATTCGATAGGATATCACTTGTAGACCGGTTTCGACGTATTGCGTCTCATCAGTACAAGGAAGATATCTCCAATCTAGTTGCTCTTAGAGCTTCTGGACGGATATCTTCCTTGTACTGATGAGACGCAATACGTCGAAACCGGTCTACAAGTGATATCCTATCGAATTGCAAACTAAAATGGTTAGTTCTATCTTGCAGATATACTAACCCCGTTTAACTTTGAACTGTAATTCAATGTCCGTCGTGGCATATAGCCAGGGAAGTAGTTGTTGGTTCTTAGTAAACGGTCTATATGTTCTTTGATTTTCAAAGACTCTGTAAAACGTCATAATAGTATTAGGTATACTATTATTATCTTTGACATCTCTGCAGTTAAGTTTATATGTTAATAATGCAGTATAACATAAAAACATAATAATCAGTCCGTAAACCGACTTCAAAAAAGGAGAGTGTTCTAAATTCGACCATAGTTTTTTTTCTGTTACCGAATATCTCCGGTATTTATCATCCGATTTAAAAAAATCGTTTTGCATTCAAAAGAATAGAGTGTCCGTGTGATCCCATAGAAATTTTATTAAGGTCTGGTCATCAATATGGAAGATATTCCAAGAAACACCACAAAAATCAATAAAATAAGCTCTGCAGTTAAGTTAATATGTTAATAACGATGTAGGTATAACATAAAAACATAATAATTAGCCCGTTACTGCCCCACTCTTAAGCCAAAGGCCAAAGACCTCTTCCCATAAGGAGAAGGAATGAGCATTTAACCAATTATCTTGCTCACTGCGTGTTGGTGATTTCAGACAATTAAATTCGCGTTTCATCACGATGTTTTCCTTTCCCGTAGGTTTTTCCTTTTTTTTGGGTGTTAGACAATTTACTTATGTCTCCAAAAACTTACATTAGTACATATCGGGATTGTTGGGGATTAAACTCAGTACCTCTTGCACGGTTATTGAAAGGCTTTGAAAATAGTACATCATGAATCAAGTAGCAACTAAAAATGATAAAATAAAAACTTAAAAAAAAAATTAAACCGCCTTCAAAAAATTTACTCTAAAAAGCCAGAAATAAAATCTTTATTTCTTAATAAAATTGGAACCAACTAGGCATCTGATTTCGATTTCTTTGAAGTCGGCTCCAATGGCAAATTACCTTCTATTTTAATCTTAGCTATTAAATCTAGATTTTGAATGTTAGTTACTCAAACCTTTTACAAAGATATAAACCATTGGAGCCGACTTCAAGGAAATCGAAATCAGATGCCTAGTTGGTTCCAATTTTATTAAGAAATAAAGATTTTATTTCTGGCTTTTTAGAGTAAATTTTTTGAAGGCGGTTTAATTTTTATTAAAAAGTTTTTATTTTATTTTGTTGGCAAATCTCTTTTTAATAACCAACAGTAATCGGCTAACATATTTATGTCCCATCTACCTTGGTCTCTACGTTCCATTTCCCGAATATCCTGGTACAATCTTTCTCCTTGTTCTTCTCTATAATCACCTATGTTTTTGGGAAAGGCATGTAAATGTGAGTATAAAAAGTGCACTTTAAGACTCATTAAGCAGTCTTCGTTTTTGTAGCTCTCATCAAACCTAATACTATTTGTTTATAGTTCATAATTTTCTGATTCCCGAGAAAATTTTTCACTAAGTCCTTGAAACATAACCACAGTTTTTTTTTTCATTTGCGTAACAAATGATTCATCTTTCATCATCTTACGTATCTGTGGTCCATCAAAAACTTCTTCTTTAACTTTAGTTTCACTTAAATTGATAAATTCAGGATACGTAAAGCATCTACCATCTTTATTTAAAGATTTAACCCACTGTTTCATGAGTCCCAATTTAATATGCAAAGGTGGTATAAGAATTTTTGATGGATCGACAAGTGGCTCCACTATAACATTTTTAGAACCAGGTATTAGATTTTTTGTAGAAGGCCATACGCTCTTCACGCAGTGGTTTTGCCGATCCCTGGTGTCCCATTCACATAAATAACAAGGTTATTTTGTAAATACTGATTGTTGACCTAGTAATTTAGTTAGGATTTTAAGATCTCCACAGATTTTCCATTAATGTTCTTTGTACTTAATTCTGTCTAATATCACCTGCATGTTACAGTAGGCTTCGTTCAATATTACCGAATGTCCTATAGGAACGGCTGCATAAACATTTGTATTATAAAGTAGAAATACTTTAATGCTCCTTTCAGATGCATCAATGAACAGTCGCCACTCATCCGGTTACAATCCACGTTTGAACTGATTCATTGGTCCAAATATATCATTGCAGTAAACTAAGTGGTACTCTTCATCGTAACTAAAGTACTCCTGAAATTGTATGTCTCTGTCTCGATAGTAAGAACTCATTCCTTAGTATTTTTTTTTACCATGAAGCTAGAAATTCCGCTCCATCTTTTTCCAGGCCTAAATCTCGAACAAGATCATTTACCTTTTCCTATGGTATTAAAGTTTTTTTTCTTTTCAGCTTTATATGGTGTATAACTCTCGTTGCTTGTATCACTACTATACGAATCAATGTCATCACGGTTACTGTCATTTAAAATTTATTTTTCTGCTTTTTCATCTTCATCAACCATTTCCTCGATACCTTCTCTCAATCTTTTGTTTTCTTCATTCACTGCCAAAAATTGCTCTGGTCTTTCGTTCCGGACAATTTTTTTTGGTGGGGCTGGGTTATTAGTGCTTCTCTACTGTATTTAAAAACCGCATCAAAATCCGTTGCGTAGTTTTAAAGGTTTACGCATACATAGAGACAGATACACTCTGGAAATCGACTTTGTTTTATACTATGTATTAATGAGAAAATGATTACAAATCTTATTAAAAATAGCTACTTACTTGTTGTATATCCAAAGTCATCTTCAGGTTCTTTGTCTGCTGCAACCTCTTCCTTAGACCGCCGTACATTGGCAGCACTAGCTCTGTCAATCTGAATTAAAAAAATAGTAAATTTAATTATACCAAATATGTCTTGAATGCTGGTGGCGGCACTACGTGGCTTCAATTGGTGTCAATTGTTAGTAAGTAAAAACTAATAAAAACCAAATGAAAATCAGTAAAAATAGGATCATAAAGGTATTTATTCTGTAGTGAAATGTTTTTTAAGACGCATTTCGTAAATTTCTTTTAAGCAGGTATATTTTGGTATAATCTATTAAACATGGATCCATCCTTTAACACCAGAATCAAAACGATCGCACGCAATAAACCGACTTCAAAAACTGCAATGAAGAAGCAGCAATCGGTTGGCAAAGTTATGGTAACAGTTTTTTTCGAATGCGCTTGGTATAATATTTATCGACTACTTTAAAAAGGTTCCAAGCATCAACAGCGAATATAAGATAGCGTTATTGGAGCGTTTGAAGCACGAAATCGCAGTAACCGGCACCATTTGGAGAAAAAAAAAGTGCTGTCTCATTAAGACAATTCACCGTGTCACAAATCAAAAAAATCAATGACAAAATGTACTTATGAACTAGGTTTCGTTTTGCTTTCGCATCTACGTACTTTCCAGATCTGGCCCTCAGCGACTTTTCCTGTTCTCCGTCCTCAAGAGAATAATTACCGGAAAGAAATTTAGCGCCGATGAAGAAGTAATCGCCGAAACAGAGACCTATTTCGAGACTAGAGACAAATCGTATAATAAAAATGGTATGACCGCTATAATCATATCGCCCTCGAATGCAAATCTATTGCTTAATAAAATCAAATTTTATTACTAAATTTTGGGAACTTACCGCAATTCCTTTAGCAGACACTGTCCTTCCTTCCAACTCTCTTACATCATTTTCGTCTTCATCATCGTCATCATCACTCTCAGATTCATATTTTTGTTCTGAATGTTTTTCAGGTGTCACGTCATTTGTAATTGCAGTTGGTTCTTCTTCATTTTCAATTTTAAAAGAAGCCACCGAAGATGAATCAGGAACTTCTGGTGACTGTATTGGAGTTACTTGAGTTATAACTGCATTTAAATTCGCTTTATCTTCTGTTATTGTAGTTTGAACTTTAAAAGGAATAGTTTCGTTGTTTTCTGGCAATGCTTTATTGGACACTGAAGATTTTGTGCTAACTGGGGATGGAAATGGTGATGGACACTCGTTTTCGTTGGATTCATGGTCTGTAATTTTCTGAAAGGAACATAGTTAAATAGATTTTATGTTTTTAATGACTTCAAAATTCTCGTCTTCATTTCCAATATTGAAAATTAAATTTAAGTGTATTCGTGTAGACACTTAAGAATTACCAGTATCTGTTATAATATAATTTAAAGTTAGTTTGTAATTATCATCATTAATATCTCTCATGGAATTTTTAGACACACATGTAGTGATACAAAAAAAAAATTGCAAAAAATGTCGCCTCTAATCTGAACAGCAACAGATGTATTCGTAGTTAGTCGGTGTTTTTGATCATATTTCACATCACGCGCACATATAATATATATATATATATATATATATATGTTATGATGTAGTGTTTCACGGATGGTAGAATGAACAGTAGTGGTGTTCCGGGTTTCAATCCGTTGGTTGTTTGTGTCTTCACGACGTTTCGCCAACATCTCAGCTGGCATTTTCAAGTAATGCTTCCTTTGCGGCTGCTAAACTTGGAATGAGCTGCGTGGTCCTGTGCTGCTGCTTTTATACGTGTCGGCGGCGGCGCAGATTATATCGCTGTTCTGTAATTGGTGGGGGGTGCGGTTCAGGTGTTGACGTTTCCTCCACCAGAGGTCGTTGGTCGCGCCGATTGTTTCCTGACTGCGTTTGGGCTTGGATGGGTACGGCTGTCCTTGTTGCGTGTGTGTTTCTTATTGGTTCTGCCCGTGTCTGTGTATTCTCCAAGGATTTTTGTTCTTCTCGGGTAATTGGATTAGATTGTCTTTTGAGGAGACTTTTCCAAGTGTTGGAGATGTTTTGTGCATCGTCTCTTTTGTTGAGGCTGTTGGTTTTTTCTATTTCGAGGGCTTCTCTGACTATGCGGGTTCTGTAGTGTTTGATAGGTGCAATCTATTTTGTTTCTGGGAAGTTTATTGTGTGGCCCGTTTCCTGGTGGTGTTGAAAAAGGGCTGATGTCGTTTGCTTATTTCTGATGTTGTTCTGGTGTTCCTGTACTCTGGCTGAGATTCTTCTATTTGTTTGTCCGATGTATTCTTTGTCGCAGTTACTGCACGGGATGCTGTATACGCCTTGGTTTTCTAAAGGTGTTTTGTCTTTTGGATTGCCTATTATTTTGTGTAAGGTAGTCTGCGGCTTGTAGATTGTGGAAATGTCATGCCTTCTTAGGATCCTTCCAATCACGTCTGTTACACCTTTTATATATGGCAGTTTAGTTTTTGGTTTGGACATGTCATATTCTTCCTTATTTGTTGTTGGTCTCGTGGCTTGTTTTTGTGCTTTTTTGATTGTGTGTTCATGGTATCCGTTTTGTCTTAGGGCGGTTGTGATGTTTTGGAGTTCTTCTTGTCGGTTCGTTGTTTTTGTTAGGCGTATAGATCTGGATATCAGTGTACTGGCTACCGATTGCAATTGGGAAGGGTGATGATGAGATCTAGCATTCAGATATCTATTAGTGTGTGTAGGTTTTCTGTATACTGTGTAATCAATTGTAAGGTCATTGTTTCTTGTAATAAGTAGGTCCAGAAAAGGCAATTGGCCATTCTCTTCAACTTCTAACGTGAACTGTATTCGGTGGTGGATGTTGTTTAGTTCATCAAGGAAATTGTCCAGATTGGGTCTTCCATGAGGCCATATGATAAAGATGTCGTCCACGTAGCGTTTCCAAAAGGTTGGCTTCATCATAGCTTTACTTAGTGCATTGGTTTCGAAGTACTTCATGTAGAGGTTGGCGATTACTGGTGATAGTGAGGATCCCATGGGGGCGCCTTCTGTTTGTCTATACAAGTTGTTCTTATAAGAGAAGTACGTATTCTTCAGACAGTGTCTTGCAAGTTCGATGATGTGTCTTGGGAAATCTTCATTTATAGCTATTTGGTCTAGGGCCTCGTCAATTGGTACGCTTGGGTAAAGCGACTTGATATCTAGGCTGGCTAGGAGGTCATCTTTGTGTAGTTTTAGGTTTTTAATTATATTTGTCAGGTGTTCTGAGTTCTTGACGTAGGAATCTGCTTCTTCGCTGGTTGGCTGCATTATCTCTGCAAGATATATTTCGAGTTGTTGAGTTGGTGAGTCTATAGCGCTAACGATTGGTCTTAATGGCACTCCTTCCTTGTGAATTTTTGGCAACCCGTATAGTTTAGGGCATCTGCTAGCTTTTTCCCGAGGAATTATGCGAGCCTCGATTTCTGCCCCAAGGTTGGCGGCTTTGATTTTATCTTTTGTTGTCTTCTCTAGGTATGTTGTTGGGTCTCTTGCAACTTTTTTGTATGTGTCGTCTTGGAGTATGTCCGCCATTTTCGTTCTATATTCTTCCGTATTCATCACCACTGTGACATCTCCCTTGTCCGCTTTCAATATAGTGATGTCTTTGTTTGCCTTTAGATTGTTGAGGGCTCTCATTTCGGACGGTTTTATGTTCGGTTTTGGTGGTTTGCTGGTCCTGAGAATACGTGCTACGTCTTGACGTATTATTTCGGCCTCATCGTCCGGCTTTTGGTCTAATGCTGCTTCGATGTTCGCGATTATGTCCTCTGTTGGGATCGTCTTCGGTGTCACTGCAAAGTTAAAACCCTTGCTGAGGATGTGTTTCTCTTCCTCTGAGAGTTGGTAGTCAGAGAGGTTTTTAACCACTTTATTGATATCGAGTGGCTCTAATTTTGGTTCGGTTTTCTTCTGAAGTCGGGCAAATTTATTTTTATGTTTGTCGGTTCTGTTCTTGAAGTCTGTTTCTGTCCTCCAGGTTAATAACTCATCTACTATATATATAAAGGTGAGGCGAAATCAAAAAGCATTAAAAATAAAAAAGGAATAGAGAAAAACAAGTAGGTATACAGAACAAAAAAATAAAAATCGCAAACATTAGAAGAAAATAAAAAAATGTGAAAAATTTAAAAGAAAAGGAATGAATTAAAAAACAAGAGAAATAAAAAAAGAAAAAAACTGACAAAAAAGGAAATTAATAAAAAGAATCGCAAAAATTAGAAAAACAGTAAAAAAGAAAAATAAATCATTGATTATTAGGCGATACAAAGTTCGCCAACTCATCTATAAATTAAAAAAAAATATGCGCGAATTCACCAAACTTCGTAGAGTGTTAAAATTGTTTGCTTTTAACAATAAGTTGTGATATATTTGTACAGATAGCGAACCAGTCATTAGCTTTAAACTTTGAGTACAACCAGTTACTAATGTTAATGAAGAACTGCCTGTTGTGTTATGACTTTTTTACAAATTTCGTGTTTGATCAAGAAATATTTGTATTGTAAAGTAAATTATGTAATTACAAGAAAAAAAGTATTTGAACTTACCCAAGGAATAAGGGATTGTATAACAAATGTAACCGGATTACTTGCGTTGCGTATGGCTTGAACAGCTTTTTCATGACTAGCTTCTCGCAAATCGATACCACTGACTTCAATTATTCTATCACCGGTCTGCAATCAAAGGTACACATGTTGAATTAAAATAGAGTGTTTAAGTCTTTATTGCATTTTTTAAGCTATACAAACATTCAACAAAAATATTCTAGTCTAGTCAGGATTCACAAACGTAAACTCTTTCTTGAGAAGTGTTCTTTGTTTATTCTATACCGTATACGCAACAAAAATACCAGGGGAAATCGAATATAAACAGTAATTTTTCGATATAGTCTCCTGTATGATTTAAACCCTTTCGCCAATGATTAGAAACTTTCCTCATTCTTTTGTCATAGAAAGTGTCAGGGCTGGTGTTAGGCTTACTTGTTCCTGGACTTCTTCATTGCTTCAAAATTGCTCCTCACAGCAATTATTTAATAAACGCAAACAAAAAATAGTGTAACGAATTGACCCATATGACCCATTGTGCATCATCCCATATGTAGGGATATCCTCACCTCAGGCTGTCACCAGGCCTAGTGATTTAAAATAGGTGATGAGGCTACCAAAGGGCATCTCCTTGACATCGGCTGGTGTAAGCCAGTACTCGCCCAACACGGACCTTCTGATTTCAGAAAAAGCAGAGCAGTCATACATAATGTGTTCTACTGTTTCCTCTTCTTGTTCGCAGCCTCTGCATAGCGGCGATTCTGTTACTTTCATCCTAAAGAGATGTTGTCGCAAGTGGCAGTGACCTGTTAAGATTCCCACAGCTGTTCGGAGATTTTGTCAGGTCAATGCCTTAGTTTTTTTTGCTGTTTCCTTGCCAGGATGAGGTAAAAACTCTCTGGCCAGTCTTCAGTTTGTAGTTTCATTCCAGCACTATATAAATTTTTGGTGAGAGTGCTGTTTGATAAGGTCCACGACTGCGGACAATGTTAGCTTGGCAGATGGGCGAAGGCTAACATATTTATAGATCGCAGCCCTCCTTGCTAAATTGTTCGCAATGCGGTTGCCTTTAGAGTTCCCTTGTCCTTTGATCCAGCTGAGAGTGAGCACGTTATTCTGGCTGGCATCAGTTAGAGATTGGTGACGTTCTAGTACTAAACTTGAAGTGATACGTGGTCTATTCAAGGTCAGTAGTGCTTGTCGGCAGTCTGTGTATTCCTGCCTGTGATGTTCCTATTGATTAATTCTTTTGCAGCTATGGTTATGCCTGTGAGTTCTGACTGAACCACACTTGAAAAGCCATCCATAGCCCATTTTATTTTTAGTTTTAAGGACCTAGAGTAAATTCCACATCCCACACCTTGCTTTGTTTTTGATCCATCAGTATATACGCTCAGAGCGTTCACTACGTTGGGGTCTGCTGTCATGTTTGTTAATGTTTTGTAGGGTTTGTCAAAGACAAATCTTGGTGCGACGGCATCCGTGTCTGCCTGTAAGAGTGGTATCACCTTTATCGATTCCCTCTACAGACTGTCCCTATGGGTGCCAGTCCCTACAGTGGGCTCGATACCAACCGTGCGAAAGCGTACCATGGTAGGAAACCTTGCAATTTTTTATATGCATCGATTTGAATGATAATTTGTAGGTAAGCTCCATACACCCTCCACTTCAAAACCTACCCTATGCCAATATGTGCTGTCCTCTGCGGGTGGTTATCACTCAACTCGGAGGGTGGAAAATATTTATCAAAGAAAAACATGGTAATCGCCAGAATAGTGAATTTTAAGACAAAAATGTTCTTTAGAGTTTTTTTCGAAAAGTCAATACTTTTGGAGTTACTAGCAACTGAAAGTTCACAAATCAAACGGCAAACAAGCATGTTTGTAAACGATTTTTCGGGAATAACTTAAAAATTTACATTTTATGAGGAAAACTGTCATCATATAAAATATGGCTTATAAAAAAAGGAAATTCGTTTTTTTATAATTATCGCAAACTTAATATTAACAAAGTTATGACTGTTCGAAAGTAGACGTTTATTCATTGAATACAAAAACACTAACCTGTTGGTAGTTGTGTGTTATAAAATATAGTTGGTAATACTGGTTAATTACATTGACATATATATGTCACCTGTCATTGTCAGAGTTAGTTGACAACAATGGTTGACGGAACAGTCATAACTGTTAATTAAGTTTAAGAAACGACCATCTGGTTTTAAGAACAAATAAAATTATTAAAATAATAATATTAAACTGTAGTACAGTTAGTATTATATAGAATACTTTGTCATATTAGTTGACAACAATGTCTGAGCTGTCATCTGTCAATAATTGTGTAGTAGCCTTTAATGATTTGATGAAAACTTACTTTAAATTTTCCTGTTTTCCCTGCTGGACTATTCGGAACAACATTTTTTACAAAAATGCCCAGAACGGCATCGGAAGACGTTTTAGTGGATTGTAAGTCAACCTTGAAAAAATATACTCGGTAAATTTAACAAATAACGAACATAATAATTAGTCTTATTATACCTTTCCTCCTACAATATTAATCCCCAAACTTTTATTGTGTTCCCTGAACACTTTGATGGTGTGTGTGGATCCCCAATGTTTTTGCAACATATCCTCAACTTGTCCTCCTCTCACAACAGCTTCTATTGGTCTTATTACTGTCATTTCACTGAAAAAAACATTACCATTTCAATTCTAAATGACACGAGGGATATTCTATAAATGTATGTTTTTAAATACTTCAAAAAGTAACAAAATTCAGTTTTAAACGATGTTATAAAACAACATCGATTTTACATTTAATATCCAAGAATCAGTTATGCTACGTTCATACTCTCGGCGAGTCATTCCTTCATACAAGTATTTAGGTACGTTCCTGCTTAGGCGGACACGTGATGTTATGATTATATGGTGTGCTACAAACGAAATAGATTTTAGTTCGACTTTGCGCATGTCGTCACCTTGGGAGCAATCAACGTCAAACGTCATTTAGTAAGGAAGCAAAGGGGGGTTGTTTAAATAAATCCAACTAACAAAGTTTGTTAGTTATATTTATTTAAACAACTAATTTGTTAATAACAAATTTCCAAGGCAGTTGGTCAAAAAGCAGATTGAGTTTTCGGATTCAAAAAACATTTAAAAACTTTGCTGCTTGTAAGGACCTTAATCGGCCACGGAATCATCCTTTGCTTCCTGACAAATTGTTACTGTTGACTTTTTAAATATTTTGAAATTCGCGGCATGCTAAATGAGTTTATCCCAAGCCGACGTCACTAAAGATGCGCAAGAACACACAATATAATCCTAACATCACGGGCGGACACCTTAGTGGATACTGAGGGTAGTTCTAAGGGAAATTTTCGTCATCGATAATCGATAAAAATTTTCCCAGTCGAAGGTGTTGATACGACAATTCGAAATCCCGACGGGTGGAAATCTCAGTGGATACAAAGAAAGAGGCGAACAACAGTAAAAAGGGCCAAAATTTGGTCAAAAAATCTCATCGATAATATATCCGCCATATCAACCAAGTAAAGTTGACTCTGGAGAAGCCTTAACCCAAAATTGAGGATAGCAGGGTGAATACAAAAGAGTTGGTGGTCAATGGGAAAGAGGACCAAAATTTTGGGCAAAAAATCGTCATCGATAATGTATATATATAAATATATATGTATATATAAAACGAACAGAGCGTTTCTGACAGTCTTATATAACAATATGTAAGAGATGATACAAAAGTATCTAGTGCCGTGCTGTCAATATTAAATCCAGTTTTTAACTGGATTGGTGTTTGGTTAGATTTCCTAACTCAAGACACCGGTAGACGCTGCGAAATAGGAGTATAAGGATTTTAATCAGCCCATACAGGGGCAAAACCAACTACAGACACGTGTTTCGCTCTTTTTATGAGCTCATCAGTGCAGTATAGTTTATATCTCTTCAGTCACTAATGAAAAGACATCCTCCTTATGAATCGACCAAATCCTTATAGATGTACACTTGCGAAAGTAGAAAACATTCGCAAGTGGCCCCATCGTTACTTCAAAAATGGAACTAAGAAGTCGCTTTGCGTCTTAAAAGTACCTTCGGCAAGGTAATAACATAAAACGAACAGAGCGTTTCTGACAGTCTTATATAACAATATGTAAGAGATGATACAAAAGTATCTAGTGCCGTGCTGTCAATATTAAATCCAGTTTTCAACTGGATTGGTGTTTGGTTAGATTTCCTAACTCAAGACACCGGTAGACGCTGCGAAATAGGAGTATAAGGATTTTAATCAGCCCATACAGGGGCAAAACCAACTACAGAAACGTGTTTCGCTCTTTTTATGAAAACTGGATTTAATATTGACAGCACGGCACTAGATACTTTTGTATCATCTCTTACATATTGTTATATAAGACTGTCAGAAACGCTCTGTTTGTTTTATGTTATTACCTTGCCGAAGGTACTTTTAAGACGCAAAGCGACTTCTTAGTTCCATTTTTGGAGTAAAGATGGGGTCACTTGCGAATGTTTTCTACTTTCGCAAGTGTACATCTATAAGGATTTGGTCGATTCATACGGAGGATGTCTCTTCATTAGTGACTGAAGAGATATATTCTATACTGCACTGATGAGCTCTTAAAAAGAGCGAAACACGTGTCTGTAGTTGGTTTTGCCCCTGTATGGGCTAATTAAAATCCTTATACTCCTATATTGCAGCGTCTACCGGTGTCTTGAGTTAGGAAATCTAACCAAACACCAATCCAGTTGAAAATTGGATTTAATATTGACAGCACGGCACTAGATACTTTTGTATCATCTCTTACATATTTATATATATATATATATATATACCTATATATATACATAGCTTAACAGGCCTTAAAGGCCTATAGCTTGGAATTTCTTAACGGTTCTCCTCCACTTTCTTCTGTCCATGGCCGCAGTTCTCCAATTTGTTATCCCGATTGTTTCTAGGTCTTCCTTACACGCTTCTAGCCACTTTTTTCGTGGTCGTCCTCTTCTTTTCTTTCCCTCTCTTCTCAGCAGCGAGACCTTTTTCCACCTTCCGACAGCCATTCTCGCAAGATGGTCTTACCATCCAAGTCGCTTTGTTCTGACGATCTGTCTAATTTCTGGATTTCGGTACGGCTCTCTGATCTCTGCATTTGTTAGTCTCCTTCAACGTTTTGCTCGTCCTTTACTCCTTTGAATATCTTTCTAAAGATGCCTCAGATGCATATTTTTATGATTGTTGTTCATGTTTCGCTTCCATAAAGGACCGTATCACTATTCGGTACAGTCTCAATTTGGCCTCTCTAGAGATGTTCTTTGCTCTTAATAGTTTGTGAAGTGCTCCGACAATCTTTCTTTCTCTCGAAATTCGCTTCTTAATTTCTTGATTTTCTTCCCCTTTACTTGTTAGGGTTACTCTTAGATACTCAAACTAGATACTGCTCATTAATTATCCGTCCATACTATTTGGCCTTCGTTTCCATCGATCATATACCCTCCATTTTTACCATGTAATGTTGGATACTTGAAAAACCTATCTATCCTGCTAGTGCGTTGTCTCATTTTCTCAGCATGTGTCCACTAAGTAAAAGGTAGCACGAGACCTACACTCGTTTCTTATCATCGGCTATAGTTCTGTCTCCATACGGTTTTTGCGAGTGTATTTAATACGTTTAAAGATGTTTTGTGTATTTGGAAGTGGATATTTATGAAAGAAAACTTCTCCTTGGTCCATCTTGAAATCGTACTGAAGGGACGAGAGCATATATGCTATCTTGCTTTGCAAAATGTCTCGATGAGACACTCAGTGTGTAAGTAACATAAAACGTTTCCACAGTACGATGCATTTCAGGGATATCAAAACCCACCAAGATTTATTATTATGTATTTATATAGTTTTTTTTATTTTTAACTTCCCGCTAAAAAAAATTAAATTTTTTTTTTAAATCGGGAAGTTATTGGTTTCACCCCGTTTTTCGAAAATCGAGTTTTCATCGGATCTTAACGTTTTGAGGTCTTAGAAACCTCCCCTGACTATTTTTACGAGGGTGTCTGTATGTCTGTATGTACGTGTGGATGTGTGTGTGTGTGGATGTATGTAAACCTCTTATAACTTTTGAACGGCTTGACCGATCGAAATGAAATAAAAAGCATTCCAAAGAGTTCCATCTAACTTAGATTCCCTGTAAGTTTGAACCAATTCGAGCCGGTAGATTTCGAGAAATTTTAAAATAACCGAAAAAAACAATTGGTAAAAATGATGTTTTTTGGGCATATCTTTTTGGTTATTGCATCGATCAATTTCATAACCTAATCAGCTTTCAAGCTTAAAAAGCCACGTCAAATGCCGTTTTGCAAATTAAAATCGGTTGATTCGTTCGTGTGATATCGTTGTCGAAAAATTTCAAAAAAATTGTTTTTTTTTCAATAACTTAGTGATTTTTTGACTAACCGATTTTGCACTCTCGGTAACGTTTTTAGGTCTCAAAAAACTGCGTCGAATGCCATCTTGAACATCAAAATCAAATAAGGCGTTAAAAAGTTATGACTTTTTAAACATTTCAAAAAAAGTCAAAAACGTCAAAATACGTCACGTTACTATAGCTTTGCGGTTAAAACTAGCGGGAAGTTGCAAGGATGGCCTTTAAGGTCAACCTCTTTTCGAATTTTTATAAATTTTGTGTTTATTTAACTCTGTTAAACGGCAATCAAATTCTGGTGTTTATTAAAGACTTGTTCACTTATTTTGCAGATTTTTTTGATCTCCAACCTAGCGAGGAATACAACGATGAAAGTTTGTTTGAACTCAATTAAAAACAAGAATTAATTCGATTTTTCATTACAATGAACTTGAAATTTATTCAATTTTTATTGGGCATTTTCAGATTTCAAAGACTTCTTCTGAGCTCTCGACAATCAGATCGATTGTCGTTTTTTAATATTAAAAATTAATAAATGAACAAAATATCTTACATTAATAACTCTTTTTTTTAAATTTTTTAACAAGTACATTTTTTTTAAAGTAGTTAGCCAAGATCTGGATATATCCAAAGTAACATTGTAAATTCATTTATTTTGAATGAATCAAATATGTGCTGTTTCTTTCATTTTTTTTGTAGAATTTTCCTCCTTGCATAAACTTTTTATTCTGTGATTTAAAAAATTAGCTGCATGTTTTTTGGATTTTGGATTTTTGAGTTTGTCTATATCTCATTTTTTTTAGACAATTTTTGTATTCATTGAGGCGTACTTCAAGAGGTCCTTGTGATTCCCCAAGATAGACTTTGGCAATCACACGATAAACCATATATACAATTTTTTGTTTGTTAATCCAAATTAACTGGTTTTGTTCTAGACTTAATTATATTTCTTGTTTGAAAAAGTGTTCTAATGTCAAAAGCATTACCAATTTTTTAAATCCAATCTCTGATGGTTTTTAATTTTTATAAAAGTTAAATAAATTTGTTTCTTAGGATACCCATTATTTAATTGAAACTGTTTTGTTTAGACGAAAATGTTCTAAGCATCTTTTTCTTTGTAAATGGATTAGATTATTTGGTAGGGGAGAGTCGGATAATATCGTGCGTCTCCTGATTCCGCTCATTAACATATTGCAAATATGTACCTACTTCTAGCGCTTAAAAATCATAGCCCGAAACGCCTAGCTTCCTCTTGCGCAAGGCCGGTTTGCTAAGAGCATCACATCGTGCAAATATTTACTGCCATTTCTTATCTTCACGCACGTAGGTTACTGAGTCCAAAATGGAGAGCATGACATTCTGGCAACGACTTAGTTTTTTGAACGGCATGCACCTCTTCTTCTCCTATCACTCAGCTCCAATTGTGCATGGACCCCCGAATGGTCTTTGGGGAGAAATTGGAGTCTTCATCTTCTTTTGCCAAGACAGTGCTCTAGCACTTTATTCCTGTTGTCTGGCGATTGTTGCGTGTTTTTCTCTTTTGTGCTTTCATTTCTATTGTGCGGTATTCTGTAGCGTTCTCTTTGTAGTAGACTTTTTTGTCAGTTTGGCGCTATTTGATCTTCTGGTTCTTTACTGCTGACGGAGCTGCATCTTTGTCCTCTTGTGTTTCCAGGTGCCGTCGTCTGGGTCGTACACAGTTTACATAGTTCCTTGTGCTCTCGTAGATTTTCGTGGCCTTTTCTTTCATTGTATATATAATTTTTCTTATCTTAAAATCGTGTTACTGCAAGTTGTTTCGTATGTAATAGGGTGCGTTTACCACTTCCCGTTGGATCTGTACTTTTGTCAGCGTAGTTTTTCATGCATAGCTCCATGCCACCGATGCATATGTGAGGATGGGTATTATTATGGTTAACATCAGTCTTAATTTTATTTTTAAATTTAATTGGCTTTTCCTTCCAATCAATCCTCTAAGTTTCTTGCGTATTTGGCTTTCTTCAATACGTGTCGACTTGTTCTTTGAAGGTTAGTTTTTGATGGTAATTCCTAGATATTTTACTGATCTTATTCATTCGATGTTGTCTTCTCCCATATGATGTGTTTCTTATAATTTAATAGTATTTTTAATAAGAGGTAAGTTATTTTGATTGAATTTATACTGATAAAATTAATGCCCAAATAAATTTGAATACACCATTAATTTTCCTAAACAATTTTTAGTGAGTAAAATGAGATAATCGAGTTTGTCAACAAGCCGCTCAGGGCCCAGTATTATCACACATAAAAATTATATTAACATATTTTTTTTTAGATGGATAAATCAGTAAAAAAAAGAAGTCCAGACAATATGAGCGATGTTTTAAAGGATATACAAAACGGAAGCAAAATAAAGACAGCGCCCACCAAATTATAAGAAATACTTGCACGACACGGTGGTATTCCGCAGCTGCTCGAAGCAAACTGGTCGCTTAGTGCTATGGTTTTTCAGCGCTATATAGGGCCATAAGTGTAATACATTAATGAGTAGAATTTCTAGACGCGTGGTACTACCTAACTCTTCCCTACATAGAGAAATTTATGATATAACGGGCACGGTTTTATTAAAACTCCGCTTGATATTATCCATCCAGTCTGATAATACATCGTTTCATGGGGACGATAAATCAATCTATTAACTGTGTTTTTAGGCATCTACTTTGGTAGATGGTAAAAAATTAAATTCTCTACTTATTATTGTTACGATTTATTGAACGTTTTGAGTTAGAATAATTTTAGTTGACTAAAGTTTTCAGTGACTTTAATTTTGAGAATTGACTTATTTGTGATTTAAACTTTAGCCGCAAGGATGGGTCTTCTGCAAGCGAAAAGGTGGACATTATACAATTCAGCAACCTCTTTCTTTTTCCGTTCAACAGTGGAGAAATAGATATGAATTTGGTGACTTTACCTCCTCGAATAGTAGTTTTTACACGTGTTATTTCAATTTTAATTTATTGTGGGTTCCAAAAAGGAGTGGTATCTATCTATATATATAAAAAAGGATGTGTTTTTATGTACGAAATCGATGTACTCGAAAACTACTGGACCGATTATTATGAAAATTGGTATATATATATGTATTTTTTCACGGAGAAGGTTTATATAATATGCACATTGATGCCACTCACCACCAGGTGGCGCTGCAAAGTAGCAACTTCTGCCCCGTTCAACCGATTGTCATAAAAATTGGTGTGTATATGTACTTTTTTACGGAAAAAACGAATATGCTATGCCCATTGATGCCACTCGCCACCAGGTGGCGCTGTAAAGTAGCAACTTCTGTCCCGTTCAACCAATTGTCATGAAAATTGGTATGTATATGTATTTTTTCACGGAGAAAACGAATTTGCTATGTTCATTGATGCCACTCGCCACCAGGTGGCGCTGCAGAGTAGCAACTTCTGCCCTGTTCAACCGATTGTCATGAAAATTGGTATGTATATGTATTTTTTTACGGAGAAAGCGAATATGCTATGCTCATTGATGCCACTCGCCACCAGGTGGCGCTGCAGAGTAGCACCTTTTGCCCTGTTCAACCGATTGTATATGTATATGTATTTTTCCACGGAGAAGGTTTGTATGATATGCTCGTTGATGCCATTCGCCACCAGGTGGCGCTGGAGAGTAGCAACTTCTGCCCTGTTCAACCGATTGTCATGAAAATCAGTATGATGCTGTATTTTTAATGGTTAATATGAATATGATATTCGTATTAATGGCAGTTACCACCAGATGGCGCTTTCAATAAACGAGCAACCACTACTTATTTGATTACTTTATATCACGCCACCGTAAGGTGGCGCAGTTAATATCACATAAATTTAAACGAGCAATCCTTATCTATTTATATATATAAAAAAGGATGTTTGTATGCATGAAATCGATAGACTCAGAAACTATTTGACCGATCAATATTAAAATTGGTATGTACATGTATTTTTCCACGGAGAAGCTTTATATGCTATGCCCATTGATGTAACTCGCTACCAAGCGGGGCTGTAAAGTATCGACTTCCGCCCCGTTCAACCGATTGTCATGAAAATCAGTATGATGATGTATTTTTAATGGGTAAGATGAGTATGATATTCGTATTATTGGAAGTTACTACCAGATGGCGCTTCCATTAAATGAGCAACCACTGCTTATTTGATTAGTTTATATCACGCCACCGTAAGGTGGCGCAGTTAATATCACATATATCTAAACGAGCAATCCTTACTTAACTATTGTGACGCCACCGGAAGGTGGCGCAGTTAATATCAGTTATTTTTAAACGAGAAATTCTTACTAAATTAAGTATTGTTACGCATCTAATATATTTTATCGATAAACTACAAAATATAACGAAAAAAAAAATAGTATAAACCTGATAACTAACGAGAAAATATGATTAAAACGATAAAATCAAAATAAATTGAAAAAACGAAAAATTAAAGAATGACATAAATGATTTGCGGTACGAAGTCCGCCGGGTCAGCTAGTAAAAATTAATTTGTTTAGCAAAATACCAGTTTTTATCTTTTTTTATTCATTATAGTCAGCATTTGGTTTTTACTTGTGTTATTAAAGATTAATGGAAATTTATATTTCGCTAGAACTAATTTTGAAAAGGGTTTGATTTCTGATTGGTACGTATCTCTAAAGGGTTCTATTATATCTATTGAGGAGGTCTACCACGAGTTTTAGAGCCTACCAGGAAGTTTAGAGACTTATAGTTACCAAACTAATATTGTTGAAGAATTCTGATGACAATCACCTTATTGAAGTTATACTTCTATTCGTGCACTCGGCGGAAAAAAATTATAGATATACAGTTAAATGGGAAAAATCATTACATATGTAATGGTGTGAGTAAGAGAGAGACAGAAACACTTATAAGGTATATTGGTCGGTAAAAACAAAGATGAAATATTTACCACATGTTATGAGTCATAACTATAAGTCCTTTAAATACCGTTTCAACATTCAGTACATTGAAAAGGGATAGATATACAAAAAACAGTCTGAAGTAATGTACGAATATTATAGTAACGGACCACATGATTATATGACAGATCATTTTATAATTCTGTCACGTAAGTATGCATATAAAGTTTAGTATTTTATATTAATAATAATATTTAGTAATGAGTATTGTATTGTAGTCTAAAGTACCGTCACATGGTTGCAGTATATTCTGCTCTATGCTTTTAAGGTTGTTGGCTACGTAAACAGAGTTTTTACGAATAGTCGAGAAAATAAAGCACTAAAGCCTCCGAATTTTGTAACGCAAAATGGATCGGAATGCGTTTTTTGCATTGGATTCGTTAGAGTATCAGGAAATCTGTCGCTATTTTTTATAATGTAAAAATGGGAAATTGCATTTCTGTATTCGAAAAGTGCATTCCGAACAGACAATAGAGAGAAAACTTACAACTCGGTAAGTATTGCTGCAAATGGGTTCAATTTATATACTCGGTGTTTTTGGGGTCGCTGAACACGAATATCATGATGCCGAAAGTCTCCGCGGCACTTGAAGCATAGCGTATGCAAATTTGATACAAAAACAGTGTGAACTCGGTACTAGGAGGTTTTTGTGGTCGCTGAATATCATATAATGATTTTGCTAAATCATTTGCATACAAATTTATGAATCCGGGCACGTGTATAGAAGTATAACTTCTGCCGGCAGTCCCAGTGACTGCCACACTCGTTTTTGTATAAGAGTTTTTAAGAAATATTGTCTATTGCTTCTTTGTGGCATAATTGTATATATTTATTATTTTAATTGGGGAACTTTTGCCACAAAATAATAAAATGTTAAATTAATATTTTGTAAATGACCCTTGCTTATTTATCTATCAAGATAAATAAGCAAGGGCCATTCTCAAAATATTGAATTATCATTTTAATAACTTTGGTTTTATTTCCCCAATTAAAGAAGTAAATTTTGTAGAATATCAGTATATTTCCCGAGATACTTGAGCCCCTCCTGAGGATACCAATGACTTTAAATAATCCAAGATAAGAGAGAAGTTTTTGTTTACTAACAAAACTTTCATAAATAATTATTAATTAATATTTTAATAAATAACTAAAGTGGAAATATTTTAATTATTAAATAAAGAAATCAAACAGATGTTTGTTAAATTGTGGAGTTTGTACCTGGGCGCACTTAATTTCTTGTTTTGGGAAGACTAATGATACTCAATATCAAAGTTACGTCACGAACCAAATTATTTTCTCGAACTTAATATTATTGATGAAATGGGTCTTTTTAAAGCAAAAATGCCTAAACGGTGTTTGAAAAAACAATCTAATTTCAATGAGCTGCAACTCATCTCTAGAACACTTTGAAAAAATCATCATTAAATACAAATAATAAAATAGACTGTTAAGACACTAACTGAAGTCAAAGAAAAGAAAGGAAAACAAGTATTTTTCTCAGGGTAGTGTGTAAAAATTTTTATTATTAGCTGAGCAGTTTCGGCCATTAACAGAGCTAAAAATCCAAAGGTTAATCAATACCCCAGAAGTGAAAAGATCGATAAACAATTCAACAATAAGAAACTGAAGCCAACAAATCCCGTTTGTAGTTAAAGGGACAACATAACTTGTAGACCGGTTTCGCCCTATTGGGGCTCGTCAGTACAAGGTATATGTTGTCGTCACCGAGCTTAAAGCATTGGGTATTGATTAACCTTTGGACTTTTAGCTCTGTTGATGGCCGGTGTTAGGCCGAAACTGCTCAGCTAATAATAAATTTTTTTACACACTACCCTGAGAAAAATACTTGTTTTCCTTTCTTTTCTTTGACTTCAGCTAGTGTGTAAGTCTATTTTAGTATATTTACACAGTATGGTGTTTGACTTTAGATTGTCCAGAAAGATAGAATTGATCGCCTTAGACAGTTGGTTTTACACCTATTCTTGAGGCTAAAGTGACCCCAACTTTCGCTGTTTGGAATTTAACAATGAACACCATCTGTGGGAATTGTTTATAGTCAAATCAAGTTCTAGTTTGCAGTTAGAGGTGAAGATGTCACTACTATCACATCGTGGGAATTGTTTATAGTCAAATAAAGTTCTAGTGTGCAGTTAGAGGTGAAGATGTCACTACTATCACATCGTTTACACTTCCACTACTCGGAGGTTATAAATAGATCGTGATTTTAGTGCATTTTTAGTCAGTGATTATGTTTTAAGCTCGCTGACGACAACATATACCTTGTACTGACGAGTTTATTGTTTATCGATCTTTTCACTTCTTGGATATTGATTAACCTTTGGACTTTTAGCTCTGTTGATGGCAGAAACTGCTCAGCTAATGATAAAATTTTTTACACACTACCCTGAGAAAAATACTTGTTTTCCTTTCTTTTCTTTGATTTAAATACAAATAGGTTTGCCAAACTTCGCGCAGTCAATAATCATTTCAAGAAACCTTTATGAAAATAATCAGGTTTCTGCTCGGCCCACATATGCAGCTAAAGTAAGATGCTTGCAAAACTTTACTTACTTATACGAGCTGAAAGGTATTATGATTTAGATGCAAAGCTTGGTTTTCCAGGTACTAATGTATCAAAGCAAGATTTTTGGAGAGGGAAAAGTTATTTATTTTTGCTAAAAAAGTGGTGCTAGTTTTCATAAAAATGAAAAATAAAATTGATATTGAATTACACTTCAAAGTCAAATGGGGTTGGCATATCTAACAGATAATTTAAACCAAGCATTTTAGTTTGCACTTAGAAGGGACAACATAACTTGTACACCGGTTTCGAACTATTGGGTCTCGTCAGTACAAGGTATATGTTATCCGTCAGCGAGCTTAAGGCATAATCGCTGACTGAAGATTTGACTAAAATCACGAACGATATATTACTTTCAGTAATGAAAGTGTAAACGTCGTTATAGTAGTGACATCTTCACCTCTAATTGCAAACCAAAATTTGATTTGACAACAAGACCCTGGTCTTGATACTATTAAAGTATTATTACAAAAAACTGTAATAGTGTCTTACTTTATAAAGCGAGTTATTAATGATTATTTTTTTCACCTGTCAAAATATCACAATTTTGTGATTTCGTTCAATGAAAACGCTTAATCTTCAATGTTTTATGCTAAATCTAGCCAATCATTCCGGTTTATATTGATAAAACCACTAGTGGTTTTACTAGTATTGATAAAATTATAGAACTGTCAAAAATTCAATAACAATATTGAACAATCAATTTTCTTGTTTATAAGTACCTTACTATAAATCAACATTCATTTATATTATCTAAATATTCTGAAATATATTTTGTTATTATTATTATCACAATTCAATTCATCTAAACGATAATGAAAAATCAAATATGTAGGTACTTTAAAACTAACCTGCTTCCTGGTTCTGCATGCATTTAAAACTTTTATATGCCTATAGGCAAATGTGGTCTTGTAGGTAAACTTTAAATAGATATACCTAATAATTTTTATTTTGGTAATTTTCTCTTTAATAATATAATTGTATAAATAGGTATAAAAATAAATATTTATTCAAATTATAACCCTGTTTTCACGACGCTCACGACAACTGACAACTGTCAATACTATCTAGTGGACAGGATAAGTTAATAGGAGGGGTAACGGCATTTCGTTTGTGTTAATTATGAAATATAAGTTGTTCTAGGAAGTTTTTTAAATAAAGTAGTTTTTGTACAGAATGGTTCAAAAAATAATCTTCTCAAATACCACTCGTCCTGTAATATTTTAGTAGATAAATTTTTATTTTCCAGACTCAAACTTTTTTATTTTAGGCAAAACTACTCAAACAAACTGAATATGATAAAACCACTCGTCCTACGGACTCGTGATTTTATCACATTTCAGTTTGTTTTCGTATTTTTGCCAAATAAAAAAGTTTTCGTGAAAACTAAAAATTTATCGATAAAATTTTAAGGACTCGTGGTATTACCTTTGATAAAATGTAGCAAAATGCAGAATATTAGTTATTCTATCGCTTTACTACTTTTAAAAAATATTTTCAAAAACATTGACCATTTAACTAAGAAGAAACAACTACTTCCCTGGCTATGTGCCTCGACGAATATTGAATTACACTTCAAAGTCAAATGGGGTTGGCATATCTAACAGATAATTTAAACCAACCATTTTAGTAAAGCGATAGAATAACTAATATTCTGCATTTTGCAACATTTGTTTATTAATAACTCGCTTTATAAAGTAAGACACTATTACAGTTTTCTGTAATAATACTTTAATATACTTTATAGTCTAATTAAATATTGAATCATTTTAATATTATTTGGCAAAATGTTTATTATTCCCAATAGAAAACTTTATTGTTGTATATAATAAAAACGAAGTTATAGCTTATATAATAATCTTATATTAACGATTAGTTTAATATGATTAAAAATTATAAACATGGAATTTTACATTTTTGATAGGGCTTGTACCAGAAAAAGCTCCATTATAAAAATTTTATTACAATGTACTTACCCAATAAAAGTTTAATAATAAAATCTTTTATTCCGTTTGTAGCTGCATAGTAACTGAATTAAAAACACAATCGTCCTTTGGCGTAACACTCATTCTCGTTTAGATAACCACTAAAGACTAAAGTGAACAAACAATATGGACACTTAATCCTATTAGGCAGAAGTAAGGTATCTCGGAAACAAGTTTTTCCTTTTCGTTATTAATTTTTTTTAGCTTTATTTCGTTATGTTCTTAAAACGTTCAAAACGTTCAAAACGTTGAAGGATTAGAATCTCTAAATGAATTTTTAACGTGAATATGAAATTGTATCCTGACTTTTTTACAGTGGCGGTTTCGCCAATAGTAAAAAAATTAGATAAATGTGAAATAGATTTAAAAAATGTGTGTAACAATAATAAACTCTTTCGTAAAAGTTTTATCAATTGCGTTATACTATATTTGTAGATAAAATGAAGCTAATAATAGAAAAAAAAAAAGAATTTAATATATTAAATAAAGTTTTATTATAACGCATTATCTAGATTTCTATTATCTTCGATTCTTAACTCTTTACATTCATGGGTTTTTACTGTTATTTTTTTCAGTTCAGTGGCGAGACTGTCATTTAGAGTAAAATTGTCATAAAAAAGGCTCCACGAAGTTTCAAATTTTTAGGCCAATTATTTATACCTTTTATCCCATTGTTTATGCCAACAGAGATTAGGAAAATATTTGTTAGTTAACAATTGAATCAAACATTAAAAAATAGTAACAAAATGTTTTTTCTAACTGAATTATATTTTTTCAAGTGTTAGGAAAATACAAGAATTTTTTCAAATTTTTAAAATCACATTTTATGTCTTAAAAAAATATTTTATCTGATAAACCCCGTTTAGCAGCAGCGCGCGAATGCCGTAAAAGCCGAGCGGAGCCCTATTTTCAACGTCAAATTAAAATTATAAATAATGGAGATAGAGTTCCGGGAGTTTGTACTTTTTTATTGGAAATTTCCTTCTCTTTAAGAATCTTTTTTTTAAATTCCTTAACTCTTCATATTTCTCGAGTTATAAGCAAAAAACGAAATGCCTGTTTTTCTTCGTCTTAATTTGTTAATAACAATTGGAATTTTTTGCAGGCTGTAAAATCCTCAAAACACCTTTTTCTAATTGTCATTCCGGATCGAATAAGCTATCGCTCATATTTTAGGACCTTTATCACTATTTTTCACGTTTTTCAAGATGTTAACTGGACTATTTTAGTACATTTTTTTTGAAGGTGGTTTATTTTTTTTGAAGTTTTTATTTTATCATTTTTAGTTGCTTCTCTGCTTTATTACATGTGGGTGCAGATTCGTGATGTACTATTTTCAAAACCTTCCAAATACCGTGCAAGAGGTACTGAGTTCAATTCCCAACAATCCCGACATGTTTTAACGTGACTTTTTGGAGACATAAGTTAATTATCTTTACCCACGACTCATAAGTAAATTGCGTATTTTTTAACCTATATATGTCAGTAAGTGTCAAATTATTGAACAGTTGTGTTATATTTTTATTTACTGCACTAGTGGAGTAAGTAAATAAAAACCTGTATTATGCACTGAATCGCGCCTACAGTATACATTAAATTAACTAACAATTGACATTTCTCAGACAGAACTTCTCATTGAAATCGAATATTTTTGACAACTTATGCCAAAATTTAGATTTTATGTTTGTTATTTTTAGTTTTATACAAAACCATTTGGTAAGTCGTGGGTAAAGCATAGTACTTCACTCGAGGACCAAATTGCATATTTAGCTCGTTTCTTTAGTCCATTCGCTCGCAAGCTCGCTCATGGACCAAACACACTCGCTGTAATATGCAATTTACTCCACTCGTAAAGTAATATACTAATAACCCATTTCACCGATTTTGGCAGAAATGACAGTCGAAGTAAATTTAGAGTTATATCTCTCTCAGATGCATCTAGTTTCATCGGTAGATAAAAATATTCTTTACTTAATTCACATAACCATCATGTACGGCTCGTTGTTAAGGGATTAAATTTAATAATTATTATTATGTCATATTTTTGTAGATGTCAAACCACACTGACAGTTTTAAAAACTTTCGAATTAGTGTATTCACGAAAATCCCTGGAAATACTATTTCTAGAGAAAATAGACAATTTCTTCCCAATTTGTTAGAGTACTTTAAGAAGGAGCAGAAAACTATGGACATTTACTACCGGTACTAGAAGTGTATCAGCGATTGCGGACGCTTTAAAAATCAGTCTTCGTAGTCTTTCGTGAATAAAATCTAATAATAAAGTCTTTTAACAATGTTATTACAACACGTCGGAGATGCAGTAAAAGGAGCCATTAGAAACACTGTACATGACATGAAATTAAAATGGCAACACGTTACAATTTCATTGCTTAATGAAAAACTAAAAAATACGCAACTATACAACGCTTCCATTACAAATTTGTGGCGCCTGTTAAAACACTTTGGATTTTCGCACAAACTTGCAAATAGTAGAAGGGTCCTTTGTGAAAAGCCAAATATTGTTTATACTTCTTGAGGCACTATATGAAAAATTATTCAAATCCAACCCCACTTCAGTTTGTTTTTTTTTTTAGACCAAACATGGATATTTTTGAAAGGGTCATATAAACGTACCTACATGGCAAGATGACAATCTAAAGAGTATCCGAAAAGGCCGCCAAAAATACAGGTAAACGCTTTATTGTTTTACATGCTCGAACGAGTAATGGGTTTGTTAAAGATGCTATTTTCCAATAAATCGAAGAGTTCAGACTACCATGATTTGATGGATAAGGAATCTTTTAGACGAAACATGGATATTTTTGAAAGGGTCGTATAAACGTACATGGCAAGATGACAATCTTAAGAGTATCCGAAAAGGTTATACGAATGCTGAATGAGTCATCTTTAATTATTATGGATAATGCTTTATACCATAGCTACCTGGTAAAAAAGTTACCTCAAGCTTCTTGGACAAAAGCTCAGTTACAGTAATGGTGACAAACAAAAAATATTAATTTTGAAAAAGACTATTTTTGCTATTTTTCCATCAATAAATAATAAATTTTCAATTTCTAACTAACGAAATATTGTGTAAAATTAAATAACTTTTAACTTTTTATAATTTTTTCTCTAAGAGCAATATTTTCCAAAGTATACACGAAAATGGAGCAAAAAATTGAGAAATTTTCAATTTTTTCCAGATTTTGTTAAATAAAAAATTTAGCATAGAGTTTACGATTGGCGCTTATCGTGATTATCGATATTGGGCCCATTCTGAAGGAATTCCAGTAAAAAAAGATCTTCCCATGGAAAATTTCCAATCCAAAACAGATATCGCCTAGACTATTAGAGTTTTTTTCTGAGTCACTTGAAATTAATGTCGTAATCGGTGGTATAAATAAGCTTTTAGTTTTGTAAGAGATGAAACATTTGCATATTGTATTGCATAAGTGAAGTTTCACAAAAAGCCTTTGATATTAGATAGGCTAATATAGCAGTCACGCACATGAATATTAAAAAAAACAATTTTTTAACATCCTTGATCCTTAAAATGATTTGGTAGAGTATATGCAACCAATGATACGTGAAAAAATGTTAAACATCTTTGGTTTCTCTGCGTGTGTATGTAACTAAACTCCTCCTAAACGGCTAGATCGATTTTGATGAAATCGAATCGAGAATGGTTTAGATTTACTGTTTGGTTCACTATTTTTAATAGTTTGTATTCCGAATAACATATGGCAGTATAAGTTAATTAATATATCTCTCTATCAACGTTTGACATCTTAGGGCGTAGTTGATATTTTACATATTTACACGAGCAATTCATACTTAATTAAGTACTATGACGCCAGCGCAAGGGGGCGCAGTTAATACCTAATATATTTAATCAAAAAATTACAAAATACAAAGAAAAAATAGTAAAACCTGAAAACAAACAAGATAATATGATCAAAGCGACAAAACTAAAAAAAGAACATTATAAAAACGAAAAATGAGAAAATGACTTTAGTGTTAGGAGTATAACACCAGAAAAGTGTTACACATTGATATGGATCTCCTCTGCGGGAACACATTCCAATCAATATCTGGGTTGTGGATTTAGGCACTTAAAAATGTTTATTAACTTTCCGCTAAAAAAATTTAAAAAAATTTTAAAATCGGGAAGTTATTGGTTTTACCCCGTTTTTCGAAAATAGAGTTTTGATCGGATCTCAACGTTTTGAGGTCTTTGGAACCTCCCCAGACTATTTTTACGAGGGTGTGTGTGTGTGTGTGTGTGTGTGTGTGTGTGTGTGTGTGTGTGTCTGTGTGTGTGTGTGTGTGTGTGTGTGTGTGTGTGTGTGTGTGTGTGTGTGTGTGTGTGTGTGTTTTTAGTATCTTTTTACGTTTTACGTTTTTTTCTAATTTTTTTTGTTGTATATGTTTTCCTGTTTTTCCTGATTTTTTTGCTTGTTATTATAATTTTTCCTTTTTTTTTCATTTATTTTCGATTTCCCGTATTACTTTTTCTTTTTTTAATGTTTGTCATATTTTCTCAGATTTTTCTTTTTTACTTTTTCCGATTATTTTCCATTTTAGTTTAATTTATTGTTTATTATCAATTTTTTACCCATTTGTGACCCTTTTTCTTTATTTTTTCTATTTTTCTTGGTTTTCCAATTCTTCCCTTTATTCGTTTCTTCAAAAACAAGAAATTAAAATAACATGGAAAATAATCGGAATAACTGAAAATAGAAAAATCTGAGAAAATATGACAAAAATTAAAAAAAAAGAAAAAGAAATACGGGAAATTGAAAATAAATGAAAAACGTGGAAAAATTACAATAACAACCAAAAAAATAGGGAACATAATAAAATCAATAAAAACAGAAAAACATTTAAAACAAAAAAAAAACGTAAAGCGTAAAAAGAAACTAAAAACGAGAAAAATATCATTGATTAATAGGCGGTATGAAGTTTGCCAGGTCAACTAGTATTTTAATATTTATTATTTTATTCGGGTGAAGAAAAATTCAAAGAGTCTTTCTAAATGTATCATTTTTAAATCGAAATACAACGCTATCTAGATTTCAAAGGATGGTATGATTTATATAGAAAAATTCAGTTACAGAGTTAGAAACTCATAGATTTAATAAATTGAAAAATTCAATTGTCGTTTTTAGTTTTTTCTGTTAATTATTATTTATATTTCTTCTCGTTTAAACCTTCACTGAACTTCCACAAATAATTCAAAACCAAAATTAACAAAATCGGTCAAGCAGTTTTCGAGTTTTAGCGAGACTAACGAACAGGAATTTATTTTATTTATATAGATGATACATCTGCGCATTATATTGTGTATCTGCGTTTTCGCGAAAATCCGTTGATATTAGAAAGACAATAATAGGTTGACTAAATGACAATACACCACCTTTCCGTCTGTATCAGCATGTCAGTGTTGCATGGCAGGGTATACAACAAATACCCAGTTTTTATCCTGATTACGTATATCCAAGTTAAATTATGCACTGCAACAATATTTTTTTAAACCGGCCAGAAATTAGTACTTTCCGGTTTATTTTTAGGTCATCTATATTCCACGCGCCAGAAAATCCAACTTTCTGGCCTAGGGTCGTAATATACTATATATTCGTCGGACAAGGCCAAAAAATAAAAATGAGTCCGGTAATAGTATTATACGTTACAAGGTTGGTAGGTGACTTGTTACAGTACGAGTTAGTTTACGGACGAGGCGACGTAGGAGCCGAGTCTGGAAATAAAAACGAGTACTGTAATAACACCTAACGACCATGTATCGTATCATATTTTATTTCATCCTGTTTTTATAAATAATAAATCCATAAAAATATTAAAAATAGTTCGTAACTTGACTAGTTACGTCAAATTACCGTATTAATTATTTTATTTTTATTTTATAGTCATTATAGTGTTTTTAAATGTCAAAAATTAAGTAATTTTCTTCCCTTAAGCAATCAGAGGAGAGTTGCTAGGCAACACATTACAGTACATGATACCGTAATGTTTTGCTTACCTGATATGTTTTTTCAACATTTTGTTGCATATAAACTACAAATGTAAGAAAACTCTCAAAAGGATTAATACAAACTCTTAGGTCTTGTTAATAGTTATAATACCCAGCACCCTTATTTTAACACAATTCTATAATATGAATGCAAATTTTGTTAAAAACTATATTTTTTAAAAAATTTATAGATACTTACCTGGTTGAGAGCATGTAGTTAACGTCCTGTAGTTACTTATCCCAATGTTTATTCAATTACATATTACAAAAACCGTGCTAAATTATAAAAAATCACTTTAAAAATCTAAACTAACTTTGTATTTCTATTTTTAAAATGCATCATTTGAGCAAAAATGTATCTTGAATATATTTAAAATTATTAAACTCGAATTAACATATCACGCATTTCGATTAAAATACGTAAAACGACTGCAACTCTTTTTTTAAACATGTACCTGTAAATATTGGCAAATACAACCGAGCAACTACTTACTTCGTTTTTAGTTTAATCGAATACACAACGGGAAATGATTATAAACTATTTTTAGGAAAATCGTAAAATCGGTTGAAGTTCAGGTGTATTAGTGTCTGTTTATGAATACAAAACTAACAAAATTGTTTTGAGAGAATTAATTGGAGCAATTGATGATCGAAGCCAATCATAAAATGAATTTGATGTGTGCGATATCTTTCAAATAAAACAATTATTTATTACAAATTATTATTAGTAAATTTAATACTTTAACCATTTATAAAATACTAATGTTATAAAAATTCTTGGACAATCCTCGTGAATTTTAAAAGCAAATATTTATTTTGAATGTTTTTATACATTTAAACTTGATTTATTTCACCAGTGTTAGGCATCTAAAAAGTTTCAAAAAATGTTTTTTAAAATTTTAGATACCAATATTAAATCCAGCTAACTATCGATCTATTGGCCTTCTCTCCATCCCCTCAAAAATAATGGAATGTATCATTGCAGAAAATATTTTCTCTTTCATTACAAGTCATAAAATAATTTCTCCAGAGCAACAAGGTTTTGTTCAAGGGAAATCTACGGTTACAAATCTTCTTTTCTGTGTTAATGATTGGTCTAACGCTTTAGACCAAAAAACACCCATTGACGTAATCTACTTAGACTTTGCAAAATAATTTGACCGAGTTCCAAAAAGTAGGTTGTTGCGTAAGCTTGATATTTTTGGGAGGCTGGATTAAAAATTATTTAAGTGACAGATCTTTTAAAGTAAAGGTTGGAAAATCATTCTCGTCTAAGAAAAAACTAATAAGTTGTGTACCGCAAGGTTCAATATTGGGCCCCTTTCCATTCGACATATACGTTAGTGATATATCTTGCCACATTGACAGCCATAAATCGTTCTACGCTGACGACACAAAATCTATAGAAACCCCTTAACCCTTCATGACTTAATTCAGGCTGATTCAGACTCTATTCAACAATGGTGTTGTGACTGGCTTCTTCCTCGAAATGTCAACAAATGTGTGGTGCTAAATTTAGGAAAAAACAATCCAATGCTCAATTACACGCTTCAAAATCAGTCACTTCGCAAAGTGACCTCACATCTTGATTTGGGACTTACAGTTACCTCGGAGTTGACTTGGTCAGAACATGTTGTAAACATTTGCAAACGGGCAAACTCCATGATTTACTTAACAAAGAAAAGTTTTTGACGTGTGTCTTTCTCGACTTCACTTAAGCTGAATAAGACTTACTAAGACCAATATTGAAATATGCGCGGTCCGTTTGGTGCCCAATACTAGTGCAGGATCAGACTATAGAGAATGTGCAACGGCGTGCAACTCGTATGTCTCTCACAAGTAACTACCAACATCGCCCATCTCACGAAGCTAGATTAAGTGCAGGACATCTACTACGATTCTCGGATCGTAGACTTCGTCAAGATCTTATTGCCACCTTTCGAGCCTTAAAATTTCATTATGTAGGCTTGAACCAGCTTTTCTCAATGAATACAGACCAACGGTCAAGGACGTCATTTCAAACTTAAAAAGGATAACTATAAAACAAGATATAGAGAATACTTTCTGCCAAATAGAGTTTTTTCTACTTGGAATTTTTTTATCTGACGAAGTCATATACGTGGGATCTTTGAACTTGTTTAAGAAAAAGCTGGACCTTTATTTGCTTAGCTAGTTTATCTCTCTTTTCTTAATTTGTATGTAAATGTACTTAATGTAATTAATTATTTTTAGTTTACTCATTAATCCTCAGACTTTTTCAAACAATAATAATAATGATAATAATAATAATATTTAAAGAGTAGTCCTTATCAATTTAGGGTGTTTAAGAAATTGGTAAATTGTTCTTTGCAATTATGCCACTAATAGAATTTCATTTGCCAATAGGTTGTATGATGAAGGTCTGTCAAATTATCGAATCGCTTATATATTAGGGATTCCCGGCGCTACAATTATCCGAATAGTAGGTTTTTATCAGGAAACTAACACCTTTAACTGAAGACGTGAAACTGGGCGTCATATGATAATAAATGCAAGAGAATGTTGGTATCATGTTGGTATCTAGTAGGTTATATGTACATCCGAATCGAACCACAACAGTTTCACTCGTAAAACAAACGTATCGTCGAGTAATATGCAGTACCAAAATACGGTGGAGACTTCGTAGAGAGAACTTGTGAAAATATTCAAAGTACCCAGATTACTTTCTCTACATAGCCGCTCGTGTACAGTAGGCACAGGAATACAGAAATTGGATTTAAGCCCAAAAACGACCTGTTCTTTATTCGGAGAAAACTAGATTGGGTTAAATTAGTGATAGTTGGTGGCAAAGAGTCTGGAGAAGGCCCAAATTAAGAAATTTGAAGTTTAAAACAGTGCTCTGAATTGGTGACTAATTGGACATAATTGGTCACTATGTCCGACTAATTGGTCATTTATACAGAAATTTTTGCAATGAGTTTAAAATATCAAGGCCATCCAAAAAATTTAGCGGCTCAATTTGATCGTACAGAGTTTTATCGAATTGAATTCAATTAGGCACAAACTGGTCAACATTGGTCAGTTTATGATAATAATTGGTCAGCGTTATTGACGGAAATATTAACTAAATAATGACTTTCAAGGACAAGCAAATTTTGTGAGCGACTCAAAATCAAAAATTTGTGATTAAAAAATAACGATTTCTAAAGCTAAGAACAGTTGAAAAATAGGTCAAAAGTTTTGGTCATGGACACAAAAAAAATATAAAAAAGTTTAAAATTTCAAGGTCATCAATTCAGACAAAAAAATATTTAGCGGCCCAATATTGTAATTTAAAACTCCTCTAGTGTTATATTAATTGGTCACGAATTGGTAAAAATTGGTCAGTAGGTCAGAAGGATTGGTCACCTGTTTCAAAGGATCTTAGAGAGTGGGTTTTAAACGTAGGTAATTGATACATATGAATGTTTAGCACTCCAATATTAAAATTCACAAGTACACAAAGAGTACAAGGACAACTAGCGTTTGTTAGCTTAAACTTCGTCAATAACGCTGACCAATTATCATCATATACTGACCAATGTTGACCAGTTTCTGACCAATTAAATTTGATTGAACTGTGTACGATCAAATTAAGCCGCTAAAATTTTTTGGATGACCTTGATATTTTAAACTCATTGCAAAAATTTCTGTATAAATGACCAATTAGTCGGATGACAAATTCGGAGCACTGTTTTAAACCTCAAATTTCTCAATTTAGGCGCTAAATAAATGGGGCTAAGAAAGACTTTTGCAGAGATATCGCTCTATACCAAAGAGGATGATAATGTCGTTCAAAACTTATTCCAATTTCAGGCCCTATGAAAGGAGAGGGATATGTTATATGAAACACTATTGAACCTATACTCTTCGAAATCAAATTGGAGAAAGTTTCATTTTCATGATGACAATGCTAGACCACATTGCACAAGAAGCGTAAGAAATGCGCTAAAGATTGAGAATATTCAAAGATGGCCAGCAAACTTACCAGATTTATCTCATTGAGTACATATGGAACCTCCTACATTCTCTAAGAACTCCTAATGGATAGCATTAACGCCCCAAGTATTTCCATTCCCAAGCGATTTAACACGTTAATATAAGAACACACCGAATAAAACTATAGTTCTATTTTTGGTAATCATTTTATTTAGTACCTACAATATTTTTTCTTGATAAGTTAATATTTAATTTAGATAATTTGCGTTGGATGCAAGACCAACTTAAATATACTTTGTAAAACAGTCCTGACTTATACTTCTACAGTCTCATTATAACAAACCTAAGGAGTCCAAGAATTTTTGCACAAGGGATAAAGAATCTAGCTTCAACAGGAATAAAAAAATGAGAAGACAAAAGAGCAACAAACCAAAAATTTATCTAGAAATAACGTTCAATGGGAACCACAGTTCACAAGAAAAAATTATGGAAGAAGGTATAATAGAAGAATCATTTGTAATAAAGGTATCCGATGTTCAAGCGAGTCAAATTGGTGGTGTTTTTTTTTTAATTTTATTTTTATACTACTTATAATTTATTTTTTAGTTTTTGTTACGTTGCACCATAATTGTGTTATTAATTTTTATTTTAGCGCCCAGTAAACTAATTTGTTAAAGTAAATCTGATAATTGTATAGAGGTACATATACGAGGCAAGTTTACAGTAGTGTCCAGAGAGGTGGAGGACAGACGAATCCATAGAAAATAACTGGTAATCCGATTAGAAGTACATGCTACAAGTAATAAGATCAGGTTGTCACTAATTTTCATTAATAGTTCATCTTGCCCCGTTAAATTTAACTATTGAAGGGTAAATCGATACATTTTTCAATTTAACGAACGAGAAAATAATATTTAAAAATAAGATTTCATAACTTATTTATTCCAAGTTGTAAATAGAATTACGATCCAGTGTTGATCTAAACAAAAATATGACATATTCGATTTGTTTTTAACTTTAGTATTAAATATTACATTAGACAAAGATACGATAAACAAATTTAAAAAAAAAGTTTTCTAGAATAATTTGGAAGATTTTTTTTAAATCTTGGAAGCTCAAAGTAGTATTTTACTAATTTTCAAGATTTTTGATAATGTTCAATTTTGCTGTTTTTTGCAATTATCTAAGCAACAAATTACTCTATCCACTTTTATAAACCGCCATTTTGTTGCCTTTTTATGCTCTAAAAGAAAGTTACTTTTAGGTTTTTTAAAACTAATTACCCCCAGACTTATAATTAAAAAAGTAAAAAAAATGGCATTTTTTTGCCTTAATTTGTTTATAAAAAAACTAGCAGCCCGCCCCGGCTTTGCACGGGATTAAGGAAAAATAACAAAAGCCATTAAATTTATTCCCTGTAAACAATATTATATGTTGTTTTATTTTCTGGCAGCAAAATAAATTGATTTTCAGGTGCTCCGACCCGCCTTAGGCGGTTGGCCATGAGGAAAACCGATCCCTACTATTTGGAAGGTTTGACCTTGAGACTTATTATTAGTAAAAGCGAAAGATGTTTTGATAGGAAATTGAAGCGGTTTAAATGGATTTGGTAGATTAGTTGGGATCATCGGTATCCTCAGTATATGAGCTAGTTGACCAGCTGGTGATTCAGTTATATTGGTTGCTACAACTTAATTGTCCTTTATTTCCTTTATAAGTAGCCTCGTCCCATTGCACATGCTAAAATTTGTGATATCTGTCGTGATTATGAAATAAGTTATTTTGATAAGGATTAATACCAAGATAAAAACTTTTAAAAAATTAAAAATTAGTTATTGTGACGTAACTATAACAGTTAGACATATTCTGTCGCGGCATTTTTTGTAGATATGTATTTATATATTCTTCAAAATCGTAGTACATTATTTTATTCTATAATCAATAGTATTCTCAGCGCACGCGATGTAAGGATTTTAAGGTCATTTTTGGTTACATTAATGGCATTTTAGTAAGGATCCCTATTTTTTTTTAATAAAACATAGCCTATGTCACACGGGAATAGTGTAGCTTGCCAACGGTAAAAGAATTTTTGAAATCGGTCCAGTAGTTTCGGAGCCTATTCATTTCAAACAAAAAAAAATCAAACCTTTCCTCTTTATAATATTAGTATAGATATGGCACTGAACTTGGGTTGGAAACACGTAGATTTTCATTGCATAGGTACATAAAAACAAATAAACCTTCCAGATACCTGGATTATTTAAAGTCACCAACACGTTTTTTTATCCACAACTATTAATTAATATATCTGTTAAATATGCAATTTTTATCAAGTAATGCCATGCATTACCATATAGAATTGAATAATAATGACAGTTCGATGGAATAATATTACTCAATCGTTACGTCAAATTTGACAATTTGTGAATTTACTTGTCATTGTATTTGTAGATATACTGTCAATTAGTTTGTGAGTTATTTGTTGTCTACATTCTCTGGTATTATTAGAAAAATGTCTAATAGTGAATCAGATTTAGACGATATGTCTTGTACACCGCCAGACATTTTAAAATTAGCGGCTAGCGCTACAGAAAATCTCCTACCTAACAAGTCAAAAGGTAAATATGATGCGGTGTACAAAAGTTTTATGGATTGGCAACTGGCACAAAAAACATCGTCTTTTTCTGAAAATGTTATCCTAGTGTATTTTGTTGAACTTGCAAAAAAATATAAGTCATCATCATTGTGGACTTATTATTCTATGCTGAAAAGTACTTTGAATATTTACCATAGTGTCCACCTAGAGACTTACATGAAGTTACAGGCATTCTTAAAACGTCAGTCCGAGGGCCATCAACCGAAAAAATCTAAAACTTTTACCCCCGAAGAAATCAGTAAATTTATTAAAGAAGCGCCAGATCATACCTATCTAATGACAAAGGTATTCGTACAATAACGTAATTTTCAGCTTAGAACTTTCCAATTTAATCAAATTATTTTTAGGTAACCTTAATCATGGGGCTAATGGGAGCTTGCCGATCTAATGAATTATATTCTATGAAAACTGAAGATATAGAAGATAACAATGGAGCTCTTATAGTGAAAATACCTTTCACAAAAACAAAGATCCTAGATCATTTACTGTATCAGGTGAATTTTACGATATTTGCAAAAAGTATATAAATCTTCGCCCATCTCATGCTAAATGCCTATCATTATTTTTAAATTATCAGAATGGCAAATGTACTATTCAGAGAGTAGGTAGTAACAAATTAGCTTCTATGGGAAAGCACATTGCTACGTTTTTAAAATTAAAGAATCTCGAATTGTACACAGGACATTCGTTCCGAAGATCATCTGCAACCATTTGCGTTAGCGCAGGCGGTGACATTACAGCAGTAAAGCAGTTAGGGGGATGGAAATCAACCACAGTTGCCGAAGGTTATATAGATGACAACATAACCAATAAAATAAAAAGAGGAAATCAGATTTCAAACGAAATTAACAAACATACTAGCTCTAATTACAATAAAAAACCTTGTACTAGCTTTAGTGCCAGTCCAAGCCCCATGATTTTCAATCACACTCAGATGGCAGACAAAGTTATCCCTGGCATGAATTTTAACAATTGTAATGTAACTATTAATAATTATTATGTAAGTAAATAAACATAAATTTATTGTGTATTAATAACGTTACCATTAATAAAAAATTTTGTTCATTTGAAATATATTTTGCATTTTTTTTTTATAAACTTATATACATAGTTGTGGATAAAGTATAGTATTCAACACGCGCATAATGGCTATTACACACTCAGATGTTACAACACTCGCCTCCGGCTCGTGTTGCAATTTCCTCTTCGTGTGTAATAGCCATCATTATACGCTTGTTGAATAATATACTATTACTGATTTCCCTGGAATAATATAATATAGTTATTTATGCAACTAGTGCGTAAAGTGACCTTTTTTGACGAATGTGAATGTTGTCGCATGAGCCGCAGGCGAATGCGACAATCACATGAGTCAAAAAAGGAACATTTACGCACGAGTTGCATACAATATTTTTTCTACAACCGAATTTCTTTACAAGAAATACAAGTATAGGCCTGATTTTTTTTACGCTTTACTGCGAAATATTATATTTAAAACATATTATTTTAGATAACAAAATATTTATTTTCTAAATTAATCTTACCTTATAATACCGGTACGTAGAAACGCGAAATGCTTGAATTATAAATTAATTGAAATGTCAATCAGTCATTTAAATAAAAATACTTACCCTTATTCATGAACTGATATTTCTGTCATATTAAAAATCAAATTAAAAATTACTAAATATAATATCTAGTTTTGTATGTATTAAACTGCAATAGTTTAACAATTAAATATATTTACACAAATTTACACAATTAAATAATAAAAAAAAGTTTCCTTACCCGGAATTGAACCAGAGTCATCTGGGTAGAAGGTATATACCTTACAATCTCGGCCACTAACACACATAAAAGTATTTGCATAATCTTATACAAAACAGTGCTTATTTTACTTTTTTTCACTAGTGAAAAAAAAACTTTTTTTTTCACTTGTGAAAAAAAGTTAAACTTCACGAACCTTAAACCGTGCGTAAAGGTAATACTTTACGCACGGTTGTAGAAAAAAACATTTTATAGTGGACCAAATAAAAATTCTAGACCATTTTCGAGTTCATTTGAACACGTACAAAAATTTTGATCAAAATCTGTCCAGCTCTACAGAAGAATTATATATACAAAAATTGAAAATGACTTACTTTTGGTTCGAATTATAGCCTGGTATAAAAGATGATTTTCGCCTTTCCTTATCGGGCCCTGGGTCGTAAGTTAACATAACGAAAGAACTGTCAATTATATCAGGAGCTGAACCACTTTTAAATGGTATAAGAATATCAGTGAAAATCTCATCATCAGATAATTCTAACGATTTTTTAATTTCCATTGGAACATTATACGCTCCTAAACAATCAGCGTAATCGTTGTAGTACTCTCTCAGACATTTCCTGTAATAAATTCCTAGTATAAAAATAAATATCAACGTGTAATTAATTAAAACAGTTATATATTAGACTAGTTGTACCCGCGACGTCGTTCTTGTATAAAAAAAATTCCCCTCCACCCCGTTAAAGAGGTGAGGGGAGAAATTTTTATACACCGGATGTTAAGTTGGAAGAAGATAAATACATTTGTGAAAGCCGCATTCAAATCGGATCAGTAGTTTTCATGTGAGGCGCGCACAAACAGACAGATAGACAGACAGACAAAAAAATCTAACCACATTTTTGGGCTCTATATCGATGTACCCGCGACGTCGTTTGGGTGGCGTATTGATTGTTGCAGAAAAATTTGAGGTGATTTTGCTTGTAGAAAAAATATTGATCCTAACTCTTGAGGAAATTAACTTTCCCGCACTTAACTGCTTTGCCTGAACTCCGCTTCGCGTCGTTCGGGCATCGGCAGTTCGCGTGCGGGAAAGTATAACTTTCCGCACTTGTTAGAATATAGTATATTACACTACAAGGGCAGAAAGTTTGAGAGCCCTGCACTGCGCGACATGATGCCCACGGCTTCGCCTCGGGCATCATGGCGCGCAGTGCAGGAATCTCAAACTTTCTGCCCATGTAGTGTATACTATTGTTCTTTGTACTAGGCCGAAAGTACAAAGGAAATTGCCTTCTGTGTTAAAAGCTATTGATTGCTGCCCCGACATTTGCAGTGACAGTGTCAGTGACAGTGACATCAGTGAACGAATAATTTCTTTCGGCCCGCTGTCTGTGCGACATTATCGCGACATAAAAGTTAGGCTTTCTGCCGTAATATGGAAGCAGGAACCACGTACTTTCAGCCTAGTACAAAGAAAATAACTTTTTTACTAATGTGTGTAATAGCTGTTACAATTAGTTTTTTAACAACTTACACTTACCTATAAATTTTTTGTGCTGGCATTTGGCATGATTCTAGAACATTAGAATCACTAAAACTTTTACAAACTTCCTTTTCGCTATCAGTTGGATACGGAACTAGAAAAAACTCCTCTTCAGGATCTTCTGTACGGTTATCATAGGATTTTAGACCATCATCATCTGATCTATTATTCATACTAATATGTGCGGTGCTAATAAAAGTCTTATTTAAATATAGTTCGGACACAGCTACGTTTACTGTAAATAAATAGATGTTGTCTAATTCATTATAAAGGATTAACATGCAGATATACAAAAACACATAGATTCAAGATTCTGAGAAAGATCATTGTTAATTAAGTTAAACTGGGAAAAGAAAAAAGTATATTCACAAAAAAATATATTGCCTCATTATAAAAGACATTTTGATAACATCTGTGAAACTAAATAATCCATTTAAATACTCTATTGTTAAGGAATTATCACAGTAACAAGACCGGCTTATAGGCGATTCAACTGTATGCGAAATATCAACAAACTAACTCATCCAATAAACGTGGAAATTAATAAGTTTTGCGAAAAACGGAAATTCAATTTGAGTTTGGCAAAGTATTTGATCGTTGCCCATCTTTAGCGCACTTTTTAACAATAAAACTTAGGAAAGAAACATTTAAACAGATTTTTGTCAAAGTTTAAATTAATTGACCCATTAACAAATAAAACTTGGAATTTATATAAATTTCTACCTGTATTATATCGTTATTTTTTTAATTTGTAGAGAGTTGTACGATCAAAAACTACCATTTAAAGACCTGTCTTCGATTGAATTGGTTGTAAAGTCGTTGGAGTGTTCAGTACAAAAAATTAGTTTAGTATTGTTATTTATAAAAGAGTTACATATGTAATGGTGTGAGTAAGAGAGAGACAGAAACACACATAAGGTATATTGGTCGGTAAAAACACAGATGAAATATTTACCAGATGTTATTAGTCATAACTATAAGTCCTTTGAATACCGTTTAAACATTCAGTACATTAAAAAGAGATAGATAGACAAAAAACAGTCTGAGCTAATGTATTAATATTATAAAGACCTATCACATTCTTACATATTATTTTATGATTCTGTCACGTAAGTAAACATATAAAGTTTAGTATTTTATATTCATAATAATATTTAGTAATGAGTATTGTATTGTAATCTAAAGAACCGTCACATGGTTGCAGTATATCCTGCTCTATGCTTTTGAGGCTACATAAACAGAGTTTTTAAGAATAGTCGAGAAAATAAAGCACTAAAATCAGCAAAACCTTCAAAATTTGTAAAGTAAGATGGATCGGAATGCGATTTTTTGCATTCGATTCGTTAGAACATCAAGAAATTTTTCATAATATACATTCCGAACAAACAATAGATAGAAAAATTACAACTCGGTAAGTATTGCTGGAAATGGGTTCAATTTTTGTATTTGGGGTTTTTGGGTTCGCTGAACAAAAATATCGTGATAGTGATGGTCTCCAAGACAGACCCTCGTCTGCAGGAGGTTTATGCAAATTCGATAAGAAATGAGTTTGTACTCGGTACTAGGAGGTTTTTAGGGTCGCTGAACACGAATAGCATATAATTATTTTGCTAAATCATTCCCATACATATTTATGAACCCAGGCGAGTCTATAGAAGTATAACTTCTACCAGCAATCCCACTGACTGCCACTCTTTAGAGTGTACACTTGCCATTGAATCCACGTAAGTCAAATTTACCTTGATTGTATGAAACAACGTGGCATCCATGACAATAGGACAATTTCACCAGTTGATGAACCGGACCCAAATCGAAAAGGAGGTGATCTCATTTGAGTATTAGAATCTGAAGATCGCCAACGAATACATTGATCTACTGATGTAAAACAAATTATTGATAATGTTTTTTAAACTCTCGTCAAAGAAAACATGGACAGTAACGAAGCCTACATGAAACAGCGAATTTGACTAAAAAGCCATTATACACAGTCAGAAAAATTGTAAGTAATCCTATTATACCAAGAAAAACAAGAAGGGGTATTTCTCGAAAGGTCGATCGTGCAGATGAAGATCTTATTCTTCGCAAAGTGTATGCCTTGTATGAAGAACAAATTGTACCCACACCAGATATTTTAGTTGACAGGATTAACATCGTGAACACTAAAATTACATGCGCTAGAACAACTGTTTGGAAGTGTTTGCAACGTATAGGGTTTAAATACAAAAAAGTAGATAAAAGATAGGTATAGTTTTCTTCAAAGTTAATTTTTGTTTTTTTTGCATTCATACTTAAGTACAGCAAAAAATGCCGACCCTCAAAAACCCACTAACAGATACAAAATAGTAGTTGCCAAATGTAATCTGAAACAGAATACACAGAAAATAATGTAGTGGAGTGCCTGGAGCATTCAAAATGTTAAAACCTCGGATTAGAGTTATAGTGAATGAATTTATATAATCGACGTGGGGTTTTGTTTTTTATACTATAAATTACAATGTTTACCAAAAATTTTTTTGTGCTTTCAATTTTTTCATTGATTAAACAAATTATTATGAAAAATTAATTTTTGAGCATATAATTTTACTTTAAATAGTAATTTTTTTTCATTTATACGTTAAATTTCACCTGAATAGACATAGAGGAACATCTTTCGAGAATACCTGTGTATAAAAATAGCAGTAGAGATTTCGAACAGGTAATAAAACTTGGAGGGGAGAGCAAAGCGGCAGCTGCTATGTAGAGCCTATCCGAGCGCGAAATAACTAGGAAATCATGGATTTCAAACGCTTACTAAAATTTTTGAAAATAAGTTACTGGAGCTTGTAAATAAAAATAAAACGTCAAAACTATGGATTACTTATTTTCGAATGGTTACTATATTGTAGGACTTCATTGGTGAGATTGGGAGATTGGAATTTACATTTATATAGTATTGAGCTAATGATTCCATTATTTCATGCATCAGGGTATTTTCCCTATACGAAGGCTTCACAAATTTATCTACAAGATATGGACCCGACAGAGTTTAAAAAACTTTCGGAAGGATATTTCACATCTAGGCGCGCGGATAAGCGCTACATAGCAGCTGCCGCTTTGCTCTCCCCTCCTAGTTTTATTACCTGTTTGAAATCGCTACTGCTATTTTTATACACAGGTATTCTCGAAAGATGTTCCTCTGTGTCTATTCAGGTGAATTTTAACGTATAAATGAAAAAAAAAACTATTTAAAGTAAAATTATATGCTCAAAAATTAATAATAATAATAATTTGTTTAAACAATGAAAAAATTGAAAGCACAAAAAAATTTTGGGTAAACATTGTAATTTATAGTATAAAAAACAAAACGCGACGTCGATTATATAAATTCATTCACTATAACTCTAATCCGAGGTAAAAACATCCAGGCACGCCACTAATGACTATTGTATTAAACGCTAGTTAGTATTGATAAACCTATCATACTGAGAATTAATTAATGCTTGGCAATATTACTTTTGTTTGCGTTCTGTAAAGAGAAAGTCGCATTATCATAAAAATTCCAATTTTTATTGATCGGTTTGTTTAGTTACTGATTAATATTGGTTGATAATAATTCTAGTCAACGTGGACTGAAATAAACCAATAATTTTAATCTATTTCCTATTTAATTTTGAAATGGATTGGTTGTCTGCCACGCGTCCTTACTATCTTACCTTGACAAAAGTTTTAGGATTAAGATACCGAATCTTAAATAAATGACAATCCATTATGGAATCGCAAAGATCATTATGGCTCGTAATTTGTACTTAAACGCAATCGATAAAGCACGCCGGGAAGGAAAGTTCATTGTCTATCTTGATGAAACTTGGTACGACACTCACAACATTTTGAAGAAAGGATGGAGCGACCAATGTTTTAAATGCTCTGTAAAAGCTCCACCAAACAGAGGAAAACGCGTGGTCATTTTACATGCTGGAAATGAGAATGGTTTTGTGCCAAACTGTTTTCTGCCTTTGGCCAAAAATATTTTAAGTTCTTCAGCAGATTATCATAAAAACATGGCTTCTACATTATTCGAAAAATGGTTTGGAGAGCAACTGTTACCAAATATACCTCAAAATTTAGTCATAGTGATGGACAATGCTCCTTACCAGATACCTAGATAGCATAGGGGTAGCTCATTCTTCAGCATCTTTAAAAAAGGATTTGCTTTTTTCATTAATATCTTTAAATGTTAAATCAAGTTATGTTGTCGATAGTATGACTGAGCAATATGGACATAATGTAATTCGTTTACCACCTAATTATTGTGTATTTAACCCCATCGAGTTGATTTGGAGCAACCTTAAAAGAGAAGTCAGAAAGAAAAATGTGACCCCAAGATTATCAGGAAGTGTGATTAACACTATAACGGAAGTTGTTGTAGATATTTCGCATGAATTATGGTATAATTGCGTTGGCCATGTTCATAAAATTGAATAGTTATAGATTAGGTACTTCCAGTTCATTCCTGTTTTATCGATTTGAATGACACATCTAGTGAGGATGATACTTCTGACGAGCATTCGTTTTTTTTTATATGATTTAGAATCTAAATCTGTATCATTTGGTACTCATTTTCGTAGCAGGTTTTTTATCTATTTTCCTTCTCGACAGATGTAACCTTGACGTAGTGAGAAAGCTTGTGTGCTTTAATCATTATAATGTAAAGTCTGTAACGATCGTTTTTCGAAATCCACCTGACTATAGGTTGGCATTTATTTTAAGTTTTATTGCGTCGCGGTGGTGGGAAGACGGCGATGTGTTTTCTTCGACAGCAAATTATTTCCATTCGGTCACTTTCTCGTAGTTTCTTCAACTAATTAGAAACATATTTTAATACTTCTACCCTTCGATAATAAGTAAGTAAATTTTAGCTTCAGTATAAATTTTATTTTTATTAAATTATCCAAATTGCGGTGAATTTGTTATTTTAAAATTGTACTAACACTTAATTTCAAATACATTTGCTATCGTAAAAGTCAGTTTTTTGTGATCATAAAATATATAAACATGTGAATATAATTAATTTTTTCTCGTTAATATGGAGAACCAGATACCAAATATATTTGATTGTAAATTATTAAAGGTTGGAGTTTTGATTAGAATTTCATTATTAGGGTATATTGCCAAATCAAGAAGGGCCCTAGTAGGAGAATTATCTTAAAACCAATAAAGAAACGATGACAAGCCGTCAGCCATTTTGTTCCTGACCAGAGAAGTCGTCACAAAAGGAAAAACCATCCCGGGATAGTTTATAAAGGAAGATTTATTAAGAAAAGTCTGTACCATCCTTGAATTAAAGAAGGAAAGAATTCCTGATGATAGTCAAGGCTCCACCGAAATAGAAGAGTCTGGAATAAAATAAGATAAGAGAATGATTAATTATATATTTTTTTTAAATTTCTTAACTTAACTTGATTTAATAAATCATCCTGAAACTGATTTTTGCATTTTATTTGTTTGTCTGTACTTTTGCGCCCTGAATTTATGTTTTGGAGAGAATTGATAAAACTCAGAAGGAAGTCACGAACCCAGGAGCTAGCCTAAAGTAAATTAGGGTTATATAAGTCAGACTAATACATCTCAGATTATAAGCAATCTTTAAAAATATTTCAAATATTTGTAAAATCGTAAATATCGAGTATCTAAATAATACAAGTGAAGTCCGATCCTGCACCAAGCAGTTAAGTAAATTGTCGGCATGAAGTGTAAATGGAAAAAAAAACAAAAATTAACTTTGACCGAAACTATACTTATGGAATCATATCGTTTACGGATATGGCGAAAGGAATATTTACACAAAATGAGAAATTTCTTTATTATTAGATAGTTTTATGAAAAAACATATTCTTTATTAAAGGTTCTGTACTTGTTTTCCCCTTAATTATCTAGATATTTATTTAAAACAAATATGTAATGTCAAGTAAATACAATATAAAATATAAAATTCTTTAAGCCCGCCCTCTCCACCTGACGTCCCTTTAACGTTTCGACTTTATCAGCGGATACTCTTAAATTCTACATAAGTCAGTTACTATAATTGAGAATGTACTATACACTACAACCTCGATAGACCGGGAGATAGTGACAGATTTTAGACGCGATTTAGGCCAGTATGCCTTTTTCAGTACATTATACTATTGACAATTCGATGATAACAATCAATTAATGGAAGTGTCATCGTGTGTTCTTCATCTATAAAAAAGTTAACAAATTTGTTTAGACATTAATTATTTTTATATGATTTTACTCAAGCTGCCATTTATGCTAAAATAAAATTTGATCAAAGTATTACTCGAATGGCCATTGGCATACCGTTAGTGTGAACCTAGCAGGTGGGCATACCCAGGTAGGTAGTAAGATGGCTCGAAAAACTGCAGGAATATGATGTTGAAATCGAGCACAGACCTGGAACAAGACATTGTAATGCTGATGCACTTTCCAGAAGACCTTGTCGACCTGATTGCCCCCATTGTACCCGTATGGAGCAGAACGAGGAAAAACTTGCCTTAGTTAAGGTTGTGCCAGAAGACAAGAGCTCTATGCTGGAGGAGCAACAAGAAAACGATCCCGTTCTGAGAAAGATTCGAGAGTGGAAGAGAATGGACCGTTGTCCGTTGTGGAGAGAGATATCCTCATCCTCTCCTGCTTTAAAAGCATACTGGTCCCAATGGAACTCTTTAATTTTGGACGGTGGGCTCGTTAAAAGACTTGTAGAAAATTCCAAGGGCACAGAAACAAGGAAACAAACAGTGGTCCCAAGAAATGATGTACCAGGAATGTTAAAACAGATGCATAATGATAGTTCTTGAGGACATCTGGGTATCACGAAAACGCTGCAAAAGATCCGAGATAGATTTTACTAGGTAAATTGCACTAATGATGTTAAAGATTGGTGTCGCAAATGCACTACATGTGCTGCCAGTAACGGTCCGCACCGAAAACCGAAGGCGGAAATGCAGCAATACCTGGTTAGAAGTCCTTTTGAAAGAATCGCAGTAGATGTATTAGGGCCACTTCCACAGACCGATGTAGAAAACAAGTACATCTTTGTTGTCATGGACTACTTCACTAAATGGGTTGAAGCCTATGCAGTTACCAATCAGGAAGCCACCACTTTAGCAGATATATTGGTTGAAGAATTCGTAAGCCGATTTGGGGTACCACTAGAATTACAGTCAGACCAAGGGAGAAATTTTGAGAGCAAGCTGTTTCAAGAAGTTTGCCAAAGATTAGGCATCCACAAAACGAGAACCACAGCGATGCACCCTCAGTCTGATGGAATGGTGGAACGAATGAACCGGACTATAACCAACTATCTGTCAAAAGTGGTGTCAGAATGTCAGAGGGATTGGGATCGACATATTCCACTATTTCTAATGGCAATTCGATCGGCCATTAACGAATCAACTGGCCAAACGCCTGCGAAGGTCCTGTTCGGTAGAGAAATGAGGCTACCATGTGACTTGGTGTTTGGTTGTAAACCTGGTGAAGAAATGGCCCGTGAACAATATGTCTTCGATCTTCAGAATCGAGTGGAGAATATACACAACCTGGTGCGTGGGAAACTTCAATTATCTAGTGATCGGATGAAGAGGTACTATGACACGCGGACATTGGAAAAGAGTTACCAAGTTGGAGATTTAGTCTGGCTCTATAACCCCCGACGACGTCGAGGTATTTGTCCCAAATTACAGAAGAACTGGGAAGGTCCATACACCATCAAGAAGAAGATTAACGATGTCATTTATCGGATCGTGAAAATTCCCAGAGGGAAACCCGTCGTGGTCCATCATGATCGTTTGGCGCCTTACCAAGGAAACCACAGTGGAGATGCGCAGCAACTCCAAGAAGATGGTTTGGCTGGCTCAGGGAGTGTGCGGGATTTCGATGTAGGAAATAACATTCCAGGAGGAATGAATCTAAGGAGGGGGCAGTGTAACGGGATAACCGTAAAGGAAAGTACCTTAATTTAAAAGATAGTTATTCTAGAAACATTTAAACACACTAACTAGATTAAATAATGTTGTATATAAGGGGATGTATGGGCAGTTAACGTCAGTTCAAGTTCAAATATTCACAAGAGTTCATTGTATTGTCAAGTAGTTAGACGTTATCCAGCAGACTTCTGTGTATCTTAACAATTTTGTAAATAAATTGTGTAAAAGTCCCCATAAGTGTTTCAATACATAAATTTTGTCATGTGTCTTTGTTATAAACATACGTCAATTTTGATAAATTAATGTTTTATTTCATTTTTGAGAAAAGTAATTAATTTTTTTTTAAATCTTTGCTGCAAAGTACCTACCGCCTTCATGCCAACTAAGATGGAAAAACTATACCTGTGTTGTTGTAAGTCTTATCAGTTACATCAGGTACTTGAGAACAGAATTGGTCTAAATTTATTTTGGAATTTGTTGGTGTTATTTCATCGACATCATCGTTTTTGCTTTCGAGATTGGTGTCAATATTTTGCACTAGTTGCTCAGTAACTCTTCCTGTAATTATATCTTCTGTTAAAGATTCTTCTATGCAGGTTTCGTAACCGTCTTTTTCCGATAGAGATGGTTGTGTTACACTGTCATTAACAATTCGCTCAATAGGTTTCACAATACCGTTTTTAACCGTTTGTAAGTCACTTTTAAAACTAATATCTACATCACTATCACTTTTTTGACGAAATTGTTGATTTAAGTTAATAATATTGTTTTTCCAACAGTCATCGGTCTCAATGTGAGGTATCTTTTGACCTAAATCCTCTACATCTGAGGTACACGAATGACTATAAGAATTATCGTCTTCTATACAAATATTCACTACATCTAAACACTCTTGAAATTCCTCTATACACTCTTGAAAATCTTCTAAACATGTTTGGTCCTCTTCTGTGTCCTAAAATACAAAGAAAATTCTCTTAGAAAATAAATCAAAATTAAACCAAAATCCAGCGTAAGAGAAACCTTTAAAATGAAAATGAAAAAACCGATAAAGGAATAAAACTCAAGAAGAAAGTAGCTGAGTCATACAATGAAGATGCTAATTAAACTACAGAAGCAATTTTTATTTGACGATCTCCAGAGTATAAGAAATGGTAAGAAATAACAAAATTAAAGAGCTTTTTAAAAATTTTTTTAATAAAGGAAAAGACAACCCGAGTAATGTAATCGATTTACAGAAATGTATAGAAAAATTGGTCAATACTTGATGACAGAATGTCAATAACAAGGACTTTCAAGAAATACCTAAAGAAAAGTTTTAATCAAAGAATAGAAAAACAGAAGTGGAAATAATGATACAAGAAAACTATGTGAAAGAAAGGCCAGAAAAAGATCAGAACTGAAGTAAGAATTATATAAAAAGTAACATAAATTGTCCAGATTACAAAAACAGCAAAATGAAGTAACTTTTGATGGAAACCGCTGATTCAGAAAAAAAAAACAATAGAAAATTATTTCAGCTTCTAAAATGCTGATTAATTAAAATTAAACAATTCAAGATTAAATTAAAAAGATAGCTAAAGAATGGTAATAGGATTCGTAAAATATAATCTAAACACTACTAGCATGCATTTAAATTAAGTGTTGTAACTACCTGACTTGCACGAGAAATAGTATCTCCACAAGATAAAGGTTTGGCAACAGTTAATGTAACGACACCTTTCGGAGCGCCCTTTAGTATTTTTACAGCTTCATCTAAAGTTGCATGTTCTACATTGATACCATTAACAGAAAGTAATCTATCTCCCGGAATAAGCCGACTATCTTTACATGCGACTCCTCCGGGTACTAACGACCTAATTACTATCACAGACTCTTGAGAATTAAGTGGATCCTAAAATAAATGATTGGTTTCATATCTGATTCACATTTAGTACGAAGGATTAACAAAACCTCCTTTACGGAATGCTAGTATATAGAAAGAAGTCGAATTCTTAATATCCATGAATATTTTAAAGAACTCCATAGATTTTTTATCGGAGGTGGAGAAGGAGCTCTGAGTGGCACTCCAACAGCAACAATGGAAATCTTAATAGACTTTCCTGTTACTTACATAAGCAAACCTGAGTAACATTTTTGTTAAATTAGGACACAAGCAGGAAATTGGAGAAGACTTCCAGGATATGGTTCCCAAATACCTGTGTAAGCAAAAATTTCAGGTAGAATTACATCAACGTAAGAAATGACAATATGATACCACTCAAACCAAGTTTTAGGGAAATACGTGGTACAAAAACAAGTCTAGCATCTTTTTTAACTTTAATTGATTATATTCAAATGAAAAGCAGTTTCACACAAAAAAAATGAGCTAAATTGTACAACTTGAACGGTTTTTGGGACGTTGAACACAAATATTATAATGGCAATTTTCTCTATCGTATCAGTTTTAAACAGGCTTTGAAAAAAAAACACCTTGGAGTGAAGATCAATGGTGAACTGATTAATACTATTCGATATGCCGACGACACGATCATTTTGTGCGACAGTATCCAGGGTCTTCAAGAGCTATTAGATTATGTAAATAATACAGGACGAATAATGGGTCTAAAACTTAATGTCTCTAAGACAAAATTCATGGTATTCAGCCGCCAACCATACGCCGATGCTTCCCTTCACATAGACTAACAAGACATCGAAAGAGTTACCCATTTCAAATATCTGGGATGCTACATCACAGAACAACTAGACCCAAATAAAGAGATAAAATGCAGAATTAAAACAGCTAGAACAACTTTTTTAAGAATGAGATCTTTCTTCTGCAACAGTAACTTAAATTTAAAATTACGTCAAAGAATGATTAAATGTTATATTTGGTCTGTGCTGTTATATGGAGCTGAGACCTGGACTCTAAAGGCTGATACGATTAATCGCCTAGAAGCGTTTGAGATGTGGTTGCATAGAGGAATGCTACGAATACCCTGGACAGCTTTGCAAACCAACGGATCAGTATTAAATAGAGCAAATGCCGTTCGTGAATTATTTACAACTATTAAGATAAGAAAGATAGCATACTTAGGGCATGTTCTTAGAGGAGACCGATACAAAATCCTTCAGCTTATAATGAAGGGTAAGATTGAGGGCCGCAGAGGGATTGGAAGGAAACAGATATCATGGCTTAAGAATATTCGAGATTGGACTGGAATACGTAGTGCTGAACAACTATTCAGATTAGCTGAAAATCGTGAACAACTCGCCAACGTTAGGGAGACCTGATATGGTACCGAAAGAATCGCCTAGAAGCGTTTGAGATGTGGTTGTATAGAGGAATGCTACGAATACCCTGGACAGCTTTGCAAACCAACGAAGCAGTATTAAATAGAGCAAATTCCGTTCGTGAATTATTTACAACTATTAAGATAAGAAAGATACTTAGGGCATGTTCTTAGAGGAGACCGATACAAAATCCTTCAGCTTATAACGAAGGGTAAGATCGAGGGCCGCAGAGGAATTGAAGGGAAACAGATATCATGGCTTAAAAATATTCGAGATTGGACTGGAATACGTAGTGCTGAACAACTATTCAGATTAGCTGAAAATCGTGAACAACTCGCCAATGTAATTGCCAACGTTAGGGAGACCTGATATGGCACCGAAAGAAGAAGAAGATCAGTTGACCTTGCAATCTGGAGTTTTATGGAAATTTGATGCAAAATCAGTCAAAACTCGTTACTCGTGGGGTTTTTCTCATGATGGAGTCGCTGAACACAAAGATCATACAAACGATGGCACCTTAAAGTGCTTGTTGTCCTACGGGAACTTCCTCTTTGCTAAAAATTGGATATTTTGAGCTTTTTACAAAATATTTAGGAAAGTGTCTAATGGGTAGATCAGCAGAAAATCTTCTTTGTGTTAAAATATTTGAACTATGCTTACTCACATGTAACAAAATTATTTAGCAGCATCAAAAGAAAGAATTTTAACTATACTGTTTTGATCATTTTTTAACCAGGTCAGTAGAGTTCATTTTTTTTTAAACGCTAAATTAGGACTTTGCTTCGGGTTCAAAAAAATATTTTAAATACTATATTTAAGATTCAGTTTTATAAATGTTGGAAAACCGTAAGCATTTTGTACGGGATAATTAATACGTTAAAAAAATTAGCGGTGTAAAAAGATTTGAAAAGTTTTATTAGATAAATACCTCATAATCTAAGATAGAAAATCCTAATCCATGATCTCCTTTTACTAATTCCACAATTGTTGGTCTATCACTCCACATGGGCAACCCTTTTATAACTTCTAAAGATTTGGATCGACTAACATTTTCACTAAGTATACTTGAAGCGATCGAAGTTTCAGATTTAGCTTTCACCATATGGGCATTTTCATTAATTGCAAAAAGTGTTTGTAGACTACCAGCCAGGATTTTCTGAAAGAGAAAAATATGATTATCCAATGGGGAAAGTAAACAAAAATGTTAATGTATGTATTTAACAAAATTTGACAGTAATAAACTCCACCTTAAAAATCTACAATTTGGAAAATTATTTATTATATTGATTATTTCAATTTGTCCTAAATACATTATCGCTTAACCCTAGTTTTATAGTCTAGTCGAGAAGTTGATTTCTTGCGAAAAATAATTACCAGTCTCCTAAAAATATGGGTGATAGCTCAAACGATCCAGAATGGCATTTAGAGAAAGACCATTTTTCGATTTTTTTCTGGAGATAAAAATTACAATTGTTATTAACAAAATAAGAACTGAAAAATCCAAGCAATGTTGTTTAACTACAAAAATTATTATAAACAAAGTATAAATATTTTTTTAATTTTTATGGCGTGATCTTGTAAAGTATGTATATAAGAATGGCTCTACGAAGCGAAAAATTTTTACGGCAATTATTTAAACATTTTTTTTCATTTACAATTAAGACAAAAGTTCAAGAAAATTTTGTTAGTTAACAATTGTTTAACTTGTTGAAAAATTAACTTTAAGTAAAATTTCCAACGGGAATAAATTATTTATAGTGTTCAGAACACACCATAATTTTTTCAAATTTAAAAAATAATATTCAATACCTTAAATAAATTAATTAATGTGCCGTACTCGCTTGTGACCTACACGCGCGCAACCTAAAAATGTCGCGCGCAGACCTATTTTCAGCGATAAATTAAAATTATAAATAACGGAGATAGAGTTCCGGCACTTTGGACTTTTTTATTGGAAATTTTCTCCTCTTTAACGAGCTTTTTTCAAAATTTTTTAAATGTTAATATTTTTCGAGTTACGAACAAAAAACGAAATATCATTTGTTTTTTCATCTTATTTTGTTAATAACAATTGTAATTTTTATCTCCAGAAAAAAATCGAAAAATGGTCTTTCTCTAAATGCCATTCTGGATCGTTTGAGCTATGACCCATATTTTTAGGAGGCGGGTAATTATTTTTCGCAGGATATCAACTTCTCGACTAGACTATTAGTTAAATCAGGGGTAAATTAATACGTAAATGCTAATATGGACAAAGCAAATATTTACCCTGGCCTTAAAGGCTTCTCGATGTTGTGAAGTATCAATTATTCGAGTCGGGATGGGATATCTAGCGCAAACTATGCTAACAAAATTTGGTAGTTGTTTTAATATTGACACCACCTCTAAGTGATTTAAACCCAGTAACTGTATTCCATTAACCTGAAATATTAAGAAAATTAATGGACTTGGTTAATATGTTACATTTGGATTCTCATATAAAGGAATCTTTGATCTTAAAATGCTTCAAGTTATATTAAATATTTTAAATATTCATTTACTTATTATACACATTAAGCTATGTTAACAGTGTAACACAATTCTAGCAATATGTATCAATGTAAATACACAAATAAAACTGATCCACAAGGAATATTCCCATAAAAAAGTTTTTTTAAAGGAATACAAAATAAAAGAATTTATGATAAGACATTATTTTAATAATTTACAAGTTCAGTCAATATTTCATTAGTTGTTAATCAATTGTTTTCTTGCAAAGATCTTTTAAAAAAAATGTTTTAACATGCCTTGGCAAACGCTGTAGGAACCACTCAGAACGTTATCTTATATTTCTGAACTCGTAATCGTGAAACGAAATGCGTTCGGGAAATGCATTTAAGACGATCAAGGATGATAACATCTGATATGGAACGATATGTTCAGTTAGAAGCGCAAAGAAACCGCATAGTGACGGCACGGCAGTTAATTAATCATCTTCTTGGAGCTCATAATGTGATTGTTTCCAGACATACCACCTACAGAATGTTAAGAGAACGTAATTTGGTTAGCCGAAGACCTTGGAGATGCCAGTTTTTAAATTGAGGGAACCCACCAGTCGACTGCGTTGGGTACATAAACATGCAGCATAAATGTCACAATATTTTTTTTACCGATGACTCTCGGTTTGGTTTGTATTCAGATTCCCGAAGGATACCAGTATGGAGAGAACCTGGCACAAGAAGTCAAACGCAACATACACAAGAAGTTTATATCTACAGAGGAGGCGCAATTATGGTACGGACATGAATTTCGCTTGGCAGTAGAACTGAGTTCGTTTTGTTAGATCGTTTTTTATCATCAGAGCGCTACATTACAAATGTTATAGAACCTGTATTTGTTCCATACGTGCAAAATATTGGTTCTGGTTTTAATTTGATGCACGATAATGCTACTCCAAATACAGCCATAATAAGAAATTTCTTGGAAGAGCAGAATTTTCCAGTTTTGCCCTGGCCAGCTCAATCGTCTGATTTCAATCCTATTTAGGATATGCTCCAGCAAATAGATTTTTAAAGACCATAATCAATTTCAAAATCGCAATCAACTGTTTCAATCCCTTCAAAAGTGATGGATGGCGATTCCTCAAGAAGATCTGGATAACTTGATCCTCAGTACAAAAAGAGGCTGTAGAGCCATCATAAATGCACGAGGAGGCCACATTTCTGACTAATTTTTTTCTCTTTGCTCCATTTTCAATTTTTTTTATCAAAAATTGAATTGAATTGTTTTTTGCAAACATTTTAAATTGTTTTTATTTTTTTATGAAAATGAGTCATTTTGATATTTTTGTTCATTAACCTCTTCCTACGTATTAAGCTAACACCAGTTATTTTATGAAATACTTTTGAACCATTTTATAAATAAAGTTTTTAAACATCCCTAGATTTTGAACATGTGTGTAGCAGGTCAACAGTCATTTATATAATTTTGATATAATGTTGATAACACAGGCATTCATATACTATGGGCAAATGTCTTGGTATGTCAACAATCATCAATAGAATGTAGGTAGCTCTGAATGATATGGTATGACGGCATTCATTTGAATAATCTTGGTATCTCTGAGAAACTTGTTCTGTCAACAGTCATTTATATAATGTTGATAACTTTGAATGGTATGGTATGTTATGCCAACATACATTTATGTGCTGTTGGTAGCTTCAAATGTCATGGTATATGAATAATCATTAATAAATAGAATGTTGGTAACTCTGAGTGGCGTGGTATAAATAATATGGAATGTGGTAGTAAGTGATTAAAAAAAACATTACCTCAAGTAATTCATCCCCTGATTGTAAAATGCCGTTTTTTCCCACAGGTCCATCTGGTAGAATATTTCGAATGTAATGATGAGGTCTGACTTCTTTACCATCTTCAACATCTACTGTACCTTCTAGAGTAATACCTAAACCTCTTGTACTCTCTTTTTCCATCTGAGCAATCTTAAAAAAATTATCAAACACTATTATTGACGTACATACATACATACATACATACATACATACATACATACATACATACATACATACATACATACATACATACATACATACATACATACATACATACATACATACATACATACATACATACATAAATACATCATACATATTTGACATATGTCAGAAATCGAATATCTATATCAAATACCAGAAAATGTTTGTCAACAATCAAATAAAAAACGTCAACAAAAGAGTAGAGATTAAAGAAAAATATTAATTATACAATCACGTTATTTAAAAAATGGATAACGCAAATATCTGATATTTTGGTTAGTGATTGAATAATAGATGTCAGAAAAAATCGAAAATTAAAACAGTTAAAAGTAGACTTCAAAATGACAGTTTCAACTGTCAAATATGACAAATCAAATATCAAGCATAAAAATACTACATTGTGTGTTATAAACATACTCAATATTTAATCTGAAATTACAGCTATATCATACATAGGATTTGATGAATGTCAAAAATTGATAGTCAAATGTCACATATCAAATGTCAAAAATCAAATGTCAAACAAAAATGAATTAAAAAGTTTCTAAATCAAATTCTCAGAAAAAAAATTATAAAACATTTTCTTTCTTTGGTAAAAATTTTTATAGTCTCTATATAAATTGTAGGTACTAATAGGCTACTTGACACATAACTAATTTCATACAATAAATGAGTATTTCTTACAGCATTTAGCTTACGAAAACGAAATATATCGATTTTAATAACTAAATGCGTAAGATTAATTTAAAAATTCAATTTAAAAAATGTGTTTAATTTGAATCGCCGAAAACGCTGTCGGCCATGTTGTGACGTCATACAAATTGTAAACAAAACGAGTAATTTGACGTGGTGTTATTACAAGTATAAATATTTCGATAAAAATCACGTTCTTAATCTATTTTTGATTTATTGAAAAACAATAATAAATTCATTATGGACGTTGGTTTCACAAAAGCAGACAGCACAAATTGGCCAAAAATTGATACATTAATGGTTCGTACTTTCTTTGTCTTGAATCCAGATTTCTGCTCTGCTGAGCTAAGAAATGTCAAGACTTCTATGTAAGTACAGTTGTTAAATAGGATACATAAAAAGGAAGAATGAGTGTATTTATTCTTTTCAGAAGGGATTCAAAAGAACCTAATCATTTATGTCATAAGTATCGTAACCTCTGAATAATGTAACTAACATCTATTTGTATTCCTTGATGTGTTTTTGCATTCTCGGACGATGCAATAACGATAATTACTGTATTTTTTGTGGAAATTAGTTGAAATCATGTTTTTAAAGTAAAGTACACTGGAAAATTGTTTGTGTTTATATGTCAAATGATTGCTTACAATACGTATGACGTCATAAAATGGCGGACAGCGTTTTCGCACCTACATGAAGAGATGGATTTTAAATTACAGTTTTGTGGTTTTGTAGCATTCTTAAAAAACCTAAATAATAAAATTTCTTTTTTTAAACACTTTCCTACTTATTACCACCCTGTGTTCTTAACTTATGGCACGGAGCACAGCTGAACTAATTTTGTAACGTTTTTAACGGTCAAATATATCTGACTTTATAACTGACCAAAGAGATTGCGTGTTCAGAATCAGACGATTAGGAGAGAGACGCTATTAAAGAGCCTAGCAACGGATTTTTGTGAAGTTGGGGTGTAGCTTTCGAAGTAATAACTGCTCTGTGAGAGTTAATTCCAATTTTGGCGGTTTTTTTACCTTGAGACGCTTAAAATGAAAAGTCTTTTAGCGTTTCTAATAAAGTTAAAGTCAGTTTAGAGTGATAGTGAATACTTCTGATGAAAAGTTATCGATAATTACCGATGTTTGAGGCTTATAAGTAGCTGAATTTTGCCGCATTACCGAAATTAGGTTTGTACCTAATTATACTACCTAGGAACCAAACTGTAAGTCTTTTTATTGAATTATTACTATTTCTTTACTACAAGAAAAGATTGAGTGCCATTTATTTCTTTGGATTTTGGATTTAATTGTCCACTACATAATAACTATCCACCTATGGAAAAGTAATGTATTTAGTGTTCGTAAACGACCGTAAATAACTCAGTTCATGAAAAAGCCGGGGTTTGTGAATTTAGTGTAAAGTTTAAATAGCTACGTTCAATTGTAGTTATACCTACGTAACACCTGATAAAATCAACAGTGGTTGCGGTGTACAGGGTGTGATTTAGTTTTTTTGTAACGCATTTTATTGATACCATTTTGTATCTTTCAATATCACTCATATGTATCATTATTAAACTTAAACAGTTATCTGGTACTCCATTTTTTTAACTCGAGTTAAAATTTTAAGCTAAAGGAGATTTAGTATTTCTTAATTTAACATTTTGTCACACTTTAATCTCTTTTATTTCACGTTTTGCTTAATTGGGTACACAAAAAATTAACAAAACAATATTCCTTAGCTGTTATTGGATGTGTAGTATTAGTTATCTTTATGATTAAACACTAATGTGTTTAATAATGTGATATCATATTTATGCTGTTAGTATGTTATATGTTTATTATTCTATTTCTTGTACATCTGACTTATTACCACCTTGAGTACCTAATAAATATTGTTTATTGTTTAACTATATGTTTTTCTTTCCGACCTGGTGTATGTTATTCTGATCTGTCTTAATCAATGGAAAGAACGAGACGTATCTAAATAATAAATTTTGATTTATGAAAACATCTTTATTTCACTAATAGAACTGTAGCCATTGTGATAAGTAAAAAAAAGTAAGTATAACTTTATCTTTCTAGCTTTACAAATAAGAGTGTGTAATTTTAACTTTACCTACAACAGTTGATAAATTATTGTATCCAACATACATATTTAATTTTTTTCCTTTTGGGTTTCTTAAATTTTCCCATCCTTAGGATAAAAAAATAAGTGGCGCCCATATTCCTTTTCCCTTTTCCATCATTTCTTTCATTTTCTCTTTTGCCCTTTTCTTAATTTCTTTTATCTTTTACTTTTCTAGTAAATATACTTCTTTTTATCTTTCCAATACTATATATTATCATCTCCCCTGAGTGCCGTTCGCATATGTGACCCTCTCAAAATCGAGCATTCAACATCATTAGAAAAAAGAGGTTACAGTTTTATAGGTGTTGAAAAAATATAGTAATATTTTTTTTACCTTAGTAGCACAAATATTAACTATTTAGGACCTAGTTTAAAAAAGAGTCAACTAGCCTATTATACTTACAACAATTTCGACGTTATCATCCAAAGTCTTTCTCCATTTTTCGTAAATTTTATCACAACTTTCTATAGTAAATTGTAACGATCGAATTTCTCCTCCTATTAGAATCTCTTTTTCTTCATTTATGATGTTATTAGCTTCCAATAAAATAGCGGAATCAAATTCAAAGCTCGTACGTGACTCTCCGTCGTTCTCAATGGGCAAATAATCCATTTGCTAAAATAGTAGACAAACATATATTTTTATATTGAATCAACATAACATGCTCCTGTTGCTATCTTTATTATAGCTTTTGATTATAGGATTTTTGTACCTCTAATAAAGACGTAAATATTTAGAGCACCTTATTATCAAGATTATAATCCAGCAAAATAATTTTTTATTTTAAATCATAAAATACATAAAAAATAAAAAATAAACATGAATTAAAATTTTGTACGTTGTTTGCCTGCAAGGGTGAGCATGAATAGAAGCCTGTTTCCCTTTCATTAACGCACATATTCATAAGCGCTATAAGAGGTACAAGGGTTGTCTTTTTAAATTTACATATAGCCCTAAAGACAAAAAATATATAGGCTTAGTACTATATTGCTTTTTAAAATATGTCCCACCAAGATCGATACACTTTTGCATACGTTTAGACTAATTGGTAAAAGAGCTATTCCAGACTTCACTTGACACCTGCAAAATCGCTGTAAACACATTGAATTCTAGATCTTTGGAAATGTGAAGAAGTCGTTGGGGATCGGGATTATACGGTGGATGCTCTAACAATTCAATGTTTTGAAGCTAAAAAAATTCGATTGTCTTTTTGGTAGTGTGAGCACTTGCATTGATCTGATGTAGGATGATTCGCCGGTGTGTGTTTCTTTGTCAAAATTTCGCGTTAACTTCTGGTCAACAAAGGTTTATCTACCAATCCAAAGTAACCGTTCTTCGATCTTCTAGACCAATTTTTGCCTCATGGCTATGACCAGATTTTAAAACAAAAGTTGCGACCATTTCCTTTGACACACTTCGAGAACGGATCATTTTGTTTGTTTTTCCTCATCGTAAAACACCCGCACAAGCGGATTGGCTTTTATTATCCGTTTCGTAGGAGTAAATCCAAAATTTATTGCCACTAACAATACCTACTATAAACGTTTTTAAGCTTCCTTTGTTAATTAGTTCCATTGTTATTCGACACCAATTCACACGAACCGCTTTTTGCTCTTCACTGAGCAACTAAGAGAGCCAAGGAAAAACCAAGTTCCTAACACACAGTTCTTCATGTAGGATCTAGCCTGAATTATTGCTCGAAAATGTTCTCTGCTGAGAATCATTTTTCGACTGACTTGCTGATTTGTAACGATCTTTCGGATCGTTTTAGTAATAGAATTCACCAGGCAATTGTTTCCGGGCCTATATTCGGTAAGATTTATTTTAATGTAATCGCCGTAATTATAAATTGTACCGCTAGTACTGTCATTAGAATTTTTAGTTTATTTTATTATCCGATTGCCAAGTGATACCTCCTCCTTAATACAAGTAAGTCGATTTTATTGTTTTATTTAATAATTTTATTTGTAGAAGTGTCTTAAATTAAGGTTATATTTAATTATTACTAACAGTTCACTTTCAAGTAGTTTCACTTTCGCCAAACATCAGTTTTTGTGATCTTGAATAAATTTTAGACCGGTTTTTACACGTCTTTTAAAAATTAATTTACTCTCAATAATTTGGAAAAGTCCGATTTGGCTGGAAACTGATTCTACTTGATTGTTAATTCATTAAGGGATCGATTTATGATTATTAATTTCATCATTATCTGTGAGGAGGGTCACGTTAAAATTTAATATTTTTTTGAGGCAATAGGTACCTTTCCGCCTTTTTTGTGGAGAAAGCCGAACAGATTGGCAACCCTGGTTTCGACAACTATTGAAAATTGAGGAAAATTCTTCCCTGGAGAAACGATCCAGACAATTACAGAGGCAGATCTCCTGAAGCAGATAAGAGATAAATTTATTTTAAAAAAATACTCTTATTAACCAAAAAAATAATTTTCTGAATCCACTCAAATTTTTATTTATAATTTAAATAATTAAATTTATAATTATTATAAATAAATCATTTAAACGGGTGTTTGTGTGTAATTTGTTTAGTTTGTACTCTGGCGCCCTTATTTTTCACGTTTGGGCTTGTTTGAGACAACTCAAATTTTTATTTATTATTTAAATAATTGAATTTATAATTATAATAAATAAATCATTTAAACGGGTGTTTTTGTATAATTTGTTTAGTTTGTACTCTGGCGCCCTTATATTTCATGTTTGGGCAGGACTGGTAAAACTCTTTAAAGAAGCCACGACCTAGTGAGCCAGCTAGGGGATTTGGGCCCTTTTGGGAATTTTAATGCTACAGATATCAAAAACTTACTTACGACTTGTTGTATCGCAATTAAACTCTGGATTTCTGTCAACAAAATATTGATATTAGATTTCTGTCTGAAGGTTCTATTGGTGGCGCCTTCTACGCAGCTATATGTAAAACTAAAAGACAACCCTCGTAGGACTTCTGTTGGCACTCAGTAAGAACCACATCCCTTTTTTTATTTTAAAACAACATTAATAAATTAAGAATTCAAATTAGAACTTTAATCAAAAATAGGTTTATAATGCAAATTTATTTTCTATATAATAACTTAACAAAACTTTAGCAGTTTATCAGTGATTTACTTAAGAAAAGTTTATGCTCTAGAACTTCAATAAATTAAAGATGGTTGTAATGAAAATAAACGATATATCACTGATGTCAAAATTATTGATTTTAAATTTGATATTTCCATTATCTAACTACTATTGTTTTCTAATTCCAACGATGACAGTATTGTTAATAAACTACCCTTTAAAATAATATTTAGATATGACTTACCACCATACTCAAGGGCACTTTCGGTAATGAAGATACTGTAGGAGACGGTGGAGAAGGCGGCCTAAGTTCATTGGCTCTAATGGCATGTTGTAACTGTTCGTATTTTGGCCCTCGAAGATATCGTTCCAATTTAATTTTCACGGTAGACGATGTATTTCTCAAAAACTCTACCGCTTGATGATTTGTAAAATCGAGAATTGAAACTCCGTTGACCTATTATTCACAATTTACTTACTATCATAAGAATATATTTCGTAATAAATATAATTTTTATCTTTAGATAATGTCATAATATCTCTGCTGAAAACCGCAAATCTCTATGCGGATACATAAATATTAGTAATAAAACCAGAACTGTAATAAAATTTTATTATTACACGATAAATTCGATGTTACCTCAAAATAATCTGCATATGTTTAAATAGCTTATTCGTAAACAGGGTAGTATTTTAATATTTCTCCTAATAGAAATAAAGATCTTATGGACCATACTTTTGTGTTTACACAACCGTGATGAAGATTTCTGTAGAAAGGTTACAGTTAATGTGTCCCAAAAAAATTAAAGAATTATGCGACAATCTTTCACTTATCTAAGCTCCAATTCTTTATAGTCTCAACTTCTCCACCCTGGTCTCAACTAAACAATACCAAGAACCTGATCCATTTTTATATAACGTCAATAAATCTCTTAGTACTGGAATAATGAATCTAGAGTGTCTACAGGAATCCTCAGAAGCTTTGGTATAGTCAATCCGGATGTCCCCATAGAACTAAACAATTTACTTGACTTGATATTTTTTTGTGTATTCATCAAACTTTCTGAATAAGGGAGTATACGTCAATAAAACAGCTTGAGTTTCCTAACCCCAGTTATAAGAGTTTCAAAGAAAGAAAAGGACGATTTTTCTTATATACCAATCTAAGAATGTTTTTTACTGTCAATCGAGGAGTCCCTAGAAAAATTAAAAATTTATGCAACAATATGATAAGTACTCTTCTTCAGATAATTTAATGTCTAATTAATCTATCCCCTTTACTAAACAACATCGATTTTTACACCAAGTCAGGAAATATTTTAATTAAAAATCACTTCTGGAATGAATGACTCCAGAGTGTCGGAGGAAAACTGAGAAAGAAGATTATCCTTCCCAACCTAAGAATTTTTGGTATAGTTAATCCGAATGCCTCTCTAGAGCTATAACTTTACTATCGTTTAAATAATCTGAGCTACAGTTCTCCTATGGCTACACTGATTAACACCGATATCCACAAAAATTTTGTGTCGTTTTCATGTAACTTTCCGTTTGAGGGACTTTTCATTCATAATAAAACTACAATTTTTTAACCTTACATTACAAAATGCATAAAAATGTTGGATCCTAAAGGATCCATAACAATTCTAAGGAGATGATTTACCATCCCAAACTTAGCACCATTTGTACAGTAAATCAAAGACTTCCTATGGAACTAATTAGTCTAGCAGAGAAACAGTTCAATTCACATAATTTAACCATAATTTCATCTACTTTCTCAAACAATATTAAGACTGATAAATATAAATATTTCTGTGGTTTCGTCCTTTCCCAATAAGGAACCGCATGGTATTGAAAACAAGACAGGGTCAATTTTCTAAGCATACATTGCACCACTTCAAGTAATCTCTTAGACCAGTTTTGTTCAATCTTTTTCATGACACGATCTCCCTAGCACCAAAAAATATTTCGCGACCCCCACTGTGATTGAGAACAAACCACACTGCTTTGAAAATTTGTCAAGAAGTCATCAAAGTTGGTACGCCACCTAAACACAAAACATCCTAACGAAAAAATAAACCCGTGTAATTTTTTAAGGGAAAATTAAAAGCTCTTGATCATAAAAACTGTGCTATACTACAAATGTCCAGCCTAAATGAAAAAGCGTTGCTGGCTAGTTATAGAGTAGGTTTTCTTGTGACCAAAGCAGGGAAACCTCATACTATTGCTGAAAATATGATTTTACCAGCAACTTTAGATATAGCAGAGATTATGTTTATGAAAAATTAATGGAAGAAATACTATTTTGCAAGGCACTTCTCACAACTACTATAGCTCAGAGCTTGCATGAAATGTTCCTTAAAGCTACAAATAATATGAATATCGATTGAGCACAAAAATGTATTGCTATTTGTAGTGACGGAGCAAAAGCCATGACTAGTGCGACAAGTTGATTTATTGCCAGACTGAAAGAACAGATACCAAACGCTTGTTGGATGCATTGCTTTTTTCATCGCCAAGCTCTTGCAGCCAAAACCTTCCACAAGAATACAATCAAGTTCGAAATAATATTATTAAAATTGTAAACTTGATTAAAGAAAAAGTGTTGCAGAGTCGATTGTTTCGAATCATTTGTGTAGATATGGGGACACTTCATCGAAATTTGCTTTATCATACAGAGGTAAGTTGGTTATCAAAAGGCAAAGTACTGACCAGAGTTATAAAACGTCGCGCTGAACTTTTACTATATTTACATAAAGACAAGTCAGATTACTCTGAATTCATTTCTGACCCTGAATTCCTTCTGAAATTAGCTTTTTTCTGATTTATTTGAGCATTTAAATAACATAAATGAAAGTCTTCAAGGGCGGGATAAAGCGGTATGAAAATGTCACCCCAGCAAAAGACAAACTACATGGCTTAACAAAAATAATTGAATTGTGGTCATCGTCTACAAATGAAAAAAATAGATTCATTCTGGTCGGCACAGTCTTTTATTGAAGAAGTCGGAAATGAGATAAACATTAATTCCTATGGTCGGATAATTTAAAGAAAGAATTGTATCCTTACTTCTCAGTGCAAGAGACATCAGATAACGCTCGACAAAGATGGATCTTAAATCCGTTTTTAAATGAAACTATAAATTCGGCATATTTAGTAACTACGCTCAAAGAGAATCTACTAGAATCATCTGCCAATGGGATATTGCACTTGGAATTCAAGTCTGAAAACTTGGATACCGTTTGGTTAAAAAGAAAAACAGAATTAACAGCTGAGACCTTGAATTGTTTAATTTCATTTGCTACCTCGTACTTGTGCTAGTTGACATTTTTATCAATGGCCCAAATCAAAAGTAAACAAAAAAATCGCTTAAATTGAAAAATGATTTAATAATTAATGTTGCAAAAACGGATCGTTCTATCAGGAAACAAGAAAAATGGAAAGAGGATATTGGAAACATAACCCGTATATGAAAAGTGATGAAAGGATATTGCTAAATGGACCTGAAAAAATAATAAGAAATTGGTAAAATTATTTTACAAAACTGTTAAATACAATTGAAGCAGAAGTGGAAACATACCATGATATTAAAGAGGATCACACGGTAATAGAGGTACCTACAGAAAGAAATTATAAATAAAATAAAGGGTTAAGAAAATAATAAAAATTCCAGGAATAATAGAAACATTCGCTAAAATGATTAAATCAGGAGGGGAAAAATAGAAAAAATTGCCAGTAGAGTGGTCCAAAGCAAACATAAAAAATGTGACAAATTGGTATGTGACAATCATAGAGGTATTGAGCTACTGAAAATAGTTTACAAAATCTTGACACAGACAAAAACGATAAGATTTAATCAATACTCGGAAAATATATTGGGAAAATATCAAGATGGTTTTAGAAGCAATAGGTTAACGACCAATCAAATCTTCGCCTTAAAAAAAAATCAAAATACATGTTACGAATATAAAATGGCAATAAATGTTTTGTTTATTGACTTTAAGCATGCCTACAACAAAGTTAACAGACACCAGATGTACCAACTAATGAAAGTGTAAAATTGTCAGAATGGTAAAAATTACTATGGATAATACAATGAACGAAATAGCATGGAAAGGTTATAATTCAAATAATTTTGAAACAAAGGAAGGATTACGCCATGGAGATCCACTATCAACAGCTCTGTTTAATCCGGTATTGGAACGAATAATTAGAAAAAGCGGAATAAACATGCAGAAGAAAATATTCAGAAATGTATTCAATGTATGGCATTCGCAGAGGATCTAACACTGTTAACAACAAGTAAGAAAAAACCAAAAAGGCAAGAAAACTTGGACTTGTAATAAATGAAGAGAACACAAGAATATATGGTAATGGGTGAAATAGAAAAACAAAAAAACATATTAGAAATAGACGAAGAAAAAACATACATGTTAAAGAAGTTACTTACCTGGGTGTTCAAATAGATGAAAAGGAGATAAGGACCAGGAGATAAAGGCAACAATAGCAAAAGCAAACAAAAAGTATGGAACATGACGAAAACTAATGCCTTCCAAATACATGTCGAGAAAAGTAAACACTAGAATCTTCAAGACAGTTATCAGACTCACAGCTCCATATGCCAGCAAAACATAGGTTGTCAACAAATCAGAAATAAACGTTTTCGAGAGATGGGAGAAAAAAATACAAATCAATATATAGAGGTGTGAAAATAGATGATCAGTGGAGAAGGAGAAGTAACAAAGAATTAGAAGAATTGTATAAAGATCCAAAAATAACTACCGTAATTAAATCTCAGAGAAAACGATATTTAGGACACATCGTAAGAATGGGAAAAAAGAAATGCCGAAAATGATACTCTCACGAAAGCCAATACAAAAGAGAAGGAATGGTAGACCAAGAAAGAGATTGAAAGACAACGTATATAAAGACTTGCAAAGAAGTAACTGGAGAACTGGAAAGAAAAAGCATTGGACAGTAGTGAAAGTGGTAAAAGAATGCATAAAAAGATTTAAAAAAATTAAGATTTTTGTGGGTCAAATCTTCTTTAGTTTCTTAAACCCAGATTGTACCACGTGAAGAAACATAAACATATACCATTTTATATAAAAAATAACTTTGAAAATTCGCAGAAAATCGTATTTATTATAAAAAAATTTTTTCTTAGAGTGGTCACACTATATACTTTATATAGCATATCTGTCAAATGTAATAATTGAAAGATGTAAAATATCTCAATTGAGAAATGTCATACTAAATCGTATTTATTACCAAATTTCCTTATCTTTGAGTGGTCACATTATATATTTTATTGTGTATCTTTCAAAAGTCATTATTGACAGATGTTAAATGTCAAATTCTTCCTAAAACAAGAATACTCCTTCTGGTAAGTCGAGAAGGTCATTTAATTTTTTTTCTTTCAAAGTTGAAAAAAATTTGAAAAATTGTATAAAAATCAAAATATAAATTTTCAGTATTAGAATATTTGAAAAATTGTATAAAAATCAAAATATAAATTTTCAGTATTAGAATATTTTAATCTATGATTTTAACGAATTTTGGTAACAAAGAATTACAAACATTACTTCGTTATATATATTTTTTAAATTATAAATTGTAAAAACTATACCAAAAACAATATAATTGCATATCTTAGATCAACCCTTATAAAAGTTAAGGTGCCAAAGATTAAATTTGAAAAAAACTTAGTAACAAAATCATAAACAAAACTCACCTCAACTATCCTGTCATTAACTTTAATATTTTGAGTTAAATCCGCTGCACTTCCTTTACTAATGCTCTTGATAAAAATTCCGGAAATTTCTTCTATAACAAAACAAACCCTCCAACAATAAATATAGTTCATGAGTTAAAATTTAAATAGTAGTAAAAAGCATTATACATTCTCTTTACAGAAAGTTAATAAAAAAATTCTCAATTTTAAAGTTTCCGAGTAATTTTATTACTTAGAATACTAAAAATTGCTTTATAGACGTAATAAAAAGATGTTATTTTAAATTAAACTTTATGACTTAAGTGTCTTTTTAATAGGGATAATCAAATGCCAAATAAAACCCACAAGGAAGGGCTAGATTCTACAAATTGAAACAATTTAAAGATCGTTATCAGTTAAAATTAATTTGACAGATGTAACGATCTGGTGATCGTTTTAGTTCAGAAATCCACCCGACTATTTCTAAAGATCTATTTTATTGTTTTGCGCCGCGATTATAAATGGGAGGCAAGAGTCTCCGATAACCGAAGTTTTCTTTTCGCTTCGATAGAAATTTTGCGTTCATTTTAATTTCTGTCGTCTTCCTAATAAGTTCTCCTCAATAAAAGTAAGAAATTCTATAGTTTCAATTATTAATTTTATTTGTATAAATTGCACAGATTGAAGTGAATTATGATTTTTTAAATATTACTAACACCTAATTTCAAGTAGACTTGCTATTATCAAACATCAGTTTTTTATTTGATCATTGATTGAATAATACACGTGTATTTAAAATTAATTTTTTCTCAATATAATATGGAGAAACCAATAGTGATTCTACTTGATTGTAAATCATTAAGGGATGAAGTTTTGATTGTTGATTTCATTATTAGGGTTTATGCCACATCTGGAGGAGTCCTACGTAGGAGTTAGAAATTTTAAATTGAAGACGTGTCCAGCCGACAGCCATTTTGTGGGAAGTTATCTGACTTCAATGATTGATGAAATTTACCGAAGCCTAATCAATACCATCCCCGGAAGAAACATTATTTGATAATATTCCGAAAAATATTCAGTCCATCCCAAGGAGAAATTCATTTATGGGAATCCTTTGAAGAAAACAAAAGATAAGAGATTTAATTAAATTTCGCATTAACTGTCAATATTATTAATGAATGATTTTTTAAATAAATCATTTAAAACTGGTGTTTGAGTGTTATTTGCTTTGTTTTGTACTTTGGCGCCCTATAATTTTTGTTTGGGAAAATTAGGTTACAAATTGGCGCCCAACGTGCCAATTTAATTTTATAAGGGATTATTAGGGTTACACAGAGGAAAAATATTTTTCAAATTTAATTAGTAATTTCCTCTGTTGGTCATCGTTTTTTTACTTGACTCCATCAGAGAAAGAATTTCATAGAATAGTTTGAGTCCTTTTCGTGACTTAATTTTGTTTTGCGCACTTTCCTGTAAGACACGAGAGTACATTCTCCATTTTCTCCATAGTACAATTAACTTGTGTTGCGAGTTCCAAAACGGTTGATATCAAATTAGAATCAAACATTTCAATACGAATTATCAATTTCCAATGAATGCGTTTGATTTTTCATTTCACTATCGGGGGTAAACACGTGTTTGTTAAAAGAATTTGCTGATTTTTCTCGAAGGGTTAATCCAGATCAGCCAAGTTCCAAGATCCATCAATACTGATAATCCTTTATTTGGAATATATATAATTTCCATCACAATAACCATAACTTCTGGAATAAGGTGCTGCTGGTTAGTAGTCTATTCAGTATTTAGTAGAACAGAAGCTGTGGATAACCCTGCTGTAATAAGGAACCGGAGGTTGGAAGCTTTTATAAATTTTGGGAATTAGCAATTTATTCGTTGTTTCTTCTATTTAAATTATTGGCAAAAAGTAAATAACTGTATACTGAGATTAAGGTTTGATTTGTGCAGTTTGAACTTGGACCTTTTTTCTTGCTATCAGAAACGTTGTGAGCAAACACTCTATTGGAACAGACTTAACAAATATTTTAAACAATCCTAAATAAGGTATTAAAAAATATGTGTATCAGGGCAAAAGGAATGATCTGAAAAAACCAAATGAATATGTATTATCGAGATAAAGAAGCGAAGGCTGCAGCTTGAAGACTAGGAAAGAAGATAGAATGAGTAAAGACACCTTAACAAATAACAAAAGGGAACTTCCATTCAATAAAATGATGTACATAATACAATAATATAGTTTTTTGGACAAAGAAAATGGAAATCCATTTGGAAGTATTGCAAATAGTTATTATGGGAAAGAAGAGTAGGTATGCTTTTATGCCATCAATTATAGTTAAAACGATATTCTCTTAATTTCGAAACTCAACAAAAGCACTGTCCACATCGTATATCCCCTAACTTAACATCATACTTCTCGAAGGAACATCTTACACAATATTGGAATATTCCAGTCAGGAAACTGAAGAGGAAGATTACTCTTCCCCACTTAAGAATCTTTTATAATTAGTAAATCTAAGAGTTCTTATGGAACTCAAAGATCTACTGGACACCATCCCACTCTTCTTCAATTAATCTAAAATCTCATTTCTTATATATATATATATATATATATATATATATATATATATATATATCAGAATACGATAAATGGTAAACAGAATGTAGCTTTAAAATTTGGTGAAAAAATATGATGGAGAAACGTGATTAAATAGTCGCCGTGAAATAAAATAAACTGAAGGATAATAAACACAAAACAAAAAGTTTTTACACAATAGCTAAGGATACCTACTAGGAATATGGATTCTTGACAGAAGATAAAAAGTACTATTTAAGACTAGTAAAATTGGGACTCAGGATCTTCTTAAAAGTAAGCGAATTTATAAAATAAAATTATTATCACAACGATAACCCAGGTTTTGTTGAAGAGCACGAAACCACTCAAAAAATCCTTCAGATTGCGCTTAAACAGCATCAAACTGCTGTCATAGTTTCCCTTGTTGTACGAAGTGAGCAAACGGGGCACCCATAACGCAGACAACTTCTTCCTGTCCAAAAATTTGATGCAGAATCCGACCCACGCGGTCTTTTGGTATGTCTACTTTGTTAGTTAGTTATCCCGCGTGGATTTTTCTCACATTATCCTCCGTGTTGGCCGTTTTTTAAACGCTTTTTAATTACACTGCGTGATTTTCTTTCCAAAAACAAGATTCAAATAATAATAATGCTTTTTTCCATTTTTCTAAAATCCGTGGACACGCCATCTTCCACAAATGGTCAATACAAAATTATGAGTCCGATTCGGCTCAAATTTTCACATAGTAGTGGAGTGTCTAGAGGTTTTTACCTCGGATTAGAGTTACAGTGAATTAATTTATATAATCGACGTGGGGTTTTGTTTTTTATACTATAAATTACAATGTTTACCCAAAATTTTTTTGTGCTTTCAATTCTTTCATTGTATAAACAAATATTATGAAAAATTAATTTTTGAGCATATAATTTTACTTTAAATAGTAATTTTTTTTCATTTATACGTTAAATTTCACCTGAATAGACATAGAGGAACATCTTTCGAGAATACCTGTGTATAAAAATAGCAGTAGCGATTTCGAACAGGTAATAAAACTTGGCGGGGAGAGCAAAGCGGCAGCTACTATGTAGCGCCTATCCGAGCGCGAGCGCCTAGATGTGAAATCCTTCCGAATTTTTTTTAACTCCGTCGGGTTCATTTTATACTGTAATTCTTTCATATTTTATGGATAAATTTGTGAAGCCTTCACATAGGAAAAATGCCCTGATGCATGAAATAATGGAATCATTAGCTCAATACTATATAAATGTAAATTCCTATCTCCCATACAATCCGCAGCAATGAAGTCCTTCAATATAGTAACCATTCGAAAATAAGTAATCCATAGTTTTGACGCTTTATTTTTATTTTTAAGCTCCAGTAACTTATTTTAAAAAAATTTAGTAAGCGTTTGAAATCCATGGTTTCCAGTTATTTCTGTATAGTTGAATATTTCAAAAATCATAGAGTTATCATCATCACTTATTACATTTGCAAAATCTGTATTGTGTTCCATAAGATTTTCAAAAACCAATTGTGATAAAGCTTGCTGTAATAAAGTATAAGCACGTACTGATCTAGCATAAGCATGTCCATAAGTTATGCGATCAATTGTATTTTCAGCATATATGGTAGAAAGAGCTTCTTTTATCCCACTTCCAGCCATAATATAACCAATGGATCCCATGTAAGATATTAGAGTATGAAACGAGCCTAGCCTCCACTTGTCAGACCAGCCAGAGCAATGCGACGTGTCAACTCAATCCACCCTTATACTGTTTAATGCCCGACATCGAGAACGGATCGAATAAAAATATAGATGTTGTTTATTAAATATCAACACTATTGATTGTAAAGGAACGTTTCATTATATGGGAAGCATTGAAAAAGTTAGTCCAAGTGATGGTATACAACCTCGACGACCTATCAAGCGCTTGAAGACACTTCCACCTGAATCTGAATTTTTTAAACACGGAAATATCCCTCTGCAAATATATCCAGCTTCTACAGGTACAGGATTTGCAAAGATAATAATCACGTTAGCAGAAGTTGAACCGGAAATCAAGAAATTTACTACAAATGGTCAATTAAATATTTTGTGGACGTATTTAAAGTTCAAAAACAATAACAAATTTTCCGGATGGAGTGGATTTATGAATTTATTAACTAATGCCCATGATTTTGATGTGATCAGTATCAAATGGACCCGACGGAGTTAAAAAAAAAATTCTGAAGGATTTCTCATCTAGGCGCTCGCGCTCGGATAGGCGCTACATAGCAGCTGCCGCTTTGCTCTCCCCTCCAAGTTTTATTACCTGTTCGAAATCGCTACTGCTATTTTTATACACAGGTATTTTTGAAAGATGTTCCTCTATGGCTATTCAGGTGAAATTTAACAGTTAAATGAAAAAAAATTACTGTTTAAAGTAAAATTATATGCTCAAAAACTAATTTTTCATAATAATTTGTTTAAACAATGAAAAAATTGAAAGCACAAAAAAATTTTGTGTAAACATTGTAATTTATAGTATAAAAAACAAAACCCCACGTCGATTATATAAATTCATTCACTATAACTCTAATCCGAGGTTTTAACGTTTTGAATGCTCCAGGCACTCCACAATAGGCCGTCATAAAAATCTGTCAGCTGATTATCTACGGTTAGGGTCGATATTAATTCGACTTCTTATCGGTAAATTTATACGTCTGCGCTATTTCTAATAATCGGTATATCATTCACTTACCAGCATTGTCTTATATATTAGTGTACTGATAATTTTTATTCCTGCTGGAGACTATCGGCAGGACTGTCCCAAATAATTCTATTTTTTTAAATTTCCATTGCTCGGTACAAAATTCTTTAATTAAGTTTTGCTTTACTATGTATAACTTGTTTTATTTCTTTGTTAATGAAAGTAAACACTTTATACCGACAAACCTTAAATTAAACAGATTCTAGCTTCAGAGTAAATTATTACCAGTATTGTATATGTTAATAGACGGCAGCCGCTAAGTTAGTAGCTCATTTATGAAGCAAATTAGGATTTGGATGAAGCTTGAAAGCGAAACAAATACCAACACTAAATATAATTAGAGCTTCAGGCAAGTATTTACACGTGATAAAGCACGATTTAACTAAACACTTCATTATTTGTCACATAAGCTACATATCCACTGAGAGCTGCTTGACATTTAAATTGATTGAAAAAGAAAAGACCTCAACGATCCACGATGCGACACCGATCATTTTAAGCCACTTCAAAAATCCTGACACGAAAAGTATTTGTCAGAAAAGGTTAGGATTTTTCTTTCTCCCTTTCTTTTAAATCGCTGGTTTATGTATCTTTTTAATTGTTTTCCTAGGTGTTACATTATCATTTAAGATTTTGTTTTATAAAAGAAATATTGTGGATGTGTCTGTTGATGACAGGGTTTGAAATCAATGGAAGGAAATGTAAAATTATATTTTCTAAATAAAGTAAAGCTTTTCTATACTGTAGTGAGTCAACATAAAAAAATCAGTTTTGAAATCTGAGGAGAAACGATGACTAAATTAATAAAAAATTTGAATGCAACAGATCTTAACAACTGAAACATTCCAGAATTATATATATTTCTTATAATTTCAAAGGTTTAAGTCCCGAAAAGAAGGACATGTGGCAAAAAACTTATAAGACCAATTTTTCGTGGACGTACATTTTGATTTTTTGAAGTTATACTTCTATTCGTGGACCCGACGGTAAAAATTTGTATGGGATTAGATCGGCAAAATCATTACATATGTAATGGTGTAAGTAAGAGAGAGAGACAGAAACACATATAAGGCATATTGGTCGGTAAAAACAAAGATGAACTATTTACCACATGTTATTAGTTATTAGTTATTAGTTATACAAAAACAGTCTGAGCTAATGTATTAATATCATAGTGACGTATCACATTGTGTTTGACAGATTATTTTATAATTCTGTTACGTAAGTATACATATAAAGTTTAGTATTTTATATTAACAATAATATTCAGTAATGAATATTGTATGTAGTCTAAAGTATCGCCACATGGTTCAGTATATCCTGCACTATGCTTTTGAGGTTGTTGGCTACATAAACAGAGATTTTAAGAATCAGCAAAACCTCCGAAATTTGTAAAGTAAGATGGATCGGAATGCGGTTTTTTGCATTCGATTCGTTAGAGCATCAAGAAATTTTGTCGCTATTTTTTATAATGTAAAAATTGGAAATTGCATTTCTTCATTCAAAAATTGCATTTGAAAAGTGCATTCTGAACAAACAATAGATAGAGAAATTACAACTCGGTAAGTGTTGCTGGAAATGGGTTTAATTTTTATATTTGGGGTTTTTGGGGTCGCTGAACTCGAATATTGGGATGGTGATGGTTTCCGAGACACCTGTTGCTTAAGACGGACCTCGTCTGCAGAAGTTTTATGCAAATTCGATACAAAATCAGTGCACACATGGTACTCGGGTTTTTTTTGGCTCGCTGAATACGAATATCATAATGTCGATGGTCTCCAAGACACCTGGTGCTTGGGACGGATCCCGTCTCCGTGAATTTTATACAAATTCGATACAAACTGAGTGTGCACTCGGTACTAGGAGGTTTTTGGATTCCCTGAACACGATTATCATATAATGATTTTGCTAAATCAGTTCCATACAAATTTATGAATCCAGGTGCATAAGTATAACTTCACTGACTTTACTGACTGCCACCCGTTTTTTTTAAACATAAATATTATCCCGTTCAAAGCCAGCTACACTCCGATGGAGAAGACGTTATTCTTACTATTTGGTAGCAGCGCTTTAACATGCTGTGTACAATGAATCTTCTACTTTAAAAATTGGTGTAAAAAGTTTCAACATGGTCGCAGTTCGGTTTTTGATGATCCACGCCAAGGTGCCTCAAAAACGGCTACCACGAAGAATAACGTAAAAAAAACTTGATCTCATATTGGCAGACTGCCGATTAAACGTGTGCAAGACAGCAAAAAGAGTAGATGCTTAAGTTATATTCTGCATGAAATTATGGGCATGAGAAAGCTGTCGGTGTGATGGGTGTCGCGTTTGCTTGATTCGGGCAACAAAGCAGTATTTGTCGCTGTTTTAGCGCAATCCGAAGCGGTTTCTGCATCGTTTCGTGACCATTGGCAAAACATGGAACCACTTCAAAAACTAAGGACAGTCGAAACAGTGACTTCACATGGCAAATGTGCTCCGAAGAAGGCGAAGACTGTCCCATTGACCGGAAAGATGATGACCACCTTTTTTCCGGGATTTACGAGGTGTGATCTACATCGACTAACTGGAGAAGTGCAAAACCGTTACATGGCTCTACTTTGCCGAATTATTGGAAAAATGTGCTCTTTTGCTCTTATCTATACGGTTGTCTCATTCACCGTAGTCTCCAGATTTCGCACCGTACGAAATTTAAAAAAGTAACTTAACGCCACAAAAGCCTGTTTTGCACACCTCGAGAAAACGTATTTTTAGATGAATTAAAAAAATTGTATCATCGCTGATAAAGTGTAACCAGTGAAAAGTAGATTATGTTAAGAAATAAATCGCCTCTGTACCAAATTTTTCTATTTCTTTTTTTAGAGAACTTATCCGACCGCCCTCGTATATTTCCTATTACATAAAAATTTAACAATAAATATCACACTGATCAAAATCAATGTTATTTTATTTTCTTTTATACAAAAATTATTAAAACTTCACTGCTTTTAATATCGTTTCATGCCGAACTATAAAACCATGTCAAGTATAATACAGATTTATTATTGCAAACAATATTCTCCTTACCTTTTTCGCAAACGTATCCAGCGACGGTAATTCCAAGACCCAGATCGTCTTTTTTTAATTCTACTTCGTAAGTCTCCGTTTCGGGAAGCTCAGGTTCATGATGGAGAGTGATATTCATGGATATCGCTTTAGGAAAATTATTTTCGGCTTCGGCTCTAGTAAGATACGGAACCGAAAGTTGGTTAATCATGGTCTAAAATAAAGAGAAAGACGCTGCTAGAATTGAGTAATATTTTAAAAATCTGTTTTAGGCAGTCGGTATATTTCCCCAAAGGTAAATCAAAAATAATTTAAGGTCGCAATAAAGACATACAGGCGTAGGTTTTGTACGGGAAAAAATTCGTTTGAACGAATTATTATTTTTTTCTACAAGCATGCGTAAAACAGCACTTTCCCGCACGCATTTTAATTCAGAAAATATCTCTTTCCCGCACGCATTTTTTTTATTAATTAGAGATGTTTTCCGATAACCTTTTTGACAAATTATTGTATTATTATCTTTATCTTGTTGGACTACATACAAATAGTAAAAAAAAATTAAGATTATTTTACATGAAAATAGGGATTCATAAAATGTTTTTAAAAAAAATCATAATTTATTAAATCACCCCTGTAAACCTTACTCAAAGCAACAACAAACTCACCTGTTTAAGTAGGGTTGCTATAGCTACAGTCGTGTATTTATTGACACTATGAAAGATTTAATTGTCACAATCGCATCTTTTCAAGTATCTAAATAATTTTCGAGGTGATTTTGCTTGTAGAAAAAATATTGATCCTAACTCTTGCAGAAATTAACTTTCCCGCACTTAACTGCTTGCCCGAACTCCGCTTCGCGTCGTTCGGGCATCGGCAGTTCGCGTGCGGGAAAGTATAACTTTCCTCACTTGTTAGGATAATAACTATTATAAAATAAGATATTTTATAGGATAATAAATAAAAATTAGGTATTGTTATGGTAAGTATATAGTAGAAGGCCATAAGCTCAGAGATATGTCAGTTGTTGATAGTTTGATAAAAAGCAAATATTTTGTTGTGTACAGAAAATTATATTAACAATTTTTTTCATGAAAGTGAAACAAAATTTTTTGATAAATAAGTGACGTCTTTGAGAACATTGCATTAAACGCTTCGGAAGGTGTTGATTTTTGACGTATTTTCATTCACAGTTTATAACAACATTCTGATGGATACGAGGATTTCTTTTTTAGTTTTGCATATAGCCATAAAGACAAAAAATATATAGACTTCAGACTTCAATAGTTATTCCAGTGTTCAGTTGACACCTACAAAAACACTGTTTTTAAGGCATCGACGGCTTCTTTTGGCGACTGGAATCGCTGCCACGCATTAAATTCTTAATCTTTGGGAACGTGAATTCGATGTTTTGTCTTTTGGGCAGTTTGAGGACTTGCATTGTCCTGATGTAGGATGATTCACCGTTGTGTGTGTGTTGTTTTATCGGAGTTCGAGATAACTTCTGGTAAACAAACGTTTATATACGAGGAAGTAACCGTGTTTTAAGACTCATCGCCACTAAAAATTACTATAAACGTTTTTCGACACCAATTGACATGAACCGATTGTTGCTCTTCTGTGAGCAAATGAGGATCTAATTGAAAACCAACTACGTAACACCCACTTCTTTATGTACGATCGAGGTCTTTGAAATGTCCAAAGATGTCTCTATATCCCGGTATGTTACACAGCGGTCATCCTTACTTAGCTGACGCACCGCATCAATATTGTTCTGTGTTACTGCTGTTTTAGGTGGACCGAGCCTGGATTCGTCGCTGAGACTTAAGCGACCACGTTGAAATTCTTAATACTATCGAGAAATAGTTGACTGGTGTGGTGCTTCATTCCCAAACACAAAAACCATTAGAGAGACATTGCTGTTAGGATAATCCTCTCCGAAAATTGTAAAAAATTATTGTTCCAAAATGTTATCGGCTAAGTTCCATTTTTTCGACTGACATCCGAATTTTAAAAAAATACTGTACTTACACGACTTTTGTATCGCAATGAAACTGTCAACAATAGATTGATGTTATATTCTTGTCTAAAAATTCTATTTGTGATGCCTTCTAAGCCACTATATGCAAAACTAAAAAGACAAACCTCGTAAGTAATGTTTGTAATGTTGACAACTATGCATGATATTTGAAGTTTTGTCATTAGAACTTATTAGCAGCATTCGTTATCGATAAGTAACGTTTTAACCTTTGATAACTTCGCAATAAATGATCCCAAAGTTGTGAATAGTAACTTTAAAAACATCGTATTAAATGCTCAGGAAATTGTGGATATTGAACAAATTGTCACTATTATATTTCTTTTAGAATTTCTTATTGATGTCTGATGTTTTTAACTTTAATACCATCGCATTGAATAAAGACAAATTTTTGAATATTGCTATTTCCAACGTTCAAAGCATTAAATGTTCTGGAGGTTGTAGGTCTTTAATAAGTATATGACAATTCACAGTTTTTGACTAGTTTCTAATTGACGTTTGAATGCTAAGGAAGTTGTGGAGTTTTTACATATTGTCATTTAAAATTTTTGACCGCATTTCTGTAGTGTCGATCGCTTTCTCGTATTATTTGCTAGTGTATAGTCATGTAATAGATTAACTTACGTGTAACTGTAGGTCGGAATGGTGTCCAGTGTAAATATAAGGCCCGGTACTGTAATTGGACGGAGAAGGATGATAGGCAAAAGCCTCCCCATAACCATTTTCTATTAAATGGCGATCTAATTCGACGGGATCACCAAGGATCTTCGTTGGCACGATGGGAGCTAGACTACCTAAATGCTAATAGTAAAAAATAAATAATATTTAAGTTTAAATTCAGCATGATCGGTTTGTGTTTAGTTTATACCTTTTCTTATATAATCTGGTGTAAATCGATGGATAAACATCTTTGCTCTTTTTTTTTGGAAGATTTTTTTATTTGGTAATAAGCAAGTGTGAAGTTTTAGAGATTCAACAAATACTGGATCAAGAGTAATTTATAATTTTACCTGAAAATCTGCATTAGCAGATTCGATGGGTCGGGCTACAACCATTCGGACGTGAACTCCACACTGTCTGAGAACGGAAGCAACCTGCTCCGAACCTAATCCTCTTAAATTCACTTCACCAATTTGGAGAATATGGTCTCCGCTTTGTAGTCGTCCGTCCTTAAAACAAATCTATGTGAAAATTGAAAAAGTACCAGGTAAAATTGTAAACATCGAATTTAATCACAAAACCGATTTGTTTACATCCAAAATATATAGATAGATAGCTTCAGATTGCTGTTGAATAGAGCGAAATTTCATAGTTGGAGACAAATGACAGTTGCTCTTTTTATTGTTCTCTCTTTATAGTATACGAAGTCTGTCCCAACAGTATCCGAACCTGCATTTATATCTTCGCGCCAAAGTGTTCTAGCGACCCTTACCTCACAAATTTATTGTTTACTTGGTGATACCTGTCGGATGTATAGTTCATGAGCAGCGTATGTTTGTTTTCAAATTGTTTTTTTAAGTTCGTCGGATTTTTAACTAGCTAAAAATGACTGAAAAGGTTAAGCAACGACTTTGCATCAAGTTGCAACAAAAGGCCTTTGCATGGACAAAAATAAAATAAAAGAGGGGTATAAACGGTTTGAAAATGGCCGCACGTTTGTTGACAGTGATTCTTGTTCTGGTCGACCTTCGGCGGGAAAAGCATCGGATAATGTTGAATGTTTGCAAGGGGCAATTGAACAAGATCATCTTTTGACTATTAGGGAACTAGAACATGACCTTGCAATATCAAAAAGTACAGTTTGTCAAATTTTAACTGATAATTAATTTAAGCATAACTCGTGTGTGCTTAATTCATACCAAAACTGCTCTCAGAACAGCAAAGAAGCCTTCGATTATAAATCGCTCAGGACAAACTAGAAATAAATAATAGCGATGAAAAGTTGCTCAAAAAGTTTTTACTGGTGATGAATCCTGGGTTTACGGTAATGATCCTGAAACGAAACAACAGTCTTCGCAGTGGAAGCATGCTTCTTCGTCACGATCAAAAAAGCACATTAAAGTCGGAGCAAAAGCAAGTCAATATTGATTGTTTTTTTTTATTATTGAGCTGTCGTGCATCACGAATATGCTCCTGCTGGTTAGACGATTAACAAAGAGTACGTTGAAATTTTAAAAAGGTTGCGAGATGCAACTAGAAGAAAAGGTCTATTGTTTTGGCAAACCGGTGACTGGCTTCTTCACCAGGATACTGCTCCAACGCATGCATCAAACCTTGTATTTATTAAAATGCCACTTAAAGGACACCGATTCGACGACAAAAGACTGTTGAAACCAATGCGATTGCTATAACTACCTTTTAAAACTGCTTTGGGAAGTGGAAGCATTGATATGAGCGTGTTGTTCAATCAAATGGGGACTACTTCAAAGGATGCCACCAACCGAAGCCAAGCACCAAAAAATAGGGGCAGGTTGGATACTTTTGGGACAAACCTTGTATATCAAAATTTACGCTCATCGCTCATCTCTAGAAGTATTTGCTCAAAGTATTGGAAGTGGAAATATGTCCAAATGTATATAGGTACAGAAGATTTCTTAGTGTCAAAAAAAAGTACTAAAATGCATTCTTGCATACTCTGTCCTGTTTGGACAAACTAAGTAAAACAATTGGCACAAACAGTTTATAGAATAATTATAATATTTTACTTACTCTATCAGCTACACCACCAGGTAGGATGGTTTTAACAACAACACCAGTGCTGCGTCCTCCAATAATTCCGAATGCTAAACCTGTACCATCATTTATAAGATGTATAATTTCAACTTGTGCCCACTCGGTGTTTAACTAAAAAATATTAATTTAGATTTGACTTTTTTATATAATATTACTTGTGACAACTTGTAAAAGAAGACTCAAGTGTACTAATTTTTCGAGGGAGTTTTTTAGAATCGAAAGCATCCAGAAGTGAGGATAAAATGATATCTAGCTTTTGAAATGCTTAGTAGATTATGCCAAGGGTTTTAATGGGCCTTTTACAAGATTGCAGAAAGGAGCAATAACGTGGATTGTGAATTTTAAACATGATCAATTTCTAGATCAAAATAGTGGTTCCAGTCGCTGATATGATTGTATACTGTTTTTGTCGATTTTATCTGTTTTTTTTGTTTCTAGGTTTTTATTAATTCGTTTTTGTTGTTTTTTGTAATTTATCCAGTTTTGTCGTTTTTTCAGTTTTATTATTTTTTAATTTTTTCATTATTTCCAATAATTGTGATTTTTTCGGTTTTTTTTTGTTTTCCGTTATTTTTTGTGTTTTTTTTTTTAATCTATCATATTTTAGTTTCTTGTTTTTTACTAGTTGTTAACTTATTAGTAACCAGTGTTTTCTATTTACTTTTCGTTTTTTATTAAACCTTCTATTCAATTTTCAGATTATCATTATTTTTAAATTTTTGCATTTTATTCTTCCTATTTTTCTATATTTTTTATTTTTCCTGCTTTATTTAATTTTTTCTCTTTTCTGTTTTTTCCAATTTTATTGTTCTTTTATTCAATTTTTAAAGGACTTATTTTAGTTTATCCGGTTTGTTTCTTCTGATTTTCTCCAATTTTTTGTGCTTACTTGTTATCACTTACCCATTTTTATATGTTTTTTTTCTTTTTTCGGTGTTGGCGATATTTTTTTCATTATTTTTATCATCCTATCTCATAATGCAACATATGACATATGTCAAAATTTAACAGTTGACGTTAAATTTAATTGTGCATAAAAAACTATTAGTTGTGTTGTTAGTAATAATTGTTTTAAAAGTTTTAGTCTTAGAAAATAAATCGTGGCAGAGATTTATTAATAAAAGCCGCGGTAAAGACATCAACTTTACTAGCAGATGAATACTCTATGCGTTCTGTTGCTAATTTGTTAGGAAGAAATCATTCCACTATAAGTTGTATGGGTAAACGCTTCACCCGGACGCGTAATTACAAACCCTAAGTGGTTTCAGCGCTTTTCAGGCTATATGACACCGGCTGTGTGAGTTGTAAAAATAAATTGTACTATAATTTAAATAAATATAGAGTATACCATACAACTGTAAGTTGTAGCTTATGTAGTAGCTTAATAATGCCAATGAATGGGCCTCTGCTACCATAAGCTCTCAAAATGTGATTAAACTTTCGCTTAAAAACAATAAAACTATTAAACTATTAATCCAAATTATAAATAGCACAGTTACAATGCTGATAGTTTGCTGTTTTTTTATATATATACAAATGTATTTGAATTTAAAAGCTTACAATTTGTTTAAACGTGTGTACGGGCTTCTCCGACAAGCCTTGGCGGGACCCGAGCGTTCGAGCGCTGAGACCACTTAGGGTTTGTAATTACGCCACCCGCGTAGGATCTTACAAACGCAGACTTGGACAAGAGCGTAAAAGGTCTACAGATGTAAGAAATGAGCGCTTTCTATTCTTCGAAACCGGACAATCACTGGTAAAATGTTACGAAATGCGTTCGCCATTGCTCGCAATGTACTGACATTTAAATGAAGCTGGAACAGTAGAATACCCGCGAAAACACCTTTGTTATCCAGGGAACACAAAGTTGCAAGACTACGTTTCGGTCGTAACCATCAAAACTGGACGGTTGACGATTGGAAGAGAGTTTTGTTCTCAGATGAAACTAGAATCAACTTAAAATCTCCGGATGGAAGTGAGCATGTTTGGCCTGGAGATAGATTAGCGAGCTGAAATATTGTTCCCAAAACTCCATTTGGTGTAGGCAGTGTGATGTACTGAGGAGGAATCAGTTTTAATGACCGCACAGAATTTGTTCCTATTCACATAAAATAAATGAATGCGTATTATTATCATGAAAATACCGTTCTTTAACATGTTATGCCGTTTGCTTCCTTCATTGGGCTGAATTGTGATAGTGATGGTTCCCTCGTGGCTAGGCAAGTGGTTAAGTACTTAAACTTGACTTTAATGGAATGGCCAACCAACAATCCGGAATTTAATCGAACAAAAATAATCGCTCGCCTGTTAACCATACAGTGTACTAGACTCAGTAGAAACACTTTAATTCAATTGTTTACGGTTTTTGTGTCAACTTAATGTTTAGCAAATTGTTTGTGTTTTAAATTAATTGAAAATTAATTAAAATACGGTTCTGTGGAGCTATCAAACACATCAGTCGAATACAGGACAGCTTGAGCTTATTTAGTTAAGTGGTGCTTTAATCTTGTTCATGGGTTTTTAAACATAAAAATATAAGCCTTTATAATAATAATAATAGCTTTTATTGCCCAACAGATACAAAATCCCTTTACAAAGCAATTCTAAGACACTCTAAATTATTGTGTGAATACATCAAAAAGAAAAAATATTGCACACTGTGCTGACTGAAGACTTGTTCAGGAGATTTGTTCTAGGCCTATTAACATAGAACACTAAATTTTGTCTATTGTTAAACTGTGGAACATTAAAGTTAATTGTACAGAGCAACTCTGGGCCATCAATAGTATTATGCAATAACTTATGCAAGCATATCAAGGAGGCAGAGTGTCTTCTAAATCACAGAGTTTCTAAATTAAATCGGTTTAATAAAAAAGAATAGTCAATACCTCTTTGTGGGTATATATCATCCACTTTAAATGCTAAGTTGGTACTTGAAAAACTTTCTTTGTGTTGCTTCTATTCTGTTAATTAGGTTACTATAGATGGGATTCCAGACTGCTAAACAGTACTCAAGTTTGGAACGGACATATGCGAAATAAAGTGTTCTTAAAACAAGTAAATCATAAAATTCCCTACAGTTTCTAACTATGAACCCCTACATTTTAAAAGTCTTATTAATTTTGGAATGTATATGTTCAGTGAAGCATAAACTTGAGTCAAAGACCACCCCCAGATCTTTATTGGAAGAATGCCGTGATAATACATTGGCATTCAATTCATATGGAAACTCAATGCATGATTTTTTCCTGTCACTGCTTTGCATTTTGTTATATTTAATAAAAGTTTATTTTCAAGGCACCATTCCATAACTCTATTGAAATCACCTTGGAGATGTAAACAGCCATTCCAATGTGATATCTTAAGACAGATTTTTAAATCATCAGCATAAAATAATCTTGCTGATTTAAGGCATCGGTCTAAATCATTAATATATATAATGAAAAAAATAATGGTCCTAAATTGTAGCCCTGAGGTGCACCTAAATGAGATATGTAATTATGTAATTTATATCCATTATACTAAACAAACTGTTGCCTATTATGTAGGTAAGATTGACAGAACAATATCAAACTACAAGAGAAACCAAACTGATTAAGCTTCTCAATCAAAACACCATGGTCTATTCTGTAAAACGCCTTTGAGAAGTCAGTGTATATCACATCTATCTGTCCCCCGGGTCCACAACTTCAGATAACTTTTGTATAATAACGAGAAGATTAGATTCGGTTAATCGTTGACTCATAAAACCATGCTGAGATGGTACAATAAGGTTACGACCAGATGGGTAGATGCGATTAAATAAAACAGTTTCAAATAACCTTGAAAAATTTGACATAATAGAAATGGGCCTATCATTATTGATTACAGGTCTATCCCCAGATTTAAACACAAGAACAACTCTAGCTCCCTTCCAATAATTTGGGAAGATGAGCGACTCTAATGCTATGTTGTACAACAGTTTCAACGGATAAGCCAATACTGTAAAGCAATCCTTACCTAAGAATGATGGTATATCATCAGAACCAGATGTCATTTTGTTTTAACATTTTTTCCCAGCTAGTATAATTTCATCTTCGCTGATGTTATTTGTATTAATATGCTGATTAAAACATTGAGAAGCATGAAATCTTAACCGTACTACATCTGGTTCTGATGATGTTACAAAAAAACTTTTAAACAATTGTCCAAACTTGTTCACAATATCTTGAGGGTCAGAAAAATGCTCATTATTTTACATCATTGTACCAGGAATGCGGGAAGTCCTGTTTTTTGAACTGATGTAAGACTAAAATTGTTGTGGTTCAGTTAAAACATTGTTCTGAATGTTCTTAATATTATACGCTTATTTAAATTTTTCGTTTTATTTGTGATTTTAGTTGTTTGTAATGAGTACGGAGTTGTTTATTATTTGTTTTCTTATATCTCTTAAAAAGACTTTCTTTTTCTTTATTTTTTTATACTAACTGAATCGAACCAAGGAGGAAATTTTCGTTTAAAATTTTTATAAGTAGGAACATATAAACACAATTTATCATAACATTAATCAACAGCTGAATGTACATCATTAAAATATAACAAGAAGCTCCAGTCAACATTACACATATATTCATAAAGCTGCCTAAAGTTTGCTCGCTTATAGTTATATTTTTTTTTTAGTAAGTATTAGGAAAACAATCAGTAATATTCTCAAACATAATTTGGATATTTATCAATAAAGATGGGTGATAAGTGATAACTGATAACCATCCTCTTTAACCAAAGGAAGGTCATTCCTGATTACTGTACAATTCATGTTTGACATGACTAGATCAGATAGTCGATGTACATAATCTATTCTCAACATTATTCAGTTGTCGTTATTTATAAAAATTAATAAATTGATTAATTACACTAAAGTTTCGGTCAGTTACATTAGCTTTGATGAAATTTGATGAATTAAAGTCACCAAGAATAATAAGATTTTCATTATGTATAAATTCAAGTGATTCGAGAGATTCAAGAAATGATTCTAATATATCTGAGGTACATGACGGGGGTGTATTAACAATATATAAAATGTTTTGAGACGAAGAATACATTTACAAATTACCATGTCAATTTGAGCAAAGTTATCATCAAAATAAGTATAGTGTCAATATTTACACATTTAATTAAGTTTTTTATGGCTAAAATGACTCCTCCGCCTCTCATAAGTCCTGTATCCCTCAAATTACGATCCTTTCTAACTACCTAGTAATCACTTGGAAAAAGTTCTGAGTTTAGAATATCTGGTTGAATCCAGCTTTCACTAATGGCTATTATGTTAAATCATTGGTTCATCAACTTTTGTATTTAGACCTCTAACATTCTGATACACACACATTAAATCACTAAAGTTGTTGGGCACAACTGCGTAGTTTAAAGATACAATTATAGGTTTTCCATTTTTATATCTAATTGCAACTTTTTCACCTTTAGCTTTCTTGTTGCGAAGTATTTTCATTTTTAAAGTGGTCAAATCAGAATCAATAATTTTTTTTTACTTCTATCTATTTTTCTCTTAATCTTTAATAACTTCATGGCTTTTTCAGGAGTTTGGCAGAACACTTCATGTGGTCGAGCACCATTTTTTATTTCTCTTTCCAAATCTAAACATTTTTCCTATTTATATAATCTGGTGATTTTTCTGAATACAACATTCACATCTTCCGCATCATGTCCGCTTTCACGTAAATTATATATTATAACATTAGTTGCTCGCCTTTGTCTCTCTTATGCTTCATTTACAATACTCTTTTCAGATAAAATATTGGACGGCTGGCTATTTAATTCACGAGTTGCTTTGCACGATTCTAAAAGCTGTTTCAAATGCGTTATTCTTTGTTTAGCCAAGTGATTGGATTGTATCAGATTTTCAATTGTTACTTTTTGTTCAATTAATCTACTCGACTTTTTAAATTTTTCTAGTTTTAATAATCTCTGCTCTAAATCAATAAATTTACCATTAAAATTAGATGAATAGTCCTGAATTTCGTTTTCAAGTTTAACTAGTCTGGGGGTAAGGGCAGGAATGCTGTTTACCCTGACAGTAAAATGGCATTATGCTGGTAGATATTACTACTGCTCTGACTTTAGAAGAAGATAAACCAGCACAAGTTCTGCAAACCATTTTCTTGCATTGATCACAAGGAAAGCCAAAAGTGTCATCCTTACTTTCCTTAATAACACATGCAACATTGCATTTGTAACAATTTATTATGAATATCTCTACAATATGAAAAATAAAAAGCACGGCACTGGTAATGTCCAACTTTAGTTTAGTATTTTTATCGGTAAATATTTTTGTTTATACAGATTTTATGAATGATAACAAAGAATAAAAAAGTTGTTTTGTTAATTGCACTTATTTCAGTATGGAAAACTTTTGATTATTACAGTTTGCTGCATCACAGAATTAAGATTCACCATTTATTGGAAAATAGCATTTTTCTTCTACAGTTAGGTAGGATTTCCAAAAGTAAATTCGAGTTTTTGCCACTAAAGTTAACTAAAAATCAAAGAGCAAAATATGGTAGATGTTTACGGGTGAACGAATATCTATTTATGTATAATTATATAATATAGGCTATACAAAATATTTAATAGGTCTATAGATCTGGCCCCTTTTTGAATTCGAACTTCCTACTAGCAGGGTGGTCAGTGATTGTTAATTTTTTTTATCATATTATTTTGATATATTGGATATTTATTAAAATTTTATCGTTTAAAGGAATCCATTTCACTAATTACTATTATTAGTAGACATCTCTAAATTTTGTTTAGCGAATTAGTCGATATCATCGACTAAGATGGGTATACTAATTTACCCACGATGCGACCATATATTTTTTTGTCGAGCACTGAGTAAAGAGAATTAGCCAGAACGCGTTGTGGATATATTTCATCACCCACAACGCGAATGAAGTTTTAGCGCGCTTTTATTTCGCGTTGTAAAGCATTTATTTTGCCTACGTCGCGTTCTGGGTATTAAAATTTATTCAGAATGCGTTGGAGGTGAATTGCCGGAGACAGTCTGTGACACGTACGGATAGATAACGGGTGCAAGTAAATTTTTAAGTCTTGTGATTCATTGTGTGTCTTCGAGAATATTCTAAGATGAAAGTGGAATTTGAACAAAGATTATGGGAATTAATGTCAGAGAAAAAAGACAGGTCGTTGTTATTATCAGACGAACGTTATTTAGAATTTGTAAATGAGACAAAAGTGGCACTTCAAAGGAAACGGGATGGGCTCGAATTATCATCCAAACAATATCGCAGATTAAAACGATATGATCTATTAACAGTTGGCGGAAAAGATAAACTAGTTAACAAAGAACATTTAGGAAACCAATCAGGTTTAATTTTTTATTGTACAGCACGTGAAATGTATGATATAATACACACAGCTCATTTACAAATAGGACATAAAAGAGAAAAGGCAATGGAAAATGAAATAAAAAAGAAATACTGCAATGTTACTAGAGAGGTAATAATTCATATATATTTAGACCTGTGCTAATCGTGTGCTCTGAAGAAAAAAGCAAAAAGTAAAGGATTAGTTGTGAAACCTATGATTATGAGTGAAATGAATTCACGTTGCCAGGTAATGTTTGCCAATATATTATACTGTGTGTTTAATTTACCTTGATGATTGCTATAACTTTGTTATTTTTAAAGATATCACAGCCTCACTAAGTTAATGTTTTTTGTTTTAGGTTGACCTTATCGATATGCAAAGTGAGCCTAATGGAGAATATAAATTTATTCTCAATTATCAAGATCACCTAACTAAGTCTGTAATACTACGACCACTTAAAACAAAGACAGCAAATGAAGTGGCAGATGTTATTCTCGATAAATTTTTTTGTACCTATCTAATTCTTTATATAGGTCATTTAAAAATTTTATTTCAGAAAGTGTTTATAGAGTTGTTTGTTTTTGTTTTGGGTTGATATGGAAGGTTACCTAGGGACGAGGGGGAGAAAGTAGTTTAATTTGAAATTTTGGAATTTAGAATTTTGATTGAAAGATATAGTTAGACAATTTGAAATTTATACTTTTTGTTGAAAGATAAAGTAATTTTAATTTGAAAATTGTCATTGAAATAGAAAGACGTGAATTAATTTATAATTGAAGTATTGGATGTTAAAATTTAAACGTTAAAAGTTAAAATAAAATTTGTATTAATTGAATATTAATTTAAATTAAATAGAATATCATATAGAAGGAAATACAAGAACCCAGACCTAAAAGCCAGAGCCGAAGAGAAGACAATATAAGAATCCAGACATAAAAGCCGGTCACAAAAAAGAAGAAGACCATAATAAATTTTATCGGACATTTTCTTTTTTGGGCCCCACGTTGGGCGCTGGAAGCCACCTTATAGAAAATCGTATTCCTGAGTGGGTATTGCTTGGACCTATATACCAAACCCCAGAGTTCACTGGTTCACATCAGGAAATAGGTGACAACCTTTATATATATACTTTTTTGAGTGAAACATTTTTGACACTTCCTTGTGTTTAATACATTTTTTTCATTTAATAACTGTTAAACTTTTGTACTGTTCCTTAAACCAGTTTATTCATAAAATTTGTTATAAAATTAAAAAAAAAAATAATGTTATAAAGTTTCGTTTCAAAAATATATAAATGATATTTGTCAAATAACATTTTGCACCTGATTGGAAATTTATTAAGTTAATTATGATAAAAATCGATAACTATGTAAGCAATCAACAAAATGCAGATATCAGTCATATCGTCACGTTCATTTAATTTTCACGCCAAGGTGTAATTTCCTATTAAAAATTAGATTCGAAACATATTTCATCCATTTTACTTCCCGCGAATAGAGATATTTAATCACGAAGCAAGTCGAGAAAATATTGACGTGCTCAATTACTTTTTTTATTTTTTAACACAGCCATGAAATAAAATAAGTATTTACAATTCACTTGCAAGAGAATTGTTTTCAAATTTATCCATGCATCTTTTATATTAAAAAAGTTAATTATAGTGGTTTAAAAGATAAATAGATTGTTAATTTTTAACAATTGATGATCAAAAAAGTATAATTTTTTTTATAAATCCGTTTACAAAACAAATCACTCTGTTGGTCTCATTAATGTACCTTCAAGGCGAAACCTCTGACGAAAAAACTTAATCAAATTCACTCACCACCATGTCTGTTTGAAGGATTTAATTAATCCTGCATTCTGCAATAAGGCCGTCCTCAACTTCACATCCAATTATTCCAGAATATCCAGCTTTCGACTCTGTAATCCGCATTTTTCCGGCCACCGCCAATTGTTCTCATTACACTTACATTTGGACCAATTAAAACATTCAGCCTAAAGAAAACGGGAAAAGTCTTATTTAGTAATGAGGTTTTTCTTTATTTTTTAATTAAATTTGGTATAAAACAATCTTTTGTTTCGTGGGAGGTCATAATTATAAAAAAAAGCGTGAGAATTCTGTTATATATAAATTAATTAATTATAGCAAGTAGATGAAGCATTAAATATAAAACACTTGAAAGTTAGATATTATAATGTTCATTGATTGAATTTTTAATGAAGACAATAAAAAACAAAAAGGGTTTTTCATTACTATTTGAATATAGTATAATAAATATAAATTACAACTTTTCTGGTAATTTGACAACATTGGAACACTGCAATTTAAAGTAACATAAAAAGCAAACTTAAAACAAAGACAGCAAATGAAGTGGCAGATGTTATTCTCGATATTTTCTGTTTGTTTGGGGCCCCAAATATTTTGCATACTGACAATGGAAGAGAGTTCAGCAACCAGGTAAATTTGATTGCGTTATACTAAAGCTTTTCATAATTTGAGTAAATTTTAGGTGGATCAAAAACGCAGCAAGGTGTGGGATGTGAAATTTACTCTAGATCCTTGAGCCTAAAAATGATATGAGCTATGGATGGCTTGTCAAATGTGGTTCAGTCAGAACTCACAGACATAACTATACCTGACATAACCGTAGCTGCAAAAGAATTAATCAATAGGAACATCACAGGCAGGAATGTAAATATTTACACGGACTGCCGACAAGCACCACTGATCTCCAATAGACCAATGTCACCAAACTCTAACTGAGGCCAGCCAGAATAACGTGGTCAACTTGAGCTGGATTTAAAGACATGGGAACTCTAAAGGCAACAGCATTGCGGACAATTTAGCGAGGAGGGCTGTGGGCTACAAATATGTTAGCCCTCGCCCATTTACCAAGTTAACAATGTCCGCTGTCGTGCACCTTATCAAACAGCACTCTTGCCAAAACTTTATGCAGTGCTCGGATAAAATAACGAACTGTAGACAGGCTAGAGAGTTATGACTGCTCTGCTTTTTCTGAAATCAGAAGGTTCGTGTTGGGCCAGTACTGGCTCACAAATGCCGATGTCAGGGAGATCCCCTTCGGGAGCCTCATCACCTATTTTAAATCTCTAGGTCTGATGAACGCCTGAGGTGTGGATATCCTTACACACAGGAGGATGCACAATGGGTCATATGTGGCCTCAGTGCCGGCAAAGCACGTGCTCGCCCCTCCTTAAATTTCCAGATCCAGACCATTTACAATGATGTTTTTATAATTCACGTTCACAAAGTTTCTATTTCGACACTAAAAACAGTATCGAAATAGATTCATTGTAACACTGTTTTTGGTAACTTTTTGTTTTACACAATTGGTTGCACTGCACTGATTTTCAACGAAAGAGTTCAGGTAGTAAATCAAAAAGTATGTTGTAGTAAATTATTAACTACATTATCAGCGTTATTGCTAAATTCGGAATATTTTATACAAATTTGACAAACATTCTAATTTAAAATCATTAAAACTGACAAGTGTCAAAACTGTCGAGATTGACAACATAAATAAATATTTCGAAAAACTCTCATTTTATTTTTTTTATACTTTTAAAAGTTCATTATAAAAAATAGTATGTAACACTCGAATTACAATGACGGTTTGTAGTACTCGTTCTTTGCGAAACTCACCGCTTTGCGGTTCGTTTCACAAACTGAACTCGTACTACGAAACCTCTGTCATTGTAACACTTGTATTACAATATACTATTGTAGGTATATTGTAACAAGTTTAACTAGACTATATGGACGTGTGTTCAGTTGGCAAGTTCTAATAGAGTCGACATACTTTTTCAGTTTAGGATTTCAGTTAGAACAGTGATTAAGGTAAATTTTTAACTAGGCTATATAGGCGTGTGTTCAGTTGAGAAGTTCTAAATAGAGTCGATAAACTTTTTCTGTTTAGGATTTTATCTAGAACTGTGACTGATTCAAAATTGAAACAAATCTTCTGACAATCATGTTTGTGTATTGGGATTAAAATTTGACAAGACTATATAGACGTTTGGTTGACTTGTTCTACTAGAGTGGACATGCTTGTTTAGTTCAGGATCTAATCTACAATTCTGACTCTTTCGAAATTTGTACAAATCTTTGTACATTTGAAATTCATGTTGGCATAATGTTAAAATTTTAACTAGACTATATTTATGGGCTTGCGTTCAGTTAAGAAGTTCTAATAGCGTCGACATGCTTGATCAATTTAGTATTTTAGCTAGAACTGTGACAGATTCAAAATTTAAATAAATCTTTTCACAGTTCACAATCACGTTTGTGTATTGGTCAAAATTTGACAACACTATACAGAGGTTGACGAGTTCCAATTTAGTTGTTTAGTTGTGGATCTCAGCTGTTTCAAAATTTGTACAATTTTTTAAACATTTGACATTTACGTTTGTGTAGGTATTGCTAAAATTTTAACTAGATTATAATATTGTTACGTTCTAGGGGTTCAAAATAAAATCACTGCTGAACGAAAATGTCTAATTTATTTACACACTACAAACTAAACGAATTATAACTAAATAACTAAACTAACTATAACACACTAATTTATGTACAACAATTAACTTCGATTTATATTCACTATTTATTTTCACTTCGTAGATCGCTCAACTATTTAGACCGTCTCTGTTAACTTTTCAACTTCCTCGTGGGTCGTGGCTCTCCGCTTATATACCAGTCCACAGCTTCCAGAACGTCCTTCGGTAACAATTTCTAGAAAGTCTGCATAGTGAAGTCTCTCGATCGTTCTGTTCGAGAATTAGCGCGTTGTTTACCTGGAGGGCGACAGAGGCGTACTAAGGGATTCTCGCTCGTTACACTGCCCCCTCCTTAAGACGTTCGGTCCCCGAACACCTTGGTTGGTATGTCTGAACCTACAGGCATCTCCCTTTTTGCAGCTCCCTTGCTTTTCGAAATAGCAATTCACAGTCTTCTCCTTCATTGTGTTTCCGCTCGGGTTGAAAATGCACACGAGTATCTCTATTCCTGTCTTATGGAAAAGCACCTCGAGCATGTTCCGGACGACTCTCCAGTTCAGTTGGTCTAGACCACAACCCAACTTAGGCACAGCCAGCTTCTTCACTTCCAACCTGGTAAGTTCGTCTCTTAGGTTCAGCAGGGTATTCCACATACTTCTATAGCTGGGCTTGTGATCGGAAAACCTCTTAGTCACCATGTAGAAGAGGTGACGATGACCGTCAGTGAGACTTAGAATCTTTCCGGGATGGGGCTGTTGTCTGAAGAGCTCAGATACACGGCCAAACTTCTTCCTGAAGACTAATGCTATTCCCCTGGACATACGCAGATCTTCGGCGACACAATCGGCTGGGGAATAATCTCCAGGCACAGAGAAGAGATCCTGCTGCTGCTCGGTGGTAACTCCGAATCGTGCCTTCCCAGTTCCACCATAGTTCTCCATGAACTGGTCGAAACTCATCTTAACATGCTCTGGGCTGGTCGTCCTTCTCAGATGGGTCTCGTCTTGTTCGTCATAGTCCGCCTCGTATTTGGCCAACCGATTTACATGGACCACGCGCCTCTTGCCCCTTGGTAGTTTTTGTATACGGTACACTACATCATTGATCCTCTTTACCACTCTGTATGGACCCTCCCAATTCCTCTGTAGCTTAGGTGATAATCCTCTCTTCTTCTGGGGGTTGTACAGCCAGACCAAATCTCCAGCGTTGAAACCACCTTCTGTAGCTTTGCTGTCATAGCGGGTCTTCATTCGGTCACTAGCAATTTGTATGTTTTGTCGGACCTTCTCATGAATGTAGTGTAGCCTGCCCCTCAATGTGCTCACGTAGTCCTCACCAGCTATCTCTGTTCCGGGCTTACATCCAAACTCTAGGTCACAGGGTAATCTTATTTCCCGGCCGAACATGACACAAGCTGGTGTCTCTCTAGTAGACTCTTGCACGGCTGATCTGTAGGCCATGGTGAACAGATGAAGGTACCGGTCCCAGTCTCTTTGATGGTCAGAGACCACTTTAGCCAAATATTTTCCCACAGTTTTATTCATTCTTTCGACTAGGCCATCTGACTGTGGGTGAAGAGGTGTTGTCCTGGTCTTCTTGACTCCGAGTATTTCACAAATGCTCTGGAATAGGCCAGACTCGAAATTTCGTCCCTGATCAGAATGTAGCTCCAGTGTCACTCCAAACCGACTAAACATTTCCTTTATCAGCACGTCTGCCACTGTCGAGGCCTCTTGGTTTGGGATGGCATGTGCTTCAACCCATTTGGTAAAGTAATCCGACGCCACCAATATGTACTTGTTCCCATCGTCGGTCTCTGGGAATGGGCCTGCGATGTCTATAGCAACTCTTTCCATAGGACTGCCTACGTTATACTGATTCATTGGCGCTCGTCGTTTTCCTCTTGGGCCATTCGTTGAAGCACAAAGTCTACATTTTCGGCACCAGTCCTTGACGTCTTCTTTGCAGTTGACCCAGTAAAAACGTTCTCTGATCTTTTCCAACGTTTTCTTGATGCCGAAGTGTCCACCGGAGGTTCCATTATGAAGTTTCTCCAATACTTCTGTCGTCCGACTCCGGGGAATAATCAGCTGAGTCCTAGCTGCAGTACCCTCGTCATTCTCGACGGACCTCTTCAACAATCCATCCTCTAAAATGATGGAGTCCCACTGCGCCCAGTAGGACTTGACCCTAGGACTCAGGTGACTCACTTCTTCCCATCTTGGTCTCTGTCCGTTTGCTTTCCAGTCAAGCAACATCTTTAGTTCGGTGTCACCTTCTTGGTCTCGCTTCAGGGATTCTGGCAGCCAATCTAGTTCCACGACGGTTGTTCTTAAACAGAATTCCTTCTCTTCTGCTTTGCTGCAGTGTTTGCAGTCAGAAGGACAAGGTCTTCTAGATAATGCGTCAGCGTTGCCATGTGACTTTCCGGCCCGGTGTTCCACAGAAAAATGATATTCCTGCAGCCTTTCTATCCATCTCGCAACCTGACCTTCTGGGTTCTTGAATTGTAGAAGCCACTTCAGAGCAGCATGATCTGTTCTTAGAAGGAATTCGCGACCGTACAAGTATTTATAAAAATGTTCCATGGACTTAACTGCGGCGAGAAGTTCTCTCCTCGTAACACAATAGTTACGCTCAGGCTTCGACAGGACCTTGCTGAAATATCCTATAACTTTCTCTTGGCCATTCTGAATTTGGGATAATATGCCTCCTATGGCCGTGTTGCTTGCGTCCGTGTCCAATATAAACCTTCCACTGGCCTGAGGATAACTTAATATAGGAGCTGTTGTTAGTGCTTGCTTTAGTCGATTGAAAGCATCCTCGCATTCGGTATCCCATTTGAAGTCCCTTCCATCTTCCGTCAGTCTTGTTAGAGGCTTCGCGATGTCAGCAAATCCAAAGACGAACTTTCTGTAGTACGTACACAAGCCAAGAAAACTTCTTACTTGGTGCTTGTCCCGTGGTACTGGCCATTCTCGTACAACCTTGACTTTATCTGGGTCAGCACTGATGCCATCTGCAGATACTACATGTCCTAGATATTTCACTTCTTTCCTGAAGAGGTGGCATTTCTTTGGACTGAGTTTTAAATTTGCAGTGCGTAGCCTCTCAAGGACGTCTCTTAGATTCTCCAGATGTTCGTCGAATGTCCGGCCAAATACTATGACATCGTCCAAATAAACTAGGCACGTCTTCCATGACAATCCTCGAAGAATGGTTTCCATTAATCGCTCGAAAGTTGCAGGTGCGTTACAAAGGCCAAATGGCATTACTGTGAACTGCCACAATCCTGTCCCAATAGTAAAAGCTGTTTTCTCTTTGTCTTTGGGATCCAATTCCACCTGCCAATATCCACTCTTCAAATCCAGCGTGGAGAACCATTTCGAGCCAGAAAGCGTGTCCAAAGTGTCGTCAATCCTTGGAATAGGGTAGCAATCCTTCTTGGTGACTTCGTTCAGACGACGATAGTCGACACAAAATCTGGTGCTGCCATCTTTCTTCTTTACCAAAACCACAGGTGATGACCAAGGACTATCAGATTGCTCTATTATTCCTTGTTCGTGCATGTCCTTGATTATATTTTCTGCTTCTTCTCTCTTTGCTATGGGAAGCCTTCGCGGTTGTTGGCGAATGGGATCTGAACTTCCGGTATTGATAGAATGCTTCACAACATTCGTCCTACCCATCTGAGTGTTGTCCATAGCAAAAACGTCACTGTATTCATGAATCAGTTTCTTCACCTTGCTAATATGTTCTGGTGCAAGTTCTGTGCAGGAAGAAGCCAATGTCTCAAGTAATTTCTTCGAACTCTTCTCGCTTCTTGGTAGCGGGTTCTTCACATCCTGAACGCTTCCTGTCACACAAAGCACGGAACAGCTTTCTCCCAGGATCGTACCTTTCTTTAAGATCACAGGGTACATGTTGGTGTTCAACATTCTCACAGGAACTTCGTTTCCGCCTCTCACCAAGGTTTTTCCGACTAACAGTCCTTTCCCGAGGTTACTCTCACTGGCTGGTTCGATGAGTCTTATACAGCTATCTCGAAGGTCTCTATCTAAATACCCCTTCACTATGGTTTCCGCCTGTCCACGTAGGTGAACATCTTCGCTGAGTAAGACTCGAGTCGTGATATCTTCACATCCCAGGAACGGAATTTCCAGACTTCCGATCCTCAGAACATCGTTTCTCATATCCATCTGGAAGCCATAACCCTTAATGACATCCATTCCCAAGATGACTTCCTCCATGATATCTGCCACCAGAACCTCATGTTCGAGAGACCTGTCCCCAATGTTGATGACGATCCTCTTCTTTCCATGTATTGGCACGTCTTCTCCAGTTGCAGTCCGTAAACGAACCATCGCTGGTAAGGTTTTTCCATTTCCTTCAACTACACTCGGCTTAACTATAGTTCGGGTTGCGCCAGTGTCGACTAACATTTTTACGGACCTCCCATTAATTTTACCGTCGACATAAACACTTGAAGAGATGGCCTGAATTATAACCTCAGGGGCATTGTCGTGGCGGGTCGGTTTATGCCCCTTCTTGCCAACCCGCTTCAGTTTTCCTGTTCTTGGCGTTGTGGTTTAAACGGCTTCTTGCAGTTACGCCGAATGTGTCCTCTTTCGCCGCAGTTCCAGCATCTTGGTCCCCCATTACGTTTCTCCTGGAGAACTCGGCGAACTACGTCTTCAATACTCTCGTCGCAGACTGGCGAATCATCAAGCTGTCTCACTTTGCTCTGTCCTCTGTGCGAAGCTTGTTTAGCAGCTTCAAATTCTAAGGCATGGGCCAGGGCGTCATCTAAGGTTTTGGGCCGGACCAACCGCAACGTCTGCTGAGTCTCCGTGTCTCTCAACCCATCGACGAAGGTCTGGACAGCAAGTTGTTCTAGGAAGCTGTCCGGTGCTGAAGGATAGGCCAGCCTTACCAACCTTGCTATGTCTGCTTCGAATTCCTGCAAGGTTTCTGCACTCTTCTGATGGCGACTCTTGATTTGTGCGTGATACACTTGTTGGAGATGTGCATCACCATATCTCATTTGCAGTCTACTTGTCAGAGTCTTATAATCACCTTGTTGACTTACAGGAATGGTTTGAAGGATATTCAGTGCGTCCCCTCTTAATGCAACAATTAAAGCAGTTGCTTTCTCTTCATCGTCCCAGCAGTTGGCGTTGGCTGCTGCTTCAAATTGTTTCTGGTATGTGCTCCAGGGTGTTTTGCCATCAAAAGTTGGAGGTTTGATCTTTGTTCGGCCTGGCTCACCCCGTTCTCCCAGCTTAACCGAACAATATTTGCTGAAGTTCTTACTCAATCGCTCTTCCATGGTTTTCACCTGTTCTTCCAATTTTACCTGCATTTCTTCCTCCATATTAACCAATCTGCCTTCAATGTTTCCAAACCTGTCTTCAAATTTTTCCATTTTATCGTTCACGTTGCCCATCTCGTCTTTTACGCTTCCAATTTCGTTTTCCAGTTTGGAGTAATTATTCTTTAACTCATTTTCAATCAATGTCAATTTATCTCCCATTTTCTTAGTGTTTTTTTCCATTTTCTTAGTGTTTTCTTCCATTTTCTTAGTGTTTTCTTCCATTTTCTTAGTGTTTTCTTCCATTTTATTTTCCATTTTCTGGGTATTCTCATCCATTTTCAAGCTCATTTTTTCAAGGGCTTGCTTGAAAAATTCCATTGTCGCCTGATCCATTTTCTTCGTCTGTGATCTCGTAACTGGCATACAAAATATTCACTAATGAAGTCCACAATTTAAATTAACACAGCAGTTCAATTTACCCCACACCTGACACCAATTGTTACGTTCTAGGGGTTCAAAATAAAATCACTGCTGAACGAAAATGTCTAATTTATTTACACACTACAAACTAAACGAATTATAACTAAATAACTAAACTAACTATAACACACTAATTTATGTACAACAATTTACTTCGATTTATATTCACTATTTATTTTCACTTCGTAGATCGCTCAACTATTTAGACCGTCTCTGTTAACTTTTCAACTTCCTCGTGGGTCGTGGCTCTCCGCTTATATACCAGTCCACAGCTTCCAGAACGTCCTTCGGTAACAATTTCTAGAAAGTCTGCATAGTGAAGTCTCTCGATCGTTTTGTTCGAGAATTAGCGCGTTGTTTACCTGGAGGGCGACAGAGGCGTACTAAGGGGTTCTCGCTCGTTACAATATGAACGTGCGTTTGGTTGAGAAGTTCTAATAGAGTCGACATGCTTGTTCAGTTTAGTATTTTAGCTAGAACTGTGACAGATTCAAAATTTAAATAAATCTTTTGACAGTTGACAATCACGTTTGTGTATTTATTAAAATTTGACACGATTATATGTATGGATGTTTGTGCGGTTGGCGAGATGGCGAGTTCTAATGGAGTACACATACTTACTTCTTCAGTTGAGAATCTTAGCTAGAACTGTGACAGATTCAAAATTGAATCAAATCTTCTGACAGCTGACATACACATTTGTATATTAATTAAAATGTAACAAGACTATATAGATGTTTGTTCGGTTGACGAATTTCAATGGTGTGGGCATGCTTATTTAGTTAATGATCTCAGCTAGAACTTTATCTAAACTATATGGGCGTGTGTGCAGTTGAGAAGTTTTAATAGAGTCGACATGCTTGTTCAGTTAGAACTGTGACTGATTCAAAATTTAAACAAATCATTTGACAGTTGACAATCATGTTTGTGAATTGTTAAAATTTTAACTAGACTATGGGGGCGTGTGTTCGTTGGAGAAATTCTAATAGAGTCGACATACTTATTCAGTTTAGGATTTTAGCCAGATTTGTGACAAATTCAAAATGTAAACAAATCTTATGACACATAACCACGTTTGCGTATTGATTAAAATAAGGTAAAATTATATGGATGTCTATTTGGTTGACGAGTTCCAATGGAGTGGATATGCTTGTCCAGTTTAGAATTGTAGCTAGAACTGTGACAGATTCAAAATTTCAACCAATATTGACAGTTAAGAAAAACAATTGTAAATTTGACAGGAATGTAAATTGAACGCTATAAATTACTTGTGGAATAATAATTCAGCAGTTAATAGATTAAATAAGTGTTTAATGAAAACTATCAAAATACATAGCAGACATTTTGATTTTTCATGACAGTTACATCTACATACTTTTAACTCTATATATAGTCATAATCTGCACACTTAATTGCCTAGCTAATACACTATTTGATTAACACTTCGTTAAGGCATTTTCACTTCAATAATATATAGATGTTTGTTCGGTTGACTAGTTTGAATAGAGTTGTTGAGAATCTCAGATTCAAAATTTGAACAAACCTTTTGACAGTTGATAATCATGTTTTTACTTTGATCTTTGATTAAACTTTGAGAAGAATATATAAATGTTTGTTTGGTTAGTTCGGTTGACGTGTTATACTGGACAAGCTTGTCTTGTTGAGAATCTCATCTAGAACTGGCACTTTGGATTATGGAGGGTAGAGGTAAGGAGAACTGTCTCCGTGTATTGAATGTGTCCGTCAAAATGTGGTAAATAAGGGTGGCGCTACGATCGTAGTAGGGTAAATTTAAAAAAAAGCGCCATAATTTCTTAGAGTAGGATAGATAAATAAACAAGGAAAGACACATTTCCGCTTTATTATGACACCATTTTTAAAATAATCATAAGATACATAAGATAATCATAAAGTATAAAACGAATTTAAAATACACTAAACTGAATTCGCTGACCACGTTTTTTATAGCACTTATATAATTTGTGACTTATATTACGAAATCATACGACATTTCAATCAATTTGTCAAAAACTGCTACATTCATTCTGTACCCTACATCTACTTTAGCGCCATTGTAGTGGCAAGTTTGAGAAGTGTTATGTTCCACAAAAAAGTGGACACATTTTTAATCATTTCCCATTTAAGATCGTTCTCCTTACCTCTACCCTCCATACTTTGGATATTTAAAATTCACGTTTGTGTATTGTTAAAATTTTAAACAGACTATATAGGCGTGTGTTTCGTTAAGAAGTTCTAATACAGTTGATATACTTGTTCATTTTAGGATTTCAGCTAGAAATGTGATTAAAATTTGACAGGACTATAATATATGTTTGTCGGTTGACGAGTTCAAATAAAGTGGAAATGCTTTTTTAGTTAAGAATTTCAGTTAAAACTGTGACTGCTTCAAAATTTAAACAATATTGGGGCTATATAGCACCATTATTGGTAATCAACTTAGGGTTTTCACTGTCACACATTGGAAGCGAATATTGCGCAATATTGGCAACCAGTAAAACCCAAAATTGGGCGGCGAATCTTGCGCCAATATTGGGCCGATATTGGCAGACCAATAAAACCCAAAATTGGGCGGCTAATATTGCGCCATTATTGGCGATACATATAGCCCCAATATTGGTATACAATTCAGAACTAATATTGGCAAAATATATAACCCCAATATTGGTAATGAATATTGGGGTAATATCTCTAAAATACATTTCCCCAATGTTGCTAGCTCATATTGAGCCAATGCTGTACTCACCTGGAAGTTTAATAATTGTACAATATTAACAACCAATATAAGCTACTATAAGCATTACTACTAAAAGTGTATATCAATAATAATATACACTTTTAGTAAATTTAGAAAGGGCTCAAAAGTTATAATATTTAAAATAAACATTAAAAGAAATTGTGATCTGAAAAAATTTAAATAACAAAAATGAAACTTTATAAAATTTTCATAACCCAATTATATATCTGCTTTAACCGTCATAATAGCTGTACTGTGTAATGTAAAAGTATCGTCAAACTTAAACAAATAAAGCATTATAAAGTTATTATTTCCTTCCAAATAACCAATTTAAATTCTTTATGAAACTTCCGCATATACATGCATGTTTTCATCTCCGATGGTTTAAATATTTAATGAGATGAAATAAATCTCGTTTCCGTTTCTTTTTTTAGAAAAAGAACTTTTTATTGAACTTTGCTTTATACTTATGAATATTTTAAATAAATATTACCTAATTAATCGAAAACTTAAAATTAATACGATACTCAAATCTAAAACAAACCAATAACAATGATCGATATAAACAAAACAAACACGATAACCTCTATTATAATTGAGGAAAACTTGTGAGAAAATAACTTACCGATACCATCACAAATTTTCATTTGGTAGATGTTTTATTGTGATAAAACTAAAATTTTTTCATTAAAAACTAGTTATTTCTATCGAATTTTTGACTACATGAAAGCCACACACGGTCGTTTACAGCGATTTTCACGAACTAAATTTTGTAAATGAAGGCAGTGGAAAGCGGTTTTATCGTGCGCATGGCTCTTTGCTATGAATTTCCATGTAAGAAAAACGAAGAGGAAATGCAGGGACGTCGTCACGTGAAGGTAATAAATTTTTCTCATATAATTAGTTTAGAACTTTTCCTCAATAATTTTAATACACCACCTCTGAAATTATCGAATTATTCAATTAAAATCTTATAAATTACATAAATTATTAAAATTTAGAATATTTTTGAAAATGTTCCCAATAGTATTTTTATTGCTTTAAAACTTAAAATTGTAATTTTTACACAAAAAAAAATAATTTTTATGAAGTGATTACTGCTTATCTTGGCTAAGATTGAATTTTTTGCACGGAAGTCAATTGATCTCATCGTCACGCGACGGTTCAATAAATCGCTGGAAAGAACGGATTAAAGGAGTGTAAGAAAGAAGGATAAAAGAGGGTGGGGAGAGTAGAGAATTGGTGTATGCATAAATACTTGTATCTGTAAATCCTTGACCCAATGAGATACATTTCTGTATTTAAAATATTGAAGTTATAATTCTTTTGGCGCGATAGGAAAAAATGATGGTAAGCGTTTGCGATGCGCACACACGCTGTTACGAAAAACCGACACCATGAAACCACCGTAAGGTTAGCAGTTGTTATCTTATGTATTTATATGATATATAACATAAATATTACTTATTTATTTAAACAAGCAATTCCTACTTAATTAAGTACTATGCCGTAAGGTGGCGCAGTTAATATCACATAAATTTAAACGAGCAATTCTTACTTAAATACCATGACGCCACCGGAAGGTGGTGCAGTTAATACATATATACAGGGTGTCCCAGAATTAACTACGGAAACTTCGTATACGTATTCCTTGATGACAAATAAGTAGGGTCTTTCCTATAAAAAAAATTTTTTTAGAGACTCCTGTCAGAGTTATAACCCTTTAACTCTTTAAATGGTAAAATGTGCGCTACTTGATCGCGATACACAATACTCAATTGACATGGTCCTACATTTTATTTTTTTACTCCAAACCGAAACGATTTTGCAAAAAACGACAAGGAACAAAAAAGTTTCTAAATAATCAAAACTTCCTAAAATAATTTTTTGTTATTGCAAATATTAATTGCTAAGAAAGTTACAAAAAAAATATTAAGAGGGGTTCCTTGATTTGCACCCTTAGAATGGGGTAGGGCAGGTGAAAAGTGGCAGGAGAAATGCGTCTTTATAAAAATGATGTTCACCCAAATTTTTAATTTTTTATCTTGGACCAATCAGAAGATATTAAATTAAAACAGTATTTTACCACCCCTCTTTAAAGGGTTATAACTCTGACAGGAGTCTCTAAAAAAATTTTTCTTATAGGAAAGACCCTACTTATTTGTCATCAAGGAATACGTATACGAAGTTTCCGTAGTTAATTCTGGGACACCCTGTATATGTGAACACCGACTAAGAAGCGATTTTGAAAAATTTTTACTCCGAAGGGGTGAAATAGGATTTGAAAGTTTGTATGGAAAAATCTTTAAATCAACACCAATTTTCATAAAAATTAAAATTCAGTTCTTAAAAATATTTCATTGAACATGTGTTTTATGGTTTATTACAAGGATACAAATATGGGGTTAAAACTTTGTATGATTAATATTTAAAAATTATTCCGTTTTCTACAAAATTGTAAAAAAAATGTTAAAAATCTTAAAAAAAGTTAGAAATCGTAAAAAATTGTTAAATGTCTTTAAATTTTCAAAATGGTAAAGACTTTCGAAGTTTATAAATAAATCTTGAAAAACTTAAATAATTGTAAGAAATTCGTGACACTCTTGAAAAATGATCGATAATTATAAAAAAAATTGACAATCGTGAAAAATTCATGAAAATCCTGAAAAAATGTTAAAAATTCTGAAAAATTATGTTGAATTTCTTGAAAAAACGTTTAATCATGAAAAGTTGATGGAAATTGTGAAAAAAATGTTGACATCTTTAAAAATTGTAGAAAATGGTCAAAAACGTAAAAATTGTTGAAGATAAAAAAAAAATTAAGTCATAATCATATAGAAAACTAGAAAAACATTAAAAATTGTATAAAATTTAAAGAAATTCTTGACATCTTGAAAAATTCATAAATAGTATATTAAGTATGGAGAACGGTAAGGGTTTTATACCGATCGAAGACAATTGTTTGGAGGAGGAGCGGAGCGACGACTCCAATTATTGTCTGAGATCGGTTACCCTTAACGTTCGACATGCTTATAACGTTTTTTGCACGATTGATTAGGTATACCATTATAAATTATAAAATTAAACATTTTCGTCATATTGACCAGTTTCATTCATTTTATCAAGATAGATAATTTGGTTGTTAGGTAGTAACTAGGGTGCATAAATCCAAAGAGCCTGTCCCCCAACAGAAACGCAAGCGGGCTGAGACCACCATCAGTCCCGCCCAAGAAAATAAAAAGAAAAAGGTGGAGGTGGAAAAACAGACCACCTCAGGTAAGAGCAGCTACGCCACTGCTCTTAAAACAGAAAAAGTCGCCATCCTCCCCAAAGGGTTCCCTGAGAATACCCTCAGTGCGGACGAGCAAACTTTGGTGGAGGAGGCGATAGTGGAGGAAATGTTCGCCGGATGGGAGCACAAGCTCCAATTCGGCGGAATACACTTCAAGCCGGGACTAATCATAGTCGACTGTGAAACACCACAGTCGGCAGAGTGGCTCCGGTTGAAGGTACCCCACCTAAAGAAATGGGAAGGAAGGGAGCTGACGACATGTAGGGGAGATGACATCCCCAAATCGCATGTCATCACTGCCTTCCTCCCAAGGAGCAAAGGGCTATCAGCTGAGAAGCTACTTCAGCTGATTAAAGCCCAAAACGAGGGTCTGAAAGAAGAGGCGACAGGGCAACTCTTGAGGGCAGCGATAGATGAACTATCCTGCCAATCCCTCAAGAACAAGGGCTTCACCTTCTTCTACCGGTTCGGGAAAATCCCCGTTCACGGTCTAAGAAGGGAAGAAAAGAAAGATGGGGAAGGAAACCCAGAGGGGCAAACTGCCCAAGCAGAAAGTGGTAGTGGCTCACCCAGAGAGACTCCGAGTGATGCGGAAAGCATCGGGTCCTTCCACGTCGCCGATCTCTATGGCAAAGACTCAGAAAATGAGGCAGCCATGGAGGTCGGAGAAGTGCAGGACGAGGAGGCCACCCTCTTGGGTGAGTCAGATGACACCCTCGTTGGAAGTGAGGAAGGGGTCCTCGACGAAGAGCAGGGGTAGGTATAAAAAAAAAAAATGGGAATAAATATTGCTCAGCTAAACGCCCATCACGCTAAAGGAGCTTCAGCGGTTATATCAAGGACGTTTATCAGCAACCAAATGGGAATTGCATTAATTCAGGAACCATGGGTTCGTGAAGGGCAGGTGAAAGGACTGGCCAGTAGGGATACAAAGGTGATATACAATGTAAGTAATACGGACATACCAAGAGCTTGCATCCTGGTAAGTAACAGTATTAATTATTGTTGTGTTTCAGAATTCATGACGAGAGATCTCGTCCCGATTCAAGCTGAACTCGAATTCAAAGAAAAACGCCAAGAAGTTATGATAGTTTCATGCTACTTTGCAGGAGACGGGACTGCACCGCCTTTAGAACTGCAAAGACTAGTAGAATACTGTCATGACAAGAAGCTACCATTACTCATAGGATGTGACGCCAATGCCCACAACACCATATGGGGAAGCACAGACACCAATAAAAGAGGTGAGCAAATCTTAGAATTTATTCTCAATAAGAATCTTATTCTACATAATATAGGGAATACCCCTACGTTTGTAACAAGAATAAGGAAGGAAGTGCTAGACATAACACTAAGCACATTCAATCTGAAAGATCATGTAAAAGATTGGAGAGTTTCGAATGAACCGTCTCTCTCTGATCACAGATTGATCATGTTCAGACTAGAATGCAATCCTCCTGAACCTACACTAAGGAGAAACCCCAGGAAAACCAACTGGGAAAACTATAAGACTAATTTAAACAGAAACCTTGCAGGCCTTCGAGCCACAGGGAAAGCCAAAAACCACCTGGTATTGGAAAATGATCTCATAGAATTAAACAAGGCAATACTCGATGCCTATGAATCAAGCTGTCCTCTTCAAAGGACTAGAAAGTCAAACGACGCAATATGGTGGAATAGTCATCTGTCAAACCTAAGATCCGAAACAAGGAAGCTCTTCAACAGAGCCAAATGTAACGGAGATTGGCAGAGCTACACCGAGAAACTCACAACTTACAATAAAGAAATTAGAAAAGCCAAAAGAAACAGCTTCAGGAAATTCTGCGAAGAAATAGACTCTACACCTTCTGCTGCAAGACTACACAAAGTCTTAGCAAAAGGAAGAGTAGATACAGTAATGGCACTGCGAAAGCCAGATGGACGCTTCACAGAAAGCGAAAAAGAACGAGCAAAGCTCCTGCTAGAAACCCACTTTCCTGCAGGCATAAACACCACAGGAAATACGAGGTACAAAACTAGAAGACCAACCAGGGAAGACACTGCAATGGCAAAACACATATGCAGTGAAGAACGGCTGAGATGGGCTATGAACACCTTTCAGCCATTCAAAACCCCTGGAACTGACGGAATATTTCCTGCCCTACTACAACAGGGGCAGGAGGCAATCATTCCTCATGTGATCCGAATCAGTCGGAGCAGTTTTGAACTGGGATATATACCAGAAGTGTGGAGGAGGGCAAGAATCACCTTCATCCCCAAGGCAGGGAAACGGGACACTACACACCCTAAATCCCTTAGACCAATCAGCCTCACATCGTTTGTTCTCAAGACGATGGAAAAAGCTGTAGATAACTATATTAGAACAGAAGTCTTGGAGCAGGTGCCACTGCACCCTCGTCAGCATGCATATCAAACGGGCAAATCTACGGAGACCAAGGTAGGCCAAGACACTATCTCCATCAATACGACCAAAGGTTGTCCGCAAGGGGGAGTTGCATCCCCACTTATGTGGAGCCTCACCGTAGACAGTTTACTCTGGCAATTGACCGAATTAGGTATACCTTGCCAGGGTTACTCTGATGACGTAGTTATCCTCGCAAGAGGGAAATATGAAAACGTCCTCTGCGACATAGTGCAAAGAGGACTGAACACAGCAAAGCAGTGGTGTGATTCAGTGGGACTTAATATCAACCCCACCAAGACCACGTTAGTAGCCTTTACAAGGAAAAAGAAACCTAAACTAAAAACTATAAAAATAGGTGGAAATACCGTTGAGTGGAAGACAGAGGTCAAATATCTAGGGCTAATCCTAGATAATAAGTTACTCTGGAACAAACACGAAAACGAAATAATACACAAAGCTACAAAAGCCCTTATGGTGTGCAGAAACATTGCTGGGAAAAATTGGGGCTGTAACCCAAAGACATTGCAATGGATGTACACAGCAATAGTGAGACCTATCATCACATATGGGGCAGTAGCTTGGGGCACAAGAGCTAATCTGATCACTACGAGGACAAACCTCTCAAAGATTCAGAGACTAGCCTGTGCATGTATCACTGGAGCAATGAGAACATGTCCCACTGCTGCAATGGAAGTAATACTAAATCTTTCGCCACTGCATATTCAAGTAGAAAATGCTAGGAAGAGAACAATGTATAGAATGATCAAAGAAGGAATAATCAAGGAAAAACCTCGATAACTTCAACTTGATCAAACTTGGGAAATGCCCCAAGATGACATGCCAAAGAAATTTAACTTTGTAAGGAAATTTACCACTAAACTGGGAAGCAAATCTGAATGGGACGAAAACACCATATTGGGGCTAAGCCAAAACGCCATAAAATGGTATACGGACGGCTCCAAGACAGATAAAGGAACAGGAGCAGGGGTGTTTGGACCTAGAACCAAATACTCAGAAAGCTTCGGTACGTACCCAAGCATCTTTCAAGCGGAAATTCGTGCCATCGAAAGATGTATAGAATTTAACATTGAAAGGAACTATCGTAGACAGAAGATTGTAATCATGTCAGATAGTCAAGCAGCCATCAAAGCTCTGAACTCAGATACAATCAATTCAAAGATGGTTTGGGAATGCCTAGGCAAATTAAATGAACTAGGACAGAATAACACTGTTACCCTCCTATGGGTTCCAGGACACGTAGGAATAGAAGGAAATGAAACAGCAGACAAGCTGGCAAAAAAAGGAGCTGAAACCCCATACCTGGGACCAGAACCATCATGTGGGATCAGCAGTAGTACAATCCTAGAAAAACTAAAGAAAAAAATGGATAGCGAAAAATCCAAGTACTGGAATGATCTAGAAGGACTAAGACAATCGAAGACGCTCCTGGGAAACTATAACCAGAAGAGATCTCACAGCTGTCTTAACCTAAGTAAGAAAAACCTCCGAATTATAACAGGAATACTAACCGGTCACTGTCGATTAAGAGGACATATGAAGAAACTAGGATTAGTAGATGAAGCAAACTGCAGATTCTGTGAGGTAGAGGACGAAACCTCAATACATATACTTTCAGAATGCATGGCATTAAGTAATTCTAGGGTCAAATACCTAGGGTCATACGAAATAGAAAGGGAAGAACTACCTAATTTAAAACCCAATGATATCCTAAACTTTTTAAGGAAGATAGGACTAGAAGAGCTGCTATAAGTCTGAGGAACCATCAGAAATATAGCAAGAAGAGGGGGACACAATAGATCTTATAGGTCGCAGTGTATCTGTCACCCCTAACACCATACATACATACAACTAGGGTGCATAACAACAATGGAGAATTGAGGTTATATTGAGTTGTCAATAATTTTAAGTACAATTTTGATTATTATAAATTAAAATATGAGCGAAAGTGAATTTGAAGAAATTGAACGGGCTTGGGAAGAAGGGTGTTCCGCAATTATTCCCGAAAAATCCAAAATCCGTTATCAAAATACCTACCAAAGTTTTAAAAAATGGTGCGAAGGCAAGAATTTAAGAACCGATGAAAAGACTCTATTGGCATATTTCGTTCAAAGACATATGCAGTTGAAAGCTCCTGGAAGCCTCTGGGTAGAATTTTAATGATTAAATCCACCGTTTTTTTTATGATGGCATTGATATTTCCAAGTTTTCAACTTTGATCGCGTATTTGAAGAGAAAAAATGTTGGCTATAGGCCTAAGAAAGCTAGCATTTTTACACGGGAGCAATTTGAAAAATTTCTGATGGAAGCACCTCTAGAAGAGAAGAATTATATAATATTACTATGAATGACATCTAACAAACCAATACAAAAACGCACATCCAGCGTACTTTTACAGTCGTTAATAAACCAGACGATAAAATTCCATATTTAGAAATTCTGCAAAAGTATATAAAATTTCGTCCATTACAAGTAAATTCAAATCATTGTTCTTAAGATACGCCAAAGGAAAATGTTGTGCTCAAGTAATAGGGAAAGGGACATTTGGGGGCTGGCCTTCTCAAATTGCCAAATTCTTAAATTTGCCTAATCCCGAGAACTATACTAGCCATTCGTTCAGGAGGACATCAGCAACGCTTTTGGCTAATAAAGGTGTTGATGTCCTCGGATTAAAGCGTCATGAAGGTTGGCGTTCATCGACAGTGGCAGAAAGCTATGTAGAAGATTCTCTTCAAAATAAAATAGATTTTGCCAAAAAAATACTGTGCAATACTACTAATGTATGCGATTCTGCAGGAGTTTCTGTTAGAAGTGAAACCACAGCCCAAACAAGTGGGATTTCATTAAATAATTTAACAAATTGTACCATAAGTTTCAATATTAATAAATAATTCGTTAGTTTTCTTTATTCTTTCAAAAAATAAATTAAAATTACGAGATTTTTTAACTCGACGGTAAGTGAATTACTTACCGTCGAGTTGGAGTTCTTACCGTCGAGTTGGATTACTTACCGTCGAGTTGCTAGTAAATGTCATCTACTGACGTAAAATCTGTCACGGTAAACAGTCAAAAATGATCAATCGTGCAAAAAACAATTTACAAAACTGTTAAAAAACATTAAAAAATGTTAAAAATCGTAAAAAAAATTGGACAATTGTAAAAAAAATTAGGAAATTTAAAAATAGAATTAAAACAGTTGGTAAATTAAAAAACAAGTAGGTATAAAAAATATAGAAATATCAGAAATAACAGCAAAATTGGTAAAAATCAAAAGACTATAAAAAATAAAAAATGAATAGATAAAATTTATAAAAATAGAAAGATTGAAATAAATAAATAAAACAATAGCACAATAATTGTAAATAAAAGAAACATTTTAAAAATAAAAAAAAACTACCAAAAACGAACAAAACCGTAAAAAATACAAAATACAAGAAAAAAAGTTAAAGTCTATAAATAAACAAAAATTATGATAAAATCGATAAAACCTGTAAAAAATCATGAAAATCAATCAAAAAACTAGAAAAAATATTAAACTTGAAAAAAAAACTGAAAAAAAAATAATTGTTAGGCAAAACGAAGTTCTCCAGGTGAGCTAGTTTTATTTGATATTTATTGTTATTTACCTTTTTTTTGTCAATTCTACTTTAAATGACAAGTTCTCCCTAGAGAGATACAGCAACAGTAAAAGGCCATTAAGTGTATAGTAAAAAAAAATTGAGGGAGTTGACCGTATGTATAATTTATTTACAGCAACCTAGATGCCATGTTTTGATTGTATTGATCTGTATTGATAAATTAGCTTACACCGCTATCTATTAAGAATTCATAGAACTACATAAAAACTCTGGCGACCATTGTATGTTTTTAATTAATAACTATCTTATTTTAATACTATTGCAGACGAAGCCAAATCCAAAAATATTAAAAAACATAAAATTGCTCCTTGCATCGGTTCTTGAATTTCCTATAAATGTTCTAACACTACTTTATTTTATTACGTATTTAAAGCTTATTATGGTAATAACCGTAATAAACAAATTTAATTCATTTTAGTAAAAGTTAAAGTAATAATATTTATCGTCATCAAGTTTAAGCACTGTCAAATTTAAAAAACAAACGTCTCTCGTATTTGAACATATACATTATTCCACGTTTTTTATTTTATATATTTAAGGATGTCCTCGTACATATAGTTCTAAATACAAATGTATCAAGAACATCAATTGGGACAGAAGAGGCAATTTATTAATTTGAGATTTAAAGAACTGCAAGTTAGGCGAGTGGGGAAGACGTGGGAAGGTAAGGAGTTCCACAATCTGGAGACCCTGGGGATGTAGGAACGATCGAATCGATCAGTTCTCGATGTCTGGCACTGAACAGTATAAGGGAGCATGGAGTTGGCACGTTGCGTTGCTCTGGCTGGTCTGGCCAGTGGAAGCACTTATGAGCAAAATCCGATTAAGTATCGGTAAAACAAGGAAAGATCAGACACTGCTGTTCGGTTGGACAATGGGGATAAGTTTTTGGTGATACTGATGTCATTTATTGGTCGAACTGCTCTTCTCTGTATTGCATCAAGAATTCTGAGCCTTGATGGAGCCGTCGACTCCCATACATGCAAGCAGTATTCAAGATTAGGTCTTATTTGGGCTTTGTAAAGAGTAGCTAAAATGGATGAAAAGAAATATGTGCTCTAAAAAGATAGCCTAACTTCTTATCTGCTACAGTTGCTATAGATAAAATATATTCGTTCCAGAGTAAGTCCTGGGAGATCGTTATACCAACCAGCATAATGGAGTCGCTTGCTACTACTTAGTGTCTGATCGTTCATTGTGATGGATGAGTCGTATTTCTGCCTCTTGTTGGATAGGCAACATGTCTTTGTCTTGGAAGCGTTGAAATTAACAAGATTCTTTCATCAATTATAACAATTGTAAAATATGATAATTTTTAGCATTTTACTAGTTTTCTTGTTCTTTTATATCTGTTACTGTGAAAGTCGGAAATCCTTTGTATGTGGAGATAGACCAGAGAATGTCAAAATTCACCGAGTTGCTTGGCGTTTGTCTGAAATGTTGGTTAAATATAATTATTTCTGACATACACCGGAGAATATCAACATTCACCATACACTTTTGGTGTATGTTATATACAAATTAATTTTTAATTTTTCAATTTTTTCTATAAAATATCAAAAAAAACCCAAAGGAAATGCATGACGTGATCTTATTTATTGCAACAACTTAAACTACCATGACATGTCGAATTGCACAAAAGCCCTTTGCCTTTACAGCTACATTTAGGCGTGCAACACTTTCTTTTGCAGTTACAACAATGTGTATAGCTTTGTCTTTCACTTTTTGAATTAGCACGAGCTGCTTTTCTTAGCGATATTTCTTCAGTTGTAATCTCATCCATAAAAAGTAATTTTTCTTTACAAATTGCGAACTGATTACGGGTGAAAAGCTACTTCAAGGTACCATTTTCGTTTGATATTTTATAAAAGTCAGAATATTTTTTTGATGCCACAAAAAGCTATAGAGAATATTTAATTGAAAGTCTGAATTCTCTATTCCATCAACAACCACATTTTGAGGATCTGTGCGACCACGGTCCATATTAGGTACTTTAATTCTTAGAGTATCACCTGTATGGGTCGGTAGGACTATTTTTTCTGAAGTTCGCAACATTTTAGTTGTTTGAAGCAAAAGATAATCTTTTGCGGTTGCTCTTTTTAAAGAAATTAACTCGTTCGTTCAGTAATTAATGAAGACGTGCTGGGTTGCGGATCGGCTAGTGCTGGAGATGTAGACGTACTACACTGGGAATAGATCGGTGGATGAGATAAAGGCGTCCTATAGGTTGCGAATTTGCTCCAATCGAATTTTCGTTATGAACGTCGCTTACATTTGAAATATGATATTCTATATTGCCCAAATTTTCTTGGACGACATATGTCGTCGTACCAAGATTTGTCTTTGACAAACCCTACACAATATTAACAGATAAGACAGCAGACCTCAACGCAGTGAACGCTCTAAGCGACTATACGGATGTATCAAAATCGCGGCTAGGTGTGGGATGTGAAATATACTCTAGATCCCTGAGCCAAAAAATGAAATGGGCTATGGATGGCTTGTCAAGTGTGGTTTAGTCAAAACTCACCATAGCTGCAAAAAAAAGAATCAATAGGAACATCACAGGCAGGAATGTAAATATTTACATGGACTGCCGACAAGCACTACTGACCTTGAATAGACCACATATCATTTCAAGTTTAGTAATAGAATGACACTAAACTCTAACTGAGGCCTGCCAGAATAACGTGGACACTCTGGGCTGGATCAGAGGACATGGGAACTTTAAAGGCAACCGCATTGCAGACAATTTAGCAAGGAGGGCTGCGGGCTACAAATATGTTAGCCCTCGCCCGTCTACCAAGCTAACACTGTCCGCTGTCAAAAAACGTATGCAGTGCTGGGATAAAACAACGAAATTTAGACTGGTCAAAGAGTTATTACCTTATCCTGGCGAGGAAATTCAATGCATTGACCAGACAAAATCTCCGAATAGCGCTGGAAATCTTAACAGGTCAGTAGAGCAAATACTGTATGATTGCTCTGGTTTTTTTGAAATTAGAAAAACCATGTTATTTTAAGTCATTTAATTTTTTTTATTTAATATATAATTTAATTAAGAGTCACGATACCACAGCAATTTCATTATGTTATACTCTTATGGCATTGCCTAATGAAGGAACTATACCCGTAAAAGCAAGATTTTTTTTATTTGTAGAGGTTAAAATAATTAAAAACAATTTGTTAGGAAGAAGTCTATCAGAAAATCATTTCCATCGTAGAAAAATTCAACACTATTTCTCACACTAATTTGTGTGAACTTAAATACTTGGAGCGTTGTATAGAAGAATTTTTAAGAATATACCCACCGCCAACCGCCACCTACAATAGGAAGAACAGCTGGAGAGAATATACAAACTAAATCAGGATATACAATTCCAAAAGGTTGTAACATTACCATAAATATTTAAAATTTACATAGAATTCCAGAAACTTTGAAAAATCCTAATAAATTCGATCCTGATAGAACTTTACCTGAGAATATTTCCAATAGACATTCTTTTGCTTATTAACCTTTTAGCGCTTTTAGGAATCGATCGTATAGGTACGTAAAAACATTTTCATATGAAAAGTATCAAACCTACCTTAACATCACTGCGATGACGTTAATTTTTTGTCATCGAACTAGTGGCATTCGGCAAAGTAGTCCTCATTTGATTGAATAACACTCTTTCAGCGGTGTTACATTTTTCAAAGCAGACCTGGAAATCAATTTTTGGAAAAGCTTTGAGTGCCCTCGTCGTATTATTTTCAACCATCTTTCTGCTGCTGAACCGGTGTCTTTTGACTGGTATTTCAAATTCGGAAACAACTGAAAGTTACAGGTGGTTACCAGATGGACTAAAAATTTTGTAGGCTAACACACAGATGGCGCTACTAGTATTAAATTCATATTATTTTAATCATCTCTTATTTTCAAATGGACAAATTTCATAACTGTCAAAGAATAAGTATGTAGAATAGAGAATTTTAAGTTTAGCAACCTTTGTTAGTTAAAGAAAAAGGTATTTGGTGTAGTAATAAAGGATTGATTTTTACCTAAAAATGATACTGTTGAAATTTGATAAATATTATTTGAACTGTGAACAAAAAAAATCAACCGTCGAGAAGTGATTTGTGAAGTTTAGACTAAGTGAAATGATTAACACTTTTTTTGTTAAAAGTTTAAGAGCATAGAGATATATCTCATATGTTTAAGAGTGTCTTGGTGTCACTTGAACAGTTGGTATGCCACACACAGACGACTCAGACCAGACCATAGAGAAAATATAATAGACTAGACCATTATAATGTACCAGACCATAAATATTAGAGTATAAAAGATTATAAATATGTATAATCTAAAAATACAAATCTGTGTGTGACATACCAACTGCTCAACTAAAACGAGCACACTTTCAATTTAGCAAAAAAGTCCCTTTGAACGGTAGTGAATGCATGCGCAGTTCTTTATTTTTAAACGTACATCAGCCCGGAACTAGTTTTATTAATTTTTATAATAATTCTTACCGTTTGTCACAAACTTTACGATGGTGCAAATTAGAATATTAAAATTGCAAATTTTGGTAAAAGGTGCATATCGGAATAAACTTTAGGGAGTGAGATATGAGCATTTGAATCTGGTTTGAGTTATGAAAATTTTTAATCAAGTTTATCAAAAAAAAGTACGAGGGTGCAAATTATGAAATATATATTTTTGAAAGGTGCAAATTAAGAGCTTTGAATAGACATAAACTATTTATTTTTTAAAAATATTTTTGGGGCTGGAACAGAGGTGGTAAAGGAACGTGTTCGACACATATCGTGCATGAATATTGGCTTATACGAATCCTCTGTTCAATATGGTGCCGTGCGACTTCAAAATCGAGCAATAAAAGCAACGAATTAATTATTCTAAGCAGCGTTTAAAGCTGTTTAACTATCATAAATTTGAATTTATGCCTCGATTTGTAACAATGGATAAAACATATCTCTATCATTTTACTCCAAAACCGAATTTGAGTAAACCACACGTGATGAAACCGACTACAAAGAGAGCAAACCGCAACAGTCGGCTGGCAATGTTATGACATCAGTATTTTGAAATGTTGACTATGTTGAAAAGGGGAAAACCATCAACAGCGACTTCATATGTTTATTGGAGCGTTTAAAGTGCAAACAAAATCGCAAAAAACGCTCCATTTAAAGAAAATACAATGAATCGTTTCACAAATCAATGAAAACGATGGCATAATTGTATGAATCGGACTTACTGGTAAGAAACTTAGCTCCTATGATAGTGTACCTAATTGCCAAAACTAAAAAAATTGCATAACCGCTATAATGGATGAATCGCCGTCGAAAGCAACTATAATGAACAATAAAATCAAATTTTATGAAAATATAGTTTTTCTCTGTTGCCCTACGAAGATTTTAGCGAACTCCGGACTGTACGAAACAGTAGGATATTGCCTTTTGTTAAAAACTGCTATACAATATTCGATAAGTGCTCTGATGCGTTATCGTGGTGGAGAACCAAAAATACGACCGTTTTGTTCTCACCTTATCTTCCTTATCAGCCTTATTTGTCATATGAACTGTCATTGCGTATTTGTTGTATCTACACAACAACTTCATGATCAAAAATCCAATGTTATCATCATCGACCAAAACAAGAATCACTATCAACAGATGTGCGGCCGCTTTTGAAACGATTGTACCACTATTTTATTACACTTTTTCCTAAAGGCCTTTTGCATGATTTGAATAGTTTCCGAACTATTGTTATCGTTATAAATGCAAAAAAAATGATGCAAATTCGTTTATCTTATCCTTTAATCATTTTTAACAACAGTAAAATTCAACAAGCGTTAAAAAAGCTTTGTAAACATATGTATGCAACGCATATGTTCCGTATGTGTCGGTGAGCAACCGAACTTCATGGCTATTAAATGTCGCTTGAACACTGTCGCAGAGATATAAAAGTAGATCGGTTAATTTTCAGACAAATCTCGTATTTATTGTATAATACTAAACACAGTATTTTTAGGATAACGTTTCGCATTACTAGAATTAAAAATAGCAATTTGTGGTATATTACAAAATTTTAAATTGCAACCTATTGATACACCTCAGGATATGAAAAACATTTCTGACTTATTTTTGGGACCAAGTAATAAAATCAGGGTTAAATTCACACCTAGAAATAATTGATATGATGCTGTGCAATATTTATTACGATTACATTAAATTGTGTGAAAAGTAGTTCATTGTTATATTATTTAAAAAGCAGTACGTATAACTCCAAGACGTTTTTTTTCAAAATAGTTTCTTAAAGCAAGTTCAAGTATCAAAACCAAAATAGATAAAAAAATTCCAATTATAAACAAATAAAATATTGTGTAGCAATCAAAGATTCCAATAGATTGAAAATTACCACCTTCATTGTAACATTTTGGTTTACTTGCTAGTCTGTCTTTGTTTCTGAGTGTTAAACCTAGTTCAGCAACTCTCAATAACCTACAAAATAAAAAAATAATAGTTACTCACAACTGCTATGAATCTACATTGCCAAACAGCACATCATAGTCACCGCTACGTAACTATAACGTAACTGGTACTATATAGTCATTAAACACAATCTTTATTAGCTCATTTTCTGTATCTTTTAAGCAATTTTTTTTAATAAAGCCTTTTTGACAATTATTGCAGTTAAATGTTTATTTTATTTAAAAATAAATACGAACTAATTATCTTATATGCTACATAGTACCTATGTCTAGTATGGACAGAAAAAGTTAACAGTTTATTGGCCTCAGCGGCAAACGAATGTACAGTCCTTTTTGAATCTCGCCTTTTCTCTCCTATAGGAACCACGTAGTTTATCTATTTTTTTGCACTGTTTAACACGACCATTTAATTCGTTGCAGTTTTCTGCTAAGCATCGTACTTTAATAGGTAGGTACTTTTATATAATACTTGGGATTAGTTGGTTTCCATAATACTTCCTTTGCACGGACAGCTTCGATTAATGCCAGGCTTTTTTGGTTATTCCACTTTTTACTTATTTTTAAATAAAACAAATTACTGAACCTTCACTTTTAAAAATACACGCCAACATGCACTGATTTGAAAACAAGGATAGGTAGCACAGTATGCCTCTTCTCACAGAAATTAAATAGCAATCTTGTGCGAGGCAGAACAAGGCGGGCTGAGGTGAGGCAGCCTTGCTGCGCCTTGGCTTAGCTCGTACTCAATTAAATTTCCGTTTTTTTGTATAAATAAAAATATCTATACTTATTTGAAATTTAGAAATTAAACAAACAAGAAATCTAAATTAAAGAAAAATTAAAAACAATGTTGCATCCGTCTTACATGTTTGTGTTTAAGAAGAAATTATGAAGGTGTCATGTGTGGCATTAGTTGAGTTATAACACTAACTAATAAATCTATGGCTAAAGTAGTTAGAGGCGTTACCGGCTATAGGTAAAGGTTGCATGTTCGAGTCCCACCAAATTTCGATTTCTTGTTAATGTCATTTTTTTGTCTGTATATTTTCAAAATTTTAATAATATGAGAGATATCTTAAAATAATTAGTTTACTAATCTTTATACTAACTTACAACTAGTTGTACTTACCCAACTTTAAAAAGTTGCTTATACTGTGACGATTTTGCGGCAACAAAATACTGTTGAGTCTAAAGGAATATTAAAACTTTGTACAATTTCTTATTATAGATTAGTATCGTTTTTCTTACGTTCATATGTCCAGGCAGCTCTTGCAGTTTACATATATCGTAATTAGTAAAAGTTTTTGCTATTTGATTATAAGCAACGCTGAGAATTGTATGAAATGCGAAATTTCCTCTTTTAACCCTTGCCAGACCATTTTCTAGTGTCAGATATTGGTTAAAACGAAGCTTCTTCGTGTACAAATCTCTCAAAGCTGGATCTTGATTTACCTAAAGTATGAGGACCCATGATTTATCCTACTCAAAAAAATCTAGATAATGAAATAAAAAGATAAGTAATGAGTCGGAGCATTTTTACAATCGAAACCCTTATTAATTATTGTATGTTGTTTTTTTTGTGCAAACCCTGGGCTATTTAATGAATACTCTATTAGCAGACTATCGGTATCATTTAAGGATAATTTGATTAAAAAAAATTATAATTCCCAATATGATTCAAATTTAATTAGATGTTTGACCTGGTTACTCCTTTTTAGCGAAAGAGTTTCATCGACGAAATTTAAGTTCGTTTGGTGGCTTAATTTTCGTTAAGCTACTAGTCGTCATTCTCATAGTAGCCTTCTTATAGTTTGTATTCTAAGTGAGTTTTGTGAAAAAACTTACTCGGTACAAAATAAGTCCATTATCAAATTAATACAGTTCATAAGAATGGTTCACGCTACATTAGTTCATGCTAGACACGAATACACCTAGCTTAGAGATTAATGAACCACTATAAAAGCAGTAAAAGGCTGTCCTTAAGGGGGAGTTTTATCGCCTTTATTGTGGTCACTGGTAGCTGACGATCTCAGAGCAAAGATAAAAACGAAGCGGTTCGTGCTCTAAGCTATGCTGGTAAATTAGTTATTGTAATAAGAGGTGTTCGAGGGAAGGACTACCAGCCCATCCTAAAAAAACGACACTCATTTCATTTACCAACAGAATGAAATCAATAATTCAACCTCCTGTTATGAATAGAGTGACATTTTTATTCTCGGAAGAGGTAACATACCTCCGAGTTATTCTGGCAAATATATCCTCTAAAGCTACAAGGATTAATTAGGTGAACTTGCCTTAATCATTTAAAATGACCTATTTATCATATCTAACGATTATCAAATTCCTAAACAACTATCCTGCGCTGATTTGGTGAAACAAAATAACACAACAAAAGGCAATAATAAAGTTGCAAAAGGTTACAAAAATCGCTTACATAGGTATCATTGGCGCAATAACATTGGGTTTTATTGCGGCCTTGAAGGTAAATATAGACCTCCCATCCTTGCATAGACATGCAAACAGGATTGCTCTGGAAAGTACCTATAAGTTAACAAAAGATTCAAAAACTAGCTTGCATTGGTTTCACTGGCGCAATAAGATCGTGTTATATTGCGGCCTTGGAGGTAATTCTAGACTTTCCCTACTTGCATTTACACGAAAAGAGGATTGATCTGGAAACCGCCTATAGGTTAACAAGGACTAACACTGTAATGCCCGACTGTCTTACATGACATCTTGATATTTTAAGGACCGGAGCAACCTAATAAATAAAGATGCTAACAGACATTACATCTCCAAAACCAGATTTTGAATTCACACGAAATGTTGGTATTAATAAATAAATAAATAAATAAATAAATAAATAAATAAATAAATAAATAAATAAATAAATAAATAAATAAATAAATAAATAAATAAATAAATAAATAAATAAATAAATAAATAAATAAATAAATAAATAAATAAATAAATAAATAAATAAATAAATAAATAAATAAATAAATAAATAAATAATCATTTACCCTGAGCTGGAGTGGGTAATTTATTTAGGTAATTTAATTGTTAAAAGTAAATTTCTTTAGAGAAAGTATCGTTACGAATTTTTAAAAATGTATAATACGTTAAAAATAGAATTTGTTGAGGAACAGGTAACGTTACAAAACATACACTGTATTATTATGAATCCTTGGATCAATTTTTGAAGAATTTAGGCTGACTCCGACACTATCTAAGAATCCAATGTCACTGATTGTTAAACGTAAATCTCTTGTAATTTTTTATAGAGCAACAAAAATAAATGTTTGTTTGACTTCTATTCGAGTCAACACAAGTTATCTAGAATAAATGTTGAAAAAATTAATTAGTACAAATTCAGTCACAGTGGTTACAGTTTTGCGGGTGTTTTAAGTTACTTTATCTATTAAAACAACTGTTTACTGCTTACATAAAGTCCAAAATTTTGGTTGTGAATAAACTTATATGGGGAATATTGTCTCCTTCTCTATATATTCTTAAATCTACTTTTTACAATCACTTACTTGATACCAAGCCATTATAAAACTAACGTTTATTCCTCCACAATCTAATCTACTATCTACCAAATGTCTAACAGATTTAATAGGAGTAGTAGACTGAAGTAACACAAGTATATAACCAGAATATGCAGAATACAGAAACATAAATGCTGTGAATAGACTAAATAATAGAATTTTTCCTGAGTACGATCCAGAATTTATAAGTGTACCTAAAAATAAGAATCTTAAACATGAGATAATAAAATTCAGCTAGAATTGGTTATGTTACCTTGCTGACATAAAGCTTCAAAAGACAAAAGAGCTGCATCACTAACTGTGTATGTTTGGTCTAACTTTAACTTAGTGTTTGCCTAAAATTAAATGGAAAATGGGATAATATGAGCAGGATATTCTTCTTATAAGTATGTTTTAAACAGGTCTTTTATGTTTTAAGTATTATATTTTATTTTCATATATTAAAACTTGTTTTGCTTCTTTATCGTTCTCAGTTTATCTAATTATTATCACATTTATCGCTTTTCTTCAGTTATTACATGTAACTCTTACGATCTTCCAAGCGGAGCTATTAGTAATAGACTTCTGTGCTCAAGATTGCATTAAAGAACACCTCGATTTAGCTGGAATTTTTATTGTCTACTATAAACAAGCTACTTTAAAGGCTCTAAAATCTACCATCTTCGAGTCCAAATCTGTAAACAATCTTTTAAGCAACTGGCTAAACACAACAAAATAATTACACTGTGGATACCAGTGCATAAAACCATTTTCGGAAACGAGATTATTATAGTCTCGCAAAAGAAGCAGCTAGTAGACTTATTATCAAGCAGCTAGTAGACTTATTATCGGACCTCTTCAAGTGCCGCATCATGTTGCAGTTCGAGATTGGGAAAAGGAGCTAAGTTTTTTTTTATTAAGGATGTTCTCGTAGGTATAGACCTAAATACAAATGTACCGAGAACATCTATTGGGGCAGAAGAGACAATTTATTAATTTGGAATTTAAAGGCCTGCAAGGTAGGACGAGTGGGGAAGACGTGGGAAGGTAAGGAGTTCCACAATCTGGAGACCCTGGGGATGAAGGAACGATCGAATCGATCCGTTCTCGATTTCGGGCGTTGAACAGTATAAGGGTGCATGGAGTTGGCACGTCGCGTTGCTCCGGCTGGTCTGGCAAGTGGGGGCATTATAGAGCGGAGTTCTTCTGAGCAAAATCCGTTTATCGTTAAAGTGTAGCCTATTGGAAAAACACTCCGGGACAAAGACAAGCAAAAACTGCATTACTCTAAATTACAACATTAGTTCTTTCAAGTTTATTTTTAGAACCAAATACAGGTTTATAACGGTAAAGTAGGTCTTTTAACTGTTTCTTTTCTAATTTTGACCAAGAGGGATCTAATTTTGTCAATAATTGTTCGATTCCGTTGGTCTCATCTTTTTCCATTATGTTTAACTTGTGAATTACGGCCTTTACCAGTTCCAAAGTTCCCAGTTCCGTGTACTTTCGGAGAAGAACTGGATGATCGTTCAAGTTAATAACTCGGATGGGTACCTCTTTGACATATCTAACAAGAGTCTTACCAACAAGGAGTCCTTTTCCCAAATCATGTTTATGGTTCTTTGGCTCTATCATTGCTGGGGCTCCATCTGGCTCCATTCCATCCAACCGCGATGTTACGACACATTCGCAGCTCGCCGGAAGTTCGATATCATTAATTAGCTTAATCGAGGCATCGTCAAGTTGTTTTCGTTGCCGAAATATTTAGTCATTACCAGTACGAAGGATACGTCGGCGAAGATCGAAGTGGAAACCACAGTGGAGCTTAACGTTCATGCCAAGAACAACACCTTCATCAACATCAGCAACCAACACCGAGTGAACAAGAGAGGTTGAACCTAACTGTAGCGCCGCCTGTATCTCACCGTAGACCCTAGCAGATTCTCCGGTAGCGGTAAGCAGCCTCCAATTGGTAGTCAACATCTTCTTCAGCATGATGATGGCTGGTCGGACGATAGTTTTTGTAGCTCAAGTGTCTACCAGCATGGTGTCCCAGAGTAGCCAATTTAATGGTGTGAGGGGCTTCGGGGTTTGTTTGGGGTCGATGTCGCCCTCCAGGAGTCGACCCGTTCTAGTTTTGCTGCTGCTGGGGGAATTCAGCAGAAGATTTTTTTTGGGGTGGCAAGTATTTCTTATATGACCTAGTTCTACGCAATTCCAACACCTCACTGGATACCTTCTTGTTGGGGATTACTTCATTAACCTCTCCACTAGCACCTCGACGTCGCTGATGGTATGCTTGTAGTTATCGGTGGCTTCCCTTAGTCGAGCAACTTTAGTTGAGGCTTCCTTCGCCGCATCGACATCTTGGGCAATGGTCAAGGCGTTCACAAGAGACCTCGGCCGCGCCCAACGTACAGTCCGTTGCAACTCGGCATCTCAAAGACCATCGGTAAAAGTTTGGACCACCAGGCACTCCAGGAAATCTTCCGCCGCATTTGGATACGCAAACCACTTTTGCCTCGAACTCTTGGATAGTTTCTCCATTTTTCTGCTTCTGGCTCTTCAACTGCATGCGGTATACCGGTTGTAGATGAGTTTGGTCATAAAGCATCTCCAGACGATTCACCAATAGCTCGAAATTGTCAACCTCATCTGGTGTCAATAAATGCAGGACGTCTAAAGCCTCGCCTCGCAGAGCCATCGTTAGGAACAATACCTTCTCCTGAGGTGCCCTTCCAATCGCTCTGATCACTGCGTCAAATTGTTTTAGGTAATTTGACCAGGAAGTCTTTCCGTCGAAGGTCAAGGGTTTCATCGTCGTTCGTACCTGGGTCGCCTACCCGTTTGCTTGTCGTTCGCGTCTACGTGGCTGGTTTCGATCCTTTCTGCATCTCCGTCGCCGTGGTTGATGGATTGGTTTCGGCGGCTAGCTTCCTTATCGCGTTAAAGTTTCCTTATCTTGGACTGCATTTGCTGGTTGACGTCTCGCAAGTTGGCTACTTGCTGATTCAAGTTGGCCACATGCTGATTTTGCTCGTCTCGCAAGTTGGCCACATGCTGATTTTGTTTGTCACGAATAGTGTATATTTCGGGGCGCAGATACGATATTTTTTGGAAGAAGGAACTGGATAACTCTTCTCCTAGAGTAGACATCCGTTGTGATAGCTAGAACATATCTTCGCGCTGGCTCATTATCTGACTGGACAATTAAGACAGTTGCTGCGTCTTTTCTTCTTGTTAGCAGGCCATCTATTGCGGTAACTCCTCTTGCTGGCTCGTAATTTGTTGTGATAGCTTCTCTTGGTGTCTCGTCATTAGTTGTGACACTTCAGAAATTGCTTTTTGAACCGGGTCTTCGAACTATTCGAATTATTATTCAGGTAGTATTCACGGAGAGTATTCAACAATACGGATTTGCACCCAGTAGTTTCTAAGTCTAATTCTTTAAGCTCTCTACTGAGCTCAGTCACCAACAGTTTATTTATCTTCTTTTCAGGCATTCTTGAATATTCACCTCACACCCGACACCAATTTGAAACACTTATGAGGACTTTAACACAATTTTTTTTAAAAAATTGTACAAGAACTCTGCTGGAATATTTTTAAACAGTTTTACATTGACAGTAAACTATTCGAACTATTGAACTCCCCTTAACTGCCCATACATCCTTATATACAACAAATAAACATATTAGAATTTGCGAGAAATATGATCTAATCTAGTCACTATTTCTAGAATAACCTAAAAACAGTCTTTCAAGTAAATATGCTTTCCTTATTCGGTTATTCCGTTACAATATTATTCAACTAATAATTTACCTTAAAAAGTACGTGCCAATTAGCGGAAATATAAAAAGTGATGCTGAAAATAATTAGAATTAACAAAGCAGCAAACCATACTCTTGCAGTGAAAGTCATTAAATAAATATTTTCCACATAAGACATCGAAGGCTTTTTTAATATGATTTTAGTACCCCATGTGCTTGATTTTGTCAATAATTCTATGGCTTGTCGTCTTTCTTCGCTCATAAACATCGTACATCCTAGAATTTATTATAAATATTTTCATTTATTTTTGAAATAATATCAAATAGAAGTTGGGAGTACTGCAAAATAACGGTTATGAATTTGTGAATTGTAGTTGAATATTTGAGAGTTTGAGATGATCTCAAACTCGATTAATCACTTGTAGACTCAAGAAAATAAACACTCCTTTATCTCTGATTCTTCAGCTAAGATTACCTTAAACAGCAGGCCAAAAGAGCTACATAAATATCTAGAAAAGGTTGCTTTATCCTTAAGATAATTAAAATATTATATCTAGTCATATCTGCATCTAAAAAATTAAGAACAAATTTAAGTAGACCAATATTTTCTTTGATTTTCCAAGACCGATTTTCGACCTGCTGCAATCTGGAAATAGATTATGTCATAAAGAATTTGTTAAACTGTCTTTTTGGTACAGGATTTTGTACGAAGAAAAACCATAATTTGTATCTCTACCAGGAATAGGACAGTAGGTTATATAGACAAATATAAATAAATTAAAAATTAGCAAAAATTGTAGCTACTCAATAAAAATTTGGAAGCTTGTTTTAACGTATTATCTATAAACGTTATTTGATAAATATAAGTATACAAATATTTTTACCTGAAATATCTCCTATTCCTTGAGATAAATCCTTAATCATTCCGTAATACTTCATAGTAGTATGATTAAAATGTCCATAAGCTGCGTATAATCGAAACGAGTAAGAAGCATTTAAAAATTTCAGCATATTGTAAACATTTGGAAAATCTTCAAGAAAGTATGGCTCATCCACTGTTGCTTCGCTAATAATAAACAATAAGATAAATTATCTTTTAACAGGCAAACGAAACAGTAAAAAACAAGATATAGGTAAACCTACTTAACTAAAAAGTCTACCCTGACTTTATTTTTAAGGTTGCCACGTCTACATTGTTTTTATCTGTGGTTTAAAAATACAATGCATGGCTATAAAATAACTGATTATTTTAAAAAATATTCCATAATCGAATCCTAGCCTTTAATACCCCTCCCATCCCTATCACTAACAACGTTTCATTCGGTTCCTTTCATTGGTCATAATTTTGTAAGAGTATTTAAGACTTTAGCCGATGTTTGCTTTAACTCTTCCAACGACTCTTATACCTTTTAAGACAGACTTGATTTTCGGATACAGAAGAAGTAAAATGGTGGTAAATCAGGTGAGGATGGCGCGTGATCGAGCACTGGAACGCTAGTTTCACAAACAGCGCACTTTATTCTGGTACAAGTTCTTGTTTTACGTAACACATTGTTGTCGAACAAGAGAAAAACATTTTCGTTTTTAACCTTGATAGATTAAGACATAGAATGCAACAGACTCTAAATTTAGTCATGGAATGCACCTTAACTGCAGTGCTTAATAAAACTTCTCTAAAGTCTAAGGTTTTAACATTTTTCCGGAGAGGGAAATGAGAACCACAGGACCTACAAACCTTAATAGTAAAAATATAAGAAAGGTGAAGTACCTACATTGAGGTGATATTAGACTCAAAACTTACCTGAAATCTTTAATACATAACCAAAACTACCATAACCACATAAATACTATTTTATATTATACTGGATTTAAAACATTGACCTTTCTCCTATTTAGATAATTTTGAAGAAAGAGGCAAGGATTGGCTTCTACAGGATACAAGATGATCTGAGCAACATTTTTGTTAGATTAGGACATAACCAGATAAACCCAGCAGATGAAATCAGACCACAATGTTTCCAAATACAAACCAAGCTTCAGGGTTACACCTTATACACAAATGGGTCTAAGACTGAAATGGTTTAGAACCAGGAATATTCAGCAGTGACGGAAAAGTAAAATTTTCTGTCCTTTTGGGAACATATACCTGCAAGCAGAAGTATGTGCAATCTAAGCGGATAGTCAGGAAGCTATTGGGGCTTTATAAACTTCTTAAGTGGTCTCCAGTCTAGTTTACAAATGCAAGGTAGAACATGATAGTGTCAATCTAGTTTGGGTGTCAAGAAATAGAGAAATTCTAGGTAACAAGCAAACTAAAAACTTGCAAGAGAAGGATTAGCCACAATATTTTACGGTTCAGAGCCAGCTTCGGGGTACAAAAAGTACGGTCCGTGGTCAAATGAGACTCTGATTCCGTAGAAATCAGAACCAATAAAAATGTGAAATCCATGTTATGTCTTTTGATACATTAACAACCCGAAAATGATCTAGTCCTTTATGTTTTCAGGGCTCTCAACGGCCCTCTTCGTACTATAGAATAGTAGACACTTCCAACTATCTAACGTTGTTTTCCCCCTTTTAGTACGCCTTCTGTGCGTTAGTCTCGTTTTGAATAGCTAGGCCTCGTATTACTGTTTCGGTACTTATCAATAAAGTAAAATATATCAAAACATATTTAAGTACTTTTTTCCTTTACCAAATGTGCTATTATCACCTCTGTATCACTAAACACATCACCACCTGTATTCTAACAAACAGCAAATAGGAAATTTTGTTTTGATTACAGGTAACCAATGAGACTTGAAGATCAAAATATGTAGGTATCGATAATTCAAGTGCACTCTGACATTGATACTATTACTAAATATGATTTGGGTCAGAATTACTCACGATAAATAGTCGAAATCTGCTGTTAAACTTTTATTATTGTTAATAACAACGGATACCACCAGTTCATGCTGTTGAAAATTTTGACGTCTTTGTGTAATAGGGCTATGTGGAAAATCATATATAATTCCTTTATTTTTAGACCAATTTCCATAATGAACGTTCACTAAAATCGATTTATCTAATAACAAAAATAAAACGTAACACTGAAAGATTCCTTACTACATTCTGATGATGGTCGAATTTTATAGATTTCATATAAATCTATGTCAAATCCATTTATGTAAGCAACGTATACCTCACTCGCAACCAATATTCGACAATTACAGATGTATTTCAAAATGATATCTTGATCAGAAAGGTTAACCAAAAATAAATGCTTCAAAGGATGCCTGAATAAGTCTGTTCTGTTCATCTACAAGAGAATTTAAATATAATGTACCACAACAAATAAACATCCTTTACACTGTAGATTATAAAGCGCAAAGCATTTAATGTTAAATTGGAGTAGGAATTGCGACAGAAAAATAGTCACAAAAATGAGTAACGAAACTATATATAGGAATAATATTTAGGATTTTTAATATTTAATAGAAATTTGTGTTTACTTACAAAACTAACTATTTCCGGTAATCTTCCACATGATTGTATATCGATCACAAACCAATTTCTAACGGAAATATGATGAAAAACATTTTCTAGCTTATCTAATGAGTTTCCATAAATATTTATTCCAAGGAAATCATTAGACTTGATAAGTTTTGATAAAAATAATTTTAGAGAATCTGAAATTCAATCAAAACTATATCAACTTTCTTAAGACAAACTCAGCAGATTTAAAATTTCTAAATTTTATTTATAAGCAATTTATTTATATGCCAACGACTTGATACCAAAAAGGGCTTTAGGTCGCAAAAAATTAAAAGAGAGCTGCATTTTTGATATGTTGTAAGGCATGCTGAGTAAATCCAAGTTTGCATCCGAAATAACGGATGTGAACAGTTTTGGTGACCGAAATTTTTGGATTTATTTTAGTTTTTGGCATCTATCTTCCAATCAGTGAATTTAAAAAATATATATACATACTTAACTATTTTAAAGTAGAATAAATTTGCTACAATTTAAGCCGATCAAATATATTTTGACTTAAAATACTTTGAAAATTGGTCAAAAGTCCAAATTTTAAGTTTTGATCAACTTCCGTGAGAGAAATCAACCAAATCTTACGATGAAAGTCATTAGCAGTTTTAAATTTAATTAACTTTAAATAGATCTGTAGATGTAACAATTCTGTAACAGCTTGTTTTTAATAAAATATAAATATTTATCGTAAGTTGCCTATGCATTCACTGACATAATGCTTAAAAAATCGACGGTTATCACAGTACTACAAGATAAACTAATTTATAAGGGAAAAACAAGCAGCGACTCATTACTTTTATCCGTGCTGAAATAGAGAGCCTCACCAAGCAAGATCTAGACGATGGTAACAGCCCCATTGTCAGATCTGTTCTGGAACAAGCCACAGCTTTGAGAAAGTCCTCATCAATAAATTGAGTTCGACCAAATCCAACGTCTTCCTTAAGAAAAGTGGCGGAAGTTGAGCTCATTACTTTTAAGGGTACTGTAATAGAGAGCCAGGGGATCCTCACCAAGCAAGATCTAAACGACGGTAATAGCCCTCAGATCTGTTCTGGAAAAGAGCCACAGCTTTGAGAAAGTCTTCATAGCAGATAAGGATGTTGACCTGCTGCTTCTCCTCAATGAATTGAGTTCGACCTACTTCAACGTCTTCCCTAAGAAAAGTGGCAGAAGTTAAGCTGGGAGTGAACAGTTTTACTCATCAAAGTCTATTAATAGAGAAAAAATGGCCATCCATCCTGGGCTAGAACTGTTATTGCAAGCATTCAGCGGTTGTGACACATTAAAGAAGAAGTAGCTTCTTCCGGCAGCAAATATTTGGTGGCCTCATATGGGGGTGATAAAGGATTCTCTGTTTAAACTTCGTTACATAAACTTCGTAAGGACTGCTGCCAGTGGCAATGTACATTTCGTTCGTCTGTCCCCAACCTAACAAGCTGTTGCATAATACTCAGACCTATAACAAGGTGCAGAAGTGATTGGGGTGGACGCAAAAGACAACACCACAAACTTTGCTTAAACTAATTTGATGCTGCTGCAAGAGAGGTTGTAGAAGTGGTCATTTGTTCTTGCCAGAAAACAGGGCAAAACCTGCTTAAAGAATTTCCACTTCTAACTTACAGACCCCGACGAAAAGAATGACTCTCTCTCTCCAAACCAGCGGCAAATACACAAAAAATAGTTATTTTGTTTCAGATATATAAAGGATTAAAGCGATTTAATCTATTAGGTAAAAAAATCATACCTTGCGTATTACAAGTACAAACAGTTAACTGAACTTTTTTGTTTTCAAAAAAATCTTTCATAAATTCGAATTTGTCTCCACCAGTTCCGTTGTTTTCAAGCAAATATACAATACAGTAAACCATTCCCATAAATTTAGTATTGCTTAGCGAAAAACGCATGTTGATTGGTATCTAAATATGTACCTAAGTAAAGTAGAACTAAACCTTACAAAACCGTAGACAAGATAATAGAAAGTTACGACGTAGATAAATCTTAATTTTTAAAATCATAATGCCCAGTTTGGAAAGATATTAAATTGAAGGTTTGTATTAAAAAAATGTATGGTTGAAGATGATATCAGAAATTACCTATTTGAAAACATGTCAAAGAAAAACAAATTGAGGTATGTACTAGGATACAAATTACGATTATAAATTAATTCGGTATAAAAAATTTAACATAACAATGATAACAAAAACATGTTTACATTTCGAAAACGCTATTTATTGAATATATATTTTTAGGTCAACTTATTTCATATAAATATATGAATGTAAATGTTGTTTATACATTCGTCGACACTATAATATAAAAATATTTAGTAATTAAAATAATAAACATTACAGAGCAATAACCTAGTAATATGTACTTAGTTGGGACACCATAAATAAGTTTGTAAACCTTAAACTGTATTACTCGAACAATGAGTGAGCCAAGCAAATCAAGGAAAGAGTTTCTGAAAAAATTATTGCGTTTGTGACACATTGATTTATAAAAGCAGAAAATGAGCTTTAGATGCCAATTAAGCGAAGCAAATTAAAGAAAGCTGAAGCTAAGAGATTCTAAAGCATTTTGGTTACATCTTATAGTATTTTGGGTCTCTAATATGCTATATTGTGTCAAAGGGCAGAAAAAACTTTAACTGCAAAGCTAAAGGATACCAAAACATTTTTGTTTGCGTACATAATCCACTAACTTGTGTCATTAAAGCAGAAAATGAGCTTTGCTGTCCGAATGAACACAGCAAACAAAAGAATCTGAAGCTATAGATTTGTCTGCATCTGTAAAGTGCAGAAAGAAGTCTTAGATGCAAAACAAGGGAAACCGACTCGTAGAGTTTGTAAAGCATGTCTATTGTGTCTCTAATAATTACAGTAAATTGTGTCATAAAGATTTAAAAGAAGCTATATTCGCCCTAGCAAACGATTTAAAGCAAGAGTAACTGTTATCCCCTGTATTTTGTCATTAAGAATAAAAATACATTGGGAGCAAAGTGAAACAAGAAAAGCTAAAGCTATCGATTTCTGAAGCCTTTTTTTAGGTATATTATATGGGTCATAAAAGCAAAAAATAAGCTTTAGATGACCCTGGAAATGAATAAGGCAAGGGAAGCTGAACGTGTATAAATCAATTTTCTAGCATCTGTAATAGACAATGAGCCAAGCAAATAACGAAGCTAAAGCTAGAGATTTCCCTGTGTCTGTTACACATCTATTAAAGGAGAGGAGGCATAATGTGCCATATATGGACCCAGTGCCGGCAGAGCACTTGCTCGCACCTCTCCAATTTTCCAGATCAGTTACACATTATATTGTAAATACAATATTGTTATTTGTGAGTGTATTGTAGAGCCGCTGCTGACAATATTTTTAATATTATTTAAAATTGATAATATATCTAATTGAAGTATTTAAATACCTATTATTCTTATCTCAATTCTCAGTATTTTATATCAAATTAAACATATTACAGTATTTCATACAATAGCATTTACTTTTTATAATTTTCAACAAGCAATAACATGATAAGCTTCGTTTAATAAATCCGCATTGTCGTTATTTTGTATTTCCATGTGTCTGACTATAATTTTGTACGTACCAGTCTGATATTAACATTCCGTAGAATTTTTTATACATTCCGGTTAGTGCAAAATGAAGTGCATAATTAATTGTTCAAATGTTCAACGAAGAATTTTTCAATATTTGGCTGCCATTGCAGGTAAATTTTTGTTTTTTTAATTAGCGTTGTTAATGGCATAATTATATTGGTATCAATAGCATGTCTGATTACCATAATACATGTGTATGTAGGTGATAAATTTAGGTTAAATATAAATAATATTGAATTGTGTATTTTCTAATAAAATTTGTATTAATACACTTTTATTTTTTGTTTAATTAGTGATGTACATACGATACAGAACGAGACTAAGACTTTAACTTATCTCGTCTCGATTATAAATAATAATAAAATCATGTTTTGTTTTTTCCCATTTCGAGAAATAACAAAAGTCTCGATAAAATTTATATATATTTTTAAAACTTAAATGAACTTTATGTTCCAATTCTAATTAATTAGTGATCCGCGACACGAGACCGAGACTTTAATTATTCTCGTCTCGATTTCAAGAAATTATAAAAATGCTCATTTCTTCTCAAACACTTTTCGATTTCGAGATATAACAAAAATCTGGATAAAAATTTATATAGTACTAGCTGTACCCGGCGCGCTTTGCTACGACCACAACTAAAATAAATTTAAGAAATATAAAAGAGAAGAAGAAATAGAGAAGGAAAGAAAGTTTATAGTTTTGTTTTACTTATCGCACCAAAAATATATTTTTCGAACTTATATTTATACGAATTCGTATAGATATCTATTAATCAGTATTAAATTTGATACATGGAAGCGCCATCTGGTGGTAAATTCCATTAATATGAATATCATACTCATCTTACCCGTTAAAAATACATCATCATACTGATTTTCATGACAATAGGTTGAACGGGGCAGAAGTTGCTACTCTGCAGCGCCACCTGGTGGCGAATGGCATCAATGAGCATATCATACAAACCTTCTCCGTGAAAAAATACATATACATACCAATTTTCATAACAATCGGTCCAGTAGTTTTTGAGTTCATTGAGTACATACAGACATACAGACATACAGACAAACATTCATTTTTATATATATAGATATTACATAACGAGTGCGGAAAGTGACAATTTTCACAAGAGTGTGAAGGTAACAAATCCTCAAAAATTTTAGGGAGCGTAAACGACAAAGAACATTTAAGTTTTCGACCCTCAGGAATCAGGAATCGGAATCGGAATTCGACTAGATATCTGAAAAAACGCGTGGGTCGTATCCTGTTTGAAATTTCAGACATGTGAAAGCTGTAGACGCAATGGGTGAAGCGTTTACTCATTCGAAGCTGGCGAAGATTGTCCCATCAATTGAAAAGGTGATATCCATGGTTTTCTGGGATTTACGATCTGACCTACATCGACTACCTTAAGAAGTGCAAAAGAGACACATGGCTCTACTATACCAAAATTATTCGGCCGATTTAATACTGAATTACAGAAAAGATGGCTTTATTAAAAAAAAAAAAGATTAAAGCAATCAAATTCAAGATTGAGGAAGCGATATCAACTTTCATTACACATTTACCGAAAAAACATCTTACTACAACTAAAAATCAGATTAACAAAATGCTACATACTCACAGAACTGCTATACGAAATAGAAGCATGGAACATCTCAGAACAACTTATGAAGAATGAGAGAATGAGAATATATCGACGTATTCTTCGAATTTTCACGTTACAAACGAAGAATACAACAAAAAATTATGTTCAAGATAAAGAAAAGAAAACTGGAATTCTTTGGCCTTATGATGAGACACAGCAAGTTTTGCATACAACTTATCGTTCAGGACAAAGTGGATGGTAGAAGGGCTCCAGGTTAAAGAAAAAAAAATCGGAAATTATTGGGTCTGTCATCTGTCCTATTATTTAGATAAATTGCCCATAAAATCTAAATCGCCATATTAATTGCCAACGTCCTTAATGGATAGTTCAATGGAAGAAGAAGAATTAATGTTTTAAATCTATATAGTAGCTATTCAACTTCCTTTTTTTTTCACATTTTTTTCTTATTCTTAACCCTAATTATTGATATTTTTATCCGACTTTAAAAATTAATGATTGTTTTTACTATGATCATAAGAAGCGATAAAACGAAGTTAAGGACATAAGAACTTGTTAAAAATTGTTTTATTATCAAGTAAATCAACTTTTCCCTTAAGTTTTTTAATAAGAAATGTTTTATTAACATTAGACTAATATTTAAAATAATATAATATCTTAAAGTAATAAGACTGATATATCACAACAAATAATGGTTTTTATTACTGTTATTAAAAGAAAATCCTTGGAAAATATTTAGATTAGATCAGTTATACATGATTTCCCAAACTATCAATTTAAATAAAAATAATTGAAAAATTGTTATTTTTATAATTATACAATAATTTTTATTTATTATAAGCTAATAAGCATAACTGAAGGACAATTACAAGAATTTTACGGTTATGGAACTTAAGCACATGATTTTCTTTTTTTAATTACCCATTATCTACACAGATTAGGTAACTATACAAAAATTAAAATAATTTGGTTTGAAAATGATTACTAGTTATATTTATAAATTTTAAGTTAAGGAACGGTTTACAAATGTCTGTAAATACTTTTAAACCAAAAAATTTGCAAAAAAATTCAGGTAAAACGTATTTGCAGATATGCATAAGTAGCACATCAGTTCATAATGGTCAAGGAAAATCTTTGGAAAATTTTGGTATCTTGGAACGTTTGGGAAATGCCTGCAAAAATTATGGATGCAAGTTTGCAAAGATTGGAATAGCTTTTGACACGATATATCCAATAAATTCGGTAAAACTACCAGATAAGCGTCTCCCGTTCCACTTTTATACATATATAAGTATATAACTAGATAAATGCGGGTAGCGGGTAGACACTCCCTGTGATCCCGACAGGGACAGGTCTACTTCAGGGAAGCAACCCTGCCCACGCGAGCCTTGAAGTATCACCCTGACCTATCCTGGGAGGTACTCATGTCCCAACCTAAAAATCCTGTCTAATCTCATTTATCCTATCCTATATCCTAACAAAACTCACCAACACGTTTGGCCTGCGTGGTGTTTTAAGGCTAAAAACCCCTAAATGACATGTTGACTTTTCAAAACACAGTACCCCAGGCGAGTAGAGACAGATCAGAATCTCGCACTGAAATATCAGTCAGCCCTATGGATTCTGGGGCGGGCAAAAATTCGACACAAAAATCCAGTCAAAGTAAACCGAAACACGACCGACAAAGAACAGTATGGCACATTTGTACGTTCAACACAAGAACTCTAGGCAATGAAGAAAAACTAATAGAACTCGAACAAGAGATGGACAAAATAAAATGGACTGTCTGAAGTGAGAAGAAAAGGAGAAAACTGCATAACACTGAAGAGTGGTCACAAACTCTCTTATAAAGGAAATGAAGAACAAAAATTGGGTGTAGTCGGAATATTGATCAACAAAACAGAAGCGGTTAATGTAGTACAGTACCATGCCATCTCAGAAAGAGTCATTGCAATAGACATAAAAATAAACAAAAGATACACATGCAAAATAATACCAGTGTACGCTCCTACTACAGACCATGAAGAAGAAGAAATAGAAACATTCTATGAACATATTAACGAAGCGTTAAACAAAAATAAGACGAAATACACAATAATTATGGGAGACTTTAACGCAAAAGTAGGAAAACAAGAAAACCCAAACGAACAAGGAATAGGCCCGTTTGGACTAGGAACAAGAAATAGCAGAGGAAACACGCTAGTAGATTATATCAGTGAAAGAAACCTCTATCTAATGAACAAATATTATAAAAAAACACCACAACGAAGATGGACTTGGCAGAGCCCTGGAGGAGATGTAAAGAACGAGATTGACTACATTATCTGTAATGATAAAAACATAATCCAAGACAACTCAATACTGAACAGAATAAATATAGGGAGCGATCATAGGATGCTCAGAGCGAAAGTAAGAATTAACACACAGAAAGAAAGAAGGAAATTGATAAGATCTGGGAACAAACGAATTAACGGTGAGGAAATAAAGCGACAAAAAATAAGATATGCGGAGATTGTACAAGAACAAATACAGGAACATAGTATGCATATGGAACAATATCCTCAATACTGAACAGAATAAATATAGGGAGCGATTATAGGATGCTCAGAGTGAAAGTAAGAATTAACACACAGAAAGAAAGAAGGAAATTGATAAGATCTGGAAACAAACGAATTAAGGGTGAGGAAATAAAGCGACAAAAAATAAGATATGCGGAGATTGTACAAGAACAAATACAGGAACATAGTATGCATATGGAACAATATCCACCAGACATAAATATTATAAACACAAAAATAACAAAGGTACCACTAAAGGCAACTCAGACAATAAAAGTGAACAAAGAAGAAACGAAACACAAACTAAGTCAAGAAACCCAACAGCTAATTGAACAACGAACGGCGTTATTAAGGGATCGAACAAATAACAAAGAGACACCCCACCAGGAAGAGAAGAAAAGAACAGGGTGAAAGTTAGAAATATAGGATCAGAGGATATCCCCGAAATAACGACATTCGAGATTGAAAACGCCCTCAAACACATGCACAACAACAAAGCTCCATGGGACGATGGTATTATGGTAGAGATGATAAAATACGGAGACAAATCTATAATAACCCATATCCAAAGATTGTTTAATTATTGCTTGGATGAATCGAAAATACCAAATGACTGGTTTAATGCTGTTGTAGTTCTCATTATCAAAAAGGGTAATAAGTACAAACTCGAAAATTATAGGCCAATAAGCTTGTTATCAGTGCTATTCAAGTTGTTCACGAGGATTATTACTCAAAGACTCACCAATAAATTAGATACATACCAACCGAGAGAACAAGCGGGTTTTAGAAGAGGCTTTAGTTAGATTAGATTAGATGTTTATTCGGTTGGCTGTTAGCCTGTATCACTGCGACCTTTTCAGATCTATTGTGACCACCCATTATCTCAAGAATAGGATTAGAGAACCTTGTCCAGCTCTGCCCTCTTAATGAGACTTAATAGCCTTGACAGTGGCCACTCCGCATAACTTGGAGCAGCCGGTTTCTCCTCTCCCAGTACTAGATACCGCGTCCTTGCAAGGCCTTCACATTGGCATAGGACATGAAATGTGGTTTCCTCCTCCTCTTATCAATATCGACAAATGTCTTTATCTGCTTTAGTACTATGGATCATTTACAGATAATGAAAACATTAATGGAAAAGGTAAATGTGTACAACATAACACTATGGGTAGCAATGATAGACTACGAAAAAGCCTTCGACTCAATAGAGATATGGGCAGTATTGAATGCTCTAAGTAATGCGAGAATCGATTATAGATATACAAACATCATCAAACATATATATGAAAACGCTACATCGCAAATAATGACAACACAGGAAAAAACAAATAAAATAAAAATAAAACGAGGAGTGAGACAAGGAGATTCGATATCCCCCAAACTATTCACATTGGCTATGGAGGACATGTTCAGAGAGCTAAACTGGCAGAACAAGGGTATCCTCATAAACGGCGAAAAGCTAAGTCACCTTAGATTTGCAGATGACATCACATTGACAGCACGTGACCAAGATGAACTACAGAGTATCATTGAAGAACTAAACGAGAAATCAGAGCAAATAGGCCTAAGAATCAACACTAACAAAACTAAATACCTAACCAATGATATACATCAGAATCAACATATTATAACCATAAATAACCGGCCAGTTGAAAAAGTAGAATCATAACTTGGGTCAAAAGATAGAGTTAACAAAACGCAATCTAACTGCAGATTTATCACGCCGAATATCCTTGGCATGGTCAGCATTTGGGAGAATGCAAGATGTCTTTAAATCCAACGTACCAAATACTATAAAAGCTAGAGTTTTTGACCTATGTCCTACCGGTTCTCACGTATGAAACAGAGACCTGGGCACTAAACAAGACTATTATAAACGATTACAAGTAACACAGCGAGCCATGGAAAGACGAATCTTAAACATCAACCTACAAGACTGCACACAGAAATAAGAAGAAGAACAAAAGTTAAAGATGTTATAGAAAAAATATGTGCACTAAAGTGGAACTGGGCGGGACATATTGGGAGAATGACAGACAACAGATGGACACGAAGGATAATAGAATGGAGACCATGGGAAAACAAAAGAAGTAGAGGTACTAACAGTACTTGGAATTCCGGAAAAGATGATCAGACTAGTTAAAATGACTTTAATGAGGACCGACAATAGGATAGGATAGGATAGAAGGAAACAGGAAAAAGGAAATTTTGAAGTAAAAAGGGGATTAAAGCAGGGAGATCCACAGTACTCTTCGATTTCTTGTTGGAGGCAATAATGAGAGAGTGGAATACGGACGAAAGGTATGATTTATGACCACAGAAGCCAGGTCCTGGCCTTTGCGGACGATGTAGTGTTAGTGACAATAGCTGAAAGGGAACTACTGAGGAATTTCAAACTCTATGAAGCGAAGGCCAAACAGTATGGACTGATAATTAATGAGGAAAAAACGAAGTATATGGAAAAGAAACAGACCACAAATAAAGACACTCAACTGAAGACTACTACAAACAACGAAAAGTAAAGAGTTTTGCTTCAAAATGTCGGAGTTTGAGTATCTAGGAGTAACCCTAACAAGTAAAGGGGAAGAAAACCAAGAAATTGAGAAGCGAATTTCGAGAGGAAGGTAGACTGTCGGAGCACTACACAAACTATTAAGAGCAAAGAACATCTCTAGAGAGGCAAAATTGATAATGTACCGAACAGTAATACAGCCCACGGTTCTTTATGAAAGCGAAACAAGGATTATGAACATCTGGGAGCGAAGTGTCTTAAGGAAGATATTCGGAGGAATATAGGACAAGGAAAACATTTGAAGGAGACGAACAAATGCTGAGATCAGAGAGCTGTACCGTAAACCAGAAATTAGCTGGATCGTCAGAACAAAGTGACTTCTATGGTTAGGCCTTCAAATTGGAGACTTGCAGGCAGGGACAGAAGAAAGAGGAAGAAAACAGTTGGGAAACTCCAAACCATGGGCCTTTAAGGCCTGTTGAGTTTTATATATATATATATATATATATATATATATATATATATATATATATATATATATATATATATATATATGTAGGCATAAAAGGAACTAGCTCCTCTGTCCTTAACAATTTGTGATAATAATAATAATCCTAATGCAGGTATTGATAGGCTGTATATTCCTAGAAACAGAGGAGGAATAGGAATGACAAATGTGGAACAAACTGACAATTATTGGTTTAGCGGAATACATCAGTAACAAAGATAGGGCTCTAATAAGAGAATACGAAAGAACTAGACCATCAGAAAGAACAGTGCTAAAGCTAGGTGAGAAATGGAAAAGAGAGGAAGTTGCATCAGAAAGGAACACAGCAGTTGAAGAGACAGATCTAAACCTTCTAAAAGAAGTCAAAAGAATTAAAAACAAATGTAAAGAAAGTATCATAGACAAGAGAGAAGAGAAATGGTTACAAAAGACGATGCATGGACAGTATGGAAGTAATGTGAAGAACAATGTTAGCAGGAAAAACACCTTCAGTTGGTTGGAACGTGGAGAGTTGAAAGGCGAGACAGAAAGCTTGATAATTGCAGCCCAAGACCAGACAATAACCACTAACTATATTCGAAAGAAAATCTTCAAAGAAAAAGTAGACAGCAGATGCCGTTTCGATGAAACCATTTAGCACATAATGTCCGGCTGTCCTATTCTTGCGAAGAAAGAGTACCTAGATAGACACAACAAAGTAGCCCAAAACCTGCACTATAACATCTGTAAGCATTATAACATCAATGTAGAAAAAGAATGGTACAAGCATGAGCCTAAACCTGTTGAAAGAAGTCCAGACGTTGAAGTTGTTATATTATGGGATCAACAAGTTAGAACAGATAGAACCATCACTGCCAATAAACCCGATATTGTGGTAAAAGATCTAAAGGAGAAGGAATGCCTTATAATAGATGTAGCGATACCTTATGATGACAACGTTATAGAAAAAGAGGCTGAAAAGAGACTAAAATATGAAGACCTCCAAATAGAAATCCAAAGAATGTGGGGAACCAAAGCTAAAGTAATACCAGTAATCATAGGAGCAACCGAAACAGTCAGTAAATATCTTGCGGAAAATTTGAAAGACATACCAGGAAACTCGAACCAGATGTTGACACATACTCTATAAAAGACGGCCATCCTATCTACAGCACACATTATAAGAAAATCTGTATAAATGCATATGTATCCTGAGGGATAAGGTTTATCCTTGGATACATATGTTAAGAAACCAGACACATAAGATCAGAAGTCTGAGAAACATAGCAATAATAATAATAATAATAGTCATAATAATAATAATACTTTTCGTTTATTTATAAACAATGTTCACGAAAATAAGATAATAAAAGTTGACAAATTGCACATTTATATCTACATTCAATTAGATCTACAATTAGAAAAATTGTATGTTTGCAAAAAATCAGATAATATAATGAATATCACATAAAGTTTAATGCAGGAAACACTTAAACTACGTCAGTTTACATGATACTTTATAAAAAAATTAAAATTATTGTCTCTTGAATATAATCACAGATTGAATTAATAATGAAATAAATATTTATATACGTATCAGTTTTAAGTTAATGTAAATATAATTATTTTATAAAATTGTATACAAACAGAAAGTTTCAGTATTTTTATATTTTTTTATACTCTTTAACAATGGGCTAAAGCGGTTAAAACAAAAAAATCTCATAACTACTCATTAACAATCAGAATAGACAATAAGCAGAAACGCAAATAGCTGACAACTAACATATACTATTTCACATATATGACCATACAGTCTTTTACTATAGCACACAATAATTGAATAGATTATTTATTATTATCTATCTTTATCTTATTAATAGGTACCCAGAACCAAATCGGTTATTATTTTAAAATATTAATTTTAAAAACATGTCCGATTAAATAAATATAATCAAGAAACGTAAAAGAACATGATTTTAGTCAGATAATTTGAGTTTTATATGACTAAAAATAATGAAAATAAATAAACACATTTTCTGAAGGTCCTTTACCCTATAAATTATATTCAATAGCAATAGTCTGTTAAAAATCTTTATTTATATTAAATATCGATAAATGGTTCATCTAATAGTTTGGATATATTGTTATCTTGTTTAATTACTAAATCAGGTCAATATTCTTGGTGGCTTTAATAATTTTTTGAATTTATTTGGTTCAGGATTAAACAATTTAGTTGGAAAGACAAAATTCTAATGTCGTTAAAAATTTATTTTAATTATAATCAGCAAATAAAAAAAAGTTGACTGATATAAACCCAAGTAAATGCAACAGATAGAAAGAAAAATATCTGTAACAAAAAGATTCTCTAGATTTTTAGAGGAATTTAAAAAACATTACATAGTACCAAAAAAGGGTGGAAAGAAATTGCCTTTTTTATGTATTGTAAGGGCATATCTAAGTATGTAAATTCAATTTTCCAAACGAAAAAAAATATCTCCTTATGGGTGTTTTTGGAAAAAACCTTTTTTAAAGTGAATTAAATTTACTACAATCAGATCCCAATTGTATCCATGTAGGTCTAATAGATTTTAAGCTAGGCTCTATGTAAATCGGACATTTTTTCGAAAAAGTCTAAATTTTAAATTCTGGCCGAGTTTCGTGAGGGATATCGATTGAGGGAGTGATCCTACGAAAAATTGCGGAAAAATGAACACTTACTAAATCAAGTACTATGACGCCACCATAAGGTGGCGCAATTGATATCTCATATATTTAGGTAAAAAATACATCAGTGTTAGGCGGTACGAAATTCTCCGGGTCAGCCAGTTATAATATAGTTTTTATTATCCTTTTCAGCGAATGTGGGCATGTTATCATTAGGTATTCATTATGGATGGCCGTCTTTAGCACTTCCAGTATTATTAGACGGAAGCTACTCGTTTAAAATGGACGATTCACATGCTTCTTGGATGATAACAATGACACCCTTAGGAGCTGTTATCGGAGATTTCTTAGCAGGTCTGCTATAATTATTAATTTTTTATTGATCTTTTAATTGAACTGTAATTTTTTACAGGAGCAACTCTAAATACGTTAGGTAGGAAAAAAATAATAATGTATTCTGCCATTCCATTAACACTTTCTTGGATACTGGTGGGTATAGCAAACTCTTCAGTGTATGTGTTTATTGCTAGAGGCACTGCTGGTGTTGTCGATGGAATGCTATTTACTGCTATCCCGCCATATTTAGCCGAAATCGCAGATCCTGAAATCAGGGGATTTTTAGGTTAGTAGTTAGTAGATTTATATATATATATATATATATATATATATATATATATATATATATATATATATATATATATATATATATATATATGTATGTATAGAGTTATCGCAAAACTAATTTGAGTTACCTATAGTAAAGCTAAGTGCTGGCAAAAAAAGAAAATAACTTTCTAGTGTGTACTTGAATTTTTAGAAAAGAGATACCTAGCCAAAAAAAAAAAAATAGAAATAGGATTAGGCAAGCAAAAGAAAAGTGGGACAATGCATAGAAATAGAACAGCTAGAAGCCAAACACTACTCATTTAATATGTATTAGAAAATTAGACAGACAGCTTGTCAATGTGAAAAGAATAATAAGAACATCCTTGTGAATGAGCAAGAGCAGATTCTTAATAGCATAGAAGAACAACTGCAGGAATGAAAGAGATATATTGAAAATCTCTTTAAAGATAATAGAAGCGTCTTACACGATATTACTGTCCATATCAATAAAGCAGAACTCTTACAATGCGCCATGGCTGGTGTAAAAATGGAAGGACGCCTGGACCAGATGGAATACGGATAGAGGTTTTGAAAGTTCTGGAAGAAGCTAGATCTATCGTACTTCTGTTAAATTTGCTCAACTGTATATATAAGACAAGAATTATCCCTAAAGACTGGCTCAAATCAATTTTTGTTTAGCATTCTTATACAGAGATGTCGGGACGTGAATGTTGATGCATATGCCTGCTTTGTCGTCTGTGAGAAGGCATTCGACACTGTTCAACATAAGTTAATGGCTATACTAAAAGAGATAGACCTAAATGGACGGGACATTCGGATAATAGCCGACTTGTACGGAAATCAGACAGCTGACTTTAAAATTAACAACGACCATGGCTGACAAATGGGTCTGAAAATAAACATAAAGAAAACTCAATGGATGGTCATCAGCACAACCAAAAATATAACTAATAACTTGGCAGATATTAGAATAAATTGAAACATAGTGCAGAGGGTACAATCATACAAGTATTTAGGCTGCTGGGTGAATGAAAAATGGGACTTTAATCGTCGTTTCATTACCTACTGTGTATGAAACGTGAAATGTATTATTTCACTTCTGGCACAAAAGAGTGATCTAAACATTGGGTTAGCAAGGGAGAATTTGAGCTAAAAAAAGTGAAGATCATGTCTTCGGTCGGAAAGATAATAGCGACTGCCTTTAGGGATTTACAACGAAATAATACCCATTGACTATCTGGCAAAGTGTAAAACTATTACAGATGCATATTATTCATCGTTATAAGACCGTATGAAAAACCCAACTGCAAAGAAAAACGCCCATGAGTAAACAATAGTAAATGTGCGGTCACAAAATTAATGCAAATAGAGTTCCATCTAGATTTACATTGCCCCTATTCTTAAGACTTAGCTCTCTCGGAGTACTATTCGTTCTCCAATTTAAAGAAATGTATGGTGGGAAAAAGGTTTCATTCGTACAAGGAGGTGTTCGATGAAGGCAAGGTTATTTTTCAGGCTTGGATTCAGAAGGGTTAAACAAACTAGATTAACGTTATACGAAGTATATACCTAAACCTAAAACGAGACCATGTTGAAAAATAAGATAAGAAATGTTTACCCTAAACATTTAAGTAGTTTTTATTTTTGCACGGACTCTTCAAACGATCCTCTTAATAGTATTATCATTACAAAATCATCTTTTTACCTGTTTTCACATACTTCTTTTTACAGGATCAACCTACTTTGTATCCCTCGTTTTTGGAATGATGATATCCAACGTAATGCTTCTCTTCATGTCAATACCAACCTGTGCTTACATTTCTGCTACATTAAGTTGCTTGATGTTGTTAATCTTACCTTTCCTTCCGGAAACCCCATATTACCACCTGATGAAAAACGAGATGTTAAAGGCAAAAGAAAGTCTTCAAAAGTTTAGAGGAAAAGGAGAAGTGACTGACGAGTTAGGAAGGATATCTAAGGGGTTAATGGAGGAGGAAAAATTAGGAAAAGGAAGTTTAAAAGAGTTATTTACCAACCCATTTAACAGACAGTGTTTAATTCTAACAATTTTTTTAACTGCATTACAACAGTTGAGTGGAGTATTAGCAATACAGTCGTATAGTGCTAGTGTATTTAAAGAAACAAAAGATTTTATTGATCCTAACATAGCTAATTTAATTTATTATATTTTATATTTCTTAGCGACCTTGATAGCTTTAGTCTTAGTTGACATATCTGGAAGGCGGCCATTAATTCTAATCTCTACAGCTATTGTTCATATGAGTCTGGTAATTAATGGTACTTATTTGTATATAAAAAACTTTACTTCTTTAGATGTAGCGGGTTATGAATATATTCAAATTGTATCAATTTTAGTATTTATTGTATCATTTAGTTCAGGGCTGAATAACATACCAGTACTAATTTGTAGTGAAATATTTCCTTCTCATATTAAAGGCAAAGCTTTTTGTGTGGTAAATCTGGCTTTTAGTGTAGTTTCGACTGCGTCTATACAATATTTTAGTTGGGCTACTGACATGTTCGGTATGCACGTCCCTTTTTATACATACGCTGCTTGTACCTTACTAGGTACAGTTTTAATTTATTTCTACCTACCAGAAACTAAGAAAAAGACTTTAGAAGATATTCAAGAAGAAATGAAAACAAATAAAACTAGTATAAAAAAAACCAATGGAGTTGTTTAGTAAAGATATGAAACAAAATAAATAAGTTAGTTATTATTTACGGTTACTATTTTTCTTTTATTTATCACAATTAATAATTGTTATTTATAAGCCTTTAGCCTTTGTAGCTATACTTCCTTCGGCGCGCTAGAGAAAAATTATGAGAGTAAATATTTACGATACGCGTGCACACAGTCACGAAAGACTGAAACCATAAAATTAGCTAGTCATCATTTTAGTTTTTTTTTGCGTTTGTGATACTAAAATATCGAATTATTTTATTAATTTTCCCCATTTTTTTATTATTTACATTAATAGTTGAATATTTACTTGATACTTATTGTTATTTACCTATTTTTATAACAACTCTACTCTAAATGATAGTTTCGAGTCTGAATAAATACAACGACAGTAAAAGGCCGTAAATGTGAATAGTAAAGAATTGAGGATATTAAAATCGGTTTTAGTATCTACCTATGTTTGTGTATAAAACTGGTATAAAATGTTGTTTTTTAAATATTAACAAATAATTATTTTATATTTAAATAAAATTTATTTAACTAGATTGTGCCTTGTAATAAAACTTTCTTACAATATATTAAATACCTTTTTCTATTATTACTGTCGTTTTCTCTACAAAGATCTTGTCAAAGAATCTAGTATCATTAATTGTGATCACATTAGTGACTTAGTATATTTCAGTTTAAATATTAAAAAACAAAAAACTTGCTTAAAATTAATTACGCACAGGGATTTTTCAAATTTTAATTTTTAGGAGTTTGAAAAAACGGTACAAGAAAAGCCCTGGTATAATGTATTTCGTGCGAAAGAAATATACGACAAATTTTATTTTATCTAAGATAATAATAGAATGCTTTGATTAACACGCACCCTTTAGGCAGATCAGAGTATTCAAGCTTCCAACTCCTTGGCCCTTGGCTGGCCGACAACTTAAAGTATTTGATGAAACAGAGGGACAAAGCTTTAACTGAATATAAAAAATATAAAAGTGATGGTACTTGGGCTGTGTATAAGGAGTTAAGAAACAAGGTACTGACAGCAACAAAGCAAGAAAAAAACATTACATAAATCAAAATATCGAACAGCACAAATTTAGTTCAAAAAAAAACTGACAAGCTCTAAAGAATATAAACGTTTAAATCTAATTTACTACCTATTATCTGTGATTCCTACAAACTTATGCAATCCGGAGGATATTAACAAATAATTTATAATAATAATAAATAAACAAGACGAAGGCTGCTCAGAATTAACTGACTACCTTCTTTAATAACAACACTTACAAAGACAATTTAAATTTTAATTTTAAACTTTTGAAGAAATACAAAATGCAATTAACGAAATTAAATCAGGATGTCTTAGGGGCCGATGAAATATCGATAAAAAATTATTAAATTATGCACTCCTTACATAAACCAATATATTCTACATATTATTAATTGTTGCATTGAAAAACTATACTTTCCATCCAATTGGAAATCCGGGCTAGTAAAACCTTTGCCCAAAGTTAACAATCCAGAATCTTAATCAGACCTGCGTCTAGAAGTAAATAAGGTACTGCTCTGTGTTAATATGGACTTATTGAGCCAAAATGTTAAAACTTAGCGAATCAGTAGTATTGTCTCACCTAAATTATTGCAATTTTGTCTACGGGTTTGCTTTGGCTTGCATAGATAAATCGCGTTTACAGAAAGTACAGAATTATTGTTGTAGATTGATTTTTAGGTTGCGCAAATATGACGGTTTCAGCAAAAATTAAAAAACTGCAGTGATAAGTTAGAACGTACACACGTTTTTTTTGTCATATACTTTATTATTTTCCGAAATCTGCTCTGATTTTTTTTCTACATTTTAATTTAATTTTTTTTTATTTCTTCAAATTTTTTTTTTAGTAACTTCAATTTTTTTTTCAGTTTGTAACATTTTGTTACAGTATTTTTTTTTACGTTAAACAAAATTTATGTTGTATGCAGTTTCGTAACTTGATCAATTTTTTTCTGATTTTACCATTTTTCAGTATCTTTCTATAATCTATGGGTTTTCCATGCTTTTTAACTTTTTTCCAATTTGTCACGATTTACTTTTTAATATTTTACGATATTTTAATTATTTCTATTATTTTTATTTCTTTTGGTTGCTTAGATAAATATATCAGGTTTCTTTTTTCGTTTAAAAAAAATTATTTGTTCATATTTTTTTTCTAATTTTATTTTATCCCTGATCTTAACCTATTTTGTAACTATTTTTGATGTTACAGTTTTATTAAAGAAGCAATGTTAAATAAACTTAATATTTGAACGTAGAAATAAATATATATAAAACACTGCCAATTTAATTTATCTGTGAGAAGGTGCTCTATAAAATTTGTAAGAGAATAATATTGTTTACGTGATTGTTAAAGATCTGTTTAGCACCTTCGAGCATATACTAACTAGGGATAGCCTTCGATACTCAAAGCACGAAACGATTAAAGACAGTGAGATAAAATCTATAAAACTATATACTATCTCCCTACTACGTCGCTCTGATTGGACAATAGTTGGAGCATATGCATCTTTCACTTCCGAAATCAAACAAGAGTGATTGCTTATAGTTTTTTAACATGTGGTTGGGTTATTTTATTCGAGTTTTTTGTAAATTTAATTTTTGTTCTTTTTCGATTTTATGTCTACATGAAGAATTTAAACATAATTTTAACCAAATCTGGTGTATTTTTTACCGATTGAGATGTACATTTTTATAATTCTTTCGTTGTGACAAATTGTAGCTTAATTATGATTGTGTTGTTGTTAAGGATTTGATCAATAAAAAATTTTCTACACTTAAAAAATTCTTATTCATTCCTAACCAATGTATTTTTTTCTGTTTTGTTCTTATCCTTCCTGACCTTCTTTGGACATAACATCAGTGCAGTAGGCGGCAAAAGAGGAAATACTTTATGTAAACCTGGAATCAAGTTCTTCTTTATCCAAGTAGTGTAGGACTCCATAATAATTGTTCCACCTACGTATACCTACTAAAACCTCTATTTTTGTCTTCACTGGATTTAAAATTTTAATTTTTTATTTGTCTTTTTACTTTCTGCATTTTTTTATCAAGGTGGTTTACGATTGGTAATGCAATTAATATTGGTTAAAGAGTGTATTGAAAAAGATTAAAAAATCGGCGAAAGATGGGATATTCTGTTGGACCTAATGACAACAGTAATAAATCAAGAAAAAATACTGAGTGTGCTTGTGCCAATCTACAAAGGAAAGGGAGATGTGCAAGAATATAGTTACTAAAGTCATTATTATCGCACACATAAAAATTTAGGAGAGAATAGTGGCGAAGAAGCTGAGAAAAGAGATGAGTATAAGTGAAGAGCAATTTGGATTTATGTCTGGGAGAGGAAGTACTGAAGCTAATTTTGCTATGAAAAGGATGATGGAGAGATGTAGTGAAATGCAGCATGATATCCTCGCTGATTTCATAGACTTGGAGAAAGCTTATGACCGAGTATCGGGAGAAGTGTGGAGATGTATGCGAGTGAAAGGTGTACCGGTCCGGTTAATGCAAGAGATGTATGAGGGAACAAAAAAGAAATAAAAAGCAGTGTTAAGATTGTTTTGTCATGTAGAGAGAAGAGATGAGAATTATGTGAGTAAAAGAGTAGATGAATGTTAGATTGGTGTTAAGAGGAAGACCGAATTTCAGATAAATGGATACCTAAATGATAAAAATTCGATGGATTGAATAGGAAGACAGGTGGAAACAAATGTTAAGAAAGGCTAACGCCAACACAACTAAACTTACTATAAGGTTGAGGGAAAGAAGAAGAAGAAAAGACCTCTTTGTGACACTTCAGTATTGCATTCTATAATCGCAATAGTAGAACTTCTGTTATTCCAATAACCAACATCAAAATTAGACATTGCAATGCAGGTTAAACATTCAATAAAAAAATTTCAAACTTTTCTATAATCCCAAATCATTTTAAAAATAATTTAGAAGAGATGACATTACATTTAAATACATACCGGAAATATCTAAAACTCTTGGATATAAACGATTTATAGGCTTATAATAAATAATTTAGCCTAAAAGTTGAAAGATTTATTATGAATTTTGATAACTAAACATTACATTTGAATACTATTTAACAAATTTGCAAATTACCAGGGCCTAATTTTGGATTGTGTTGCATGAGACAAAATCCAAGTATTTTTAGGTTTCTTTATAGTAGACATCTGTTTATGCCTACCGTGAGTTTTACATAAATTATACCACCTTTCTTCTCGTCGAACTATGAAACAATCCTTGCACCGTCTCTTCACTTTTCCTACTGCTTTAAATGTACATGCAGAAATAACAACTGGGCTAACTGGTTGTAGAAAATTCAATTTTGGTATGTTTAATACATTAGGACTATTTAAAATGTGAAAATTTGATGAGAATATACATGAACGAACTGTTAACCTTCGTGATATATTTAGAATTGAATTTACTATAGAAGGAAACATACTCTAAAATAGAATAAATTTGTTAATATATTAAAATAATAAAACTCAAATACTTACATCAATTAAAAATCTCTTATAGAATTAAATTAATCATAAAATTAATTTAAAACTAATCTTAGTTATAAACATTCGTAGTGTGATTATAACCTAATTTCTTCTTTTTTAATTTTAAAGTTTTAAACCAAATCTGTAAACAATGACTTGTTATCTGAAGACAAGGGGTCACATGAAGGATTAAGAAACAACAAATTATTTAAATGGAGGTCGCTTCTACTTGATGAATATCCATGTTAACAATAAAAAAACACGAGTACTTTTAGATAAAAGTATTTACCAAAAAGTACTCGTGTGATTTATTCGTTAACAAATTATTGGCTGTGTGATCATGTATGTAAATGACCAGTAGTTCTAGAATTGTTCAATTTAAATTTAGGTTATTTTAATAAAGTAAGAATTTTACTGTTTTTTTATTAAATTTTAAATGATCATTAATATATCTTAAAGTTTTTAGGAAAGATACAGAAGTCAAAACGGGATCTGTGTCCAGCGATATCAGTTGTTCATAGCCAAATTGTAAATTTTGTAGATTATCTGGATTGCACGTATAAAAGTTTACAATTTATAGGTATTTATTAAAGTTATTATATTAATTTATGTCAAATTAAGTATTGGTTTCCTAACCACAAGAGGATCTGAAATTTTCAAAATGACTTTCATTGTTAAATGTTGAAAATCTACAGCGTTTTTTCTTATACTGGAGCAGTCATCGGTACATCTCCACAATTCTTCTCCTATATCCTAGTTTTCTTGTCTTTTTTGTGTTGCTGACCAAGTAATCAGTTATAAACTTGGCCATTCAGAACAAAAAACACCGTAATAAATCGATTTTTAATACAGCACCTATCAACTTGAACTGTTTACATTGTGTTCGAAATGATGTTATGAAGTCTAAATTGCATAAAATGCATTCAAAAATGCAAGCTATTTTGGTGCCCATATCCAATTATTTGATAACATTTCAAAAATAGCATATTAAGAGCTAGTTATTGTTACTCGGGTGTTTTTGGGATTGATCAACACGTAATAAGACATCAGTACCGACCATAAGAGCACCTAGTGCCCATGGTGACAACTATGCACGTTATCTTTTAGAATTTCGTGGCTGTTTATATAATTATAAAAAAAATATTAAAGAAGAACCGAACCCAGAGGAAGCCGGAACAATAAAAAGCCAATTCCAAATTAAAATCCATCAATTAATGAAGAACCGAACCCAGAGGAAGCCGAAGCAATAAAAAAGCCAATTCCAAATTAAAATCCATCAATTCCATACCATAATAACAAGACCGAAACATGTCTACAGTTGGTTTTGCCCTTGTATAGACTGGTTGATATTTATATGTACGTCGCTGCATCATAGTGCATTTGAGTTAGGAATTCTAACCATACACAAATCTAGGTATCTACCTGGAGATTGACAGCATTACGCAAGATACTTGTATCATTTTTCATCTTTATATATATATATATATATATATATATATATATATATTTTGAGATGATATTAGTTACTATGTTATATTAAATAAGAATGTAGAAGGAAAATCTAATGGAAAGTAGAGAAAGGAGATTTTCTTATTTCGAGTCAGAGCGCAAATTTAGTAACATTGGGATTGATTATCATCATCTTCTTCATAATTCCTAAAAAAGAAAAAAGAAAATAGAATAATAAGAAAAAAAATATACAAATACATTTCAAAGATTTTTATTTAAAGATTCAAAAATGATTAATCTACATTATATAAAGTTTTGATAATTATGAAATTGATAAATGGGTAAAGTAGATAATTAAAAGTTTATAAAATTGCCAATACGTTAGTAATCAAACATTAATTTTAAATGAATTAGGGGTGTAAGTAAATGAGAAAATTAAATTATAAAAAAAAAAGACATCACAAATAGTTAAAATACATGTTAAAACTTCTACTTACTTTTAAATAATACGTATTTACCAACCATATTCTAATTTATAAATAGTTCAAATGCCAAATGAAATATTCTGAAAAAGAGAAAATTATTAGTTTGTAGTGCTAGTAAATTTCATAAGAATATAAAAAAAAGAATGATCATTGTTTTAAATGGTAATATTGAATCAAGAATTAGATTTTGTTAAAAATTTTATTTGAATAAGAAATTAGTAGGCGAGTAGATGGAAAAGATGTATAGATTTAAGTTTGTTGAATTTGTCATTTGTTTTTTTGTTGATTCTGATAGAATCTCTCTTGTTTTCGACCTTCTGAAGAGGAAGGATGTAAAAAGTTTCGATGAAGATTTTTTGTAAAAATTATGATGTTAAAAGAAAGTTAAAAGGAGATTAGTAAGATTTATATTATAAATAATTAGTTAAGAAGTTTGTAGAAGATAGAATCTCTTGTTTTTTGGTTGTTGAAATGGAAGTTGTATTAAAAATTTGCTCCGTAGAAATTTTGAGTTTTTTTTGAAAGTATTGAGAATAGAAAGTATTAAAACAGTTTAAAGTATAAAGAATATCCCAAGGTAACCAGAGAGAGCAATTGGTAAGAGAAATTTATATGATTTTATGAAGAAATAGATATTTCAATTTATGGGGCTGAGCACTTTATGGTATAACTGTATTTTAATTGAGTTAAAGAAGATTAAATTAATATTTAACAAGAAAGAAAGTCATAATTACACTTACCAGAGAAGATAGTAGTCATCCATCGCTTGGTTTTGAAGAGGAAGTGATTATTTGATCTTCATAAAGTTTCCTGAAATCTTTGCTGTATTGGAGGAAGAAAGTAGATTGTCCTAAGAACAGAATCCTGATTCCAGAAGAGGGTGAAGCTTCACACAAATGGTAACAACTTTGCACTCGTTATAATAAAGAGTTTTATATGTGTTTGATTTTTGAAATTTTGATGAACATTTTTATTTCACTGTTTTATGTATTTAACTAAATTATTTTTATTCACCTTTTGTTAAGTTTAATCCAAATTGTTTAATAACTCAAGACAGAATATTTCATTTATAGATATTTGATGCATGTTTTGGTTTATCAACGGTATCTTTGAAGTTTGACACATTTTGAATTAGAAAGGTTAGAAATTTATATGCAGTTCATGCCTGGAAAGTATTGATGGTCTAGGATAGTGCGGTTATATAGTCATTTTATTGCAAATTTGTGTATTAATTGATTTTGAATCTAGTTTGGTTGAATATTTGAACTCTGACCTTGACATAAGGGAATAGCCGGTAGCATATTTAATTAATCATATTGGAATATAATTACACTGAGTTAATTCTTACCTATTCACTATTTATATTTAAAATTTAAAAGTAATTAAAGGTAAGGAATATTTTATAACATAGTGATTGATATTATCAAAACATATTATTATTATTATTCATACATGTTATAATATATATATATATATATATAAATTCTAGTTAGGGACTAGCAGGTACAGTGGTCAAGGCAAAAAGGTTTAAAGTGAAACTCTTTTTTGATTTGTTAAGCTTTCGGAAACTTTTATTTCCTTCATCAGAACATCTGTAATGGTTTGGATATAATGTTATTTTACAGTCATTTATTAAAATATTGAACTTACCAAGGTGAGTTTGTAAATATGATGGTAATGAGTAAGTTCATCCAAAAGAAACATTAGAGGCAGTATTAATATATATTAGAGGTACATAATGTGTTAAAGGAACATAATATTAAAAACATCCATCAGGTTTGTTGTTCGTTTGTATACAAAAACTAAATTGCATAGTTTATAAGATCTAGAAAGAACTCACTTTTTCAGTGTTTGGGTGGTGGTGATAATTTGTTTTTCGAAAATAACTTTAATGTATTGCTACTCGTCTCACTGGTAAATTGAGTTGTTTCTTCGGATTTACACAGATGTTTCTTGGTTAAAAGAACTTAAAACTAATAACAGAAGACCAAGGAACTAAACAAACACAATATTAAAAACGAAGCAGGGCACAACGTTGTGCGGCAGAAGATTTTTTTAAAAATTTTCATAAAATAGTTTATAACAACACATAATGGCGATGACAATTTAAAAACCTTTTGGACGTGCGCGGTATTAAACTGTTTCTTGGTCTTTTGTACAGGATGGTCATTTTTAATTTACAATAAATTAAATGTATTTCGGGATATCTCAACGGTCTCTTGGTGGACTTGACCACTAGGCTCTAACAGTCATATGAGAAATACCTACAATACCTACCTAAGTAAAGAATCTTCAAAATTTTTTCCTAATTTCCACAAAAATCAAAATATTTCGAAAACTTCAAGGTTTAGGTATAGGAAACTCTTATCAAACTTACCTTTATTTAGGTCGTAGAAGCCAAAATTGAAATAATATATAGAGTGTTCCATTTAAAAAAAACATAGGTTTGATATGTTTTGCAATTTTGGGACACCCTGTATATTATGAAACTAATTTTAAAATGTACCCCTAATAAGACTGTATTCATCCCAAATAATAAACTTTTTTAATATCTTTTAGTTTAGGCACAATATTCCGTGGCGTATACCGTGAATAATTCTGTATATATAATAACTGTAACTGTAACCCTGTATATATTATAATAAATTAATTGTCTGAAATGACCAACCTGCCTTGTGCCAGCGAATTGTTTAATAGCTCATTCCTTCTCCATGTGAAAAGAGGTCTTTGGTTTTACAATGGGACAGTACAATGGGTTAATTATTATATTTTTATGTTATACATCATTATTAACATATTAACTTCTCTTTGCCAAAATATTCTCTTCGAACTCGACACTTAACCCGCCGGACAACATAGAGCTACCTTCTATTCCACGGGCTCCCCACACAATGAAAAATATCATATTTAGGGTTAAGCGTGTGCAGAGAGTCCTTGCTACTCTAAATACCAACAAAGCAAGCGGCCTTGATGAAATACCTGCTTTACTCTTAAAATGTTGTGCTCCTAAACTAGCGCCAGTTTTCACTAAGCTATTTCAACTATCATATTGAAACACTTATAGGAACTTTTACACAATTTATTTACAAAATTGTTAAGATACACCGAACTCTGCTGGATAATGTCTAAACTGCTTTACAATACAATGAACTCTTGTGAATATTTGAACTTGAACTGCAGTTAACTGCCCATACATCCCCTTATATACTACAAATGAACATTCTGGAACTTTCTAGAAACATAATTTAATCTAGTCAGTGTGTTTAGAAGTTTCTAGAAATTTCTAGAAACATTATTTAATTTAGTCAGTGTTTTTAGAAGTTTCTAAAAATCAACTGTCAATAAAAATATTTCAAATTAAGGTCCCTTCCTTTACGGTTATCCCGTTACACTGCCCCCTCCTTAGATTCCTTCCTCCTGGAATGTTATTTCCTAAATCGGAATCCCGCACACTCCTTGAGCCAGCCAAACCATCTTCTTGGAGCTGCTGCACATCTCCACTGTGGTTTCCCTGGTAAGGCGCCAAACGATCATGATGGACCACGACGGGTTTCCCTCTGGGAATTTTCACGATCCGATAAATGACATCGTTAATATTCTTCTTGATGGTGTATGGACCTTCCCAGTTCTTCTGTAATTTGGGACAAACACCTCGACGCCGTCGGGGATTGTAGAGCCAGACTAAATCTCTAACTTGGTAACTCTTTTCCATTGTCCGTGTGTCATAGTACCTCTTCATCCGATCACTAAATAATTGAAGTTTTCCACGCACCAGGTTGTGTATATTCTCCATTCGATTCTGAAGATCGATTACATATTGTTCACGGGCCACTTCTTCACCAGGTTTACAACCAAACATCAAGTCACACGGTAGCCTCATTTCTCTACCTAACAGGACCTTCGCAGGCGTTTGGCCAGTTGATTCGTTGATGGCCGATCGAATTGCCATTAGAAATAGTGGAATATGTCGATCCCAATCCCTCTGACATTCTGACACCACTTTTGACAGATAGTTGGTTATAGTCTGGTTCATTCGTTCCACCATTCCATCAGACTGAGGATGCATCGCTGTGGTTCTCGTTTTGCGGATGCCTAATCTTTGGCAAACTTCTTGAAACAGCTTGCTCTCAAAATTTCTCCCTTGGTCTGAGTGTAATTCTAGTGGTACCCCAAATCGGCTTACGAATTCTTCAACTAATATATCTGCTAAAGTGGTGGCTTCCTGATTGGGAACTGCATAGGCTTCAACCCATTTAGTGAAGTAGTCCATGACAACAAAGATGTACTTGTTTCCTACATCGGTCTGTGGAAGTGGCCCCAATACATCCACTGCTATTCTTTCAAAAGTACTTCCAACCAGGTATTGCTGCATTTCCGCATTCGGTTTTCGGTGCGGACCGTTACTGGCAGCACATGTAGTGCATTTACGACACCAATCTTTAACATTATTAGTGTAATTTACCCAGTAAAATCTATCTCGGATCTTTTGCAGCGTTTTCGTGATACCCAGATGTCCTCCAGAACTATCATTATGCATCTGTTTTAAAATTTCTGGTACAGCATTTCTTGGGACCAACATTTGTTTCCTTGTTTCTGTGCCCTCGGAATTTTCTACAAGTCTTTTAACGAGCCCACCGTCCAAAATTAAAGAGTTCCATTGGGACCAGTATGCTTTTAAAGCAGGAGAGGATGAGGAGATCGCTCTCCACAACGGACGACGGTCCATTCTCTTCCACTCCCGAATCTTTCTCAGAACGGGATCGTTTTCTTGTTGCTTCTTGTTGCATAGAGCTCTCGTCTTCTGGCACAACCTTAACTAAGGCAAGTTTTTCCTCGTTCTGCTCCATACGGGTACAATGGGGGCAATCAGGTCGACATGGTCTTCTGGAAAATGCATCAGCATTACGATGTCTTGTTCCAGGTCTGTGCTCGATTTCAACATCATATTCCTGCAGTTTTTCGAGCCATCTTGCTATCTGTCCTTCTGGGTTCCTAAAGCTAAGTAACCACTTTAAACTAGCATGGTCTGTTCTGATCAGGAATTTTCTGCCATACAGATATTTATAAAAGTGTTCGACGGATTTTACAACTGCTAACAGTTCCCTTCGAGTTACACAGTAGTTCTTTTCAGCTTTCGATAAAGTTTTGCTGAAGTAAACAACCACTCTTTCTTTACCATCTTGTAGCTGTGACAAGACGGCTCCAATTCCCACATTGCTGGCGTCGGTGTCCAGAATAAGTTTACCATCAGGAAGTGGATAAGCAAGAACAGGTGCTGACGTAAGCTGTTTCTTCAATATTTCAAACGCCTCTTGACATTCCTAAACCCAACTGAAGGACTTATCTTGTTCTGTCAAACGTGTCAAGGGTTTTGTCGATGTCTCCAAAATTCTTGACATATCGTCGTTAATAGGAACAAAGACCCAAGAAACTCCGGAGCTGATGTTTGTCGATAGGGATTGGCCATTCCTGAACGGCTTGTATCTTAGCGGGGTCAACAGCAACGCCATCCTTGCTTACGTTATGTCCTAAATAGTTGACCTGTCTCTGGAACAAGTGGCATTTCTTAACATTCAATGTTAGATTAGCGTTCTGTAATCTTTTAAAGACTTCTTCCAGGTTAGATAAATGTTCCTTAAAGGTCTTGCCCATTATGATGATGTCGTCTAGATAAACTAGACAAGTTTCCCATGACAAACCCCGCAGGATGTTCTCCATTAGCCGTTCAAACGTCGCAGGAGCATTACAGAGGCCAAACGGAAGGACCGTGAATTGCCACAACCCTGATCCACTGGTAAAGGCAGTATTTTCTTTGTCTGCAGGATTCATTTTAACTTGCCAGTATCCGCTTTTAAGGTCCAATGTAGAAAACAAAGTAGAACCCGCCAAAGCGTCGAGGGCATCATCAATCCTTGGCAGAGGATAACTGTCCTTTTTAGTGACATCATTTAGCTTTCGGTAGTCGACACAAAACCGCATTGATCCGTCTTTTTGAGGCATCCTTCGGGGTACCTGTCGAATCGGACGTGCATCACCAGTGTCAATTCTTTGTTGTACAACATCAGTTCTTCCCAGTTTACTTTTAGAACCAAATACAGGTTTATAACGGTAAAGTAGATCTCTTACCTGTTTCTTTTCTAATTTTGACAAAGAGGGATCTAATTTTGTCATTAATTGTTCAATTTCGTTGGTCTCATCTGTTTCCGTAACGTTTACCTTGTGAATTATGGCCGATCTAACAAGAGTCTTACCCACAAGGAGTCCTATTCCCAATTCATGGTCATGGTTCTTCGGCTCTATCATGGCTGGGGCACCATCTGGCTCCAGTCCATCCAACCGCGCTGTGACGACACATTCGCAGCTCGCCGGAAGTTCGATATCATCGATTAGCTTAATCGAGGCATTGTCAACTTGTTTTCGGTGCAGGAATATTTCTTCATTACTAGTACGAAGGATACGTCGGCAAAGATCCAAATGAAAACCACAGTGGAGCATAACATCCATGCCCAGAACAACATCTTCATCAACGTCAGCCACCAGCACCGAGTAAACAAGAGAGGTTGAACCTAACTGTAGCGTCAACTGTATCTCACCGTAGACTCTTGCAGAATCTCCGGTAGCGGTACGCAGTCTCCAACTGGTAGGCCACATCTTCTTTCGCATAATGATGGATGGTCGAACGATAGTTTTCGTAGCTCCAGTGTCTACCAGCATGCTAAAGTTCTTCCCATCAATGAGGCCATCTACATATAAGCTGTCCACGTGATGTCGCAGAGTTGCCAATTTAATGGTGTGAGTGGCTTCGGGAATGTTTGGGGTCGATTTCGCCCTCCAGAAGTCGACCCGTTCTAGTTTACCTGCTGCTGGGGTACTTCAGCAGAAGATTTTTCTTTTTGGGGGCAAGTATTTCTTATATGGCCTAGTTCTCCGCAGTTCCAGCATCTCACTGGGCGCCTTCGTTTTGGAGATAACTTCATTAACCTCTCTACTACCGCTTCGACGTCGCTAACGGAATGAACGGCATGGTCGTAGTTACCGGTGACTTCTCGAGCAACTGCACGTGAGGCCTCCGTCGTTGCCTCACACTCCAGGGCAATGGTCAAGGCGTCCACAAGAGACTTCGGCCGCGCCAACCGTACAGCCCGCTGCAACTTGACGTCTCGAAGACCATCGGTGAAGGTTTGGACTGCCGGGCACTCCAGGAAATCCTCCGCTGCATTTGAATACGCAAGTCGTACCATTCTTGCTACTTCCGCCTCAAATTCCTGAATAGTCTCTCCATTTTTCTGCTTTCGGCTCTTTAACTGCATTCGCTACACCGGTTGTAGATGAGTTTGACCATAACGCATCTCTAGACGATTCACCAATAACTCGAAGTTGTCAGCTTCATCCGATGTCAATGATTGTAAGACGTCTAAAGCTTCGCCTCGCAGAGCTACGGTTAGGGACAATGCCTTCTCCTGGGATGACCATCCATTCGCTCTGGCCGCTGCGTCGAATTGTTTCAGGTAATTTGGCCAGGAAGTCTTTCCGTCGAAGGTCGGCGGTTTCATCGTATTTCGTACTTGGGTCGCCTCACCGTTTCCTCGTCGGTCGATGTCTACGTGGCAGGTCTCCATCCTTTCTGCATCTCCGTAGCCATGGTGGATGGGATGGTTTTGACGACAAGCTTTCTGTTCTCGTTGAAGCTTCCTTATTTCGGACTGCATTTGCTGGTTGATCTCTTCTCGCAAGTTGGCAACTTGCTGATTTTGCTCGTCTCGCATGTTGGTCACTTTCTTAATCAAGTTGTCCACTTGCTGATTCAAGTTGGCCACTTGCTGATTTTGCTCGTCACGAAGATGTGATATTTGCTGGGAGAACCAACTGGATAACTCATCTGATAGGGTAGACATCCGTTGCGATAGCTGGGACATATCTTCGCGCTGGCTATTTATCTGACTGGACAACTGGGTCAGTTGTTGTGATTGTTCGTCTTGTTGGCTCGTCATTCGTTGCGACATCTGGGACATATCTTCGCGCTGGCTCTTCATCTGACTGGATAGCTCCTCTTATTGGTTCGTCATTCGTCCTGATATAGCTCCTCTTGCAGCCGGGAACGTTGTTGAGTTTGTTCTTCTGATTGGCTCGTCATTCGTCCTGATAGCTCCTCTTGCAGCCGGGAAAGCTGTTGAGTTTGTTCTTCTTGTTGGCTCGTCATTCGTCCTGATAGGTCCTCTTGCAGCTGGGAAAGTTGTTGAGTTTGTTCTTCTTGCAGCCAGGAAAGTTGTTGAGTTAGTTCAGAATTTGATTTTTGAACTGGGTCTTCGAACTCCACAGCGTCAGGGTCCAAATTTTTATTTAGTTAGTATTCACGGAGTCTTCTCAACAATACGGATTTGCTCCCAGTAGTTTCCAACCCTAATTCTTCGAGCTCTCTTCTGAGCTCAGCCACCAATAGTTCATTTATCTTTTTTCCAGGCATTCTTGTATCTTCACCCCACACCTGACACCAATTTGAAACACTTATGGGGACTTTTACACAATTTATTTACAAAATTGTTAAGATACACAGAACTCTGCTGGATAATTTCTAAACTGCTTGACAATACAATGAACTCTTGTGAGTATTTGAACTTGAACTGCCGTTAACTGTACATACATCCCCTTATATACTACAAATGAACATTCTGGAACTTTCTAGAAACATGATTTAATCTAGTCAGTGTATTTAGAAGTTTCTAGAATTTTCTAAAAACATTATTTAATCTAGTCAGTGTTTTTAGAAGTTTCTAAAAAACAACTGTCAATAACAATCTTTCAAATTAAGGTCCCTTCCTTTACGGTTATCCTTACAGTTCAAATTAAATTCCAATTCTTCCATTTTTACAGCGGAACTGGTAGCCATAAATAAAGCGTTAGAATGGATCATAAACAGTAATTTGCAATTTCAAGAGTACACAGTCTTGTCTGACTCCCAATCAGCTTTGTTGGCCTTAAAAAATGTTACTAGACACATATATAGTAATAAAATTATTGTCAGTATTCTTGAAAAAATATCTCATTTGAACAGTTTGAAAAAATCTGTGGAGTTTATTTGGGTTAAAGGACACTCCCAAATTCCAGGTAACGAAAAGGTAGATAAGCTTGCCAAAGAGGCTATATTTTCTAATAATTTACATATGCAAGTGGGATCTAGTATCTCTTAGGAAGGGAAAATCTTAAGGAAAACTGGGAAATTGAATGGACAGTCTTTGCAAAGAGTAGCAGTAACTCCTACTGCAAGATATAACCTTCCCTTCCGTTTACTCCTCTTGCTGATCGAAGTCTTCCTTCTAGGCAAATATATACTATGTATACTAGATGTCTCTTTGGACATGCTACCGTCAGATCACACCTATATAAAATGAAACTGTCTATTACAAACTTATGTGACTGTGACGGCAGTTACGACGGTCTTAACCACTGGTTGTTTAATTGTCGATATAATGAAGAGGCCACCAAATATTTATTCAGGTCAATATCTGATAAAAAGTTAGATCTTCCGCAAAGCATAGTTTTCCTACTTTATATAAGCTCTCGCAAACCTACCGTAAGATGTATTTTATGGGAATTTCTTAAACGCGCCAAACGTAAAATTTAAAAAAATCTTATTTAATATCGTTTCAGTGAGAATGGCAGTGTCAGTGTATATGATATATTTTGGTTGTTTCTATTGTTTTTTCCTCTGTATTACATACCTCCTACACGTTGCCTGTCTAGTTTGTTTAATAATAAAGTCGCTATGAAGGGCACCTTTAGCGTGAAGAGAGTGTCCCTGTTTATACCTTTGCTGGTTTCTTTTATATAAGTTAGACGTAGATAGGAAAGTGAATGAATGAGTGTGGCTAAATGGGTCGGGATACCCAAAGCAAAAAAAAAAAATTCGTTCGCCTTTGTTTTAACAATTCATATTATTTATTAACAATTTATAAATAAATTTCCTAATTTTCAATTACAAATGGTATTTGAAAACATGATATTTGGAATGCTTGTCGTCCGAGACATCGATTTATAAATTTATGACCAATTTCTTTATATAGTAGCTTTAAAAAAGAATTTGTAATAAATTCGGAAGCTTGGTAGGTATTTGTAAAAATAGAACCTTACTAATATACCTAACCTAGGCTAAATTTGATTACTTTTTGTTCACCACAAATTATCATTACAATAATTTATTTTAATCTAGATTAAAATGTTGGCAATTTGAATAATTGCTCAATCTACTCTGATTACATATTGTGATGAAACAATTTCTTTATTTTAAGTCAATCAGTTACGCTGCAATGTTGAAATTGATCTTAATTATTATTATTTTCAATATTTGTGCTACTCACAATTTTCATATACTCATCACTACGTACGATGATTTTTTACAGAATGATATAAATCATATTCTGTCTTTACTAATAAATGAAAATGAAGTGCTTTTGGTTGTTAATGCAAATTTTAAGGTAAATCTTTCTTCTTATCGGTACAACACAAACAAAAATCAAATTAGTTTAATTAATCAACCAAACGTATTTCTGGTGGAACTTAAGGGAAATTTAACAGACGTGATCGAAAATTTGTTTTACAGTGGACTACTTAATCCAAAAGGAAAATTTGTAATTCTTGTTGATGAATTAAATGAAGATTTATTAACCATACTTAATGATTATTTTATATATAAAGTGGTAGTTATTACCAAAAAGGATTTATCAAAAATTTTTACATATAGAGTTGCAAGTACAGGTATATTCAAGATTAAACCTATAAAAATGCTATCCAAGAAATCATTTGAATTTATAGAAATGAAAGCTCTTACTAAAATTAAAGTATTATGGGTTCCTATAATACCGTTTACAATGAATCTAAAAGAAGGAGTTTTTATGGAAGTTTTTAATATGATTATGTCCACGTTTAATGTAAAAGTTTACTACTATCAAGACTCAACTCATCATGGTGCAATATCTAAAAACGGAACACCTATAGGTTTCCTTTTAGACATGAAACTAAAAAAAATCGATTTCTCTCTAATTCCTTTCACTCAATACTCAATGGAGTCTTTATACTATGATCTAACTAGTATAATACTAAATGACCAGGTAGTATTTGTTACAGCAACTTTACGCGATATTGATTATTGGAAAATATTTTATCAAGAATTTTCTACTACAGTTTGGATTTTTTTTATTATCTCTATGGCGCTATCTTATGGATTTATGTATGTATCGCATATTGGTAAACAAAATACTCAACATTTTCATTACCTTATCCGAATGTTATTAGAAGGTTCAGCACCCATCCATCTTCAACGAACATCTAATAAGATACTATATGCAAGCTTTATATGGTTTGGATTCATTTTAACAACGGTTTATAAAAGTAACCAGTTTCAGATTTTAACTCTAGATCAATCTCACCAACGTATACAAACTGATACAGATGTGATGTATTATAAAGTCAAAGGAGCTTTACCTAAATCTACAATCCAGTACTTTCCCATGTCAACAAATCCATTTGAAAATTATTTGGCTCAAAACGATCCGATTTATTGTTTAAACAATAATACTGATTGCCTTGATATTGTGGCTTTTGAGAAAAAGAGAATTGGAATGGATACAGTAGAACGAATAAAATATTATATTGCACAACGGTACAAGGACAATGAAGGAAAATCGTTGCTACAAGTGATCAAAAAGAAAAAATACTTACCTTATTATACTGCTCCCTATAGATTAGTTTTTCGAAAAGGACATCCAATGTTTGAAAGGTTTGACCAAAAATTACGGATTCTCTTAGAAAGTGGAATTGTAGATCAAATTCTAAAAAAATCTGATTGGAAAAATGATAAAGCTTCGGCACTTGCACAATCATTTCAAAGTTTCTCAATTAAACTAACACTTAATCATCTACAATCTATATTTTATGTTTACGGTTGTTGTATGTTTACATGTTGTTTAGTATTTATTGTAGAATTGTTACGCATATTTTAATACTCCCGTTAATTCTTTATAACTGCATTAATTTTGCTATTTAAAATTAGGTTTGCTTACAATCTACTTCGCTTTAGGCGAGCTTTTTACTTTTGAAGGGTAAAAAGAAACTGGAAAAAACACGAATCCAATTATTTATGCACTTAAATCTTATTTATTCGCATAAGGTAAGTAAATATTGTACAACTTTTAGATCTTATAAATAACACTAAAATAAAGTGACAACTTATTTCAATCTTAGTTTTATTGGTATTTTTTTTACAAAAATTTGAGTTTCCCATCGTTTTTTGATCATATCACAGCTATACTTGATGCAAAAGACTTTTACTAATACTCATTTAAGAGGTCTTTTCAAGCTCTGATAAAAACATTCTACATATGAGTTTTTGTCGAAAAATGTACTCGGTTTTGTTATTTGCCGTTAAATACTAGAGCTAAAGGACAACGCCAAAAACGAAACAACAGCATTCGCTAGAAAACCAATCTCATTTTTTCGTAAGCTTCAATTTTATTTATTACACTTTTTTAGGACTACAGTTATTCTTTTAATACCTTTAAAAAACATATTTTTTTAACGAAAATTACATCTTTTATTAGCGAAAAAAATATTACTATATTTATTGCTTCAAATTGCCATAACCCTGATCCACTGGTATAAAGGCAGTCTTTTCTTTGTCTTTGTCATTTTAACCTGCCAGTATCCGCTTGTCATTGCAGACCTTATTCTGTTGATTTTTGAGGTGTTCCCTGGAATATCCTCCACATTGATTACCAGACCTTAAACAAATTTCTATGGGACCACACCGACAATTGACTCTTATGAGTCTTATGAATGAAAAAAAAAATTTTTCAAATCGGGTTATAAATACCGGAGATATGCCGTAACATACATAAAAAAATACGGTCGAATTGAGAACCTCCTCCTTTTTTGAAGACGGTTAAAAATAAGACGGCAACAACAGCGTTTTTCATTTTGCAATAAACATTTTAATATACTATTGGATTATCTTTTTAAAAACTAAAATTTTTTGACAAAAATTAATGTGTATATTAATGGTAATAAAAGACTTTTTTTTGTAAGTTTTTTTATTAATTTTTTTTTTATGTTTATTATCCATACAATATTTTCCAGTTTTTTGCAATGGTTTAAGTAAATTATCTACTAAATATAATTTAGAAGGTCTGAAAAGAATCATTTTTTTCTTTGTCTTTTAAGAAAACAAAAATAAAAACGTATTATTATAAAAAAAGAATTTATAAAAAATGGTTGTCGTAGCCAGTCGGTAGAAGTTATACTTCTATGCACGCTCCCAGGTTTAGAAATTGTAATTAAGCAAAATAATTTTATGGTTAAAGTTTAATCAGTGCCGCCAACGTGTACAGTATCATTTTTGACTAACGTAAAGGTTGACTACAAGGTTAAGGAGCCTCTTTAGTAGAGAAAGATCGCCGAAACAGAGTAATATAAAAACTAGCATAAAATAGTGAAACTTCAAGAAGAAGTCACGTAGGTAGCGTATTTGTTGACCCCTTGCACCAGGTAGTCCTGCCAAGTCATAAAAAGTTAAACTCGAAAATTCCCGAACCTGGTAGCATATATCTATAATGCGATAAATGAAAGAATATTTATAATAATTATGTAGAAATAATGAAACAATATTTATAAAATATATTAAAATTTCCCAAACCTTAACTTAAATTAATTTCTTAAAAACACTGTTTATGCAGCCAACAATTTCAAAAGCATAGTGCAGCATATAAAATAATAAAATAATATGTCAAACACAATGCTATACGCCACTATGATACTAAAACATTACCTCGGACTGTTTTTTGTATATCTATCTCTTTTCAATGTACTGAATGTTTAAACTTAAACGGTATTTAAAGGACTTATAGTTATAACTAATGACATGTGGAAAATATTTCATCTTTGTATTTACCGACCAATATACCTACTTATATGTGTTTCTGCCTCTCTTTTTCACGCCATTACATATGTAACGAATGTTATGATTTTGCCGATTTAATCCCATACAAATTTTCAGCGCTGGGCGCACCAATAGAAGTATAACTTCAGAAATAAAAATATGAATTGTAAGAATTTATTCATTAACCTTGGCGACATCAGTTCTTTGCGAACCGTCACTTCATACAACAGGTATCGATACTTGGTATTCAATACTATCGAACCATCGATACCCACATTCCAATTTGATATCGATCATAATTATCGTATCGAAAGTAATATCGTAAAATCTATATTATTAAATAAAGTATATTTTCTGGTCGAAATTTGATTACTTCTTGTTCACCACAAATTATTATTACAATAATTTATTTCAATCTAGATTAAAATTTTGGTAATATGAATAATTGCTTAATCTACACTGATTACATATTGTGATGAAACAATTTCTTTATTTCAAGTCAATCATTTACGCAGCAATGTTGAAATTGATCTTAATTATATTATTATTTCCAATATTTGTGGTACTCACAATTTTCATATACTCAACACCATGTACGATGATTTTTTACAGAATGATATAAATCATATTCTGTCTCTACTAATTAATGAAGATGAAGTGGTTTTGGTGGTTAACGCAAATTTTAAGGTAAATCTTTCTTTTTTTTGGTACAACACAAATAAAAATCAAATTAGATTAATTAATCAACCAAACGTATTTCTGGTGGAACTTCAGGGAAATTTAACAGACGTGATTGAAATAGTTATTTACGTAACGAGTTATGAAAAGTCCAATTTTGTTCAACGAGTGTGATGTTGCAGCAAGAGCGTAGCGAGTGCTGCAAATGAACACGAGTTAAACAAAATGGCGTTTTATAACGAGTTCCGTACAAGATTTCCTATAATTTTGACGAAATTCCATAATGAAAAAAAATAATTATCTAATAATAATTAAAACCAATACATCTAGTTCTCGTGTTTATTTTGCATTGACACCTTTCTAATGACAATTCTATTTAATACAGATATAATTAAAAGGTAAGTTTCTGACTTAAATATTAAGTATATTTATTTAATTTTTTGTTTAAAAATATCTGATTTTAAATATTTCTTTAATAAAGTTAGTATAAAATAGTTCTTAGTTGTTTATATTTGCTTTATATTTTTCGTAACTTGTTTTGAAATGACGTTTTCAAAACTAGTTACGAAAAGTTTTACTTTTCAAAACTAGTTATGAAAAGTAATGACTTTCAAAACTGACAGCAGTTTTGAAAAATGTCACTTTACTTGTCAAAATTATAAAAATTTATTTTACAGTGGATTACTAAATCCAAAAGGAAAATTTGTAATTCTTGTTGATAAGTTAGGTAAAAAAATATTTACGATACCTACTCAATGATTATTTTATATATAAAGTGATAGTTATTATTAATAGTTATTTATGCAACTAGTGCGTAAAGTGACCTTTTTTGACGAATGTGAATGTTGTCGCATGAGCCGCAGGCGAATGCGACAATCACATGAGTCAAAAAAGAAACATTTACGCACGAGTTGCATACAATATTTTTTCTACAACCGAATTTCTTTACAAGAAATACAAGTATAGGACTGATTTTTTTTACGCTTTACTGAAAGAAGAATTATATTTAAAACATATTTTAGATAACACAATATTTATTTTCTAAATTAATCTCACCTTATAATACCGGTACGTAGAAACGCGTAATGCTTGAATTATAAATTAATTGAAATGTCAATCAGTCATTTAAATAAAAATACTTACCCTTATTCATGAACTGATATTTCTGTCATATTAAAAATCAAATTAAAAATTACTGAATATAATATCTAGTTTTGTATGTATTAAACTGCAATAATTTAACAATTAAATATATTTACACAAATTTACACAATTAAATCATAAAAAAAAAGTTTCCTTACCACCCGGAATTGAACCCGAGTCATCTGGGTAGAAGCCTTACAACCTCGGCCACGAACGCACATAAAAGTATTTGCATAATCTTATACAAAACGGAGCTTATTTTATTTTTTTTTTCACTAGTGAAAAAAAGTTAAACTTTACGAACCTTAAACCGTGCGTAAAGGTAATACTTTACGCACGGTTGTAGAAAAAAAGGATTTATCAAAAATGTTTACATACACAGTCGGAAGTATAGGTATATTTAAGATTAAACCTATAAACATACTATCCAAGAAATCTTTTGAATTAATGGAATAATAATAATAATAATAATAATAATAGCGTTTATTGCCCAACAGTTTCCCATTTACAGAGCAAAAGGTAATATGGTAAAATTTACATACGTCAGTAAACAAACGTAAACATAGAAGAAACAAAGTTATAAGAATACAAATGTTAAAAAAAATTCAAAATGTTAAAAATAAAAGTCATAAATATAAAAGACTTCAAGATCAAAAATACTTAAAGCTAAATAATTAAAGATAAGCACAACATATATTTTTTAGTTCAGTGAAATTACACAAGAACAAGTCACAAATATTTGACAAATTATTAGCACTATCACACATAAAATTAATTGGAGATTTAGATAATATATTAGTTTGAGCTAATGAAAGCTATTACTAAAATTAAAGTATTATGGGTTCCTATAATACCGGTTATAATAAACACAAAAGAAGGAGTTATTAGGGAAGTTGTTAATATAATTCTGTCCACGTTTAATGTAAAAATTTCCTACTGTCAAAACTCGACTCTTTTTGGCGCAATATCTAAAAACGGAACACCTATAGGTTTCCTTTTAGACATGAAACTAAAAAAAAAAGATTTATCTGCAATGCCTTTTGCTCAATTCTCAATGAAATCCTTATATTATGATCTAACTAGTATAATACTAGATGACCAGGTAGTATTATTTGTTACAGCAACTTTACTCGATATTGATTATTGGAAAATATTTTATCAAGAATTTTCCACTACTGTTTGGATTTATTTTATTATTTCTTTGGCGCTATCTTATGGATTTATGTATTTTTCGAATATTGGTAATCGAAATACTCAAAATTTTTATCTTATCCGCATATTATTAGAAGGTGTAGCACCTATTCCTCTTCAGCGAACATCTAATAAGATACTATATGTAAGTTTTATATGGTTTGGATTCATTTTAACAACCGTTTATAAAAGTAACCAGTTTCATATTTTAACTCTAGATCAATCTTACCAACGTATACAAACCGATGTAGATGTGATGAATTATAAAGTAAAATTAGCTTTACCGATAACTCTCATCAAGTACTTTCCTAATTCTACAAATCCATTAGAAAATTATTTGGACAAAAACGATCCGATATATTGTTTCAACAATATTGATTGCCTTGATCTTGTGGCTTTTGAGAAACCAAGAATTGGAATGGATTCAATAGAACGAATAAAATATTACATTGCACAAAGGACAATGAAGGAAAATCGTTGATTCAAGTGATCAAAAAGAAAAAATACTTACCTACTCTCTTATAGTGCTGTCTATAGATTAGTTTTTAGAAAAGGACATCCAATGTTTGAAAGGTTTGACCAAAAATTACGGATTCTCTTAGAAAGTCGAATTGTAGATCAAATTCAAAAAAAATCTTATTTGAAAAATGATAAAGCTTTGGCACTTGCACAATCATTTCAAAGTTTCTCAATTAAACTAACGCTTAATCATCTACAATCTATATTTTACGTTTATGGTTGTTGCATGTTTACATGTTGTTTAGTATTTATTTTGGAATTGTTACGCATATCTTAATACTCCAGTCAATTCTCTATAACTGCATTAATTTTGCTAAAAATTTAAAATAAGGTTTTCTTACAATCTGCTTCACTTTAGGCGAGCTTTTTGTTTTTAAAGGGTAAAAACTACCGTTTATTAAAGACAACATTCATTAGAAAAGCAATCTTGTTTTTTCGTAAGCTTCAATTCTATTAAAAAGATTAAAGTTATTCTTTGTACAATTATTTATTTTTTAGTATTTATTTTAGATTTGTACTTCTTTAGCAACCCACAAAATTTCATATACCTAAGAATTTGTAGGTAAGAGCATCAGTAACTGGACAAAAATGTTTTTGCTTTATCATAGATGATTACATTGTGAATGAACATTGCTATATTCTTCATTTAGTTATTAATCCTTTAACCTTATGGTGTTCATAATAATAATAACAAATGATCTTTGGACAAATTGGACAGGTGGTTTACCAAAAAAAAATGACATCACTGCTCAAATCGTTTTAATTATTTTAATTTAATGTCAACTTCTAAATCTTTTAACTTCTGTAAGCCGTCCTTTTTTAGTGTGTTATTATTCTTAGTAGAGACGATTCCAAAAGTATCGCGACAGCTCCGGTTTTCCCACCTATCTTTACCGTCGACTCGAACGCTAGCGATTACCCAGTTCGAGAGGTTTTGTAAAGATGGCTCTAGCGAACGCTTTCTACTCCGTCTTTCGATAAAAATAGATTCCAGTGGCGTAACAATTTTAATTTTTTTGGTGAATTTTGTTTTTATTTCGATTGGTAAATTCTGTAAAAAATACGCAAATTAAGCAATTTAAATGTTTATTTTTTCTTTCTAGTTAAAAGTTTTATATACATTTTTAATTAAGTTCATCAATTAAGTTTTGCTCAATTTAGCTAATAAGAATTCTTACTTTTAAATTGTTATTACCCAGCGAAGACCACGGGGAGGTATGAGCATTCTTCGCCAACGGGATGGAGGGGTGAGGTATAAATTTTAGCGAGGTTACGAGTGTTAGTATATAAAAATAAATAATAATAAATATATAAAAAATATCACAGATCAATATCACAGATAATATCACAAAATTGAAACAAAGTCAATTGTAAAATAAAAACTTAAAAATGAATTCTTCAAAAAAAATAAAAAAAAATTAATTCTGATAAAACAAAAAAGAAATTCTAAAAAAAAAATTCTGAAAAACAAAAAAAAAAATCTAATTTAAACTAAAAAAAAATCTTCAAAAAAAACTAAAACTAAATTCAGTTGTCAGTTTCGTCAATTTGGTCGCCAAATGTAAGATCATTATCTGAACATTCTGAGCTCCATTCTTCGGAACTGCCCGTATTGACATTGAAAACTAAATCTTGGGCAGTGTCTAATAGATATCGATATGGCAGCCAAGACAGACAGTTCGGTAGAAAGTGTGCTCCGTAATAAAACATGTAAAAAGTGTAAGAAAAACCTAGTTAGTGGCTTAAAATGCTCCAATTGTGATAATACCTTTCATCTAAGTTGTGCCAGAAACAGCAGCTCTGTTAAATTTACAACGGATGAGTCAATTACGTGCTGTGAGCCTGAAGCAGGAGATGCAACACTATTCGATACATTGGAAAACCTAAGTCAAGACACTAAGGTAACTGATATAACTCTAATTAAATATATTATAAAGCAAAAAGATGAGTTAATTAAAGAATTATATGATAAAATTGATTTGATGAATCAACACATTATTTTGCTTAAAGAAATAAATCAATATGAAAAAAATGAAAACACAGTTGTTAATCGACAAAACGAGAAGGTATCGCACCAGCAAAAACCTGAGGCAAAAAGTAGTAAATCCGTTTTGGAGGTCAATAACACTAGTGGTAAAAATCCTAAAGAAATAAACAATATACAAGAGGTTGCCAGCTCTTCAAGAAAACCAGAAAAACCGGAAATTACAAAAACTGATGTCTCGACTGCACTATTGCGAATAAATACTGAGCAAAAATTCAAGGAAATAATTGATCTGGATACTGAGAAGAATTCAAAAGAAGGACAAGAGGAATGGAAAGAAGTTAGGGGAAAAAAACCGAGGAAAAAACTAGTGGTTGGCAAAAACAATGACATAGCAGTAAATGGAAAACTGTTCAAGGAGGTTCCGAAACTTATAGATTTACATGTATATCGAATGGACCCAAGTATGAATGAGGATGATCTGAGGGAAATAGTGAAGTATCATTTTCCGGAAGTGATGGTGAAAACCCTAAACTCTAAGTATCCATCTCTCTACAGTTCATTTAAAGTTAGTGTGTATAGTAACAATTTCGAAGATGCGATGAACCCAGACATCTGGCCTCATGGGGCTCATATCCAAAAGTTTTTTCATTTGCGAACGAGGAAGTCAGTAGAAACATAAAGAACTGTGTGTGTGAGAATCATGAGAAATCTGATAATTTCTTCCGTATTTTAAATGTTAATTGCCAATCAATTTCTAACAAAACTAATAGAATAGACGTAATCTTAAAACAATATGAACCAGACATATTATGTCTATCCGAAACATGGTCCAATGATGACAATATCGGCTTCATTAGATTTAATAATTACTCTGTTGCCTCTTACTTCAATAGAACTAATAAATCACATGGCGGTGTACTAATTTTAACAAAATCTTCTATAGAAATTAAGAGACACGATTTTTTGACTAACTTATCACTTGAAGTTGATATTGAAATCTGCAGTATCTCTTTTAAAATACTTCAAACCACCTGTTGCATATTAAATATTTATAGATCCCCATCTGGAAATTTTAATAAATTTATAGATAGACTTTATAGTGCATTAATTTTCTGTACAAATAACTTTATATCTTTTATTCTTTGTGGAGATTTCAACATTGATTTTTTAAATGATTCACAGGAAAAAAATGTACTATTAGATTTGATGGAAAGTTTTAACTTGAAATTGCAAAATTGTGAGCCAACACGAATATTTACGGATAAAAACATGCGTACAACCAAAACTAAACTAGATTATTTCTTAACTAGCGTGCCTTATAAATATAAAGAAAAACCATTAGAGCTGTTTTTAGGTGACCACCTGGCACTGGATATGTTATTAGACAATCAAACTGAAGAAATGTGCAAATTTTGCTTAAAAGAACCAAATAATAACAAAACCAAGTACAGAAATTTATCACAATCAAATGTTCTTAGTTTGCAAAATCTTCTAAAGAAGGATGGGTTTTATAGTACATACAATCTTTTGCAAGAGACTAACAATAATATTGATATAATTTATAAGGAGTTCTCAAATACCCTTTGTTATTATGTAGATCTTAGGTGCCCTATTTTATCTAAAACTATTAAAAATATGACAAATAAAAAACATTGGGTAGATCAGGTTATAGTACAGAAGGGTAATGAGCTTAGAAATCTATTCTGGTTAACTAAGGATTCCGATAATCCCAACGATCACTTGTATTACAAAGAAATGAAGAAACAATATACAAAATATATCAATAATGCAAAAAAGAGGCACTATCAAGAAAGTTTGGATAACAAAAGTGTAAAAGATAAAACGAAATATATATGGCGTACTGTGAAACAAAAAACGGGTAGTACCAAGGAATTTACAATTAACACAATAAAATATAATAACGAATTAATACAAGATAAAGTATAAAATAGTTAATGTATTTGCAAGGTTTTACTCGACAACTGCGGCAAATGAAATTTTTAATCACTATGGAAACATAGATGCAAACAATTGCACAATAATGTATAACCAGTACACATTTTATTTCTCTCCCGTAATAGAGTTTGATGTGCTTGATGCTATTTCTTCTCTTAGAGATGTTAACTCTGGAGGTATAGACTGCCTTTCGACTAAACTTCTAAAGAGTATAAAATATGAGATTGCATCAATATTTGCTAATATCGTGAATCATTCTGTAGAAACAGGTATATTTCCAAATGATCTAAAAACCGGAATTATCATGCCTATCTTTAAAAAAGGTTGTAAACTGGATCTAAATAACTATAGACCCATAACTATTCAAAATGTACTATGTAAAATTTTTGAGAAATGTATTTATAAACAAATGCTGTCATTTATTAACAAATATGATATAATAACAAAGCATCAACATGGTTATTTGCCTGGTAGATCAACGGAAAGTGCATCTATTGCGCTTTTTAATTATGTACATAGTTATTTGGACAAGAAAAAAAGCGTGGGGGCGCTTTTCTTTGATCTATCAAAAGCATTTGATTCTGTTGACACAAATATAATTGTTAAAAAAATGTGGGGACTGGGATTCCGTGGAAATTTTCTGTCTTGGATTGAATCATATTTAAAGGCGAGAAATATTGTTGTAAAAATTAACAATCAATACTCAGATCCTCAGAGTGTACATATTGGTGTTCCCCAAGGATCTATTTTAGGTCCGTTAATTTTTTTGCTTTATATGAATGATCTTTCACGCCACGTAAGTACTGAACACTTAATATTATATGCTGATGATACAACAATGGCTATGTGGGCAAACACCACTGAAGAGCTAATTAAAAAAACAGAATTACTTTCTCAGGAATTTAATAAATGGTGTCGTAAAAACTCTTTAATTATTAATTCGAATAAAACTGTATTTATGCAGTTTACAAACAAATTAACTATTCTAGATAAACCAATAATAAAAGTCAACAGTTGTGATATTATAATGTCTTGTTCTACTAAGTTTTTAGGCTCCTGCTTAGATAGCAATATGAGTTGGAACACAAATATTTCCTACGTTTGTAAAAAACTTAATAGCAGCTATTTTGCTTTACTGCAATTAAAAAATATTTTTACTACAGATCAATTAATCAGTGTGTATTATGCAATTGTTTACTCTCACATTTCATATAATGTGGTACTCTGGGGAGGTGCCGTAGGTGTCTCCAGGGTTTTCACCTCTCAAAAGAGAATTCTGCGTTTAATTTTTAACTTAGATGCTAGGGAAACGTGTCGCAATCACTTCAAAAAATTCAAAATTTTAACTTTCCACTCAATATATATTTATAAATGTCTTTTATACGCCAAATGTAATTACAAAGATTTTAAATTTAACTCTGATTATCATGATTATTCCACACGCAGTTCAAACCTTATCAGACAGTCTAAACATACTACAACTTTGTACGAAAAAAGTCCCATATACAAAGGAATTCAATTCTTAAATAATTTGCCTGATGGCATTAGAAATGAAAATAACTTTAATTTGTTTAAGCGAAAAGTGAAAAACTTCCTAAGGGATAAATGTTTCTATGATATTATTGAATTTTTGGATAGTTAGTTCTTTTAAATTTTTCTTGGCAAAAAAGATATGTATATATGATTTTATATTTTTTAAATGTCCCATTTTTGTAAATATCTTGTTATTTATTCGTCTATTTTTAGAATTAACTACATATTTCTGTTTCTTAAATTGTAGTGTTTAAACATAACTGTACTTAATATTAAAGATACTGTACTTGCTTCTAAGCGAATTGACATATCCTATATCATGTATATGATCAAAAAAAAGGATGAATAAAGTATTATTATTATTATTATTATTATTATTATTATTATTATTAGATGCTCTTTTTTCATTAAATCTAATTCGTAGGGGAGAGGTGTACAAAATGATCCCGCGAGGTAAAACGATTCCCAGCAGTTTTGAATTTACTAGTCACGTCATCTATCTGAATGGTTAGGTAACGTGTTCCGTAAGCCTTACTCAGTTGCCCGGCGAAGTGTCATAGCGTTGTGATAACTGTGCGGCTAATAAATACAAAAAATATAAAATTGTTGTGTTTAATCTAAGGTAAGCAGGAAATCAATGTTTCATTAGTAAAATTGTGTTGCATTTAAATGAGTGAGAGTTATACTGGCAGTTTATATTGATATTCAATAACATTTCAAAGCACTTTTCGATTTGACTTAAACAGTTTTTGAGGTTAATTTTGGCAAGTTTTAGAAATATCCTATTACGGGGTGAAATGATTCCTTTTGGTGAGTGTAAAATGATCCCAGGCATCATTTTACCCCTGGTATTTTGCCAATTTATAAAACAAGTATTTATTTCATATTTTTAGTGTTAAATGCATTGTGTTTTTTTTATAGGCTGGTATATAAAACATTACACCCTAGCGTTTTTTTCAAATTATTATTTTTTGTAGATCATGTCACGTAACTATATACGAAAAACGAATCGACAGAACTGGAGTGAAGATGCGATGACAAAAGCACTGGATGCTGTAAAAAATGGGTTGCCGTTCAAAACTGCAAGTAAGCAGTTTACTGTTCCAGTGATGGCACTAAAGAGAAGGGCTAAAGGGAAAAATAAAATAGCGGTTGGTGCGGTTAAGACTTTAGGCAGCAAACAAACGGTGTTCACACTTCAACAAGAAAATGAACTGGTTGAGAACATAAAAGATATGGAATCAAGAATGTATGGTTTAACGAAACAAGATATCCTCTCTCTGGCCTATCAATTGGCTGTGAAAAATAATATTCCAAATCCATTTTCTGCAGAAAAAGAAAAGGCTGGTCTGGATTGGCTGCGTGGCTTTCGAAGGCGGCATCCTGATATAGCCCTCCGTAGTCCAGAATCAACATCAGCTGCTCGTGCAAGAGCTTTCAACAAGCCTGTAGTTGACAAATTTTTTTCTGTTTTAAATGACACACAGGAAAAACATCATATTCCTCCACATAGAATATTTAATGTGGACGAGACCAGTCTATGCACTGTTCCAACTAAAAACACAAAAGTATTCGCTCAAGCTGGTCGCAAACAAGTGGCCAGGGTGACTTCAGCCGAAAGAGGTGACACAACAACCGCTGTTATTTGTTGTTCCGCTGCTGGAAGTTTTATACCGCCGATGTTCATTTTTCGAAGACTGCGAATGAAGATCGAATTAATGGATGGAGCACCTCCAGGATCTGCTTATGCATGCAACTCTAGTGGTTGGATGAAACTAGAAGTTTTTGATTAATGGTTTGATCATTTTTTAGCTCATGTAAAACCTTCTGCAGATGACCCGGCCATATTGATTTTAGATGGACATCTATCACACACAAAAAACTTGAGTGTGGTATTGAAAGCAAGAGAAAATCATGTCATCATCATATGCTTACCACCCCACTGCACACACAAACTCCAACCACTGGATGTAGGTGTCATGTATCCTCTCAGTGTCTACCACAACCAGGAATTGGAAAAGTGGATGAACAATAATCCGGGAAGAGTGGTTACCGTGTTTCAGATTACCAAAGTTTTTGCAGGAGCTTACCTCAAAGCAGCGGTACCATTAAATGCCATAAACGGATTTTTGAAGTGTGGAATTTACCCTTTAAATCAAGACGTCTTTAGCGACGTGGACTATGTGGCTGCTGAAACGACTGAAATGGAAGCAGATCTTGAATCTGAAAACTCACTATCTGTTTTGGATAATGCGCCCTCCAATCTTGTTGAAACGAATGCTGCTGCTGCTACCGTTCAAGATTTATCGAATTTAAATCCTGGACCTTCTTCAGAAAAAGATATTGAGGCCAATACAGTTGTTTGTCTCAGTGACCGAGAGACACCTCCTCCTGAATTCGTAAATTTGAATGAGTCAGTAGCACCACCATCGGGTGAATCCATTTACAGCCAAAATGACGAATGCCAACCGGCTATGCAGTTTTGTGAGCAGACAAATACTTCTACCAAATCTCAGTTAATTGTATCGTCTGATAATGATAAATGCCAACAGTTTGGGGCTCCGCCTTATGAGCAAGTGACACCTACTAAATCTCCACAAGGACTTACGGGCGAATCTATTCAAAAGCCAGGCTATCAAATTAATTTCTAACCTGATCACGCCCACAAGTCCTGTACAATCCCATGACATTGACTCTGTTACAACGCCAACCATACTTACATCAATAGATGAACCGTCCACATCTTTTGGAGTTTTTTCACCACGAGACCTTCGACCTTTGCCAAAAATAGAAGGAAAAAGAAATAAACATCTCAGAAAAAGAAAAATAGATACATCTGTTTTGACTAGCTCACCTTATAAAACCTATCTAGAAGAAGAAATGCAGAAAAAAACAGAAAAAGAACAAAAACTTAGGTCACGTAAAGACAAAAGTGAAAAAACAATCCTTGAAAATAAAAATAAAGGAAAAGGACTGGGTAAAGGCCAAAAATCAAAACAAGGAAATAAATTAATTAAAATTGGAAATGAAAAGAAAGATACTAAAAAAAAAAGATTAACTAAAGGTATAAAGAGAGCAAAGAAAACTTGCGATTCTGAATCTTCGGTAGATGAAGAGGATGCAGAGTGCTGGGTCTGCTCAGAACCTTATTCAAAAGACGCTATGGGAGAAGGTTGGGTCCTTTGTGTAAAATGTTTAAAATGGGGACACGAAGCTTGTACTGGTCTTGATAGTGACGACGACGAAGATTATGTGTGTGATATCTGCGTCGATCAATTGGGCAATGCAAAAAAACATCTTAAATTTTAAAACAGTAAAACTACTTAAGAAGACTGTCTAATAGAACTGTCCAAAGAAATCAAAGACTGTAACGTAGATTTAGTTTTTAATTGTTGTTTGATTCCTACTGATCTCAAGACTCTATTAAGTTTTAGTTCTTTTCTAGTTTAGTCATAAAGGTTGTGATGATTATATAGTATTTTGTGACACTGTTGATTATTATAGAAGGTTTGGAATTAAACTAATCTTTTATTTGTCCACAGAGTGTAAAAGGATCGTTTTGACCCTATCTCAGGGATCGTTTTAGACACCCATGTGTACAAAATGATCCCTAAGTAAGGTTTTAGTTTTTTTTTTATAAATTTGAAAATATTAAACCAACCACAAAAAATGGTATGCTAGTATATCAACATTTAAGTGATTCATTCAAAACTCTTATGATATCCGCTGTATGTTTCATATTTTCGATACAGTAAGCTTTTTATCTTAGAGGGATCATTTTGTACACCTCTCCCCTACTTATGTACATGTTCGCAAACTCTTTTCCACTCCCCAGTGGTAATGCTGGAGAACTTCTGTCTTGCAAGATTTTCGACGTCACCACATCTAAATGTTATATTATGACTTCCAACCCAATTTTTGACCACGGCCCAAATTTTTTCTATAGGGTTTAATTCTGGGTGATATGGTGGTAATCTTACAACAGAGTGTCCGTGTTTTCTTATTTCCTCATCTAGAACGTATTTTAGAAAGCAGGGTTTGTGCGATTTTATTACTTCATAGAGTTCGACTTTTGTCATGTCGACTGTATGAGGGATGCTCTTGTCCGTTAGCCAATTCAACATGACTTCCTTTCTAGATGAGGCGGTTGGAAGTCTTTCCATCATTGTATTGTGATAGCTAGCATTATCTATCACCAACACACTTTTTTCTGGAATGTTGGGAATGAGTTGTGTTCTCACCCAACGCATGAAATTTTCCGTGTTCATGTCATCGTGATAATCTCCAGTCTTTTTTCCAGACTTAAATATTAACAGTCCATTTTCCACAAACCCCTTTTCTCCTCCTGCATGTACCATAATTAGCTTTTGTCCCTTGCTATAAGGCGCTTTTAATGTTTGGTCTGGTTTGGTCGTATCTATCCATGTTTTTGTAGAGGTATGCGAACTATGCAAATAAGTTTCATCGGTATATATAATATTTCTACCGTCGCGGCGAAAATCTCTAATTTTTTTCAAAAACTCTACGCGTTTTAACCTTACATCGTGGCTTTCCATAAGTGCTTGTCGATTGTCTGGTGTTTTGTCCCAGGTGAAACCTAATTTTTTTACAACCCTTCTAAAGGATTTTAATGACCCTTCAAAACCTACTTGGGCGTCCTTCACTCTTTGAAGAGCCTTCTTCATCGTTGGGCGTTGTTTTTCTATGATATAAAAGTTGTTAATAATGGATCGAATTCGATCTCCTTGCCCTTGACTAATAAATGTTTTAGAATTCGGACGACCCCTCTTTTTTTGAGAATTACTTAAATTTAAATCATTTGAAGTTGATGTCGAGGGACGGTCGTCAATGACGACTGATGTTGACATTTTTGTAACATCATCTACTTCTAAAGCACTTATTTTTTTATTTACTCGATGGATGACATCCTTAGAAACACCCGTAGCTGCCATAATTCGTTGGCGAAAATTATTGATTGGAATTTGTAGCCCATTTCTGGCTTCGTTTTTCATAAATTTACTTACGGAGTTAATAATTTGATAGGCATCCGCCGAGTAATGCTTTCTTCCCATTTTTGCGATGAAAAAATAAAAATACACTCAGTACTTACTCTACAAAACGAAAAACACTCAAACCGGTGAAACGAGGTACAAATTCACGACGCCGCTGGGACTAACAAACACCGCACACGGAATCCGCTTAGCAACTGAATAGTACTAGAATTCTCCGACTGCGCTCTGGAGGCGCTGCGGCGCGCGCCGATCGGAGATCTTCGGCGAATATCCCCACATTGCCGAATTTGACTGGAGCTGTGGCGATATTTTTGTAATCGTCTCTACATAAGGTTTTGTTTGTAGTTAACTCCTTATGATGCTGTCAAATAAACAGCGAAATATCGAGTTTTAAGATAATTTAGGATTTTATTTCAACAGACCGCATACCCGAATCATTCCAGTCTTTGTATTCCTATATATATATATATATATATATATATATATATATATAAACAAAGTGCCAAGAAAATGCGTATTAATATAAACAAAAGGGGAAAATTATTGGGCATGTACGCAAAAAGGATCAATAAGGCCACGAGTAGGAATGGTAACCGCAGACATGCATGTTTCTGGCTCATTAGCCGTCATCAGTGCGGCATAACCAAGTAGGGTATTGCACTTGGCTAGCAAAAGTGTTGGGTACTTGGGAGCAAAGGATGTTGGGGAAACATGTGTAAAGAAACATAAAAACACAAAAACAACGAAAGCTCACACAGGAGTCCTATCGCCATTTTGTGCTTTCGGCCAGCTGTGCCAATGGGTTTTCGGTTACCATTCCTACTCGTGGCCTTATTGATCCTTTTTGCGTACATGCCCAATAATTTTCCCCTTTTGTTTATATTAATACGCATTTTCTTGGCACTTTGTTTATTTCATATCCTGGGCTTAGAACGACTCCAACACAATGAGTCCGTTTCGCCAACGTTGCGACGCTGGTTGCTAGCCGAAAACCCATTGGCACAGCTGGCCGAAAGCACAAAATGGCGATAGGACTCCTGTGTGAGCTTTCGTTGTTTTTGTGTTTTTATGTTTCTTTACACATGTTTCCCCAACATCCTTTGCTCCCAAGTACCCAACACTTTTGCTAGCCAAGTGCAATACCCTACTTGGTTATGCCGCACTGATGACGGCTAATGAGCCAGAAACATGCATGTCTGCGGTTACCATTCCTACTCGTGGCCTTATTGATCCTTTTTGCGTACATGCCCAATAATTTTCCCCTTTTGTATATATATATATATATATATATATATATATATATATATATTGTTATGGTATCACTGTGTCTGTTGTATAAATGAAATATCTTACTATAAAGTGACGACATAGACCAGTGACTATTTTTCTTATAATTGATATAAATAGGAGATGAGATGTTATGGAAACGATTATTGATTATTGATATTTTGAATTTGATTGAAAATTTTTTTGAAAGATTTGTCATTTTTTATAATATTTTGAAGTTAATGTTTATATAAAATTTTGAATTAATTGAATAGTGTTTTAAATTAAATAAAAAGAATGGGTAATAGAAAAATAAAGAACCCTGACCCCATAGCCGGAGCCAAAGGAGAAACCATCACAAAATTGTCGAACCAACGTGGGGCCCACTACAAGCACCTAGAACTTCAAAATTCGAGAAACCCATTACAAGCACCTAGAACTTCAAAATTCGAGAGCCCACTACAAGCACCTAGAATTTTAAATTCGAGACCCTACAAGCATCTAGAACTTCAAAATTCGAGAAACCCACTACAAGCATCTAGAACTTCAAAATTCGAGACACCTCCTACAAGCAACTAGAACTTCAAAATTCGAGACACCATCAAGGCACCAAGAACGAGAAAACCCCGAAAAACAAGAAAGATTAAGAGGGAAGACAAGGACTTTGACAGACAGGACTGACAGATAGGTGAGATATTTGCATTTATATAATAGAGGCAGTGATTTGTGGGAAGAATTTTAATAAAATAATTAAACATAAATTATAAAACTAAAATTATTTAATTAAAAACTAAACATAAATTGTTAAACTAAAATTATAAAAAAAAATTATGGAAAAAGAAGACAAAGACAGGTTAGAGATAATGGGCAAAAAGATGATAATATAAATATTATGGAAACTCATGAATCCAGAGATGAAAAAAAAAGATATCACAATTATTGAAGCAATTATTGAAAGCAATGGTAACAAACATGAAGAAAGTGATATGGAAAGAATGTTTAAATTTTTAGAAAAAATGAATAATAATTTAAAAGAAGATATGAACAAAAATACTGAAGACATGAATCAAAATATTAAAGCAATAAATTTAAATAGGGTTTTTATGAAATAAGAAATGAAAGAAATGAACAAGGATATGGATTCTATAAAAAAAGAAATAAAAGAAGAATTCAAAGATGAAATGAGGAAGCAAATGGAAATGTATAGAGAAACAATAAAAGATATGAAAACAATTTATGACAAATCAGCAATTAATAAGGACTATGAAACTAAATCTCCTGAAGAAAAAGGTATGGGGGAAAATAAACTTAAAAATGAAGATAATTCTGAATTAATAGAAATGTATGAAACAAATGTAAATAAAAATAAACCTATGAGACGATATAAAGAAGAATATATTTACAGAATGAAAAAAATAAAAATAACTATTATAAAGAATATGTTACATATAAAGACAAAATGAAACAAGAATATGAAATTAAAATTACATGATGAATATGATAAGAAGAAAGATGAAATAAATATTATAAAAATAAAGAAGCAAAATATGAAAATAAAATATACGAGGGTGATAATAAATATAAAAATAGATTATATTATGAAAATGACAATAAAATTAAACATAAAATTAATTTCAATTACAAAAAGGAGAATAAAAAGAAAACATATGAAGATAATGATATAAATTATTTTGAAATAGATGATAACATTAATAGAAGATTAAGAAAGATTTGGAAGAGCATTGTATATAATTATAAAAAGAGAAAAAAATACAATAGTTCAATAAATAGCAAAAACAATAAGATTAAAATAAAATTAAAATTAAGATTGAAATAAAATATGGAAGAAAATAAATAATGGGGAAATATCAGGAAAGGGGAGAGAAAATAAATAGATATAAAATGAATAAATAAAACTGTTATAAGTTGTTTAAAAAAAATGTATAGGAATACTGGATAAAGAGAAAGAGGTTATAAAAAAAATAATAATAAAACAAAAATTAAAAGTAAGTTTAAATAAATAAAACATGTCTTGGGAGAAAATTTTATTTTTTTTAATTGTGGGGAAATTGTTATGGTATCACTGTGTCTGTTGTATAAATGAAATATCTTACTATAAAGTAACGACATAGACCAGTGACTATTTTTTTATAATTGATATAAATAGGAGATGAGATGTTATGGAAACGATTATTGATTATTGATATTTTGAAGTTAATGTTAATATAAAATTTTGAATTAATTGAATGGTGTTTTAAATTAAATAAAAAGAATAAAAGAAAAATAAAGAACCCTGACCCAATAGCCGGAGCCAAAGGAGAAACCATCACAATATAATGAAATGTTGGAACGTGGTCATGTTTTTTACATCGGTTGTCTGGATTAAGTATTTTTTTGATATGGTATTTGTTTTTTGTTTAGTTCATAAGTTATGTTGTTAAGAGATGATTATTGATTAGATTGTCAAGAAGTTAATTTGAAAAATGTCAGAAAATAAAATGATTTTCAAAGACTCTGTAAAACGTCATAATAGTATTAGGTATACTATTATTATCTTTGACATCTGAAAGAATTTGAATTTAATTTAAAATAAAAAGAAATTAATAACCAAATAAACGAAAAGGTACTGATCAAAAGATCTAATTACATAAAATAGAAAAAAGACAGAAATTGGAAGGTACAGAAAAGTAGAGAGTTGGAAAATTGTAGGAAGAGGAAGGTATAGAGAAAGAGCTGAGCAGCAGAAAGGTGTTAGATAGATAGAAATGCAGCAGCAAGAAGGAGTTGGAAAATTGTTGGAAGAGGAAGGTATAGAGAAAGAGCTGAGTATTGGAAGAAGAAAGATTCAAAAGAAGATAAATTTTTTTATATTTATAATTTTTGTATTTTAGGACAATCAATTTAAAAATTTTGAAATCCACGACCGATAACTTCATTGAGAGAGGGTGTTCCTGAAGGAGGATCCATATCAATTGGCGCCCAACGTGGGGCTGCTTCGGGTAAAAGATTTTTCTTTACTATTAGGTGTCAAGCTTGCTTTATTAAGAACAAAGTGTGTGATTCTGGAGTAAAAGATTAAATAAATTATAGGTATATTATATGAAATTAAGAGGGGGAAAGGAAATTATAGATATAATGTCATAACAAGGGGATAATATTGATAATCAGGAGAGTAAGATAGGGGATAGAAGGGATTCATCATGGGAACAAATAATAGAAATGTTAAAAGATATGAAAAAAGAAAATAAAGAAATAAAACAAGACATGAACAATAATATGGATTTTATGAAAAAAGAAATAAAACAAGACATGAACACTAATATGGATTCTATGAAAATAGAAATGAAAGATATGAACAAGGATATTAAAGCAATAAATTTAAATATGGATGCTATGAAAAAAGAAATAAGAGAAGACATGAACAAGAATATGGATTCTATAAAAAAAGAAATAAAAGAAGAGATAAACAAAAACATAGAAACATTTAAAGATGAGATAAAGAAGCAGATGGAAATGTATAGAGAAACATTAGAAGAAACAAAAACAGAAATAATAACTGAAATGATAATGAGAAAAACAGAATTAGAGAAATTACAAGAAGTAAAAATTAAAACAATTATCAACAAGGAATGCAAAGATGAAATAAAAGAAATGCAAAATACAACAAAGAAGATATATGAGATGGAAGAAAAAGTAGAAGAAATAAAGATAGTACAAGAAAAAGAACATGAAATGTTATTAGAAGAAATGGAAATCAGAAATATAAATAAAAATCAAAATATTATGAATATAAGTAAAATTGAACATAAATTTAATGGGAATATTAATAAGACTCATCAAAAAATTTTCATAAGAATGGTGAAAAATAAATTAAAATGGTGTAGAGACCATGCAGAAATAAGAGAATACTTGCGTGAGATGTTAGATGGGCAGGCACAGAGGTGGTTTGCTAGTAAAGAAGAAGTAATATTTGTGCTGGAAAAATTTAAGAAGATGTTTATGAGTTATTTCTGGGGGAATTTTGTTCAATCTAAATTTAGGAAAAAGTTATATACAGGGAAATATCAAGAAAGGGGAAAGCAATTTAAATTTATAAAAAGTTTGTATAGAGGGAAATATCAAGAAAGGGGCAAGCAATTTAAATTTATAAAAAGTTTGTATGGAGGGAAATATCAGGAAAGGGGCAAGCAATTTAAATTTATAAAAAGTTTGTATGGAGGGAAATATCAGGAAAGGGGCAAGGTATCCAAATTTATAAAAAACATTATATGTAGGAAAGTATTAGGAAAGGGGAGTCTATAAAAAAAAATTAAATGTATAGGGACATTTCAAAAGCGGGGGAACAAATCTAAAACTTAAAAAAAAATTATATTTTGATAAATGTTAAGAAGGGGGAATGAATTTTATAAAAAAAATAGTAAAATAGAAATGAAAAATTGAATAAAGAAGAATGTAAAAGTAGATATAAAAATAGATGTAATGATAGGGGATTCATATGTTAAGGGCAGTGTATTAGTTAAAATTGAAATATTTAAAGTAAAAGCTTGACAACTGATGGTGAAGAAAAATTTACTACTGAAAGGAAATTTGATTTGGCAAGGTGAAGTAATTCACCAAGTCAAATCAAATTTGGGGGAAATTGATATGGATTTTTCTTCATGGTGCACGTTATTTCAATGAAATGTTGGAACGTGGTCATGTTTTTTACATCGGTTGTCTGGATTAAGTATTTTTTTGATATGGTATTTGTTTTTTGTTTAGTTCATAAGTTATGTTGTTAAGAGATGATTATTGATTAGATTGTCAAGAAGTTAATTTGAAAAATGTCAGAAAATAAAATGATTGTAAATGAAAGAATTTGAATTTAATTTAAAATAAAAAGAAATTAATAACCAAATAAACGAAAAGGTACTGATCAAAAGATCTAATTACATAAAATAGAAAGAAACCAGAAATTGGAAGGTACAGAAAAGCAGAGAGTTGGAAAATTGTAGGAAGAGGAAGGTATAGAGAAAGAGCTGAGCAGCAGAAAGGTGTTAGATAGATAGAAAGGCAGCAGCAAGAAGGAGTTGGAAAATTGTTGGAAGAGGAAGGTATAGAGAAAGAGCTGAGTATTGGAAGAAGAAAGATTCAAAAGAAGATAAATTTTTTTATATTTATAATTTTTGTATTTTAGGACAATCAATTTAAAAATTTTGGAATCCACGACCGATAACTTCATTGAGAGAGGGTGTTCCTGAAGGAGGATCCATATCAATATATATATATATATATATATATATATATATATATATATATATATATATATATATATATGTAACGTGAAGTCAATCGTGGAGTTGCAGTCAACGTTTGGCCAAGGTAAGTAAAGAAAACTCTTTGATTTCAGTCAAGCTTTCGAATTTATTTAATTCTTCTTCAGGACATTAATCGTGAGGTTATAAGAGAAGCGACGAATTCCGTTTGACAACATTACACTAATAAAACATTTTAAAAATCAGGTACATCACTATTAAAATACATAAAAACATATACATTTACAGCATAAAACTTATAATTTTGTTATTTTTAGCATGGAGGTTTGTCTGTAAATGCATTTACAGACAAACCTCCATGCTAAAAATAACAAAATTATAAGTTTTATGGTGTAAATGTATATATTTTTATGTATTTTAATAGTGATGTACCTGATTTTTAAAATGTTTTATTAGTGTAATGTTGTCAAACGGAATTCGTCGCTTCTCTTATAACCTCACGATTAATGTCCTGAAGAAGAATTAAATAAATTCGAAAGCTTGACTGAAATCAAAGAGTTTTCTTTACTTACCTTGGCCAAACGTTGACTGCAACTCCACGATTGACTTCACGTTATATTGAACCAGTCACTATACCATTATTCGTATATATATATTGAAATGGATCCTCCTTCCGGAACACCTACTTTCAATAAAATTATCGGTCGTGGATTCAAGAATTTCTAAATTGATTGTCCTAAAAATAAAGTACAACAAAAATATAAATATAAATTTTTTTATTTTCTTCTGCTTCTTTCTACTCCACTTTGTTTTTCTGTTCTTCAACCCTTTCTCTATACCTTTAAATTTCTGATTTCTTCCTACTCTCTGCTTCTTTCTCTTCAATACTTTCTATTTCTTGCCTTTTATCTCCTCTTACCAATTTCCAGCCATGACCTCACTGCTTTTCTGTACCTGCTAACTTTCTTTTGCTCTTTCAGTTTCAATATCTGCTAACTAAACTATTTCTATCAATTCTTCTAATATTTACTTTGTTTACTTTTTACTTTTCATTTACTTTAGTATTTATAAATTCAAATTCATTCAATCAATTTAATAATTTTTATTGCTTTCAGTTAATGACAACGTTCTATCTATTTTTTATGACAATCTAATCAATACTCTAATAATCATCCTAACAACATAACAATCTATAAACTAAACAAAAACAAATCCAATATAAAAAAAAAATACTTAATCAAGACAACCGATTTAAAAATCATGAACACGTTCCAACATTTCACTGAAAGAACATGCACCACGAAGAAAAATCCATATCAATATATATATATATGTATATATATACAGTGTGACCCATTTCGAATGGAAACACCCCTGTAGAATTCTTATTTATTAACCGATTGCAATAATTTTTTTTCCTATTTTTAAGTTAAAAAAAGTTTTACTCGAAGACCTAATTTGACATCTTTAATTTCGTTTTCAAGGCCTACTATTCCACTTTTTTGTTGTCAAAAATGAAGAATTTTTATTAGCGATTTTTTTTATTAAAAAATGACGACACCACTGGATTTAGAGTGGCTTTAAATAGCTCTGATTAAAATTTCATGAATAAATATTCATAAATAAAAAAGTTATGACAACCTACAGCTTGAAAACTCGTCAACCTAAGAGTTACAAAATAACACACTGTATCAACATTTAGCCACACAAATTGTGGTTCTTTTCATTAATTTAAACAATAAACCACTTTTTCACAAACGAAGTATCTTAGTCTTATAATTGTTTTTGTTTCTTTTAGATCCTGGTCGCCTCTACCAATCCACCAATTAGTTGAACACATTTGTCGTAGCGCTTGCGAATATTTTTAGTGATATTCCTTCTGGGGATTTCTAACACAAAAGGTTTATAAACACCGCCCAAGGAACAAGGAAGAACTTTATGCAAGAATTCAACAGGCTTGTGAAGAAATCACCCCGCAACAATTAAGGAATGTCACTAAAAATCTTCGCAAGCGCTACGACAAATATGTTCAACTAAATGACCAGTTTTCAAATTTTAGGTTGTCATACCTTTTTTATTTATGAATATTTATTCATAAAATTTTAATCAGAGCTATTTAAAGCCACTCTAAATCCAGTGGTGTCGTCATTTTTTAATAAAAAAAATCGATAACAAAAATTCTTCATTTTTGACAACAAAAAAGTGGAATAATAGGCCTTGAAAACGAAATCAAAGATTGTCAGATAAGGTCTTCGAGTAAAACTTTCTTTAAGTTAAAAATAAGAAAAAAAATTATTCCAATCGGTTAATAAATAAGAATTCTACAGGGGTGTTTCCATTCGAAATGGGTCACACTGTATATATATATATATATATATATATATATATATATATATATATATATATATATATATATATATATATATATATATTGTATATATATTGAGATGAAATATGATTCTATGATATATATAATATGTAAAATTAAAATATAAAATGATTAAAAAGAATATTCTTGATCCCAGGAAAGAGTTCAAAGCTTTGATATTTGCATAATTTAGTTTCATTTTCCAGTATATTAAAAATTATCCAAAAAAAAAAGGAAAAATAAAATAAGAAAAATGAATTAAAGCTTAAATATTAAAATACATTCGTTGGTTTAGAATAATTTAGTTAGTCGAATAAATAATTGAATACTTACTTTTAATAGATTGTGTATAAATTTTTACTTCCATAATTTCCATATTTATTATTTTCATAATATTCATATTTGTCATCTATAAAATTAATAAGAAATTGAGAAATTCTAAAAAATTAAATTTATATTAAAACATAATAGAAAATAAAATTTAGAATTTTTGTTAGAAATCTAGTATGTAGGGTTATAATACAAATTTGTAAAATATTTTTATAAATCTAGTATGTATGATGGTAGTAATTGTTAAAGAAATTAAGATAAGTAATCTAGTACTGCTGATTTGTTTTACTTGTATAGAATCAAGTTTGTTTTGGACAAATTGATATAGGATTTAAATAGCTATTGATAGGCTTTTGTTAGTTTGTTGATTTGTGAGATTGTTTCTCTTTCCCTTGGTCTGTCGAAGCGAATGGTTGTAATAAATGTCCTGGAGTATTAAAATTGAGTTTTTTTTATTAAAAAATTAAGTTTAAAGAGATTTGAAACTCGCAACTAAGTTAATTACATTAATTACGAGAAGGCATTTAACAAAACTATTTTGCGTTTCCCAAAAACAACTTATTATAAGACAGAAATAAAATATCTAGAAGACCAAGAAGCTTCTCGCCTTAATTTGACCTGTGTTATAGTGTACCTGCTTAAGGAATGTAATTAATAGTGTAAGGCAGATGGAGTATTAATATCAAATGAAATCGAATGTAAATAATAAAAAGCTATTATTTTTTATTCTGACCAATGTGTTTTACAGATAATGATCTTTAAATCGTTATCACACCTCAAAAAAAAGTTCATGGAAAGTTTAATTTGTAAAATATAGGTAACTATGTAGAAAGTGAAAGAGTTGTCTAGGCAACACTTAATGTATATCTAATGTTTTTCCAATCTTAGTTGATATTAGGGCGGTACCGTAAGGCAATGATTCTAAAAGAAAAAACCATGGCAGTACCACATTTTCTTTATTTATTTTTATTATACATTAAATTTTAACAGTCAACGCTATTGCAACAAACAAGTCAAAGTTTTTAACGGATCACCCGTTGCAATTAGGGCTGGGATATAATTTTAAACTATTAGATATATATGTTTTTGGGGCGGTATGATAGTAGTATTAAGAGCGAAAAATGATAGATATTATAATTACCGGGAATGTGTTACTCCGCGAAGAGTAGGTCAGTTTATTAGTCCAGATCAATAATGACACTTTTTGCTCGTAATACATACATTTTTTTTTCTACAATCACTTAATATAATAAAACCATTTTCAACTATGAAATTTATTACAGAAAAAAAATAACACAGTAAAAGAAGATAATTTACTGTTAATATTATTGTTAATATTAAAGTTAAGAGTGCAATCTTTGCAATCTTTAACAATAATACCCGATCCCGTCGATGTGTTGTGACTATATTCTGATATAGTAAATTCTTTTGTACGTCTGGATGAGTTTTCGATGACTCCGGTAACATTCTCATTGCTGTTTCAATTTTGTTATTAAAATATAACTTTCCGCAATTTTAGAACTTTTTCAACCCTTGATATATTTGTTAAGGCAGACACGGATGCCGTCGTACCAAGATTTGTTTTTGACACACCCTACAAAATATTAACAGACAAGACAGCAGACCCCAACTAGTGAACGCTCAGATGGATCAAAAACGAAGCAAGGTGTGGGATGAGATCCTTAAGCCTAAAAATGAAATGGGCTATGGATGGCTTGTCAAGTGTGTTTCAGTCAGAACTCACAGGCATGCATAGTTGCAAAAGAATTAATCAACACTGTAATCACCCTTTTCTGGACGTTAAAGGCTCACCAGGGGTTATCAGATTGCGACCGGCACTCAGGGGGTAGGAGGAGAGCGAGTCGTGGGCAGGGGAGCAAGACATTTAAAGATAGGCTAAAGGTACGATAAACAGAAACCGGTATAGGGCTCCACTTATCTTTTTAAAAACAGTTAGGAGAAAAGATAAGAATCCTTGTTGTAAAGAATCTATTAGATTAGGGACGTTAAGGAAACACACTTAACATTACCAAAAATTAGCAAAAATATATCTTATATCTAAAGACTTACGGTTTATAAAATTCCTTGAATCCTTATATTTTCATTTTTAATTTATATTTTTCTTAAAAATTGAAATGATTTTCAAATGAAATTCTTTAGTAGATACATTTACTGGGAAGGTAAAGAAATGTACTTAATACTTTACTAACAGAATAATTAAAAATTAATTTCAAAAAATTATATCCAAAAAGATTAAGATAAAACATGAACAAGTATTCATGTTAGCAACCGTACATATTGGTTGGACCGATATAATCTAACTACTAGTATTAAAGAAAGAAATTAGTTATAGTATGTTATATGAATATATAAGTGGTAGAAATCGCTATAACTGGTTTCCTTACGCAGATAGATATCATATGTGGTTTCTTAATAATTTAATAACTATAAGGTTGTATAAGGTTTACATAAGAGATTTAACTACATGAAGGTAATCTAAAATGTAATATCATAATCGAATAAAATACTAGTGAACAGTTAACACCTGAAGTCAGATATTCCGTGACAAAAGTTCCGAAACGTAACGATAACTCAAAATATTCAATGTAAAAATTTAAATCAAACTCAAAACTACAGCCACACAAACTAGGTAGCAAAGTTTCGGAAAACGTCGCTAGCTCGAAAGCGATTCACAGCGAATAAACCATAAAGGGACCAGGAATATACGAAAGTATTTTACCAAAACCATAGCAATACTTCTGGACAGTCGTTATAATGATTTTCAGGACGAAACAGGTCTTCTTTGGCCTCTCAAACATATAAATTATCAAATTTACCAATATGGCGTCGCTTCCCAATGGGACAGAAAATTGCGTGGTCACCAAGATATAATTTCAGCACAAAAAACGAAATCGTGGGTCAGAAAGTAAGTCTCAGACGAAAGTCGGATCGTAAGTGAGGGCGATATATTTCTTCCTGCATCTTGAGCGTTTTCGAAGTTTTCAAACAAAACGAAAGTTCGAGAAGCTTCTTATGCAAAGTTGCCAGTTTACAAGGCTGTATTTCGAATGTAATTCTAGTTGCATAATGGTTAGATCCATATTCTAATTTAATAGTGAAAGATAGCGGTTTTTTGAAATGCTAAAATAGGAACATCACAGGTAGAAATGTAAATATTTTCACGGACTGCCGACAAGGACTACAACTGCTTAGTAAGGAGGGCTGCGTGCTACAAATATGTTAGCCCTCGCCCAAGCTAACAATATCCGCTGTCGTGGACCTTATCAAACATATCACTTTCACCAAAACTTTATACAGTTCTGGGATCAAACAAAAAACTGTAGGCTGGTCAGAAAGTTATTACCTCATCCTGGCGAGGAAACAGCAAGAAAATTTAAGGCATTGACCAGACAAAATCTCCGAACAGCTATGGGAATCTTAACAGGTCACTGTCAATTGCGATAACATATCTTTAGGACGAAATTAGCAGAATCCAGCTATGCAGAGGTTGCGAACAAACAGAGGCATATAATGTATAACTGCTCTGTTTTTTCTGAAATTGGAAGATCCTTGTTGGGCGAGTACCGGCTTACACCAGTCCAAGTCAGGGAGATCTCCCTCGGGTACCTCATCACCTATTTTAAATCTCTATGCCTGATGACAGCCTGAGGTGTGACAGCCTCCCTACACACGGGAGGATGCACAATGGGCCATATGTGGCATCAGTGCTGACAGAGCACTTGCTCGCCTCTCTCCAAATTTCCAGATCCAGATCCAACCCTTGTGTATATTGTCACCTCCATCATTAAATAATAAAGGGGACGACGTTCGTCGGAAGCAGTGTTCTGTGTATAATGTTCTGTCAGGTAAGTTAAGATACCTACAAATTTTGCTCAGGATCTTAGCAATAAAATTCATACCTACTACTTGATTGTAACACTTTCCGTGATTGTATTTTAAAAATAAAATACTTTTATTTTTAGGTCTTATAAAAACATATTTTCTGTATAACGATAAATAATTAATAGAATTGTTTTGGGTATTATTTGTGATAGTGATTCTCTGTCTTGAATATATTTTAAGCTGATTTTTATTAGTTCGACGCGTCTACAGACACCTGCAATTCCCATTATTAACACCACCTGTAATAAAGCAACTATGTGCTATTATATTACATACCTACATATTTTTTAATATCCAAACTTACCTTTCTTAGCAAATGTGTTTCATTAGGTGCTTCACATAAAAATTTTGTTATTTCGATTTCTGAAAATGTTTTGGATTTATTAGCTTTATTATAGTTCCTTAGACAATGTTGCTTTTAGCATTAAGTAAATCAACCTGAGTGATAAAGATTTCAATGTTTTTGCCTTTTCAGAAAAATAAGCAATTAATATGTTTTTAGAATATTTGCCTTTGCATTTCATCACGTTACAAAGCAACTATATTGCTTATTGTATGCAGCCTTTGATCCTACTTATTCTAATTTTTAATACATCAAAACATCTAACAGTCGTTAAATTCAACTCATGTCACATGTGAGGCTTAGGTACTCCCTTTCTCCATATGCACATATAGCATGACGTTAATGAGAAAGAGATTTTGTCAAATTGATAATTGAAAAATCAAACTCTAAGTCACTTTTTTTGTGCCCTGTCTTATATTTTTATCTCTCATGGGATTTTTGAAAATTTTTGAATTTTTTAGAAAGTATATAAACAAGATTATATTACATGACATTAGGAAGAAATCGAAAAAATGTCAGATCCAGCAGGACTCGAACCTGCAACCTATAGCTTTACGCGCTACCGCTCTAACAACTAAGCTATGAATGCTTAGCCATCAAAACGTCTATCGGTCGTTAAATTCAACTCATTTCAAATTCGGGAATATTTATCAATTTATTTTACAGCGGATTACTTAACCCAAGAGAAATATTTGTGACTCTTGTTGGTGAGTTAAATAGAGAATTGTTTACAGTAGGTACTGTGTGTATATTACCTAATATAATGTCAATGATCCCATATAAAATATTCTGGCAAGTCAAATTTGTAAGAAAGTTAATTATGTAGAAAGTGGAAGGGTTGTCTAGACCCACACTTAATGCGCATTAAATGTTTTCCCAATCTTAGTTTACACATTAGAGTGGTACCGTATGAGAAAAATATATAAATAAAATAAAAACTAAACTATGGGCCCACCATTTGTTATTTTGTTATTTATTTGTTTTTAATAGTTTTACTAACGTAGTCAATGATATTACAACAAACGCGTCAAAGGTTTTGATTTTTATCGATTGGTAATTAGGGCGGGGCCATAATTTTAATCTATTAGATATTGTAACGGGATAACCGTAAAGGAAGGGACCTTAATTTAAAAGATTGTTGTTGACAGTTGATTTTTAGAAGTTTGTAAAAAAAATCAACTGACCATTTTAAATAATGTTTCTAGAAAATTCTAGAAACTTCTAAACAGAATGACTAGATTAAATAATGTTGTATATAAGGGGATGCATGGGCAGTTAACGTCAGTTCGAGTCAAGTGTTCACAAGAGTTCATTGTATTGTCAAGTAGTTAGACGTTATCCAGCAGAGTTCAGTGTATCTTAACAATTTTGTAAATAAATTGTGTAAAAAGCCCCCATACGTGTTTCAAATTGGTGTCAGGTGTGGGGTGAAGATATAAGAATGCCTGGAAAAAAGATAAATGAACTATTGGTGGCTGAGCTCAGAAGAGAGCTTGAAGAATTAGAGTTGGAAACTACTGGAAGCAAATCCGTATTGTTGAGAAGGCTCCGTGAGTACTACGTAAATAATAATTTGGACCCTGACGCTGTGGAATTCGAAGACCCATATCAAAAAGCGAATTCTGAACTAGCCCAACAACTTTCTCAGCAATCGCAACAACTTTCCCGGCTTCAAGAGGAGCTATCACAACGAATGACGAACCAACAAGAGGAGCTATCCAGTCAGATAAGAAGCCAGCGCGAAGAGGTGTCCCAGCTATCACAACGAATGACGAACCAGCAAGAGGAGCTATCCAGTCAGATAAGAAGCCAGCGCGAAGAGGTGTCCCAGCTATCACAACGGATGTCTACCCTACCAGAAGAGTTATCCATTTCCTTCTCCCAGCAAATATCACATCTTCGTGACTAGCAAAATCAGCAAGTTGCCAACTTAAATCAGCAGGTAGACAACTTGAATCAGCAAGTGGACAACATGAATCAGCAAGTGACCAACATGCAAGACGAGCAAAACCAGATCAACCAGCAAGTGCAGTCCGAGATAAGGAAGCTTCAACAAGAACAGGAAGCTAGCCGCCGAAACCAAACCGTCCACCACGGCGACGGAGATGCAAGAAGGATGGAAACCTGCCACGCAGACGTCGAACGACAAAGAAGCGAGGAGACGACCCATGTACGAAGGACGATGAAACCCCCGACCTTCGACGGGAAGACTTCCTGGCCAAATTACCTGAAACAATTCGACGCAGCGGCCAGAGCTAATGGATGGTCATCCCAGGAGAAAGCATTGTCCCTAACCGTAGCTCTGCGAGGCGAAGCTTTAGACGTCTTGCAATCATTGACGCCGGATGAAGCTGACAACTTCGAGTTATTGGTGAATCGTCTAGAGATGCGTTATGGTCAAACTCATCTACAACCGGTGTACCGAATGCAGTTAAAGAGCCGAAAACAAAAAAATGGAGAAACTATCCAGGAATTTGAAGCGGATGTAGCAAGAATGGTACGACATGCGTATTCAAATGCAGCGGAGGATTTCCTGGAGTGCCTAGCAGTCCAAACCTTCACCGATGGTCTTCGAGACGTCGAGTTGCAGCGCGCTGTACGGTTGGCGCGGCCGAAGACTCTTGTGGACGCCTTGACCATTGCCCTGGAGTTTGAGGCGGCGACGGAGGCCTCACGTGGAGTTGCTCGACTAAGGGAAATCACCGGTAACTGCGACCATGCCGTTCATTCCGTTAGCGACGTTGAAGCGGTAGTAGAGAGATTAATGAAGTTATCTCCAAAAAAAAGGCACCAAGTGAGATGCTGGAACTGCGGAGAACTAGGCCATATAAGAAATACTTGCCCCCAGAAAGAAAAATCTTCTGCTGAAGTACCCCAGCAGCAGGAAAACTAGAACGGGTCGACTCCTGGAGGGCGAAATCGACCCCAAACATTCCCGAAGCCCCTCACACTATTAAATTGGCAACTCTGCGACATCACGTGGACAGCTTATATGTAGATGGCCTCATTGATGGGAAGAACTTTAGCATGCTGGTAGACACTGGAGCTACAAAAACTATCGTTCGACCATCCATCATTATGCGAAAGAAGATGTGGCCTAGCAGTTGGAGACTGCGTACCGCTACCGGAGATTCTGCTAGAGTCTACGGTGAGATACAGGTAACGTTTCAGTTTGGTTCAACCTCTCTTGTTCACTCAGTGCTGGTGGCTGACGTTGATGAAGATGTTGTTCTGGGCATGGATGTTATGCTCCACTGTGGTTTTTATTTGGATCTTCGCCAACGTATCCTTCGTACTGGTAATGAAGAAATATTCCTGCACCGAAAACAAGTTGACAATGCCTCGATTAAGCTAATCGATGATATCGAACTTCCGGCAAGCTGCGAATGTGTCGTCACAGCGCGGTTGGATGGACTGGAGCCAGATGGTGCCCCAGCCATGATAGAGCCGAAGAACCATGACCATGAATTGGGAAAAGGACTCCTTGTGGGTAAGACTCTTGTTAGATCCGCCAAAGAGGTACCCATCCGAGTTATCAACTTGAACGATCATCCAGTTCTTCTCCGAAAGGACACGGAAATGGGAAGTTTAGAATCGGTAATGGCCATAATTCACAAGATAAATGTTACGGAAACAGATGAGACCAACGAAATTGAACAATTAATGACAAAATTAGACCCCTCTTTGTCAAAATTAGAAAAGAAACAGGTAAGAGATCTACTTTACCGGTATAAACCTGTATTTGGTTCTAAAAGTAAACTGGGAAGAACTGATGTTGTACAACATAGAATTGACACTGGTGATGCACGTACGATTCGACAGGTACCCCGAAGAATGCCTCAAGTTAAAAAGGAAAAAGCAGACAGAGCCCTTAAAGAAATGATTCAAAATGGCATAGTCGAACCATCCAGTAGTCCGTGGGCTTCTCCTGTGGTATTAGTGAGAAAGAAAGACGGATCAATGCGGTTTTGTGTCGACTATCGAAAGCTAAATGATGTCACTAAGAAGGACAGTTATCCTCTGCCAAGGATTGATGATGCCCTCGACGCTTTGGCGGGTTCTACTCTGTTTTCTACCTTGGACCTTAAAAGCGGATACTGGCAAGTTAAAATGAATCCTGCGGACAAAGAAAAGACTGCCTTTACCAGTGGATCAGGGTTATGGCAATTCACGGTCCTTCCATTTGGCCTCTGTAATGCTCCTGCGACGTTTGAACGACTAATGGAGAACATCCTGCGGGGTTTGTCATGGGAAACTTGTCTAGTTTATCTAGACGACATCATCATAATGGGTAAGACCTTTAAGGAACATTTATCTAACCTGGAAGAAGTTTTTAAAAGATTACAGAACGCTAATCTAACATTGAATGTTAAGAAATGCCACTTGTTCCAGAGACAGGTCAACTATTTAGGACATAACGTAAGCAAGGATGGCGTTGCTGTTGACCCCGCTAAGATACAAGCCGTTCAGGAATGGCCAATCCCTATCGACAAACATCAGCTCCGGAGTTTCTTGGGTCTTTGTTCCTATTACCGACGATATGTCAAGAATTTTGGAGACATCGCCAAACCCTTGACACGTTTGACAGAACAAGATAAGTCCTTCTGTTGGGATCAGGAATGTCAAAAGGCGTTTGAAATATTGAAGAAACAGCTTACGTCAGCACCTGTTCTTGCTTATCCACTTCCTGATGGTAAGCTTATTCTGGACACCGACGCCAGCAATGTGGGAATTGGAGCCGTCTTGTCACAGCTACAAGACGGTAAGGAAAGAGTGGTTGGTTACTTCAGCAAAACTTTATCGAAAGCTGAAAAGAACTACTGTGTAACTCGGAGGGAACTGTTAGCAGTTGTAAAATCCGTCGAACACTTTTATAAATATCTGTATGGCAGAAAATTCCTGATCAGAACAGACCATGCTAGTTTAAAGTGGCTACTTAGCTTCAGGAACCCAGAAGGACAGATAGCAAGATGGCTCGAAAAACTGCAGGAATATGATGTTGAAATCGAGCACAGACCTGGAACCAGACATCGTAATGCTGATGCACTTTCCAGAAGACCATGTCGACCTGATTGCCCCCATTGTACCCGTATGGAGCAGAACGAGGAAAAACTTGCCTTAGTAAAGGTTGTGCCAGAAGACGAGAGCTCTATGCTGGAGGAGCAACAAGAAAACGATCCCGTTCTGAGAAAGATTAGGGAGTGGAAGAGAATGGACCGTCGTCCGTTGTGGAGAGAGATATCCTCATCCTCTCCTGCTTTAAAAGCATACTGGTCCCAATGGAACTCTTTAATTTTGGACGGAGGGCTCGTTAAAAGACTTGTAGAAAATTCCGAGGGCACAGAAACAAGGAAACAAATAGTGGTCCCAAGAAATGCTGTACCGGAAATTTTAAAACAGATGCATAATGATAGTTCTGGAGGACATCTGGGTATCACGAAAACGCTGCAAAAGATCCGAGATAGATTTTACTGGGTAAATTGCACTAATGATGTTAAAGATTGGTGTCGTAAATGCACTACATGTGCTGCCAGTAACGGTCCGCACCGAAAACCGAAGGCGGAAATGCAGCAATACCTGGTTGGAAGTCCTTTTGAAAGAATCGCAGTAGATGTATTGGGGCCACTTCCACAGACCGATGTAGGAAACAAGTACCTACATCTTTGTTGTAATGGACTACTTCACTAAATGGGTTGAAGCATATGCAGTTCCCAATCAGGAAGCTACCACTTTAGCAGATATATTGGTTGAAGAATTCGTAAGCCGATTTGGGGTACCATTAGAATTACATTCAGACCAAGGAAGAAATTTTGAGAGCAAGCTGTTTCAAGAAGTTTGCCAAAGATTAGGCATCCACAAAACGAGAACCACAGCGATGCACCCTCAGTCTGATGGAATGGTGGAACGAATGAACCGGACTATAACCAACTATCTGTCAAAAGTGGTGTCAGATTGTCAGAGGGATTGGGATCGACATATTCCACTATTTCTAATGGCAATTCGATCGGCCATCAACGAATCAACTGGCCAAACGCCTGCGAAGGTCCTGTTCGGTAGAGAAATGAGGCTACCATGTGACTTGGTGTTTGGTTGTAAACCTGGTGAAGAAATGACACGTGAACAATATGTCGCCGACCTTCAGAATCGAATGGAAAATATACACATGCCACGTACTTTTAGTAAAAGTAAAATAAAATCAAATTTTGAAAATTTAAACTTATGGTTTAAATTGAAATCTCCAACTCCAGTTAAGATGGGTAAGTGGTTTCTCTACTGGCAAATTTGTGCCCAGCTCAGCCGTAGAGGGTAATTCAAAACAAAATAATGTGAGTCGCGCCACCGATTTTAACGGTTCAAATCGGAAACCCCTGATGTTCCAGGCACTGACCTATCTTACTGGAGATAAATAATGAATTTAAGAATCTTAATTAAAAAAAAAAAAAAAAAAAAAAAGAAAATTGATTGAGTAACAAATGTGGTGAGTGGGTGAAGATCTGAGTAAGACACAAAGTTAGATCTATCAATTATATTCACAAAAATAAATAAATAACACCCCCCCGCACAATAAACCCAACAATTGAGTTATACAATTTATAAAAATATATATAAATGAAATAAAGAAAATTAGCGATTATCAGAAAATTTGTTCCACAATAATGTCAAAACCCTGGCAGATTTAATTATGAGTGATCACCCAGCGCAATATGAAAGATTTAAAAAATTAAAAATTACTATAAATAATCAATATTCGACCAACAACTTTTACAATGTCTTAATCTTAAAATTAAATTTTTGGCTTATCTGTTATCTGCAGTGCTGGTAGTGAGGCTTTCGTTATTAGCCTGCTGCTTGATGTTGGTGAGGCACAAGTTTAGCCTGATCCAGAAATATTCACCCGGTCCAAAAAGAAAACAATATTCGCCAGGTCCAAAAGCAATTGTTCAGCCAATACCAAAAATAATTTCAGCCAGAACCAAAAACAATTTTACTCGCCAGGTCCACAAACAAGTTCAGCCAGGACCAAAAACAAATGTTCGCCAGGTCCAAAAAAACCCCTTTTATATTAAGATTAGGGGTTAGCAGCCAAACTGCGATGTTAATTCGCTAACACCCGGTGGTAAATTTCGTGATCTTAAATCGGATGTCCACGCTTGTTCGAAACGAATTCTCTTAGCAACCACACGAAGAAAGCACCATTTAATCAAATCCCAAAAATATGGATTTATCTATACGCCTACTCAAAAAAATACCACAAAGGAATAACCAAAAATGAGGCTTAGATAAAATATATTGAAGTGAAGTTCAAAAACCCATACGGATGGCTTGAATATCGCCAAAAGAACTTTCAACTTCACAAAATGGCGTCACTTAATTCGATAGTAATACTCTAATGTGTTCGTACGATCGTTGAAATGCAAAAAGGAACCACATTACGCTAATCCACGCAAACCTTACCGCGATGACACTTGTGAGTATAGAAGGGGAAATAGTGTGTTCCGTTGTGCAAAAACGGCTTGTTCGATATTAATTTGATTTCCGAAATGATGTTAAAATTAAATCGAATTCATTAAGCTAAATGTATTAGTAATATTAAAAGAAATCGATGCACTTATTTACTTAATTTAAAATTTTAGCTATTAGCTTAGACAGTAAAAACCCGATATGTTTTCGACCTAAATCAAATTCTCTACTCTCCCCACGGGTCAAGTCAATACGAATCCCACCACACGGATCGGAACCCGTTTAGAGGCTAACAATCGAGCCGGGACATTAACTTAACTTTTAAATATGTTGACGCCGATTTCTGCACGTGACACACAACCTGGTGCGTGGAAAACTACAATTATCTAGTGATCGGATGAAGAGGTACTATGACACACGGACAATGGAAAAGAGTTACCAAGTTGGAGATTTAGTCTGGCTCTATAACCCCCGACGGCGTCGAGGTATTTGTCCCAAATTACAAAAGAACTGGGAAGGTCCTTACACCATCAAGAAGAAGATTAACGATGTCATTTATCGGATCGTGAAAATTCCCAGAGGGAAACCCGTCGTGGTCCATCATGATCGTTTGGCGCCTTACCAGGGAAACCACAGTGGAGATGCGCAGCAACTCCAAAAAGATGGTTTGGCTGGCTCAGGGAGTGTGCGGGATTCCGATGTAGGAAATAACATTCCAGGAGGAATGAATCTAAGGAGGGGGCAGTGTAACGGGATAACCGTAAAGGAAGGGACCTTAATTTAAAAGATTGTTGTTGACAGTTGGTTTTTAGAAGTTTGTAAAAAAAATCAACTGACCATTTTAAATAATGTTTCTAGAAAATTCTAGAAACTTCTAAACACACTGACTAGATTAAATAATGTTGTATATAAGGGGATGCATGGGCAGTTAACGTCAGTTCGAGTCAAGTGTTCACAAGAGTTCATTGTATTGTCAAGTAGTTAGACGTTATCCAGCAGGGTTCAGTGTATCTTAACAATTTTGTAAATAAATTGTGTAAAAAGCCCCCATACGTGTTTCAATATGTATGTAAACAAATCGTTTTGGGGCAGGTAGAATACAATAATTAACATTGAAAATAGGGATATATAGGTATTTTATATATTGTCGATATTTAAACATTTTCATTTTAAGTCAATCAGTTACGCAGGAATGTTGAAATTGATATCAATTATTCTAATTTTTAATATTCCTACTCACAATTTTCATGTTTTCAATACTACTTCTTACGATTTTTTACAGAATGATATAAATCACATTCTGTCTTTACTGTTTAATAAAGATAAAGTGGTTTTGGTTGTTAATACAAATTTTAAGGTAAATCTTTCTTCTTATCGGTACAGCACAAATAAAAATCAAATAAGATTAATAAATCAACCAAACGTATTTCTATTAGAACTTGAGGATGATTTAACAGAGGTGATTGAAAATTTATTTTACAGTGGATTACTAAATCCAAGAGGAAAATTTGTAATTCTTGTTAATGAGTTAAATAAAAAAATATTTACGATACTCAGTGGTTATTTTATATATAAAGTGATAGTTATTATTAAAAAGGATTTATCAAAAATTTTTACATACACAGTTGGAAGTACAGGTATATTTAAGATTAAACCTATAAAAATACTATCCAAGAAATCATTTGAATTAATAGAAATGAAAGCTTTTACTAAAATTAAAGTATTATGGGTTCCTATAATACCGTTTACAATGAATCTAAAAGAAGGAGTTATTATGGAAGTTTTTAATATGATTATGTCCACGTTTAATGTAAAAGTTTACTACTATCAATACTCAACTCATTATGCTGCAATATCTAAAAACGGAACACCTATAGGTTTCCTTTTAGACATGAAACTAAAAAAAATCGATTTCTCCGTAATTCCTTTCACTCAATACTCAATGGAGTCTTTATACTATGATCTAACTAGTATAATACTAAATGTCCAGGTAGTATTTGTTACAGCAACTTTACGCGATATTGATTATTGGAAAATATTTTATCAAGAATTTTCCACTACAGTTTGGATTTGTTTTATTATTTCTATGGCGCTATCTTATGGATTTATGTATGTATCGCATATTGGTAAACAAAATACTCAACATTTTCATTACCTTATCCGAATGTTATTAGAAGGTTCAGCACCCATCCATTTTCAACGAACATCTAATAAGATACTATATGCAAGCTTTATATGGTTTGGATTCATTTTAACAACGGTTTATAAAAGTAACCAGTTTCAGATTTTAACTCTAGATCAATCTCACCAACGTATACAAACTGATACAGATGTGATGTATTATAAAGTCAAAGGAGCTTTACCTAAATCTACAATCCAGTACTTTCCCATGTCAACAAATCCATTTGAAAATTATTTGGCTCAAAACGATCCGATTTATTGTTTCAACAATACTGATTGCCTTGACATCGTGGCTTTTGAGAAAAAAAGAATTGGAATGGATATACTAGAACGAATAAAATATTATATTGCACAACGGTACAAGGACAATGAAGGAAAATCGTTTCTACAAGTGATCAAAAAGAAAAAACACTTACCTTATTATACTGCTCCTTATAGATTAGTTTTTCGAAAAGGACATCCAATGTTTGAAAGGTTTGACCAAAAATTACGGATTCTCTTAGAAAGTGGAATTGTAGATCAAATTCGAAAAAAATCTGATTGGAAAAATGATAAAGCTTCGGCACTTGCACAATCATTTCAAAGTTTCTCAATTAAACTAACACTTAATCGTCTACAATCTATATTTTACGTTTATGGTTGTTGTATGTTTACATGTTGTTTAGTATTTATTGTAGAATTGTTACGCATATCTTAATACTCCAGTTAATTCTTTATAACTGCATTAATTTTGCTAAAAATTTAAAATAAGGTTTTCTTACAATCTACTTCACATTAGGTGAGCTTTTTGTTTTTAAAGGGTAAAAACTACCTACCTTTTATTAAAGAAACTGGAAAAAAGACGGATTTAATTATTTTATGCACTTAAATCTTATTTATTCGCATAAGGTGGGTAAATATTGTACAACTATTAGATCTTATAAATAACACTAAAATAAAGTGACATTTTATTTCAATCTTAGTTTTATTGGTATTTTTTTTACAAAAATTCGAGTTTCCCATCGTTTTTTGATCGTATCTCAGCTATACTTGATGCAAAAGACTTTTACTAATACTCATTTAAGATGTCTTTTCAAGCTCTTATAAAAACATTCTACATATGGGTTTTTGTCGAAAAATGTACTCGTTTTTGTTATTTGCCGTTAAATACTCGAGCTAAATGACAAAGCCAAAAACGAAACAGCGATAACTCTGTTTATATTTTATTTACATTCTCTAGAAAACCAATCTCGTTTTTTCGTAGGCTTCAATTTTATTCATTACACTTTTTTAGAATTAAAGTTATTCTTTGTACAATTATTTTATTTTTAGTATTTATTTTAGTATCTTAGATTTGTACTTCTTTAGCAACCCACAAAATTTCATATAAGAATTTGTAGGTAAAAGCATCAGTAACTGGACAAAAATGTTTTTATTTTATCATATATTATTATATTGTGAATGAACATTGCTATTTTCTTCATTTAGTTTTTAATCCTTTAACCTTATGGTGTTCATAATAATAATAACAAATGATCTTAGGACAAATCCATAGACAAACTAAGTACAGGTGGTAGTACAGGTGGGTTACCAAAAAAAATGACATCACTGCTCGTGGTTGGTATTGAACCCATCCCCACTCAAATCTTTTTAATTATTTTAATTTAATGTCAACTTCTAAATCTTTTAACTTCTGTAAGTCGTCCTTTTTTAGTGTGTTATTAGATTAGATTAGATGTTTATTGGGTCGGCTGTTAGCCTGTATCACTGCGACCTTTGCAGATCTATTGTGACCACCCATTATCTCAAGAATAGGATTAGAGAACCTTGTTCAGCCCTGCCCTCTTAATGAGACTTAATAGCCTTGACAGTGACCACTCCGCATAACTTGGAGCAGCCGGTTTCTCCTCTGCCATAACTAGATACCACGTCCTTGCAAGGCCTATCCATGGAGAACGTCCATACCTGTCCCTTGTCTGTTGGACTTTTTCCAAAGACCGTCCACAGCCCGGTGTTCAGCTTGTGGTTGCCGACCTTTAATCTTCTAAGGATGCGGTCGGCATCGAGCCTTACCCCATCCTTATCTGGTATGTGCACGGTGCATGTACACGGCTTTAGGATGTCTGTCCCGTCCTTGGCCTGGAGGCTTGCGCCTTCCCAGGGTTTTAGGCTTGGAACTACATCCTTTAGCAATTGTGCACTCGCATCATCTGCACATATGACCAGCAGAAAACCCGGCCTCATCTTGCACTGGTCCAGCCTTACTTGAGGGCCGTCTTCCGGTATATCTTCCAGTGCATTCTCAATTGCTGATTCTACTACCTTAAGCCTTGTAGGATCTAGCTTTCTTTCTGGGTATCCAGCTTCTACAACTGCCACCCTTACAGCTGTCAAGACCTCTTTAAAAGACCTTCCCTCAATATTCCTCTTTTTGAGGTGTATCGGACCTTGACCGCTTTTTGGAGGTGCTGGGCTGTTGGCCTTTCTGCTTAGGAGTTACCTGTGCTGTAGGCTTTGGCTTCTCCTTCTTCTCCTCCTTATTTTCGGTCTTACCCTTTTCTAGAGACTTCCTGAAGTTGTCTCTTATCACCTGGCGTTTTGCCTCGGTGAATTCGAGACCTTCCTTCACAAGTCTCCGTACCTTGTTCTTTGAGGTACCCGATAGTCGTGCCTGGATGACTTCCTCGGTCGACATTAGGTCAATATCTTCCTCCGAATTGACCTTCAGACTGCCCTTTCCCGCTTGCCTTTCGGCTTGTGGTCTCTGGGCCTTTGCCTTTTCCACCTGCCTTACAGAAGAAAGAAAGAAAAAAACTATCATAAACGTTTATGCAAAAAACTGACAATTGTTTAAATAGAAAATCAGATATAGAAAAATTAAGTACTATTTATTGCTACATCCTATTTCATAATAGGAACTAGTTAAATATGAATAAAAAGCTTTAAACAAAAAATAGAAATAGAACATATTATGTATACATCTTTTCCTATATCAAACAATCACAATATTATAAAACTTTAAAATATATATATATCTACTAGCGGCCGCCCGCGACTTTATCCGCGTGAACTTTAGTTTTTTGCCACCCAATTTCATACAAATTTTCAACCCCTATTTTAAATCCTTAGGAGTTAAATTTAAAAAAGTCATTTCTTACTACACCACTACGTAATAGAAAAAAAATTATTTTCGAATTTTCAAGATTCTACGCGTCTATCGACAGTGTCATGTCGGCCAGCAGCAGCGTGCTACCGCCTTACCGCTCCACACACCCCGCACATTAAAGCGCGAGTGGTATTAGACTATTATTATTTTAAAACTATTAAAACTTGCATGCTATATGCAATCAAAATCTCAGCCCGATCGGTTAGAAATTCACAAAGTTTCATACAAACTTTCATCCCCTATTTTATCCCTTAGGGGTGGAATTTATTAAAATCCTTTCTTAAGCAATGACTACGTCAGCTATATGCACGCAAAATCTCAGCCCGATCGGTTTGATATTGGCAAAGTTTCATACAAACTTTCATCCCCTATTTTATCGCCTTAGGGGTAGAATTAATCAAAATCCTTTATTCGAGGATACCTACGCCATAGTAGCTATATGCATGCAAAATCTCAGCCCGATCGGTTTCAAATTGACAAACTTTCATCGCCTATTGGATCCCCTTAGGGATGATATTTATTAAAATCCCTTCTAAGGAATGCCTACGTCATAGTAGCTATATGCATGCAAGATCTCAGCCCAATCGGTTTTAAATTGACAAAGTTTCATACAAACTTTCATCCCCTATTTTATCTCCTTGGGGGTGAAATTAATCAAAATCCTTTCTTAGGGGATGCCTACGTTACATTAGCTATATGCATGCAAAATCTCCGCCCGATCGGTTTAAAATTGACAAACTTTCATACAAACTTTCATCATCTATTTAATCCCTTTAGGGGTGTAATTTATCAAAAATCCTTTCTTGGGGGATGCCTACGTAATAGTAGCTATATTCATGCAAAATCTCAACCTGATCGGTTTAAAATTCACAAAGTTTCATACAAACTTTCATCTCCAATTTTATCCCTTTGGGGGTGGAATTATTCAAAATCCTTTTTTAGCGGGTGCCTACGTCATAACATCTACCTGCGTGCCAAATTTCAGCCCCATCCGTCCAGCGGTTTGAGCTGTGCGTTGATAGATCATACAAACTTTCATCCCGTATTTTATCCCCTTGGGGGTGGAATTAATCAAAATCCTTTCTTAGCGGATGCCTACGTCATAATATCTACCTGCATGCCAAATTTCAGCACCATCCGTCCAGCGGTTTGGGCTCTGCGTTGATAGATCACTATGTCAGTCAGTCAATCAGTCAGTCAGTCACCTTTGAGTTTTATATATATAGATATATATAAAAGTGAAAGGTCACTCATCACCATATCTCAGAAACTATAACACCTACAAACTTGAAATTTGGTAGGTAGGTTTCTTATAGGGTCTAGACGTCCGCTAAGAAAGGATTTTACAAAACTCTACTCCTAAGGGGGTAAAACGGGGGTTGGAAATTTGTAAGAAAGTCCTATGTTTTCAAGTAAGGGACTAGAAAATTAAAATGTGTGCTCTTTAGAGGTTGTGGAGGTGTGTACTTATATTGTATTTCTAGAAATTAACCCCCTCCATAAGGATTGAACGGGAGTCGGATACTTTTATACAACAATAAACATGTCACGCGAACGACATCGTGGGTACATCGATTTGGAACCCAAAAATGTGGTTAGATTTTTTTTGTCTGTCTGTCTGTATGTTTGTGCGCGCATCACATGAAAACTACTGATTCGAATCGAATGCGGTTCTCACATATGTATTTGTCTTCTTTCAACTTAACATCTGGGGTATAACAATTTTGGCATAATTTTTGTATCGGGATAGTTGAAAGCATGAAGAATGACATAGGCTATTTTTTATGCAACAACCAACACGCTACGCGAATGACATCGCGGGTACATCGATTTGGAACCCAAAAATGTGGTTAGATTTTTTTATCTGGCTGTATGTTTGTGCGCGCATCACATGAAAGCTACTGATTCGATTCGAATGCGTTTTTCACAGATGTGTTTGTCTTTTCTCAACTTAACATCTGGTGTATAAGAATTTCTACACCCCCTATTCCTTTAACGGTATAATAAACGAGTTTCAGATTTTGTATGAAAGTATCTCATTGATACATTTAAAAATACCACTGAAATAATACACAATATGCATACATACGTGCTATAATTTAGTTTTGATATTTGAAACTAGATGGCGCTATGAGGTTATTAAAACAAATGACTCACAAATTACTATATCCTACAGATGATTAGGTCCAATGTAGAACTGTCATAGATCAATAGATATTATAAGATATCTATATATATAAAACTCAAAGGTGACTGACTGACTGATTGACTGACTGACATAGTGATCTATCAACGCAGAGCCCAAACCGCTGGACGGATGGTGCTGAAATTTGGCATGCAGGTAGATATTATGACGTAGGCATCCGCTAAGAAAGGATTTTGATTAATTCCACCCCCAAGGGGATAAAATACGGGATGAAAGTTTGTATGATCTATCAACGCACAGCTCAAACCGCTGGACGGATGGGGCTGAAATTTGGCACGCAGGTAGATGTTATGACGTAGGCACCCGCTAAAAAAGGATTTTGAATAATTCCACCCCCAAAGGGATAAAATTGGAGATGAAAGTTTGTATGAAACTTTGTGAATTTTAAACCGATCAGGTTGAGATTTTGCATGAATATAGCTACTATTACGTAGGCATCCCCCAAGAAAGGATTTTTGATAAATTACACCCCTAAAGGGATTAAATAGATGATGAAAGTTTGTATGAAAGTTTGTCAATTTTAAACCGATCGGGCGGAGATTTTGCATGCATATAGCTAATGTAACGTAGGCATCCCCTAAGAAAGGATTTTGATTAATTTCACCCCCAAGGAGATAAAATAGGGGATGAAAGTTTGTATGAAACTTTGTCAATTTAAAACCGATTGGGCTGAGATCTTGCATGCATATAGCTACTATGACGTAGGCATTCCTTAGAAGGGATTTTAATAAATATCATCCCTAAGGGGATCCAATAGGCGATGAAAGTTTGTCAATTTGAAACCGATCGGGCTGAGATTTTGCATGCATATAGCTACTATGGCGTAGGTATCCTCGAATAAAGGATTTTGATTAATTCTACCCCTAAGGCGATAAAATAGGGGATGAAAGTTTGTATGAAACTTTGCCAATATCAAACCGATCGGGCTGAGATTTTGCGTGCATATAGCTGACGTAGTCATTGCTTAAGAAAGGATTTTAATAAATTCCACCCCTAAGGGATAAAATAGGGGATGAAAGTTTGTATGAAACTTTGTGAATTTCTAACCGATCGGGCTGAGATTTTGATTGCATATAGCATGCAAGTTTTAATAGTTTTAAAATAATAATAGTCTAATACCACTCGCGCTTTAATGTGCGGGGTGTGTGGAGCGGTAAGGCGGTAGCACGCTGCTGCTGGCCGACATGACACTGTCGATAGACGCGTAGAATCTTGAAAATTCGAAAATAATTTTTTTTCTATTACGTAGTGGTGTAGTAAGAAATGACTTTTTTAAATTTAACTCCTAAGGATTTAAAATAGGGGTTGAAAATTTGTATGAAATTGGGTGGCAAAAAACTAAAGTTCACGCGGATAAAGTCGCGGGCGGCCGCTAGTTATAGTTATAACCGGTGTTGTATGATTTATTATTATCAAAATTTGTTCACTGGTTGCAGCGTGATTGACTGACAATCATGAAATTTTAAATAAAAAAAAAATTAAAAGTATTTAGGCCAGACTTATTTTACGAAGAATATACCTACAGAATGATTAAAATTAAAATTTTATATGTAAAACTAAATCATTTGTGAATATCCCAATTTCACGCGGGCAAATACGAGAAGGTATTGTAACGAGCGAGACTCCCTGAGTACGCCTCTGTCTGCCTGATAGCGCTAGGTAAGCAACTGATTCCCGGAAGTCTAATAATCGAGATAATTCCTGATCATACGCGCGCTGACAAGACCTTCGAGAAAGTGTTACCGAACGATGTTCTGGAAGCGGTGAACAGCTATATAAGCTGAGATGCGGCGGACAACAGGGAAGTTTAAAGTTTATAGCGAGTAGTCTAAATATTCGAGCGAACTACGAAGTGAAAATAAATAGTGAATATAAATCGAAGTTAATTGTAGTACATAAATTAGTGTGTTATAGTTAGTTTAGTTATTTAGTTATAATTCGTTTAGTTTATTGTGTGTAAATAAATTAGACATTTTCGTTCAGCAGTGATTTTATTTTGAACCCCTAGAACGTAACAATTGGTGTCAGGTGTGGGGTAAATTGAACTGCTGTGTTAATTTAAATTGTGGACTTCATTAGTGAATATTTTGTATGCCAGTTACGAGATCACAGACGAAGAAAATGGATCAGGCGACAATGGAATTTTTCAAGCAAGCCCTTGAAAAAATGAGCTTGAAAATGGATGAGAATACCCAGAAAATGGAAAATAAAATGGAAGAAAACACTAAGAAAATGGAAGAAAACACCCAGAAAATGGAGAATAAAATGGAAGAAAATACTAGAAAGATAATGGATGAGAATACCCAGAAAATGGAGAATAAAATGGAAGAAAACACTAAGAAAATGGGAGATAAATTGACATTGATTGAAAATGAGTTAAAGAATAATTACTCCAAATTGGAAAATGAGATTGGAAGCGTAAAAGACGAAATTGGAAAATTTGAAGACAGGGTTGGAAACATTGAAGGCAGATTGGTTAATATGGAGGAAGAAATGCAAGTAAAATTGGAAGAACAGGTGAAAACCATGGAAGAGCGTTTGAGCAAGAACTTCAGCAAATATTGTTCTGTTAAGCTGGGAGAACGGGGTGAGCCAGGGCGAACAAAGATCAAACCTCCAACTTTTGATGGCAAAACACCCTGGAGTACATATCAGAAACAATTTGAAGCAGCAGCCAACGCCAACTGCTGGGACGATGAAGAGAAAGCAACTGCCTTAATTGTTGCATTAAGAGGAGACGCACTGAATATCCTTCAGACCATTCCTGTAAGTCAACAAGGCGATTATAAGACTCTGACAAGTAGACTGCAAATGAGATATGGTGATGCACATCTCCAACAAGTGTATCACGCACAAATCAAGAGTCGTCATCAGAAGAGCGCAGAAACCTTGCAGGAATTTGAAGCAGACATAGCAAGGTTGGTAAGGCTGGCCTATCCTTCAGCACCGGACAGCTTCCTAGAACAACTTGCTGTCCAGACCTTCGTCGATGGGTTGAGAGACACGGAGACTCAGCAGACGTTGCGGTTGGCACGGCCCAAAACCCTAGATGACGCCCTGGCCCATGCCCTAGAATTTGAAGCTGCTAAACAAGCTTCGCACAGAGGACAGAGCAAAGTGAGACAGCTTGAGGATTTGCCAGTCTGCGACGAAAGAATTGAAGAAGTAGTTCGCCGAGTTCTCCAGGAGAAACGTAATGGTGGACCGAGATGCTGGAACTGCGGCGAAAGAGGACACATTCGGCGTAACTGCAAGAAGCCGGTTAAACCACAACGCCAGGAACAGGAAAACTAAAGCGGGTTGGCAAGAAGGGGCATAAACCGACCCGCCACGACAATGCCCCTGAAGTTGTAATTCAGGCCATCTCTTCAAGTGTTTATGTCGACGGTAAAATTAATGGGAGGACCGTAAAAATGTTAGTCGACACTGGCGCAACCCGAACTATAGTTAAGCCGAGTGTAGTTGAAGGAAATGGAAAAACCTTACCAGCGATGGTTCGTTTACGGACTGCAACTGGAGAAGACGTGCCAACACATGGAAAGAAGAGGATCGTCATCAACATTGGGGACAGGTCTCTCGAACATGAGGTGCTGGTGGCAGATATCATGGAGGAAGTCATCTTGGGAATGGATGTCATTAAGGGTTATGGCTTCCAGATGGATATGAGAAACGATGTTCTGAGGATCGGAAGTCTGGAAATTCCATTCCTGGGATGTGAAGATATCACGACTCGAGTCTTGCTCAGCGAAGATGTTCACCTACGTGGACAGGCGGAAACCATAGTGAAGGGGTATTTAGATAGAGACCTTCGAGATAGCTGTATAAGACTCATCGAACCAGCCAGTGAGAGTAACCTCGGAAAAGGACTGCTAGTCGGAAAAACTTTGGTGAGAGGCGGAAACGAAGTTCCTGTGAGAATGTTGAACACCAATATGTACCCTGTGATCTTGAAGAAAGGTACGATCCTGGGAGAAAGCTGTTCCGTGCTTTGTGTGACAGGAAGCGTTCAGGATGTGAAGAACCCGCTACCAAGAAGCGAGAAGAGTTCGAAGAAATTACTTGAGACATTGGCTTTTTCCTGCACAGAACTTGCACCAGAATATATTAGCAAGGTAAAGAAATTGATTCATGAATACAGTGACGTTTTTGCTATGGACAACACTCAGATGGGTAGGACGAATGTTGTGAAGCATTCTATCAATACCGGAAGTTCAGATCCCATTCGCCAACAACCGCGAAGGCTTCCCATAGCAAAGAGAGAAGAAGCAGAAAATATAATCAAGGACATGCACGAACAAGGAATAATAGAGCAATCTGATAGTCCTTGGTCATCACCTGTGGTTTTGGTGAAGAAGAAAGATGGCAGCACCAGATTTTGTGTCGACTATCGTCGTTTGAACGACGTCACCAAGAAGGATTGCTACCCCATTCCAAGGATTGACGACACTTTGGACACGCTTTCTGGCTCGAAATGGTTCTCCACGCTGGATTTGAAGAGTGGGTATTGGCAGGTGGAATTAGATCCCAAAGACAAAGAGAAAACAGCTTTTACTATTGGGACAGGATTGTGGCAGTTCACAGTAATGCCATTTGGCCTCTGTAACGCACCTGCAACTTTCGAGCGATTAATGGAAACCATTCTTCGAGGATTGTCATGGAAGTCGTGCCTAGTTTATTTGGACGATGTCATAGTATTTGGCCGGACATTTGACGAACACCTGGAAAATTTAAGAGAAGTCCTTGAAAGGCTACGCACTGCAAATTTAAGACTCAGTCCAAAGAAATGCCACCTCTTCAGGAAAGAAGTGAAATATCTAGGACATGTAGTATCTGCAGATGGCATCAGTGCTGACCCAGACAAAGTCAAGGTTGTACGAGAATGGCCAGTACCACAGGACAAGCACCAAGTAAGGAGTTTTCTTGGCTTGTGCACATACTACAGGAAGTTCGTCTTTGGATTTGCTGACATCGCGAAGCCTCTAACAAGACTGACGGAAGATGGAAGGGACTTCAAATGGGATACTGAATGCGAGGATGCTTTCAATCGACTGAAGCAAGCACTAACAACAGCTCCTATATTAAGTTATCCTCAGACCAGTGGAAGGTTTATATTGGACACGGACGCAAGCAACACGGCCATAGGAGGCATATTATCCCAAATTCAGAATGGCCAAGAGAAAGTTATAGAATATTTCAGCAAGGTCCTGTCGAAGCCTGAGCGTAACTATTGTGTTACGAGGAGAGAACTTCTCGCCGCAGTCAAGTCCATGGAACATTTCTATAAATACTTGTACGGTCGCGAATTCCTTCTAAGAACAGATCATGCTGCTCTGAAGTGGCTTCTACAATTCAAGAACCCAGAAGGTCAGGTTGCGAGATGGATAGAAAGGCTGCAGGAATATCATTTTTCTGTGGAACACCGGGCCGGAAAGTCACATGGCAACGCTGACGCATTATCTAGGAGACCTTGTCCTTCCGACTGCAAACACTGCAGCAAAGCAGAAGAGAAGGAATTCTGTTTAAGAACAACCGTAGTGGATCTGGATTGGCTGCCAGAATCCCTGAAGCGAGACCAAGAAGGTGACACCGAACTAAAGATGTTGCTTGACTGGAAGGCAAAAGGGCAGAGACCAAGATGGGAAGAAGTGAGTCACCTGAGTCCTAGGGTCAAGTCCTACTGGGCGCAGTGGGACTCCATCATTTTAGAGGATGGATTGTTGAAGAGGTCCGTCGAGAATGACGAGGGTACTGCAGCTAGGACTCAGCTGATAATTCCCCGGAGTCGGACGACAGAAGTATTGGAGAAACTTCATAATGGAACCTCCGGTGGACACTTCGGCATCAAGAAAACGTTGGAAAAGATCAGAGAACGTTTTTACTGGGTCAACTGCAAAGAAGACGTCAAGAACTGGTGCCGAAAATGTAGACTTTGTGCTTCAACAAATGGCCCAAGAGGAAAACGACGAGCGCCAATGAATCAGTATAACGTAGGCAGTCCTATGGAAAGAGTTGCTATAGACATCGCAGGCCCATTCCCAGAGACCGACGATGGGAACAAGTACATATTGGTGGCGTCGGATTACTTTACCAAATGGGTTGAAGCACATGCCATCCCAAACCAAGAGGCCTCGACAGTGGCAGACGTGCTGATAAAAGAGATGTTTAGTCGGTTTGGAGTGCCACTGGAGCTACATTCTGATCAGGGACGAAATTTCGAGTCTGGCCTATTCCAGAGCATTTGTGAAATACTCGGAGTCAAGAAGACCAGGACAACGCCTCTTCACCCACAGTCAGATGGCCTAGTCGAAAGAATGAATAAAACTGTGGGAAAATATTTGGCTAAAGTGGTCTCTGACCATCAAAGAGACTGGGACCGGTACCTTCATCTGTTCACCATGGCCTATAGATCAGCCGTGCAAGAGTCTACTAGAGAGACACCAGCTTGTGTCATGTTCGGCCGGGAAATAAGATTACCCTGTGACCTAGAGTTTGGATGTAAGCCCGGAACAGAGATAGCTGGTGAGGACTACGTGAGCACATTGAGGGGCAGGCTACACTACATTCATGAGAAAGTCCGACAAAACATACAAGTAGCTAGTGACCAAATGAAGACCCGCTATGACAGCAAAGCTACAGAAGGTGGTTTTAACGCTGGAGATTTGGTCTGGCTGTACAACCCTCAGAAGAAGAGAGGATTATCACCTAAGCTACAGAGGAATTGGGAGGGTCCATACAGAGTGGTAAAGAGGATCAATGATGTAGTGTACCGTATACAAAAACTACCAAGGGGCAAGAGGCGCGTGGTCCATGTAAATCGGTTGGCGAAATACGAGGCGGACTACGACGAACAAGACGAGACCCATCTGAGAAGGACGACCAGCCCAGAGCATGTTGAGATGAGTTTCGACCAGTTTATGGAGAACTATGGTGGAACTGGGAAGGCACGATTCGGAGTTACCACCGAGCAGCAGCAGGACCTCTTCTCTGTGCCTGGGGATTATTCCCTAGCCCATTGTGTCGCCGAAGATCTGCGTATGTCCAGGGGAATAGCATTAGTCTTCAGGAAGAAGTTTGGCCGTGTATCTGAGCTCTCCAGACAACAGCCTTATCCCGGAAAAATTCTAAGTCTCACTGACGGTCATCGTCACCTCTTCTACATGGTGACTAAGAGGTTTTCCGACCACAAGTCCAGCTATAGGAGTATGTGGAATACCCTGCTAAACCTAAGAAACGAACTCACCAGGTTGGAAGTGAAGAAGCTGGCTGTGCCTAAGTTGGGTTGTGGTCAAGATCAACTCAACTGGAGAGTCGTCCGGAACATGCTCGAGGTGCTTTTCCATAAGACAGAAATAGAGATACTCGTGTGCATTTTCAACCCGAGCGGAAACACAATGAAGGAGAAGACTGTGGATTGCTATTTCGAAAAGCAAGGGAGCTGCAGAAAGGGAGATGCCTGTAGGTTCAGACATACCAACCAAGGTGTTCGGGGACCGAACGTCTTAAGGAGGGGGCAGTGTAACGAGCGAGACTCCCTGAGTACGCCTCTGTCTGCCTGATAGCGCTAGGTAAGCAACTGATTCCCGGAAGTCTAATAATCGAGATAATTCCTGATCATACGCGCGCTGACAAGACCTTCGAGAAAGTGTTACCGAACGATGTTCTGGAAGCGGTGAACAGCTATATAAGCTGAGATGCGGCGGACAACAGGGAAGTTTAAAGTTTATAGCGAGTAGTCTAAATATTCGAGCGAACTACGAAGTGAAAATAAATAGTGAATATAAATCGAAGTTAATTGTAGTACATAAATTAGTGTGTTATAGTTAGTTTAGTTATTTAGTTATAATTCGTTTAGTTTATTGTGTGTAAATAAATTAGACATTTTCGTTCAGCAGTGATTTTATTTTGAACCCCTAGAACGTAACAGTATTATAAGACAGATTTAAAATATCTAGAAGACAAGCTTCCTCGCCTTAATTTTACCTGCGTTATAGTGTACCTGCTTAAGGAATGTAATTAATAGTGTAAGGCAGATGGAGTATTAATACCAAATGAAATCGAATGTAAATAATAAAAAGCTATTATTTTTTATTCTGACGAATGAGTTTTACAGATAATGATCTTTAAATCGTTATCACACCTCAAAAAAACGTTTATGGAAAGTTTAATTTGTAAAATATAGTACTATGTAGAAAGTGAAAGAGTTGTCTAGGCAACACTTAATGTATATCTAATGTTTTTTCAAGCTTAGTTGATATTAGGGCGATACCGTAAGGCAATGATTCTAAAAGAAAAAACCATGGGCGTACCACATATTCTTTATTTATTTTTATTATACATTAAATTTTAACAGTCAACGCTATTACAACAAACGCGTCAAAGTTTTTAACGGATCACCTGTTGCAATTAGGGCTGGGATATAGATAATAAATTAATAGAATTATTTGGGTATTATTTGTGATAGTGATTCTCTGTCTTGAATATATTTTAAGCTGATTTTTACTAGTTCGACGCGTCTACAGACAGTACAGACACCTGCAATTCCCATTATTAAAACCACCTGTAATAAAGCAACTATGTGCTATTATATTACATACCTACATATTTTTTGGGTACCGAATTCCTAACTATGGTCAGATCATTACGATCGACCCCCAGCTGGGCTACCGAACTCAAACCCTCTCCGTTAATCCTATGTCCGAATTCCTAACTGCATACAAATATTATTTAATTCTGAATTTAATAAATCTAAAAAAGTCTTCAAAATTTTAAAAACGAAATGTGTTTTGGAAAATTTTACATTATTTTTTTTTGTACGATTTATTAATTACTTAATTAGATTTTACTCGTAAAAGTATAGCGCGTGAAAATCTTAAAGTGAAGATAAACGGTTTTAAGTATTTTTTTTCTAACTTCGTGTGATTAATAAAATTAAAAACAGTTCAAAATTGCAATTATATTTTTATTTTTGGAATTTTTTTTCTATCTTCGTTTAATTAATAAAATTAAAGAAATTTCAAAATTTCAAATATATATTTATTTTTGTTAATTTGATAAAATATCTACATACATGTCAAAATATATATAAAAAAAATGGTTGAAATAAATATATACATAAATAAATTAATTTTAAATTAAAAATTATTAAATTTATACGAAATACATTTGATACGTTTCAAGTATTTCTTTTCTTCAATTCGATTAAGAAAATCTAAAGTAGTCGCCAAGAACAGGTAAAAAATGTTTAGTTAGGAATTCGGACATAGGATTACCGAATTACTTACTAATCCCCAAATGTTATGACCACTGTTAGGAATTCGTATATCCCGTATTTTTTAATATCCAAACTTACCTTTCTTAGCAAATGTGTTTCATTAGGTTCTTCACATAAAAATTTTGTGATTTTGCTTTCTGAAAATGTTTTGGATTTCTTAGCTTTATTATCGTTCTTCGCAGAGAATGTGGCTTTTAGCATTGAGTAAATCAACCTGAGTGATAAAGATTTCAATGTTATTGCCTTTTCAGAAAAATAAGCAATTAATTTGTTTTTAGAATATTTTCTTTTGCATTGCATCACGTTACAAAGCAATTATATTGCTTATTATATGCAGCCTTTGATCCTACTTATTCTAATTTTTAATACATCAAAACATCTATCAGTCGTTAAATTCAACTCATGTCACATGTGACGCTTAGGTACTCACTTTCTCCCTAAGCACATATAGCATGACGTTAATGAGAACGAGATTTTGTCAAATAGACAATTGAAACATCAAACTCTAAGTCACTTTTTTTGTGTCTTATATTTTTATCTCTCAACGAATTTTTGAATTTTTTTAGGTATACAAACAAAATTATATTAAATGACATTTAGGAGAAATCTAAAAAATGTCACATCCAGCAGGACTCGAACCTGCAACCTACAGCTTTACGCGCTAACACTCTAACAACTAAGCTATGAATGCTTAGCCATCAAAACGTCTATCAGCCGTTAAATTTAACTCATTTCAAATTCGGGAAGATTTAACAATTGATTTTACAGCGGATTACTTAATCCAAGAGAAATATTTGTGATTCTTGTTGATGAATTAAATGTTTACAGTAGGTACTGTATGTATATTACATAATATGATGTCAATGATCCCATATAAAATATTCTGGCAAGTCAAATTTGTAAAAAAGTAAATTATGTAGAAAGTGGAAGTGTTGTCTAGACCCACACTTAATGTGTATTAAATGTTTGAGAAAAATATATAAATAAAATAAAAAAAATCTATGGGAGCACTATTTTTTTTAATTATTTTGTTATTTATCTGTTTTTAATAGTTTTACTAACGTAGTCAATGATATTACAACAAATGCGTCAAAGGATTTAATTTTTATCGATTGGTAATTAGTGCGGGGCCATAATTTTAAACTATTAGATATATATGTAAACAAATCGTTTTGGGGCAGGTAGAATACAATAATTAACATTAGAATACTGATATATAGGCATTTTACATATTGTCGATATTTAAACATTTTCATTTTAAGTCAATCAGTTACGCAGGAATGTTGAAATTGATATCAATTATTCTAATTTTTAATATTCCTACTCACAATTTTCATGTATTCAATACTACTTCTTACGATTTGTTACAAAATGATATAAATCATATTCTGTCTGTACTAATTAATGAAGATGAAGTGGTTTTGGTTGTTAATGCAAATTTTAAGGTTAATCTTTCTTCTTATCGGTACAGCACAAATAAAAATCAAATAAGATTAATTAATCAACCAAACGTATTTCTGTTAGAACTTGAGGATGATTTAACAGAGGTGATTGAAAATTTATTTTACAGTGGATTACTAAATCCAAGAGGAAAATTTGTAATTCTTATTGATGAGTTAAATAAAAAAATATTTACGATACTCAATGGTTATTTTATATATAAAGTGATAGTTATTATTAAAAAGGATTTATCAAAAATTTTTACATACACAGTTGGAAGTACAGGTATATTTAAGATTAAACCTATAAAAATACTATCCAAGAAATCATTTGAATTAATAAAAATGAAAGTTCTTACTAAAATTAAAGTATTATGGATTCCTGTAGCACCGGTTATAATAAACCCAAAAGAAGGAATTATTACAGAAGTTGTTAATATAATTATGTCCACTTTTAATGTAAAAATTTCCTACTGTCAAAACTCGATTTTTTTTGGTGCAATATCTAAAAACGGAACACCTACAGGTTTCTTTTTAGACATGAAACAAAAAAAAATAGATTTATCTGTCATTCCTTTCACTCAATTCTCAATGGTGGAATCCTTATATTATGATCTAACTAGTGTAATATTAAATGACCAGGTAGAATTTGTTACAGCTACTTTACTCGATATTGATTATTGGAAAATATTTTATAAAGAATTTTCCACTACAGTTTGGATTTGTTTTATTATTTCTATGGCAGTATCTTACGGATTTATGCATTTATCGCATATTGATAACCAAAATGACCAACATTTTCATTACCTTATCCGCATGTTATTAGAAGGTTCAGCGCCTATCCCTCTTCAACGAACATCTAATAAGATACTATATGCAAGTTTTATATGGTTTGGATTCATTTTAACAACGGTTTATAAAAGTAACCAGTTTTATTTTTTAACTCTAGATCAATCTTACCAACGTATAGAAACCGATGTAGATGTGATGAATTATAAAGTAAAAGGGGCTTTACCTAAAACTACAATGATGTACTTTCCAATCTCTACAAATCCATTTCCAAAATATTTGGCCAAAAACGATCCGATATATTGTTCCGACAATACTGATTGCCTTGATATTGTGGCTTTTGAGAAAAAAAGAATTGGAGTTGATTCATTAGGACAAATAAAATATCATATTGCACAACGGTACAAGGACAATGAAGGAAAATCGTTGCTTCAAGTGATTAAAATGAAAAAATACTTAGCTCCTGGTACTGCTCCCAGTAGACTAGTTTTTCGAAAAGGACATCCAATGTTTGAAAGGTTTGACCAAAAATTACGGAATGTTTCGGAAAGTGGAATTGTTGATCAAATTCGAAAAAAATTTCTTTGGAAATATGATAAAGCTATGGCACTTGCAAAACCATTAAAAAGTTTCTCAATTAAACTAACACTTAATCATTTACAATCTGTATTTTACGTTTATATTTGTTGTACGTTTATTTGTTTTTTAGTATTTATTTTAGAATTGTACTTCTTTAGCAACCCACAAAATTTCATATAAGAATTTGTAGATAAAAGCATCAGTATCTGGACTATAAATGTTGTTACTTTATCATAGACTAGCTGAACTCGGCGCGCGTTGCTACGCCAATAACTAAAATAAATTTAAGAAAAATAAAAGAGGAGAAGAGATAGAGAAGAAAAGAAAGTTTATAGTTTTGTTTTACTTATCGCACCAAAAATATATTTTTCAAACTTATATTTATACGAATTCGTATAGATATCTATTAATTACTATTGAATTTGATACATGGAAGCGCCATCTGGTGGTAACTTTAATTAATACATATATCATATTCATCTTACCCATTAAAAATACATCATCATACCGATTTTCATGACAATCGGTTGAACGGGGCAGAAGTTGCTACTACCTGGTGGCAAGTGGCATCAGTGAACATATCATACAAACCTTCTCCGTAGAAAAATACATATACATACCAATTTTCATGACAATCGGTTAAACGGGGCAGAAGTTGCTACTCTGCAGCGCCACCTAGTGGCGATTGGCATTAATGAGCATATCATACAAACCTTCTCCGTGGAAAAATACATGTACATACCAATTTTCATGACAATCGGTTGAACGGGACAGAAGTTGCTACTCTGCAGCGCCACCTGGTGGTGAGTGGCATCATCGAACGGGATAAAAAGTATCCTATGTCCATCTCCTGGCTCTAAGCTACCTCACTACCAATTTTCAGCCAAATCTGTTCTGCCGTTCTTGAGTTATAAGTGGTGTAACTAACACGACTTTCTTTTATATATATAGAAGATTATTACATTGTGAATGAACATGTTACTATTATCTTAATTTAGTTATTAATCCTTTAACCTTATTTTGTTCATAACTATAATAAAAAATTTCAATGAGCTTTGGACAAATCGCTGTAGTACAGGTATGTTACCAAAAAAATAGGGACAGCACTGATTAACTTTCGTCCAAAACAGCACCGCAGCCACTGACCAATTTCTGATCTTTTGTCTTTGTATTAATTATCTGATAAAAACCTACCTTATTCTAATCAGATTTCTCATAAGAGACCTTCTGTTGATAATGTAAAAATTAATGCAAACCATTATATTAGTAGTGGTTAGGATTTAACTCATGTAATTTCACAGGATGATAATTTAACTTATATTGTAATGTTACTAGTTTTCAACAAATTCCAAAATTTTTATGCACTCCTGGTCAAAATAATAAAAATAATAAGCGGCCAAGTGCGAGTCGGACTCGCCCATGAAGGGTTCCGTAACTTTAATCGATGTTAAAAAAAACGACTAACTAGATCTTGGCCAAACAAATTTTTGGTGGAAGTTTACATGGTAATGTACATCATATGCATTTTTATTTTAGTTTTAAAATTCTCTTCTTCCAGAAGATACAAGGGGGGCACACATACTACCATTTTGGAAGTATCTCTCGCGCAAACTATTCAATATAGAAAAAAATAATATTACAAATAGTCCACCGCGCACAACCCTTTTTTCGAAATGATTAATACATTCTTGAAACTTTGTGTATAGCTTCCTATTGACGAGTCCAACAAAGGTTGAAATTATCTAAATTTAAAACTGCTGCTTTTTCGAGCTAGAAATAAACGAAATTTTTAAGCTGTCGGACAGCAAAAACGCAGCAATAAATTTGTCGGACAATGTGAGCATTTGATTTAATACTTAATTATATACAAATTGTGTAAAAATTAATTATATATTATAACATATACAGGGTGTCCCAGAATTAACTACGGAAACTTCGTATACGTATTCCTTGATGACAAATAAGTAGGGTCTTTCCTATAAAAAAAATTTTTTTAGAGACTCCTGTCAGAGTTATAACCCGTTAAAGAGGGGTGGTAAAATACGGTTTTAATTTAATATCTTCTGATTGGTCCAAGATAAAAAATTAAAAATTATATATTATCTCTGCGAAAGTCGGATCGTAAGTGAATGCTATTCATATCTTCCTGCATCTTCGGGTGTTTTCGAGGTTGGTTTGAATATGCTAGCCAATCAGAAACCGTAATTTCAAACAAAACGAAAGTTCGAGAAGCTTCTTATGCAAGGTTGCCAGTTTACAACGCTGTACATTGAATGTAATTCTGGTTGCATAGTTGTTAGATCCATATTCTAATTTAAAAGTAAAAACTGAAAGATAGCGGCTTTTTGAAATGCTACAATAGGAACATCACAGGCAGGAATGTAAATATCTACACAGACTACTAAGCACTACTGACCTTGAATAGACCACGTATCACTTCAAGTTTAGTACTAGAGTATCACCAAACTCTAACTGAGGCGAGCCAGAATAACGTGGTCACTCTGAGATGAATCAAAGGACATGGGAACTCTAAAGGCAACCGCATTGCGGACAATTTAGCAAGGAGGGCTGCGGGCTACAAATATGTTAGTCCTCGCCCATCTACCAAGCTAACAATATCCGCTATCGTGGACCCTATCAAACATCACTCTCACCAAAGCTAGTACTTACACCAGCCCAAGTCAAGGAGATCCCCTCGGGAACCTCATCACCTATTTTAAATCTCTATGCCTGATGACAGCCTGAGGTGTGGATATCCCTACACACGGGAGGATGCACAATGGCCCATATGTGGCATCAGTGCTGACAGAGCACTTGCTTGCCCCTCCCCAAATTTCCAGATCCAGATCCAACCCTTGTGTCGCTTTAAGTGTATAATGTCACCTCCTTCATTAAATAATAAGCAGTGTCCTGTGTATAATGTTCTGTCAGGTTAAGTTAAGATACCTACAAATTTTGCTCGGAATCTTAGCAATAAAATTCATACCTACTACTCGATTGTAACACTTTCCGTGATTGTATTTTAAAAATAAAATACTTTTATTTTTAGGTCTTATAAAAACATATTTTCTGTATAACGATAAATAATTAATAGAATTGTTTTGAGTATTATTTGTGATAGTGATTCTCTGTCTTAAATATATTTTAAGCTGATTTTTAACTTCCCGCAAAAAAAATATTTTTTTTTAAATCGAGAAATTATTGGTTTTACTCCGTTTTTCGAAAATCGATTTTTTATCGGATCTCAACGTTTTGAGGTCTTTCTCCATAATTCTTGAGTCTTAAGTGCGTCGTCCCAAATAGATATTCCATAAGTGAGCACTGATGTGACTACTGATGATAACAGTAGAAAAATTTCAAAGTGTTATTTTTTTAATAACTTAGAGATTTTTCGACTTATCGATTTTGCACTTCAAATAACATTTTTAGGTCTCAAAAAACTGCGTCGAATGCCGTCTTGAACATTAAAATCGAATAACGCGTTAAAAAGTTATGGCTTTTTAAACATTTCAAAAAAAGTCAAAAACGTCCAAATACGTTACTATAGCTTTGCGCTTAAAACTAGCGAAAAGTTGCAAACGTCTTTTTGAATTTTTTTAATCATTTTTTTATTTATTTGTTTTTAATAGGTTTACTAACGTAGTCAATGATATTAGAACAAACGCGTCGAACGTTTTAAAACCTTAACTAAACTTAAGAGCAAGAACGTGAGGTTTTACAGACTGCAGATAGTGATGGATTGCATTAATGTTGGCATTTGTAAATGTTAATATGTAGTCTGTTTTGCGTTTTGGCTTCCGGGAAAATTTGGCTGAACTAGTATAGTGGTTGGTTTACTACTAGACTGATCGATAGCTAGGTATGTTATTTCTATCATGACTTCCCCGATATTGTCCCCCGCGGAGATCCCAATGGGGAACTATTTTACTTCCGGAACATGTAACCTCTGGAGAACCAATCATGGTATTTTTGAAGTAAAACTTCTTTAGGCGCGACTAGGGGTAACTCAGTAATTCTAGCGGACGTGACGTCATTCTAATGTAACGGAAATAAAACCTGATACAAAATACCTAACACGATTCCGCCTACTATATTAAATAAAATTTAAATCTGTAATTGTATGAATTGACAGCTTGTCAACCAAAATACATTGGTGGTGAATAGTTTAAATTTGTGTTTGTTTTAAATATGAATAATAAAGTGGATTTATTAATGAAGAAAGTGATGAAAAAATATTGAATAAAAATGAGTGAGTAGGTACTCTATATGCATACATTTTATTTTTGGTGTGTAATTACACTATTTATACCTAATTATTTATACCTAGCTATTTTCGTTTTATAGACTTAAAGAGCTAACAAGAAGAAGAAATTGTGAACGTCAAAGGGCATATTATCAGCGCCAGATAGATTTGAAGAAAAATGAAAATGAAAATAAGACGAGACAGCGACATTCATTACGATTTGATTAAGTAAGTTTATATAACATACATACATATTATGATAGTAAATAATTGTTTATAGGGAAGATTTACGTTAAGTAAAGAAGGATGTTGCACGTTTTTGTTGTTCATAAAATAATAATATTTGAAATGTTTTAACACTTGCTTATACTTATTTTAGTTTTGGTTAGGTAGCTATAAAGTTCATAAAACCACTAGTCAGGATGGCTGATCTTTTACCAGCAATAACAGATCCTTCGTAGAACTGAAGAAAACAAACTCAACTCAGGATTTTAAATTTTATGGAATATGCTATAAAATGCTACAAAATGAAATGGTTATCTAACTATCGAAGGCTCTTGTGTTGTGTTGTATTACAATAAGGTAGATACAGCTACAAAATCACACATTCTAAACGTAATGTGTGTATATTTTTAATATTGTTTACCTATTATTGAAGTAAAACTTCTTTAGGCGCGACTAGGGGTAACTCAGATTTATTTTCTAACGGAAGTAATTGTAACGGTGTGATTTCAGCTATGGGAGGAGCTTAAATTTTCAAAATTTTCAAAGTTTATTCATAAAATTTTCAAAATTTTTAAACGGTTTCAAATACATTAATGGTATTTAGAGAGTAAAATCTATGTTTCACATTTTAGTTATCATAAACCTATTATTTCATATATAAAAAATAATGATAACTTTCAAATTCCTATTTCTAATGAATAATATAAATATAACATTATATCATTTTTTGTAAAGTATATAGACAATAAATATAATTGAATTGTAATTAAATATTTATTTTTCGATACGTACGTCAAAAAGTTTTACTTCAATCGAGCGTAAAGGTTACACGCACACTCTTTTTTTTTAAATGATGTGAGAAGGAAAGAGGAAATGGGTTTAAGAGAAAGGAGGGGATTGGAGGGGGACGCAAATGTGAGAAGGAAAGGGAAAGAACCGACTTACAACTTAAATGGAGAAACATGTTTAGAACATTTTACCTCATCTTAAAGAGTTGCAGGGTGGTACCTTCTCGTGTATTTAAAATCAATATAAACAAGAATAGAAACAGAAGTTATACAAAAAAAAATTCAAGAAAAGAGAAAATATAATAGGAAAACATTGGAAAAGAAGATAAAGAAAAATAAAAGAAAATTAGGAAATAAGATAAGGAATATCTGAAGATTTTGAAAGAAAATATAGAAAAATTAAACTATGTCACGGGCTAAATTCTCGTAAGTGATAAATATTTTAATTTGTAAACATAAGTGTCTTCCTACCTTAAAATTTCCCATTATTAAAGGTTTACTTGGGTCGGGAACCGGTTGATCTGGTTCGGTAATAGATAATCGTCAACTTATAAATATATTCTGGCCATAAATTATTCCTAATGTTGCTAATATTGTTTTGGAAGTAAATTTCATGTAGCTGTTTATTTTTTTTTTAAATTACTGTCATCTTTCACTTTCATCTGACTGAAGTACTATCTCTTTCTTTTTGTCGATAACTATTGATATTGCGGTTCTACAGCCAGCTGTTTCGTGGAATAGTTACTTGCGTAATAAGATTTAAAATAAACGAGGAAATTAAGTAATGTTGAGATTTTTGATGATATCTTGATTAATAATAAGATTAGTCGTATCAAACGACCACTGTTTGTTAGTAAATTGGTAGCTGAAGATCCTACGGGTATTGTCCTTATAGTAGTAGAAGCCATTTATTTTGAGGTGTGTCAATCTCATGAATTGTGAAACGTAGAAACTTCCTTTTGACTGTCAACCTTAGTCTCGATCAGATGCTTGTGAAGATTTTCTGGGTTTAAGTGGTAATCTCTGTTCATCGGAGACAATTAATTTTGGATTTACGAAATTAAACCTCAGTTTTTCCTATCGAATAGTATTGGAGTGAGATTTTCCGTTATTTTGGTGGATTCGTTGGGAAAATTCCTCGTGAAGGGATATTTAGGAAATCTTCTGTGGTGAGTAAAACGTTATTTATTCATGTGGTTGTTCGATTCTTATGGTTCTTTCGTTCCCCATGAAGTGTAGGTAGCCCATAGAGCAGACAGTAGGGAAAATTGGTAATTTAAAACCGTTCAGACAGCAAATCGTGGTCAGAATTCCCCATTATTGCAGTTAGCAACGAGGAAATTGTTTTACCCGTTTACCAGCTAGGGGTGTCACGAGTTTAATGAAAGAAACCCTATCTTAATAGGTGAGTTACGATATTTTATTTTTATAAGATTAATAACGCCATATGGTCGCAATTTTAGTTGTAATATCTTTATTTTACTTGTATTTCTTTGTGTCTTGTATGTAGGTTTATTTATGTGAAACTAGAATCCTTTTAGTTTTTTTTTACTATTATAAATTAATTTTATGTTAAATCTTGATTTAATTTATTGTTATAATTTTGTCGTGACTAGCAAGTCAAATTTAAGTTGTTAAGTACATTTAAATCATTATTTTTGATCATTAATTGTAAATTCAGAGAAGTCAGCTTCTAAATATTGTATTATTCATTTAAATTCATTTTTATTCTTTCATTGTTGTGCAAAAATAAGCTAATGTGTTTAAATTGTATTAAAGTCAGTAAAGTCAATTAATTCGAGGAGTCATTTAAATTTGTTTGAGCTATTATTAATTCCAAATTACGATTTTAGGGTCCTAGTTATAGGCTGAAATCCTAGATACAGGTGTAAATCAGAGATACGGGTGTAAATCCTAGTTAAGGGTTTAAGTCCTAGTTATTGGTTGATATTTGATTGCTGACCTGATACTTAGTCGAGCTTAAGTTATTTGAGATTGGTGCAAGCCTATTGGTTCTGAGAACAGGCTTGAATTTGGTACCGGCCTAAGTATTGGAGAAGCCTAGGACGACGAGGAATTGTATCTAGATTATCAGATAAGCTAATTAGATTTAAGGCGCAACTATAGTTTTAGTTAGCATCTATTTTTCTTGTCTTTTTTTTGTATTGAGTGTGATCACACAGATTGGTTAATTTTCCTTTCAATATTATTCATATATTCTTTTTTTTTTATATAAATATCAATAGCGTTGTCAAGCACGAGGCTTGACAGTTTTGTAATTCTTAATATTTTTATTAAAGAAGGGTCTAGTTGAGATTTTGTTTTATTTAGCTCACTTTATCGTCGTTTTCTTTTATTGGTTAATTCAATTAGAACTGTTTAATATTCAAAATTTATTTAATTATCTCCAGTGGGTGAAGTAGTGCCTGGAACATCAGGGGTTTCCGATTTTAACCGTACAAATCGGTGGCGCACTCACTTTATTTTGGTACTTACCCTCTACGGCTGAGCTGGGCACAATTTGCCAGTAGAGAAACCACTACCGATCTCAGCTGGAGTTGGATTTAAATTGGAATAAATTGATTAACCTTTTTATTAATTTTTCAAAATTTGATTTTGTTTTATTTTCATTAAAAATGCGTGGCAACTAGATATCAAAAATGTTAAAACAGAATTTAAGGAGGTCCTTTCGCCGCCAATGTTAAATAAAAAATATTAGATTATGAATAAATTTAATTTTTTTCTAATAGTTAAAGACCTTATTTATCGAATAGTGAAGTTTTAATCATACCTTACCGTGCAAATTTTTGAAAAAAAAAAGTTTTAAAATGTTAGTATTTTTTGTACAGACTCTTATGAGAAAGTAAGTCTTTAACGATATTTTTCGAATTATACTATCAGTCACCGATTAGATGGAATAAAGAAAAACTGAAAATTAGATTTTTGAAATATTCAGGTTCCTTTTTTTGCAATAAAATATATCAGTCACCGAGCAATTTACTGAGAAATTAATAATTAAAAATCACAAAAGAATCTCAAGTAACTTACATTAAAATGGAGTTAAAACATTTGGCAACGTTGCGTAGCGCGCGAACTAATTCCTTCAATGTAAACTTTTCTTTTTTTGCACTTAGAACATTATCACACCATTGTTTACGTTTAAGACTCACAAATTTACAAGCATCCTTGCCACGATACATTCGAATATTATGATTAAGCATTTTTATTCAATTTACTCATTCACCACATTGACAGCTAAAGCTTAAACGTGGTTAAGGTTAGGATTGTGTGGATGCAAATATGAACAACCGTGGGACAGCGTTGTCAAATCACAGACAGGTTATTAACAGCTAATTTACAAGAGTCAAATTAACTTCTGTATTTAACTATTTTTTTTTTTTTAATTTTCAAAATTTCAATTATCAATGCCTCATATACTATTTATTTTTTAATTTTAGGAATTTTTATGGGTTTTTTATTTTAATTTATCGAGTATTGACTACAACAGTTGTTTTGACTAATTTGCAGCGAAAGGACCTCCTTAATAATAAAACAAAAATTATTTTTAAACAAGAAACTGTTAAAATACAACAAGAAGTAGACCAGGTGAAAGATGTATTAAACAAGAATAAAATATTTAATTGAGAAAATTTTAGAACAAGAATAAAAAAGATAGAATCGATATAAAACTAAAATATATCATATATTAAACTAAATTATACGATGGTAATGATAATAAAATGAAATATAAAACTAAATCCAATACCAACAAACAAGTAACCTACAACAAAAATATAAACGTAAAATAAATAGATTGTAGTGTTTAATTGAGAAACGTAATGATTTTGTAATTGACAAAACTTTATTTCTTATCCAAGTATATTCTTTTTAAGTCGATCTACAATTCCACTTTCTATAAAAATCCGTAATTTCTTGTCAAACCTTGATTTAATTTTTGATTAAATAAATTCGATTACCAAGCTAACAATGTCCGCTATCGTGTACCTTATCAAAGAGCACTCACACCAAAACTTTATACATTGCTGGGATTAAACAACGAACTGTAGACTGGCCAGAGAGTTATTACCTCATGCTGTCGAGGAAACAGCAAAAAAAATAAGGCATTGACCGGAAAAAATCTCCGAACAGCTGTGGAAACCTTAACAGGTCACTGCCAATTGCGACATCTCTTTAGGATTAGATTAGCAGAATCGCCGCTGTGCAGAGGTTGCGAACAAGAATCGATGTATGACTGCTCTGTTTTTTCTGAAATGAGAAGATCCGTGTTGGGCGAGTACTGGAGCCGATATCAGGGAGAGTACCTTCAGAAACCTCATGATCTATTTTAAATCTCTATGCCCGATGAGATGACAGCCTGAGGTGTGGATATCCCTACACACGGGAGGATGTACAATGGGTCATATGTGGCCTCAGTGCTGGCAGAGCACTTGCTCGCCTCTCCCCAAATTTCCAGATCCAGATGTATGGTGAATTTAATGTGGTCGACTACAAATTCAACATTACAACTTAATTGATATTCGGGGAGTTTTAAATATGGTATATCATGAATTTGCGCCCATATCTATCAAAGTCAAGCTATCCAACAGTTATACTCGGTAAGAGCCACATAGACTTGTCCTTTAGAAAATACTTTATTTTCCAAGGACTGCTTGCTTTGTACTTGCTAGGGATAAAATAAAAATTAAAAAAAAAATGAAACGCAATCAAAAAGAAAAATGCAGTAAATAGTAAAAAATAAAATCTTTATTTCTTAAAAAATAATGTAGGCAATTAGGCACCCAATTTCAATTTCTTTGAAGTCGGTGCCAATCGCAAATTACTCGCTAGCTTAATTGTAGCCACTAAATCTAGATTTTGAATGTGAAATACTCACAATGATAAAAACTTTAAAAAGTCAAAATTAGGTGCCTAGTGGCCTACAACTTAAAAAAAAGTTTTGTTTAAATTTTTAATTATAACTTTTTTTTTACATAAGATATATACATTACTACATAGAAAAGGAAGCTAATGTTCTACTCTATACCTACTCTAAAATGTTTAAGGTCCAATTTATGAAATCAATTGATATTTGAAATCTAATGTTTACAATTAATTTTGATAGGCACCGACTTCAAAGAAGTCAAAATTAGGTGCCTAGTGGCTTACAATATCAAAAAAAGTTTTGGTTAAATTTTTTATTAACTATTTTTCTTGTACATAAGATATATACATTACTACATAGAAAAGGAAGCTTATGTTCTACTCTATACCTACTCTAAAATGTTGACCATATTACAAAAAATTGTAGTTGGTTTTCCTGTTAAAAAACATTAAAATTGCATAAATTAACATGAAATTTATGCATTTTTCCCATTATCCTCACTAAGCACATAATACTTATTATGTAAACAATCAGTAATTTTATTTCCATTCGTAAAATCAGTAGGTATTTATTTGACCTACAATAATTTCTAAGTGAACATTTAGTGTTTTAACCAGTTATGTCATTTAGTTTAGTCCAGGGTTTAGTCAAATAAAGTAAATGTAATTATTCTCTACAGGTCAGGATTTTGGGATACAAATATAAAATTATGTCCATAGTATCAGAATAAAATATCGACGTCATTATTTGAAGAATGTATTTAACATAAAAGGAACTGAAATTAAAAATTGACTTTTTAAAAATTTCTTAATTAGAAATTTTGTTGAAAGTTAAAAAAAAACTGTATATTTAAGATTTTTTTATTGAAACAGCTATGAGGACTTTAACACAATTTATTGTAATGTAACAGATTCACAAGAACTGCTGGAAAACGTCTAAACATTTTTACAATGTTAATGAAATACTCAAAACCCCCTTGATTGCTAATTTATCCCTTTACATAGTAAAAACGAATATTCTAGTAGTTTCGAGAAACATGATCTAACCTAATTGCTACATACTAGAGGAACCTAAAATATTGTGACTAAAACATAACTTAAAAACAATCTTTTAACTGAAAGTCCTTTCCCTAATCGGTTATCCCGTTACATTGCTCCATCAGATTCATTCCTCCCGGAATGCTATTTCCTAGGATCCCGCACACACCCTGAGCCAGCCAAACCATCTTCTTGGAGCTGCTGCATATTCTCACTCCGGTTTTCCTAGAAAGGCACCAACTGATCATGATGGACCACAATGGGGAATTTTCACTATCCAATAAATAAAATCGTAAATCTTGTTCGTGATGGTGTATGGACCTTCCCAGTTCTTCTATAATTGGGGACAAATGCCTCGACACCGTCGAGGGTTATAGAGCCAAGCTAAATCTCCAACTTGGTAACTCATTTCCATTATGCGCGTGTTTTAGTACCTCTTCCTACGATCACTAGATAATTGAAGTTTCCCACGCACCAGTTTGTGTATATTCTCCATTTGATACTGAAGATCGGTGACATATTCTTTACGGACCACTTCTTCACCAGGTCTACAACCAAACACCAAGTGAGATGGTAGTCTCATTTCTCTACCGAACAGGACCTTCGCAGGCATTTGGCCTGTTGATTCATTAATGGTCGATCGAATTGCCATAAGGAATAGTGGAATATGTCGATCCCAATCCCTCTGACCCTCTGACACCACTTTTGACAAAGAGTTGGTTATACTCCGATTCATTCCATCAGACTGAGGGTGCATCGCTGTGATTCTAGTTTAGTGGATGCCCAATCTTTGGCAAACTTCTTGTACACGAAATATAACGAACTTCGGCGTTGTAATACCGAAATTCGTCGAAGATGTCGTTATGAGCCGAACGGATAACGAGCCATGCGTCCCCCTGTAATGACACCTAATTTTGTATTTAAAATTGCACATACATATTTATGGCTAATGTTATTATTCTTTCTATTATTATTACCATTGTATAATTATTGACTTGAACACCGCTTCGGGTAATTGTATGACTATATACAATCTATAAAATAAAGAAAGTTATTAAATAATCACAATTTATAAAAAAAAAACTTTTTATAGTAGATTTTTTTACTGGTGATGGTCACATCACTATTATATAAATTATTTTGTAATTTCTTGAAATTGTGTCAAAATCTCTATGTATATGGCTAAACATACTTGAAATATGCATTGTCATCCAGTTCTAACCTATCCTGAATGTTTCAGAGCTCTAGGTGGTCGGGAAAAAGGTTTAAATTAGGTTACAAAATTCTATCTGGAATGTCAAAGAAAAAGACAAAGAGACAAAGAACACGCGAAAATAAAAAACTTTAAAACAGATTATTATTATTATTGTTATTGCCACTATCACTACTATTGCACATTACTAAATCGTGCATCAGCTTATATTTAAGATACAAAAAAGATTAATATTTAATTAAATATGAAATAAAACAATAAAAAAAAACGATGTAATAAAAGTTTCACTTTAAAAAGATAAACAGTCTTCTTCTTTTAGTGTTTGTAGGAGTTGTGTTGCAGTGTAACACACGTGGTGCAATGTGGGGTTGGGAGATTGACAAACAAAAAATTATTAAAATGACATTAAGGAGAAATTAAAAAAATGTCACATCCAATGGGACTCGAACCCACCATCACTTGACTGCCTTATACGCAGGCATGCTTTAACCACGTGTTTGTAGGATTTGTGTTGCAGTGTAACACACGTGGTGCAATGTGGGGAAAAAATGTCACATCCAGTGGGACTCGAACCCACCATGATGTGCTTAAGGAGGAAGTGAGTGAATGTCATATCTGACGGGATTTGAGTTCATTATAACGTTTCGCTTCCTAACCACTTGAGCATCCAATAGCTTACGTGGTTAAAGCATGCCTGCGTATAAGGCAGTGATGGTGGGTTGGAGTCCACTGGATGTGACATTTTTTCAATTTCTCCTTAATGTCATTTTAATAATTTTTTGTTTGTATAATTTCTAAATTTCAAAAATTTCAAACATTTCAAAAATCCGTTGAGAGTTATCTCAAAAATAATAGTTTACTAAAAATCAATGGTTCCGGTCTCCTAACCGAATAAAAATATAAGACAGGGCACAAATAAAGTGACTTAGAGTTTGATGTTTCAATTGTCGATTTGACAAATCTTCTCTCTCATTAACGTCATGTAACATGTGCTTAAGGAGGAAGTGAGTGAATGTCACATCTGACGGGATTTGAGTTTATTAAAACGTTTCGCTTCCTAACCACTTGAGCATCCAATAGCTTACGTGGTTAAAGCATGCCTGCGTATAAGGCAGTGATGGTGGGTTCGAGTCCCACTGGATGTGACATTTTTTCAATTTCTCCTTAATGTCATTTTAATAATTTTTTGTCTGTATAATTTCTAAATTTCAAACATTTCAAAAATCCGTTGAGAGTTATCTCAAAAATAATAGTTTACTAAAAATCAATGGTTCCGGTCTCCTAACCGAATAAAAATATAAGACAGGGCACAAATAAAGTGACTTAGAGTTTGATGTTTCAATTGTCGATTTGACAAATCTTCTCTCTCATTAACGTCATGTAACATGTGCTTAAGGAGGAAGTGAGTGAATGTCATATCTGACGGGATTTGAGTTCATTATAACGTTTCGCTTTCTAACCACTTGAGCATCCAATAGCTTACGTGGTTAAAGCATGCCTGCGTATAAGGCAGTGATAGTGGGTTCGAGTCACACTGGATGTGACATTTTTTCAATTTCTCCTTAATGTCATTTTAATAATTTTTTGTTTGTATAATTTCTAAATTTCAAAAATTTCAAACACTTTATATATTAGTTGATTTTCCTGGTATAATCAAAATATATTAACATGCCTCTTGTAAATATAATTTACATATTCAATAATGTATTTTTTCTTATCGAACATTGATTACTTCTTGTTCAACACAAATCTAGATTAAAATCGTAATAACACGAATACTTGCTTAATCAACTCTAATTATATATTGACGAAGAAAATGTTTCATTTTAAGTCATTCTGTTACGCAGGAATGTTGAAATTAATCTCAATTATTCTGATTTTCAATATTCATCCTACTCACAATTTTCATGTATTCAACACGACGTACTATGATTTTTTGCAGAATCATATAAATCAGATTTTGTCTTTACTAATTAATGAAGATGAAGTGGTTATGGTTGTTAATGCTAAATTTAAGGTAAATCTTTCTTCTTTTCGGTACAACACAAATAAAAATCAAATACGAATAATTAATCAACCAAACGTATTTCTGTTCTACATTCAGGAAGATTTAACAGAAGTGATTGAAAATTTATTTTACAGTGGATTACTCAATCCAAGAGGAAAATTTGTAATTCTTATTAATGAGTTAAATAAGAATTTATTTACTGTACTTAATGATTATTTTATATATAAAGTTGTGGTTATTAGTAGAAAGGATTTATCAAGAATTTTTACTTATAAAATTAGTAGTCCAGGTTTATTTAAAATTAACTCTATAAAAATACTATCTAAGAAATCATTTGAATTAATGGAAATGGAAGCTTTTAATAAAATTAAAGTATTATGGTTTCCTATAGCACCACATGTAATAAACCCAAAACAAGGAGTTATTATTGATGTTGTTAATATGATTATGTCAAAGTTTAATGTCAAAATTTACTACTATCTAGCAAATTCGACTGATTTTGATGTAATATTTGAAAACGGAACATATACAGGTATCCTTTTAGACATGAAAATAAAGAAAATCGATTTAATTGTAAATCCTTTTGTTCAATTATCAGTGGAAAACTTATTCTATGATCTAACTAGTCCAATTCTAAATGACAAGCTCGCATTTGTTGTAGCTACTTTACTCGAAATTGATTATTGGAAAATATTTTATCAAGAATTTTCTACTACTGTCTGGATTTGTTTTATTATTTCTATGGTGTTATCTTACGGACTTATGTATTTTTCGCATATCGGTAACCGAAATGCTCAAATTATTTATTATCTGATCCGCATATTATTAGAAAGTGTAGCACATATCGTTCTTCAACGAACATCTACTACGATATTATATGCAAGTTTTATATGGTTCGGATTTATTTTAACAACAGTTTATAAAAGTAACCAGTTTCAGATTGTAACACTAGATCAATCTTACCAACGTATACAAACCGATGTGGATGTAATGAATTATAAAGTAAAAGGAGCTTTACCTGCATCTGCTATCCATTACTTTCCAAATTCTCCAAATCCGTTTGAAAACTATTTGGGCAAAAATGATCCGATTTATTGTTTCAACAATATTGATTGCCTTGATCTTGTGGCTTTTGAGAAAAAAAGAATTGGAATCGAATCATTAGAACGATTGAATTATTTTATAGCACAGCGATACAAGGACAATGAAGGAAAATCGTTGCTTCATGTGATCAAAAACAAAAAACACTTACCTTCTTATATTCTTGAATGTAGATTAGTTTTTCGAAAAGGACATCCAATTTATGAAAGAATGACCAGAAATTACAAATTCTTATAGAAAGTGGAATTGTTGATCACCTTAAAAAAAGTTATGCTTGGAAAAATTATAAAGCTTTGGCACTTGCACAGTCATTTCAAAGTTTCTCAATTAAACTAACACTTAAACAGCTACAATCTATATTTTACCTTTATATTTGTTGTATGTTTGCTTGTGTGTTAGTATTTATTTTAGAATTCTTACGCATATTTTAAGTAAGCGTACCATAGCACAGGCTAGGGATAGCTGCCACCTCTGGAAGTGTGCTGATCGCTTTTAAACTGTAGGCTTACAAACTCCATAGATCGCGATAGTAGCAAAGATGGCGTGGGATGATAGAGTAGGTAACTGATCAGCACTCCTCTCGGACTGCCTGTGTTGTTTATTAAAATTGTCAGGTCCTAATGGATGTAAGAAAGTTCAAGATTTCATCCAGTTCTACAATATTCCCCTTTTTAAACATAAATAGAAAATATGGTATACTCTATAGAAGGACAAATGTCTAGAAAAAAATAGACCCTACAGACCTATTAAAGGAAGCAGGCATTTGCTTCCCTGCAAGCAACAAAGCCATACTTATTCCATTGGCCCAACCATGTATAACAAGCAATATAGAAAGCTTTTTTTAAACTGCCACGTCTTAAAACGTGGCTTTGGTCTACGATGACTGATAACTGTTTAAAGTGCTATGTATACTAAGCGAACAACCTATAAACAAAGAAATTGTAAAAGAAGATTTAAACAGATAATGACAAGAACCCCGCATATTACTTGTCAAGTAATAAATCTATCTACTTATTATATTTTGTTTTTAATTTTTACCTTACCTTTCTACCCTCAATACTTACCTTCAATCACCTTTTAATGTGATATATGAATCCTATTATATTAAAAACCAAGATTAAAACAATATAGTCTACGCCTTTTTTATCTGACCGATCTTTATATATAGTCCATTTCACCGATTTTGGCCGATGACAGAAATCATACTCGAAGTAAACTTAGAGTTACATCTCTCTCAGATAAAGGCAAGTTAGAAATTTAAATGAGGACGTTTGTTTTTTAATACAACACTTACGTAACTGCATCTTGTTTCACCGGTAGATAAAAAGTATTCAATACAGAAGTCTTGACTTAATTCACATTCCTAGTAACTGTCATGTACGGCTCGTTGTTGAAGGGTTGAATTTAATAATTATTATTAATGTCATGGTTTCAGAAACTTACGACCTAATTTAGAAAAAAAACTCTCCGCCAAAGGTAACTTGGATGACAGTTTAATCTTATTTCAGTGGTTTCTAATATCAAATCGGCCAAAAACGATGAAATGGACTGTAGAAACCTGATCAACCTTGATCAATTTTAGATTACAGTTAAACAGTTGACAGGGTGTTATAGCTGGTGAATATCCTTAAATATTGGAAATATTCTGGAATTTAAAAAGTACTCCTAAAATCCTGAAAAATTATAAAATTTGATTAGTTATTCTGATAAGAATACTTTTACGTATTAAAGAAAACAACAACTATAGTAGTGTTGTAAGGCCGTGGAGAGAGTAGACAGATTAAAAGATTCCTTGTAGGTGCGAAATCTTGCAAATTAAAACCCATACAAAAAAACCTAAAAGGAGAACTAATTTTACCAAACAACAAAATAATATATTTAAATTACCCTAACGTTCCCTATAAAACATTTTAACTTGAGAAATTCCCATTAAAGGGATTATATCCCTTAGCAACCTCAATTGAGTCGTGACTTCTTTTCAGAGTTTTACCAGTCCTCCCCAAACATAAAATATAAGGGCGCCAGAGTACAAACCAAGCAAATAACAGTCAAACACCCGTTTAAATGATTTATTTTTAAAAAATATTAGTTAAAATAAAAAAATTAAATATGCTATTAATATTTTGGTTTAGTTCGTAATTAATTTAAAATCTAATCTTTGTGTCGTTGTTTCTTAGGATGAGATTCCCTTGGGACGAATTTCTTCCTGGGATGAACTGTCGCTGTTTGTGAGGAATTGAATTTTCTTCTGATAATTCTAATTAAACGAAAGCTTCTACGTATCTCTCCTCACACATGTGGAAATAATCCTAATAATGAAATTAATAATCAGAATTCCATCCCTTAATGAATTACAATAAAGTAGAATCAGTTTCTGTTTTTTCCATATTATTGAGAATAAATTAATTTGTAATACACGTGTAAAAACAGGACTAAAATTCATTCAAGATCACAAAAACTAATGTTTGGCGAAAGTGAAACTACTTGAAATTAGATGTTAGTAATATTTAATAAAATCACCTCAATTATAGAGATTTATGCAAATAAAATAATTAAATGAAACAATAAAATTAACTTACTTGTATTGTAGAGGAGATAGGTACCACGAAGAAAATGAATTTCGAGAATCTATCGTAGCGAAAAAGAAACTTCGGCTATTAGCCAAAACCAGTATCGGAACAAGTTATAACTACGGCGATAACATTAAACTAAATCTCACCGAATATAGTCTGGTGGATTTTAATACTAAAACGATCCAATAGATCGTTACAACATTCGATAAAATCCCTATGAAAATTCTGAAATTCCCACATATATTCTGCAACAGTGTAATATTATTTTCAAGTTTTAAACTAATGCTAACCTTGACTATACAAATAAACACACAAAAAAATAATAGAAATTAATAAAAAAAAAATATTACAGTATATAATACCACTTAGGGAAAAGCTCAATTGAACAGAAAACTACTTCCAATGTTAATGAAAAATATTATTAAAAATAATTTGTGCCAAGTAAATAATTTTTATTATATACTTATTAGCAAAAATAAATCATAAAACTGCTAGGTGATGAAAGAGAAATAATAATAATTTACCCTTAATAAGGAGTTTCTTTCTGAGGACTTGAAAATCCAACACAACTATTTCAAGGCGAAATATTTTCACCGTAGTTTCGGTACTAAAAATCAGCAGGATTGATTAATTTAAATCTTTACTAGTTATCCTTTTATTTAGTAAAAATGTTGTACAGTACTAAAATTGCCTTTGAAATGCTGCCACAGTTTTTACTTAGCTATCTGCTAAGGTTCATGTAGTGTAAGATATGTATTAAAGAAAATCCAAACAACGATAGATGAATTGCGTAAGGGTTGTTAGCGGTCACTTTACTGGCAAATTATGCCCGAGCTCAGCCGTAGAGGGATGATACACAAGTGAGCCGCGCCACCGACTTCGACGGCACAAGCCGGAAACCCCTAGATCTAATAGGCACTAACAACTCTTACCCAATCCCACAAAATGAAACAAAGTGAGCTAAATAAAACAATTCAATTCCAAAACTAGACCCTCCTTTAATAATAGAAAAAAAGAACAACGTTTATAGTTGACGTTAATTATAAACTTCAAATTACTAGTTACACTAGCGCCTTAAAATTAAAATCATCAAAATATTACTAAATCTCAGAGTGGTCACACGCACGACTTAAAAACTAAGTTATTAATAACAATTTTAAAATATAATTTTTAACAATATACAAAGGCTTATAGCTTATCTGTATTAGCGATGGTAGCTTCCAGACTCTAAAATCCAACGCTGATTGGTTCCGAACAGAACCCGGAACAGTTCCAAAACAAAATACTGCTAATACCTCAAGTATTTAGCCAGCTCCAGTAACCCAGTAACCAGGTGATAAGCCTTCGTCAAAGAAATAAGCCGGTACCAATGAATTAAGCTTGTACCGGAAATTTAAATCTGTACCAAAGAATTTAAGCCTGTTCTAGGAACTTAAAGCCTGTCCCAAGGACCCTAGATGGAAAAGAGTATATAACTCGAGGACTTCACTAATTCAGGGCTTGGATTTGAGATTTAAACCACCTTATAACGATCCGCAGTTAAATCAACGGAAAATTTTGTAATATATCCCACACGTGGTAATTTCCAGCGAACGGTAATCCACAAAATAATAACTAATCAAGATTAACCCAATAGTTCGGTTGGAAAAGAAAGGTTCAGTTTCAAAAGCCACACATAAGTGCCATCGATGTACGATGATAAAAAAAAACTTCACCCACAAAATTTCCTGATGACACTTTTACTGCTATCTTAGACCTTTAGACCTTCTCGGTGGCTTGTCGAATCACAAATGCCGAAAATCAATCATTTCGGCCGGAAGTACCATGACAGATGGCCCTTACCTACTCAAATTTGGCTATAACACTAAATGTCGTTGTTGAACCCTCAAATCTGGAAAAATTAGTATGGTGAGTACTCAATTTATTACCGATTAAAAATAATTATTGCTAGTGAAAAATTAGCCCGTGACAATGCACTTGAGAATGCTGTGGAGGTAAGAAAAAAATCCCTTATCAAAGGATAAAACTCGGACTATCCACCAAAATATTATTATTGCCATACACACAATAGTCCAAGTCTTCAAATGGTCACTTTTAACAATAATCCCTTTACGGATGATTGAAATAAATCAATTTGTTTTTCAAGTACCACACCATACCACTACAGTCATCAAAGTGAATCTTAAAATGGCCTCCAAGCCCTAGTTGCTCACCTCAAGACCCTTGACGACACGTACAGTCTTAAAGCGATATCAAAAATATTTCGATTATCGCTGGTAATTTTAACTATTCTAATAAAATACCTGCCCACTAGGTGACCTTACAGATAAGGTACCTACAATTAAATTAATACACCTATATAATGATACAAAATCCTAGTCATTAAAAATTCGGTTAAAGATTATACATTATCTTATTTTATTTCCTGTAACAGGTAATATATGCTGCCTTTATTGACTTTAAGCCAGCCTAAGACAGAGTTTACAGACAGCAGATGTACCAACTAATGAAAAAGATGGGTCTACCAAGTAAAATTGTCAGACTGGTAAAAATTACTATGAATATTATAACAAAGTCAAATAATTTTCTAACAAGGAGATCCACTATCAACAGCTCTGTTTAATCTGGTATTGGAAGGAATAATTAGAAAAAGCAGGATAAACATGCAGGAGACAATATTTAGATATGGTCACCAATGTATACGATTCGCAGACGACCTAACACTGTTAACAACAAGTAAGAAAGAACTAAAAAGGTTGATGAAAAATGTAATAAAAGAGGAAAGAAAACTTGGACTTGCAATAAATAAAGAGAAGACAAGAATATATGGTTATGGGAGGAATAGAAAAAGAAGACAACATATTAGAAATAGACGGAGGGAAAACATACATGTTTAAAAGAATTAAAGAAGTTACTCACCTGGGTGTTTAATTAGATGAAAACGGACATGAGAAGCAGGAGATAAAGGCAAGAATAGCAAAAGCAAACAAAAAGTATGGAGCACTACGAAAACTACTGACATCCAAATACATTTTTTTTTTTTTTTATTAAGGATGTCTCCGTAGGTATAGACCTAAATACAAATGTACCGAGAACATCTATTGGGGCAGAAGAGGTAATTTATTAATTTGGGATTTAAAGGCCTGCAAGTTAGGACGAGTGGGGAAGACGTGGGGAGGTAAGGAGTTCCACAATCTGGAGACCCTGGGGATGAAGGAACGATCGAATCGATCCGTTCTCGATGTCGGGCATTGAACAGTATAAGGGTGCATGGAGTTGGCACGTCGCGTTGCTCTGGCTGGTCTGGCAAGTGGAGGCATTATAGAGCGGAGTTCTTCTGAGCAAAATCCGTTTATGTAATGGTAAAACAAGGAAAGATCAGCCACTGCTCTTCGGTGGGATAATGGGGCTAGGTTTTTGGTGATACTGGTGTCGTTTATTAGTCGAACTGCCCTTCTCTGTATGGCATCCAGAACTCCGAGCCTTGACGGAGCCGCCGAACCCCATACATGCGAGCAGTATTCAAGATTAGGCCGTATTTGGGCTTTGTAAAGAGTAGCCAAGTTGGATGGAGAAAAATATTTCCGTGCTCTAAACAGAAAGCCTAATTTCTTTCCTGCTGCAGTTGCTATGGATGCAATATGCTCATTCCAGAGTAAGTCCTGGGAGATCATTATACCAACCAGCGTAATGGAGTCGCCCGCTACTAGTGTCTGATCGTTGATTGTAATGGATGAGTCGCATGTTTGCCTCTTGTTGGATAGGCAACATGTCTTTGTCTTGGAAGCGTTGAAATTAACAAGATTCTTTCTTCCCCACTCGTCTACAATTCTCAAATCTTGATTGATAGAAGCCGTTGTGGATCTTCTGTCCTCTTCCAGAATATCTAGAGGTATGGGACGGTTGTGCGCTTTGCTACAGTGTAGGTTGCTGTCATCTGCAAAACCATGTATCGGGTTATTAGTGGCTAGTAGATCATTAATATTACTTAGCGCCAGGTTTGACTAAGCTATTTCAACTATCATATGATACTGGTATTTTTCCAGAATCCTGGAAAACGGCTCGAGTACAACCAGTCCCCAAGAAAGGCTCTAAAACCAGCCTTCTAATTACAGACCCATAGCTCTCCTATCTGTTATTAGCAAAACTATGGAGAAATACGTCAATCACGAGATCCTGAGCTACCTTGAGACAAACAACCTTTTAAGTGACAGGCAATATGGTTTTCGCCAACAAAGGTCAACAGCCGATCTACTAGCATATGTAACTCATGTCTGGAGTGATGCCATCCACCGCTATGAAGAGACTCAAATAGTATCACTGGACATCTCAAAAGCATTTGATCAAGTGTGGCATGCAGCTCTTTTGAACAAACTGCCTTCATACGGACTCTCGCAAAACCTTTGCAGATGGATATCCAACTTTCTCTCCAACAGGCACATCCAAGTTGCTGTAGATGGACATTCTTCCAACCTCTACAAGATCAACGCTGGAGTTCCCCAAGGATCGGCTCTAGCCCCTACTCTATTCTTATTACATATATTACTTAGATTAAATAATGTTGTATATAAGGGGATGCACGGACAGTTAACGTCAGTTCGAGTCAAGTGTTCAGAAGAGTTCATTGTATTGTCAAGTAGTTAGACGTTATCAAGCAGAGTTCAGTGTATCTTAACAATTTTGTAAATAAATTGTGTAAAAAGCCCCCATAAGTGTTTCAATATCTAACTTGCTAAGAATTATAATATATAAGTTATTATGCTATAAATAAAATTTGCCTTGTAGATTATAAATTTTGAACGTTGAATTTTATTTAAAATTTTTATATAGGCAAATTAGTTTTTATGATTTCAATTTTATGAATTTAGATTATATTAATTTATTTATTTACCTGACACTGACTCTTTTCTCATGGGCAGAATTCAATGCAAGTTTAAATAAATTATATCCTACTAGCTTTTGCCCGCGACTTCGTCTGCGTGTAATTCGAATAAAAGCAAGGTCTTTATGTATCAATAACTGGTGCCCGCGACTTCGTGTGCGCAGTATTAGTATTTCGAGTAGCTTATATTAGCGTGAAAAGAACTAACATTATGACATTAAAATTATAACATACATAATTTTTGGGTCGTATTTGAAAAATATAACAGTCTGACAATATTGAGATGTTACATTCGCACTGTAATAACGTAACAATATTGTCAACATAAGAAATACAGTAATTTTTTCAGACTTAAATGACATTTATCGTTATATTTTGGACAATTCACACAATATCTTTATAAATTATAGCCTATATGTTATTCTGATCTATAAGCTACATTACTGTAAAGTTTCATTAAAATCCGTTTAGTAGTTTTTGCGTGAAAGAGGAACAAACATCCATACATCCATCCAAACAAACTTTCGCCTATATAATATTAGTAGGGAGCACAACATTTTAAGAGTAAAGCAGGTATTTCATCGAGGCCGCTTGCTTTGTTGGTATTTAGAGTAGCAAGGACTCTCTGCACCCGCTTAACCCTAAATATGATATTTTTCATTGTGTGGGGAGCCCGTGGAATAGAAGGTAGCTCTATGTTGTCCGGTGGGTTAAGTGTCGAGTTCGAAGAGAATATTTTGGCAAAGAGTTCTGCCTTTGCTGTGGAGGACGTAACTATTGAGCCGTCATCTGATGTGAGTGGAGGGAACGAACAAGTTGTGAAATTGTTGTTGATATGTTTGGCGAGAGTCCAAAAGGACCGGCTTCCATTAGGGTTTGACATTACTTTCTCTCTCATTCGGGCGTCAAAGAGACTTTTGGAATTGGAAATAGTGGTGTTGTATCTGTTTCTAGCGTTTATATCATCATGTTTTGTTTTATCTGATGGATTTTGTATAAATAATTTGTGGGACTTGATCTTAGCTTTCCGAGCTACATCGCAATCTTTATTAAACCATGGCTTCTGTTTGGCTTTTAAGCGTTTGGTAAAGTGAGGAATGTAAGCTTCCATGGCACACTGAATAATTTCAGTTATACTGTTGCAAACTGCCGATGGATGTCAAGAAAAGTAAAAACTAGAATCTAGAAGACAGTTATCAGGCCCACAGGTTCATATACCAGCGAAACATGGGTGCTCAACAAATCAGAAATAAACCTTTTAGACAGATGGGAGAGAAAAATACAAGATCAATATATTGAGGTGTGAAAATAGATAATCAGTGGAAAAGGAAAAATAACAAAGAATTAAAACAATTATATAAAAATCCAAAAATAGCGACTGTAATTAAATCTCGGAAAATACGATATTTAGGACACATCGAAAGAATGGGAAAAGAATGAATGCCCAAAATGATACTTTCACGAAAGCCAATACAAAAGAGTAGGAAAAGTAGACCAAGAAAGAGATGAAAAGACAATCTGTATAAAGACTTGCAAAGAAGTAACATTGAGAAGTGGAAAGAAAAAGCAATAGACAGAAGTAAATAGAAGAAAGTGGTAAAAGAATGCATAAAAAGATTTAAAAAAGAAACAAATTGTTACTAATCTTTTTAGCAATAAGCTTCCAAGGCCTGTTGAGCTTTTATAATAAATAAAATATAGATAGGTCATGTTCGAAGTTTATAAATAAATCTAAAAATGACGCGGAATTAAAGAATCCTATAGTAACAATAATAGATATAAAAAAAATTAATACGTATAAATGCAGTCTTTTCTTTTTGATGATGTATATTCTAAATTCAACTGAAATCTGGCCGTCTGTGATGACCTTCCAATTATTCCGAATTTCTTTTTCCTAAAGATAGCAACCCTATCTAAAATCTCACAACTCACAACTTCAAGATCAACAGCACCGTATCTACATTTTTTACATAAAAATTCTTCTATTAACCTGGTATAATCTAAATATATTAACATGCTTCTTGTAAATACAATTTTGATAATCAATAATGGATATTTTTTTTTTACCGAAAATTGATTACCTACTTCTTGCTCGACACAAATTTACATTAAAATCTTTGTAACACGATTATTTGCTCAATAAACTCTGATTATAATATATTGCGATGAAGAAAAATTTTCATTTTAAATCATTCAGTTACGCAGAAATGTTGAAATTAATCTCAACTATTCTAATTTTCAGTATTTGTCATACCCACAATTTTCATGTATTCAACACCACGTACTATGATTTTTTACAGAATCAAATCAATCAGATTCTGTCTTTACTAATTAAAGAAGATGAAGTGGTTATGGTTGTTAATGCAAATTTTAAGATAAATCTTACTTCTTTTCGGTACAACACAAATAAAAATCAAATAAGATTGATTAATCAACCAAACGTATTTCTGTTACATATTCAGGAAGATTTAACAGACGTGATTGAAAATTTATTTTACAGTGGATTACTTAATCCAAGAGGAAAATTTCTAATTCTTGTTAATGAGTTACATAAGTATTTATTTACGGTACTTAATGATTATTTTATATATAAAGTGGTGGTTATTACTAAAAAGGATTTATCAAAAATTTTTACCTATAAAATTACTAGTGCAGGTATATTTAAAATTAAACCTATGAAAATACTACCCACGAAATCATTTGAATTAATAGAAATGAAAGCTGTTGATAAAATTAAAGTCTTATGGCGTCCTATGGCACCGCATGTAATAAACCCAAAACAAGGAGTTATTATTGAAGTTGTTAATATGATGATGTCAAAGTTTAATATAAAAATTTACTACTATCAAACAAACTCGACTACTTTTGATGCAATATCTAAAAACGGAACATCTACAGGTATTCTTTTAGACATGAAACTAAAAAAAAACGGATTTAATTGTAAATCCTTTTGTTCAATTCTCAGTGGAAAGCTTATTCTATGATCTAACTAGTCCAATTCTAAATGACCGACCCGCTTTTGTTGTAGGAACTGTATTCGAAATTGATTATTGGAAAATATTTTACCAAGAATTTTCCATTACTGTTTGGATCTGTTTTATTATTTCTTTGGTATTATCTTACGGATATATGCATATATCACATATCGGTAACCGAAATGCTCAAAATTTTTATTATCTTATCCGTATATTATTAGAAGGTGTAGCACCTATCCCTCTACAACGAACATCTACTAAGATACTATATGCAAGTTTTATATGGTTTGGATTTATTTTAACAACAGTTTATAAAAGTAACCAGTTTAAGATTTTAACTATAGATCAATCTTACCAACGTATACAAACCGATGTGGATGTAATAAATTATGAAGTAAAAGGAGCATTACCTGCATCTGCTATCCATTACTTTCCAAATTCTCCAAATCCGTTTGAAAATTATTTGGCCAAAAATGATCCGATATATTGTTTCAACAATGTTGATTGCCTTGATATTGTGGCTTTTGAGAAAAAAAGAATTGGAATCGAATCAGTAGAACGATTGAATTATTTTATAGCACAACGATACAGGGACAGTGAAGGAAAATCGTTGCTTCATGTGATCAAAAACAAAAAACACTTACCTACTTATTTTCTTGAATGTAGATTAGTTTTTCGAAAAGGACATCCAATTTATGAAAGATTTGACCAGAAATTACGAATCCTTATAGAAAGTGGAATTGTTGATCACCTTAAAAAAATATATGCTTGGAAAAATGAGAAAGCTTTAGCACTTGCACAATCATTTCAAAGTTTTTCAATTAAACTAACACTTAAACAGCTACAATCTATATTTTACCTTTATATTTGTTGTATGTTAACTTGTTTGTTAGTATTTATTTTAGAATTGTTACGCATATTTTAAGTGTTTTTACATTATCACATGGACGTAGCGAAGAACATGCAGGGAGGCAGCTGCCTCTCCCCATTTGATTTAGATCTGCGTTGTACCGCTGCGATACACCGCTACGTGTATGGCTGGCCCAAAAACATAATTAAGAATATGACGGTTTTTTACTTAGAACCGATAACATTATAATACTGTACATTCATTTATTAATATTTGAAACTAGCTGAACCGGCGAAGTTCGTACCGCTTTAGTCGATTCTTGTCAGCTAGTAAGATAAAAACATAAAAAATAAAGTTGATAAGTCAACAATTACATTGTGTCAAAAAATAAAAGTTATAAAACAATTAAAATTCTTTTTCCTACGACCACAGTGGAAAGTAACACTTATCACACTCTCTACCGCCATTAAAACTGCTACTTTTTCACACATGGATCTGGAAATTTGGAAGGGCCACATATGGCCCATTGTGCAGGGATATCCACACCTCAGGCTGTCATCAGGCCTAGACATTTAAAATAGGTAATGATGCTCCCGAGGGGGTTCTCGCTGACAGCTGACATCGGCTGCTGTAAGCCAGTACTCACTTAAACACGGAGCTTTTGATGTTTCGTCTTCTTGTTCGCAACCTCTGCATAGCGGCGATTCTGCTAAATTCATCCTAAAGAGATGTTATCGCAATTGGCAGTGACCTGTTAAGATTCCCACAGGTGTTCGGAGATTTTGTTTGGTAACGCCTTAAATTTTCTTGCTGTTTCTCCGCCAGCATGAGTTAATCACTCGCATGCCAGTCTACAGTTCGTTGTTTCATTTCAGCACTGTATAAAGTTTTGATGATCATGCTGTTTTATAAGGTCCACGACAGCGGACATTGTTAGCTTGGTAGATGGGCGAGTGCTAACATATTTATAGCCCGCTGCCCTCCTAGCTAAATTGTCTGCAATGCGGTTGCCTTTAGAGTTTCCATGTCCTCTGATCCAGCTCTGGCTGGCCTCAGTTAGCGTTTGGTGACATTCTAGTACCAAACTTAAAGTCATACGTGGTCTGTTCAAGGTCAGTAGTGCTTGTCAGTAGTCTGTGTAAATATTTACATTCCTGCCTGTGATGTTCCCATTGATTAAATCTTTTGCAGCTATGTTTATGCAAGTGAATTCTGACTGGACCACACTTGACATGCCATCCATAGCCCATTTCATTTTTAGGCTCAAGAATCTGGAGTAAATTCCATGTCCCACACCTTGCTGCGTTTTTGACCCATCCGTATAGGCGTTCACTACGTTGTGGTCTGCTGTCTTGTCTGTTAATATTTTGTAGGGTTTGTCGAAGACGGCTTCCGTGTCTGCATGTAAGAGTGGCATCGCCTTCAGCGATTTCCTCCTCAGACTGTCCCTACAGTGAGTTCGTTACCAACCGTGCTAAAGCGTACCGTCGTCAATGTTACCTCCTTAACAAATATATTCAGGAGGTGAGTCCATTGCCGTAGTCAGTGTGCTTTACATGGCTCCTGTTACGAGAAGGCATGCTGATCTATGGATTTGGTTTAATTTTGTAATAGCTATATTGTTTTACTTTAGGTCACCACACGACAGCACCTTATGTTAGCATAGGTCTTATGATTGCCGTGTAGATCCTCATGGTGACCTTGGGGGATAATCCCCAGGTCTGTCACATGGTTCGGCGTCATTGCTAATAAGATTCAAATGCTTTATTAACTCAACGTCCTATTTGTGAGATTCACGTTAGCTTGCTGTCAAGAAAAACACTATTTCACTTCTGTAGCAAAGCTTACTTTAACGTTGAGAAGACTTGGTGCTTTTAAACCCCTATGTTTCTTTTTCTTCGTAAAGAGAATCATTTCTGTCTTTTTGGGGTTAATAGACAGCGATTGCTCTGGACACCTTATCTCTAAAGTTTTGAGAGGCACTTGCATTCTGTCGCATAGGGTGCTTTCAAACTTTCCAGTTGGTAGAATTACAATGTCATCTGCAGAGGCTCGTGTGCCGTTTTAAAGTTGCGGTTAGTTAATATTTTGCAACATTATAATTACAGAACCAACTTTTAACTTTTAATTGAAGAAATCGGTTTAGCTGCTCTCGAGATTTGCGCTTAGCTTAGATTAGATTAGGAATAGCATTTCACAAAAATTATTAGTTTTTTTACACAAATTATAACATAAAATATATAATTTTGAACAATAATTTCTCAAAGTAATTACACAAAAATATTTTACAGGAAAAAGAAAATTTTAAAACAAATTTCTACTGCCATTAGATACAAAACCATTAAATTCATATCGTATATTATCGAACTATTAGATAGTCCAGCTATTTAAGCTTAAAAAACGGGTTAACCTCGGAATTAGATAAATGAGCTGAATATTTTTATATATGTACCTGCCTTCATTTTGGCGTTCTAAAAGCTGTCTGAAAAGTTTCATATAATCTCGTGTCAGCGTCGTTGGTTTCTATTGCTCAAATAATGATAAAATTTGTTATAAAAATTATCTTATCTTATATCTCAGATCTTTCTTATTTTATCTGGGTTTCTTATATTTCTCCATCCTCAGGATAAAAAACATAAGTGGCGCCCATTTCCTTTCTCTTTCATTTCTTTCTTTTCCTCTCTTTTGTCCCTTTTAACTTCTTTTATCTTTTATTTTTCTAGTAAATATATTTCTTTTTATCTTTCCAATAATTAATCATCTAGCTCGATCGAATCCTCGCTCGCTCTCCTCCTAACCCCTGAGTGCCATTCGCATTTGTTAACCTCTACAATTGAGCCTTTAACACCTTTAGGAAAAAGAAGGTTACACATTATTTGACGCCCACGACGTGGGGCTTGATGATTAAATTCTAATTTATCGATATTAAAATTTCACACTTTTTCTTATATCGAAAATTCCGTTACTTTTCCTTATCCAAAATGGTTAATTATGAAGTAAATTTCTTAACTGCGGAAGAAATTATTTATGTACCTAAGATCAGAGAAACAACCACTAGCAGGAAAACAAAGAGAAAAGAAAATTTCTCAAACGTTTGTTAGCTAAAGAAACAAGTACTTTAACTTCAGAAAATATTAATTTTCGTCTATCTTTTTCGTATCTTTAACAAACTTAAATTAAAAGAATCTCTTCAATACAGCACTATGTCAACATCTCCTTTCTTTCGACCATTTTTTTTTTCGTTCCTTTAGCTATGGTTTCGTATTTTTTCGAAAGGAAAATATTTTTTTCTACTTTTTCCGTATTTTATCTAAAGGTACCTAAATATTTTTTCATTTTTCTATTCTTTACCATATTTTATCTAAAGGAAAATTTTCTTATTTTTCTACTTTCTACCGTATTTTATCTAAAGGAAAATATTCTTCATTTTCCTACTTTCTACCGTATTTTTTTCTAAAGGAGAATATTTTTCATTTCTCTAGTTTTTTCTGTGTCTTATCTTAGGGTAAACACGTCTCGTTAAACTTTCGCTTATCGTTTATCTACCTTTATCTATCCACTTATCCAATGTTTCTCTGACAGTCTTCTAGTCACTGGTCTTAGTATAGGTAGCGCAAACGGTCAACTGTTGAACATAACAGAACTTTTTAAAATATTAAAAATTAGTCGGACCAAAAAATTGTGTGTGTTACACGCCGGAAAATATTTTGCAAGTGCTCGTATTGTTTCGCCTCGGTGCTACGCACCTCGGCTACACAAGTTTACTCGCTCTTGCAAAATGTCATTTTCCGTCCTTGTGTCACAAATGACTATTACCTACCGCTCAAGTGAGTTATCACTTGATATTATCTTTCATAAGTGAAAACTTATTTCACTTAACTATCGTTTACCTACCGCTCAAGTGAATCATCACTTGATATTATCTTTTGTAAGTGAAAACATATTTCACTTAACTATCGTTTATCTACCGCTCAAGTAGATTATCACTTGATATTATCGTTTTGTAAGTGAAAATACATTTCACTTAAATATCGTTTACCTACCAGCTCAAGTGAATTATCACTTGATATTTTCTTTTGTAAGTGAAAACACATTTCACTTAACCATCGTTTACCTACCAGCTCAAGTGAATTATCACTTGATATTTTCTTTTGTAAGTGAAAACACATTTCACTTAACTATCGTTTACCTACCAGCTCAAGTGGATTAGCACTTGAAATTATCGTTTCGTAAGTGGAAACATATTTCACTTAAATATCGTTTACCAGCCGTTCAAGTGGATTTACACTTAAAATTATCGTTTTGTAAGTAAGAACACACTTCACTTAACTACCGTACGGTTCAGTAAGATTTATTACTGTTTCTATGTTGGTGATAAGGTATGGCGAAAAAATAAACTCCTCTCCAAAGCTGCCGATAAGTTTATGTCTAAATTAGCCCCCAAATATATCTTATGTACAGTCGTTAGAAAATTATCTCCCCTAGTTTATTCATTAAAAAACCCTGATGGATCAAGAGCAGGAAATTGGCATATAAAAGACCTTAAGCCTTATGTCTCTGATTCCGACGATTCTTCTGAAGACGAACTCTCCGAATAGGAACGATTGTTTCTCTTTCTTCTTAGAAGTATCTGTATAAACATTTCCTTTTTATCTTTCCCCTTCTTAATATCTTGTACCGTTTTAGAGGCAAAAGCATCTCATTAACTCCATCCCCGTTTGGGAGGCGGGAATGTAAAGAATACCCCCAAAGTGATAAACTGCTTGTCATAAGAGGCGACTAAATGGAATCTCAGTCCCCTTCTCTTTTATGTAAATTTCTTACATCTCGGTAAGTTTTCTTTTATCGTTTATTTCTCTGTGCCTACCCCCTTAAGTATATATTTAGCCTTTATTACTCAGCTTGGTTGTAAAGCCTTGAATACCTTTAAGTATGTTTTTCAGAAAAACTTTATCTTGTAAACCGATAGTCTGCTAGACTATGTGAACACTACTTTTCTCTTACCTACCGTTCACTCTATCGTATAAGCATAATATAGCTTATATCTATCGTCTCGAAAGAGAAAGACTATTTTGTCTTGTCTACCGTTTATCTACCGTATAAGTGCATTAACACTTATATTTATCGTCTCGAAGGTGAAAATTTACTTCCCTCACTCACCGTTTATTTATCGTTTAAGTGTATTATCACTTGTATATATCGTCTCGAAGGAGAAAATACTTTTCTCTTACCTACCGTTTACCTATCGTATGAGTGCATTGACACTTGTATTTATCTTCCTGAAGGTAAAAATATTTTTTCCTTTATCTACCGTTAACTTATCGTATAGGTGCTCTAGCACTTGTAACTTTTATCGTACCGTCCAGTAATATTTATTACTGTTTTTATGCTTTGATGAAATAACATTTTTAGTTACCTTAGTCCTCTTTTATCATACATAAACTACTTTTTATCTTTGAAATGGAAATGGGACAATTATCGTACATTAGCTGAGAATATGTATTAAATAAATCCTTTCGTTCTTTCATACGATTTTATACTCCTTCATATCGTTGACTTAATTAGTATCAATAACCTTGGTCCGTATCATGACTACTTGTGGAATCACTTTACTTTTAATTGAATAACATAATTTAATCTTAACTATTCCTTCTGGAAATTTTATTTTGACCTTGTAATTTGTCACGAGAGATAAGCCTAGGAAAGCCGTAGGGAATTCTTTCCGGCAGTGGTCTGTTGAGATTACAAGGAAGATAGATAAATTTCCTCCTTCTTTTTTTCTATTACTTTCTCTACTTTTTTTTCTGGTTAAGATTGAAGATTGTTAGGATAATTTGGTTTTAAGATTTGTCGGATTTCTGCCAATGTCATAATGCGACCTATTACCTTTAAGATCTGTTAATTATGCTTTCGATAAGAATCATACCTCATGTATATACCGTTTATCACTTTTTCCTTACCGAGGTTTCAATGATATCTCTAATACCTACTAACGTTTCCATGTTGGAATTTTTAACGACTTTTAGTTAAGTTATTCCGGTTGGCCGGTACCGTTTTTAAAAATCTGGTCATGTACTATCGCTGATCTGTTGATCCGATATTTTATACCTACCTTGTGGTTCTTTAAACCCTCGCGTAGTTTCACTTGCATCTTAACGTGCCGACAAATAGTGCGAATACTATTTTGTTTTCAGTAACTAACTCTGATACCCAGGGTTACCTAGGTAAATACTACTCTTGTAAGATTGCTTTTTGCGTCACGATGTTCTCTACCTTTATCGGCTTTGGTTTTTTAAAGAACACTACTGTTGTTCCAACCATAGCTTATATATTTTTTTAAAAACTGTTTTCCACCCAGTTTTTTCTCTTCGGAGGGGGCTGTGTAGCGTTTTTAAAAAACCCTATTAATAAAATTCTTTTTAATCATTTCTCTCTACTTATGCCGGCCCTGTATTCTTAAAATATCACATGGAACTCTCCAAAAGTAACGGCTGTTTCTAAGCAAAATATCGATTTTCTCAACTAGCCAATCAAATTTCGTGTTTAAGATCACGCTATGCGAAGCGGGGACGCTACAGTTTCTCTCTAGTACCAACGGCTTTTTTCATTCTTGGTGTAGTCTCTGTGCGATTAAGACCTTCGCGATACACCTAGTTTCAAGTTCCCGGCAATTTTCTTATTTTATCTTAAAAATCACCAGCAAATAAGTGTTTCTAGTACCTATTATCGTTTATCGTACCTGAAGGTTTATCTGAAGATTTCCAGACAGTGCTATCTTTAAGTTTCCTTCCTATATCGTGAAATAATGGCGGCAAATGTAGCCGTTATTATAGTATTTTCTTCGTTCACCAGCTATGAAGATTAAGTTTATGGTTTTTTCTCTAAATACCTCCAAATCTAGACAAGAATGGGTCTAGATTATATCTTACCGTTAAGAACATTTACCGAGAGAATGAAACCATATGCTATTCAAAGTATCTCAGAAACATTTAGAAGCTAACGTAAGTTTTTAACAATTTTTATATACCTCTATTGAGTATGAGAGTACCATTTATTTCTCTGGAACATCTTATCTTAATTGTATTTACCGTAACATCAATAAAAAAGTGCAGTGTCGTAATAAAAGTAACCGGGATGTGTTTTTTTGTGTATTGCTTACCTGTAATTTTTTTTATTTCTTATATTTTTTGTATCTGTAAACTGTTTTACTTATATTTTTTTAATTTTATCTCCTACTTATTTAATTAAGATTTATACCTTCGCATATGAGTACTCTTAACTCGAGTTAATATAAAAGCAAAAGGTGATTTTTTTTTATAACTTTTTTATCTAAATTTTATCTCTTTCACTTTTCGCTTATCAGAGTACACGAAAATGACAAAACAAAATACCTAGCTGTTATTTTATGTGTATTAATAATTATGTTTTTAAACTAAACACAAATGTGTTTAGTAATATGTGTTTACTATACCGTACAGAGATGTATTTTATATTTTTTTATTTTATTTTTGTTGTGTCTCATTTATCATTACAGCTGATAATAAATACCGTTATTGTTAACTATAGATTTTTCTTTTCCTAGCTAGAGCCTGCTACTCTGATTAATATTTTCAGTTTCTCTAATCTATATTTTATTAAAGTAATAGATTTTGTTTTTTTAAATATATCTTTATCTTACCGATGTGATTTATAACCATAAGGATGAGTAGAAGAAAAGTGTAAGTATAATTTTTCTTTCTGTTTCTTAAGTAAAAGTGTGTAATTTAAATTTTAGCAAGAACAATCTGCCGGGTTATCTAATTTTACCTTATCTTATCTTATATCTTATATATTTCTTATTTTATCTGGGTTTCTTATATTTCCCCATCCTCAGGATAAAAAAAAATAAGTGGCGCCCATTTTCTTTCTCTTTCATTTCTTTCTTTTCCTCTCTTTTATCCCTTTTAACTTCTTTTATTTTTTATTTTTCTAGTAAATATATTTTTTTTTATCTTGCCAATAATTAATTATCTAGCTCGATCGAATCCACGCTCGCTCTCCTCCTACCCCTGAGTGCCGTTCGCATTTGTTAACCTCTACAATCGAGCCTTTAACGCTTTTAGGAAAAAAGAGGTTACAAATTGAAAAAATAATCAATGTTTCCATTACTCAAAAATGTCTTTAAGTATCAGTAATATATACAAAATTGATTTCATTAGTAAAAACTGTTTAAATATGAAGAACCTAGTTAATTAATTTAAGTACATATTTTTTAAGAATATTTTCATATTATCTTTCTAAGAGTCATTGACGAACAATTCAAGAGTAAAGTAGAGAGAACATTTTCAAAATATATAAACTTAGGAATTTTCAAAAATATATCTGGCAACCTAAATTCGAAAGTCGGTTCCTTTGTTGGGGTTAGAAGGCGTGGTTGTCTTTTTACATTAATATTAGTTAAACTATACCATCTGTGCTCCACATCAAAAGTAAATTTTCGGTGTGAGATGTAAAGACTGCAAATAGAGCAATCCAATAAATGCATTTATCTCTACCAGATTTGTTTCAGATATTTTTGGCAGATTTGTTTAGTTAGCCTGTATCGTTCTAATTTTTTTATTGGTAAATTAAACGATTGTCAGTAATTAGAAGGAGGAGGATTTTTTCTTGTGTTGCCTACTAATCCTAGCAATAACTTAATTATATTATGGCAAAAGACTGTCTTCATCAGTTTTATAATCTGGGTCGTTTTCAGAATCACTAGAAAACACACTTTCCGTGTTGTTATCGTCAGACACTCATGATCAACTTCTTCTGGGTCATTTTGATCATTAGCATCAACTTATTCGCTAAACTCTGAACTTAGAGGAGCTTGTTCTAAAACTTCTTACTCATTCCAAAAATTTTCATCCTGAAACATATTTTTTATATCCCTCTTGGTTAAGAAATTTTTCTTTAAGGTCATATTCATCTAATTATCCTAAAATTTAAAACAATACAAATAAAAAATACTGGGAAAATGTAAAATCAATAACATAGGTACCATAGTACCAAGCAAAATTTCATCAGGTACTCGCTATGCATGGTTCCCAGAGACCCGAAACAATTTTCTTTTCAATAATTAGAAAGCACACTTCGACTGCAAGTATGAAAATGTCAAGTGTCCGCCCCTATTAGAGATTACATGCACTGAAAAGTTTTTTGAGGGGACCGTTGCTAAAATTTTAACTCAAACATTTTCTTCTGGGTCCCTCGGACCCAGAAATAGTGGTTAAGGGTTAACAAAAAATGTAGGTAGCCAAAATTTTCTTAGGTCCGCATAGTAAAATTATCATTTATATTTCAAAGCGATTAAATCAAAAAAATAGGATCATATACGATTTATCCAACCCAAAACAGATACCAACTAACCCGATCGTTCCGATTTTCTTTTTTCTTAAGGTAGTAGCCCTGCCTGAAATCCCACAATACTATAGAGTCTACAGTACCGTATCTACATTTTGTACATAAAATTTCTTCCATTAAACTCGGATAAATAACTACTGCTTTAGTTAACCTGGTATAATCTAAATATATTAACAAGCGTCTTGTAAATATAATTTTCATAATCAATGATGTATATTTTCTTACCGATAATTGATTACTTCTTGTTCGACACAAATTTACATTAAAATCTTGGTAACACGAATATTTGCTCAACAAACTCTGATTATATATTGCGAAGAAGAAAAATTTTTATTTTAAGTAATTCAGTTACGCAGAAATGTTGAAATTAATGTCAATTATTCTAATTTTCAATATTCATCCTACCCAAAATTTTCATGTATCCAACACCACGTACTATGACTTTTTACAGAATCATATCAATCACATTCTGTCTTCAATAATTAATGAAAAAGAAGTGGTTATGGTTGTTAATGCAAATTTTAAGGTAAATCTTTCTTCTTTTCGGTACAACACAAATAAAAATCAAATTAGATTGATTAATCAACCAAACGTATTTCTGTTACATATTCAGGAAGATTTAACACATGTGATTGAAAATTTATTTTACAGTGGATTACTTAATCCAAGAGGAAAATTTGTAATTCTGGTTAATGAGTTCAATAAGAATTTATTTACGGTACTTCATGATTATTTTATATATAAAGTGGTGGTTATTACTAAAAAGGATTTATCAAAAATTTTTACATATAGAATTACTAGTACAGGGTTATTTAAAATTAAACCTATGAAAATATTACCTAAGAAATCATTTGAATTAATAGAAATGAAAGCTGTTAACAAAATTAAAGTCTTATGGTTTCCTATGGCACCGTATGTATTAAACCCAAAACAAGGAGTTATTATTGAGGTTGTTAATACAATGATGTACAAATTTAATATAAAAATTTACTACTATCTAACAAATTGGACTAGATTTGATGTAATATCTAAAAACGGAACATCTACAGGTATCCTTTTAGACATGAAACTAAAAAAAATGGATTTAATTGTAAATCCTTTTGTCCAATTCTCAGTGGAAAACTTATTCTATGATATAACTAGTCCAATTCTAAATGACCGGCCCGCATTTGTTGTAGCAATTTTACTCGAAACTGATTATTGGAAAATATTTTATCAAGAATTTTCCACTACTGTTTGGATTTGTTTTATTATTTCTATGGTATTATCTTACGGATTTATGTATATATCACATATCGGAAAGCGAACTGCTCAAAATTTTTATTATCTTATCCGTATGTTATTAGAAGGTTTAGCACCTATCCCTCTTCAACGAACATCTACTAAGATACTATATGCAAGTTTTATATGGTTTGGATTTATTTTAACAACAGTATATAAAAGTAACCAGTTTCAGATTTTAACTGTTGATCAGTCTTACCAAAGTATACAAACCGATGTGGATGTGATGTATTATAAAGTAAAAGGAGCTTTACCTGCACCTGCTATCCATTACTTTCCAAATTCTCCAAATCCGTTTGAAAATTATTTGGCCAAAAACGATCCGATATATTGTTCCAACAATGTTGATTGCCTTGATCTTGTGGCTTTTGAAAAAAAAAGAATTGGACTCGAATCAGTAGAACGATTGAAGTATTTTATAGCACAACGGTACAAGGACCATGAGGGAAAATCGTTGCTTCAAGTGATCAAAAAGAAAAAACACTTATCTTCTTATATTATGGAATATAGATTAGTTTTTCGAAAAGGACATCCAATTTTTAAAAGATTTGATCAGAAATTACGAAATCTTATAGAAAGTGGAATTGTTGATCACCATAGAAAAAGCTATGCTTGGAAAAATGAAAAAGCTTTGGCACTTGCACAATCATTTCAAAGTTTCTCAATTAAACTAACACTTATACAGCTACAATCTATATTTTACCTTTATATTTGTTGTATGTTAACTTGTTTGTTAGTATTTATTTTAGAATTGTTACGCATATTTTAAGTGTTTTTGCATTGTCACATGGGTATACCGAAGCACAGACAGTAAGGCAGCTTTGTATCGTATCACCGACGCCCAACAACCATTTATTTGTTACGCATCGAAGATACATTGTGTCACGACTACAAGCGTATCAATACATCTTTTTTTAAAAAAAAAAAGCTATATTCATTAAATTAAAACAGTAATTACAATAATACTGGTACCAAGTCCTAACAAAATTAATTAATATTATAATTTTACTTTAACGTGAGATATGTTTTATAAATAATAATAATAATAATAATAATAATAATAATAATAATAATAATAATCCATCAAAATTACAGGCCATCGAGGAACTACACACGATCATATATGCAGGCGCGGTAGCCGTAGTAAGATGCCTAGGTGGAAAAATCGAACACAAGGACCCCATAAGAAGGAAAAGTAGAACAAAAGCGGGGAGAGAAGATTAGTAAAGGGAATCGATAATTTAAGAGCTGACATCGGCCGAGTTCATCAATACAAACAAGGCAATAGAAGTAAGAAAATGGTAAAAGCATTTCAACGAATATCTGAAGCAACACGGAAGCACACTCAAAGAGAACCAAATAATAATGAAACAAGCAAAATTTTAGACACCCTAACACAAAAGCTTCAGGCAAAAACTAGCAGACTGAAAAGATATCGGGAATCAGCATTAAGAAGAAATCAAAATTTAAAATTTAATTCTAATCAGAAGGGCTACTACAGGGATTTAAGATCCTCTAAAACCGATCATAACGAACCACTACCCTCACAGAACGTAGTAGAGCAATACTGGTCTAACATATGGTCACAACCAGTTAACCATGATGCTGATGCGGCATGGGTGAAGGCTGAAGCAGCTCATATGGATAACGTACCACACATGCCAGCAATATCAATCACAGCAGAAACCATCTCAAAGGCAATTTCAACAACACACAATTGGAAAGCACCAGGAATCGATAATTTACACAATTTTTGGTTAAAACGATTTAAAAGCACACATCCTCTATTAGCCAAAACCTTCACAACATTTTTAGAAAATCCAAATACTATTCCACTATTTCTGACCCAGGGAATTACTTATTTACTTCCGAAAGAAAATGGACCTCTCTCAGATCCCTCAAAGTACCGACCGATAACTTGCCTTTGTACCATATACAAACTGCTTACATCGTGCATCTCTACTAACATCTACCAACATCTACATGAACATAAAATCCTTGCTGAAGAACAAAAAGGATGCATAAAAAAATCAAAAGGATGTAAGGAACAATTGATTATGGACTCTATTGTGATTAAACAAGCGGCCAAAAAGCATAGAAATATATTTACAGCATTTATTGACTACCAGAAAGCATTTGACTCTGTGCCACACAGCTGGTTAATACATGTACTCAGGTTGTACAAAGTCGACGATAACACCATTAACATCCTACAACATCTCATGTCGTCCTGGAAAACAACGCTACGATTAAACCACGGTGAAACATCGATTACATCCAACCCAATTAACATAAAGAGAGGTATATACCAAGGAGACAGTTTGAGCCCATTGTGGTTTTGTTTAGCTTTAAACCCACTTTCTACACTTCTCAACACCACCAACCTTGGGTTCCAAATAAAACAGGGAAATCGAATCGATCATGTTATTAACCATCTTCTGTACATGGATGACATAAAACTCTATGCCAAAAATGAAAAAACCCTGCATGAATTGATTCGGTTAACTGAGACATGTTCGAAAAATATTCAAATGAACTTTGGCATTGAAAAATGTAAAACCCTGAACATAAATAAAGGCAAAATTATTAATTGTAACTTCGAGTTAGACGATGGGCGAATAATGGAATCAATGAGCGAAAGGGATACATACAAATACTTGGGACTCGCACAAAACAAACGAATCGATCATAAATCGATCAAGGAAAAGGTCTTAAAATCTTACCTTAAAAGAGTCTCTGACATTCTGAAATCTAAACTTAATGGCCGAAACACCTTTAAGGCTATTAATACTTTCGCTATACCGGTCTTAACATACACCTTCGGAACTGTTCGCTGGACACCAACTGACTTAGAAGACATTCAGGTGAAAACCAGAGGTTTACTGAGAAAGTTTAGAGCTCATGACCCAAAATCAAGTATAGAACGAATAGTGCTCCCACGTAATCTTGGGGGAAGAGGACTTATTGATATTGTACAACTTCACAACTCCCAAATTTCCATCTTGCAACAATATTTCATTCAAAAAGAAACATGTTTACATAAAGCTGTCTCTAAAGCAGATTTAGGATATACACCCCTGGACCTTGCACATGTAACGGACGTAAATCAGCCATCAAGAAATAATGATCATGACGACCATATAACGAGATGGACTAGCAAGGCACTTCACGGCAGGTATCCGAATGAAATCAACCAACCTCATGTTGACAAAGAAGCGTCGAACAAATGGTTGACTAATTCGGATCTCTTCGTTGAGACTGAGGGCTTCGTCATCTCGATCCAAGATCAAGTTGTACCCACCAACAATTATCGAAAGTTCATTTTAAAAGAGAGTGTCAGTGACCAGTGCAGGAGATGTAAAACCTCATCGGAGACCATTCAGCACATAATGTCAGGTTGTTCAATGCTAGCACCAACAAGCTACCTGCAAAGACACGACCAAGTTGCAAAAATCATCCATCAGAAGCTGGCTTTGCAGCACAATCTGCACAGTGATAATAGTCCGTACTATAAATACGAACCACAATCTGTTTTGGAAAATAATACGTGCAAACTTTATTGGAACCGCAGCATACTGACAGATAAAACCATACCGTGTAATCGACCAGACATCACATTCACCGATAAGATGTCAGCGACAACTTATTTAATAGATATAGCCATCCCCAATTCACACAATCTTCTCTCAACTTGGAATGAAAAACTTACCAAATATTCTCCTCTGGCAGAAGAAATAAAAAATATTTGGAAACAAAACACAGTACACATTGTACCCATAATTCTGTCAACTACTGGAATAATCCCCAAAGATTTACATCGCAGTCTTCAAATAATTAACATGAATCCACTTCTATATATTCAACTGCAGAAATCAGTTCTTCTTCACACCACAGCAATAGTCAGACGCCACCTTAATTTGCAATAGTAAGGTTCGGGACTTGTATGTGAATACCGTTCCAAATCAGTAAAAACCGCATGTATGCGAGATCAAGAAAAGGAATAATAATAATAATAATAATAATAATAATAATAATCTTATAAAAAATAATTCCCCAAATCATATTCTTACCTAGCTTTTGATATATTGTTTATATCGGGCTAAAGTAACGACACCTGCCTTGAAGAGGTAGTGAAAACTCAAAATAATAATAATAATAATAATAATAATAATAATAATATTAATAATAATAATAATAATAATAATAATAAACGGCTTTATTCCAAAAATAAGTGTAAATTACAAAGAATAAGAAATAAGAAAAATTATATTTAAAAAAAAATGTAGTACAAGTAATATTGAGTAAAAGTGTAATAATCTGCAATGATAAAATTTTTAGAAGAAAAGTAATTGAGTTGTCTATATTTATTGATACCTAACTTATTTATTAAACTACACCGACAGAAGCACTGAAAGCTCTCTATTAAGAAAAAAAATTAAATTAAAATAAGGAAGAAAAGAAGAAATGCAAAAAGTTATTAATGGAAAACAAATTTTAGTTGATTAAATATGTAATTGTTGCTTAGGAATTTTGGAAGTCGATCAGCATTTTATTTTTTACTTTCTTTTTAAAATTATATGGTTTCAAACTTTTCAGTGAGCTTTCCACTTTATTATAAAGACTTACTGATATGTACGAAAAGCTCCTCTGGAACATAGAGGTATTAAATTTGTGTATTGACAGCAATGTTGGTATTCGAATCATTATTTTATGAGCCTCATTCCTAAATTGTAATTTATTTCTCAGATAGCTGGGAACATTCGTAAAAGTTCAAAGATGTAATACCCACATTTTAGCCATAGGTAACCATTTCAATATTTTTAGCTTCGCAGAAACTGAGTCGTACTTTCTGATGCCAAATACAAACCTGCTACACGTACGCTGTACTTTTTGTACACGGTTTTTTGTTATGGTGTCCAAGCACGGACCATACACAAAAGTTGCATAATTAAAAATAGAAAATATTAAATGCTCGCAAAGATTTTTCCTAAGATTAAAATTTAGATTTTTTCTGTTTGCGTATAAAATCTTGAGCCGACAGTAAGATTTCCTCAGTAAGCTATTTACGTGTTCCTTAAATCGTAGGCCACTGTCCAGTATCAATCCAAGGTTTCTCACCAATGTTCCACAGGGGATGTATTCCTGAACAATCCGTGGTTTAAAATTACCTTTCAGTAACCGTTCTTTGTTTTTCTTACTTCCAAAATAGAATAAGACTTTTTTTGCATTTAATTTTAAATTATGGGCTGCTGAATAATCATATACTATTTTTAGATCTTCATTTATCCGAATATTTGCTTCCATTGCTTGAGCGTAATCAAACACATAATATAATTGAAAATCATCGGCAAACGCCTGTAGGTACATCGCAATGTTTTATTTTGGAAATCAGATCAAAGGTGTAAATTAAAAACAATAAAGGTCCCAGTACAGACCCCTGAGGGACACCAGTGGAAATAGAAGCAGTTTTAGAGTAATTATCATTAATTACTGTTTTTTGTTTCCTGCCAAACAAATAGTCCTTGAAAACGCTTAAAGAGATTTAGTCAAATCCAATATAGCTTAATTTAACAAGTAGGATTTCGTGAATCACAGTATCGAACGCCTTTGAAAAATCAATCATTACCAATGAAGTTAGTTTCTGATTATCTAAGGCGTGAAAGATATTGTTGCTAACATTTAACAGAGCAGTAGTAGTACTATAGTTTTCTCGAAATCCCGCTTAAAAGTCAGATTAGATTTTATTTTTTTAAGTACTCTGTAACTTGTTTATGAATCACCTTTTCTAAGATTTTAGAGATAACAGGTAAGAGACTTATAGGCCGTAAGTCTGACAAACTTTCTGGCTTTAATTTTTTTGGAAGAGGGCAGATAATAGACTCTGCCCATTTTTCTGGAAAACAACCTTTTTCTAAACAAAAGTTTACTAAATGACATATTTGAGGAAGGCTGCTAGGAACACAATATTTTAAAATTCTCAATGTAAGATTGTCGCATCCAGGAGCATTTGATTTTAACGTATTAAAAATTGAGCTTATTTCTTCTACAGAAACCAATTGAAAGCTAAATAAATAAAAGTATCATCATTAGTAAGTTTTGCCATATTTTTATACATTTCTGCCGTTTTTAAACATTCGGAATTCTTATTGTTCACTATTTCAGAAAAAAAATGTTAATCTCATTTGGATTAGTGAAATGTGAAGGCAAGTTTATTTTGGATTTATTATTTATGCCTAGATCACTAATTACTTTTCACCCTTCGTGGCAAATGCCGGTCAAATTTGACCGGTTGTATCTCAAGAAGCACTGCTTGTAAATGAACTTTTGTTTTGTTTAAAGAAGCGTCGTTCCAAGTTCTCTCTAACGCCGTTTTCTGAATTTAATTTAAATTAATAGTTACCGAGATATTCTATTTGTTTATAAGCCAAAAAATTGTTTATAATTTTAAAACATTCCTGTGGCCGCCCAAATAATCCAATTTTAATTCTATAAATTGCGTTTGATAGGTGGAGTGCTCTTTTATATATTAAAAAATCAGCAAACTTATGTATGGTTTAGTTTTTGTTGTGCGAGATATCAATCTTTTTAAAAAAATTTAGGTTGCAAAATTATTATGCGAAATCTACCAAATCGATTTTAATGAAATTTAGTGGACTGTTTTATTATATAATAAAGATTTTCTAGGCGAATTATAAAGGTCCTACATGAAATTTAAATGGTTAAAAAAAATTGAATAAGAAAAGGCTCAATTTACCCTTTTTTTGTATTTATTGCTATTTTGCAGCATGGGTAATAAATTTTAAAAAATTTAACTAATAGTATTTTATAGGAAATTTAATTACGCAACTTTTATTTTTCTACAAATTTTCCCTAAAATAAAGTAGATAAAATCGACGTTTTTCACTATTTTTAAACATTTTAATTTTTTGTTAATGTTCCCGACCTGTTTGAGAGGTAGGATACCAGATTATTATTATTGAAGTTATCTCACAACTTTTTCTGCAAAAATCGGAATGCCACCTCTTACATCCAAATATAGACGTTCTTTTACAGATCAGCACTGGTCTATTGCTTAATAACCACATTTTTTCTTTTTTCTGTTCTTGATCTAGAAAGTCTAAGCTTACTACACGCTCTTGTGCCATGGCTGTGAATATCACTATTTTTTAATAGACTAATAGACTAATTATTGTTGTTTTAGTTGTTTATTTTTTAGTTTATAGATTAACTTATAGTTTTCAGTTTTAATTATTTGTTGCACATTCAAAAAATGATAGTTTCAATATAGCTTTACTTGGATAGAATCTTGGCAATTTGTATAAATACTTTATTACCTACACGGTTTTGGAGTCTTTGTAATTATCCGATTAATGTAAGAGATCCTGATGAACAAACCGAACACTAGATGGGATTTAAACATGCATTATAGACAGAGTATTTCAAATCATTAGGTAGATAATTTGCACACTTTTTTTATGCCTCCACACGCCCTGGCTAGTTTTTTTTTGTAGTATGTTAATGTGTTTTTTGTAAGTTATATCTTTATTTATTGTAAGTCCCAGATACCCTTTTTATGTTTTTATCACTAATTTTAATATAAAGTATTTAATTTTTTATTTAAATATCATATAAACTGTTTTTTACATTTATTTTTAAATTGTTTTTAACAAACACTTGTAGTAGGTTCTTATGCACTAATTAACTTTTGCTTCAAGGTTTTTTAGGCAATTATCTTGAAATAGTAACAGCGTGTCATCTGCAAACGTAATGTAGTCACATTTCAAACCTGCTATCGACAAACTGTGGACATATAGCAAATAAAGCAGGGGACCAAGTACTGACCCCTGTGACCCTGTGAGTGGTACTCCGGTTATTGTGCATTTTTTTTTGCACTTTCTTTTGAGTTTGTCGCCGTGTATTGTTGTCTTTGATCTAGATAAGATTCAATGATTCGCGTATCTTAGGAATCTATATATATATATATATATATATATATAAAAAAAAAAAAAAAAAAAAAAAAAAAAAAAAAAAAAAAAAAAGGGTGCCAAGTATGCGTACCTATAACAAACGAAAGGGGGAAAATTAATGGGCATGTACGCAAAAAGGATCATAGGGTCACGAATAGGGAATGGTAACCGCAGACATGCATGTTTCTGGCTCGTTAGCCGTCATCAGTGCGGCATAACCAAGTAAGGTAATGCACTTGGCCAGCAAAAGTGTTGAGTACTTGGGAGCAAAGGATGGTAGGGAAACATGTTTGTGTTTTTTGGTTTTTAATACATGTTTCCCTACCATCCTTTGCTCCCAAGTACTCAACACTTTTGCTGGCCAAGTGCATTACCTTACTTGGTTATGCCGCACTGATGACGGCTAACGAGCCAGAAACATGCATGTCTGCGGTTACCATTCCCTATTCGTGACCCTATGATCCTTTTTGCGTACATGCCCATTAATTTTCCCCCTTTCGTTATATATATATATATATATATATATATATATATATATATATATATATATATAAACAAAAGGGGAAAATTATTGGGCATGTACGCAAAAGGGATCAATAAGGGCACGAGTAGGAATGGTAACCACAGACATGCATGTTTCTGGCTCATTAGCCGTCATCAGTGCGGCATAACCAAGTAGGGTATTGCACTTGGCTAGCAAAAGTGTTGGGTACTTGGGAGCAAAGGATGTTGGGGAAACATGTGTAAAGAACCATAAAAACACAAAAACAACGAAAGCTCATACAGGAGTCCTATCGCAATTTTGTGCTTTCGGACAGCTGTGCCAATGGGTTTTCGGCTAGCAACCAGCGTCGCAACGTTGGCGAAACGGACTCATTGTGTTTGAGTCGTTCTAAGCCCAGGATATGAAATAAACAAAGTGCCAAGAGAACGCGTATTAATATAAACAAAAGGGGAAAATTATTGGGCATGTACGCAAAAGGGATCAATAAGGCCACGAGTAGGAATGGTTGCTAGCCGAAAACCCATTGGCACACCTGGCCGAAAGCACAAAATGTATTTAATTTTTTTTTAATTAATTATAGCATACTACCTCATATCATCTCAATATATATGTTAGGCGACGGCGAAGTTTTGTTGCATGTCTGTAGCCAGATTAGAAGATCGTATAGACATGCAACAAAACTTCGTATCGTGACATCATCGCGCAAGAAGTCTGGACCATACTGCGGAACACTTCACATAGTAACACATCGAGGAATCCCAGTAAAAAAAATATAAAAAATTATTCCATTTCGGAATTTTCAGTTAAAATGCTCATTAGCAGTACCTATATTTTGCTCGTGGAACTATTGCACTTAATGAACACTTAAATCTCTGACAAACACAATTTTATATTAATCATCATTTCTGGAAATGACCGGTTGCAAGTTTCAGCTAAGCGGTCCGAGTTGAAAAAAAATTAAAAACATTTTTAGTCACGACCTTGAGAATTATCCATTAAAAAATTATGGGACAAGAAAATTTTACCGATTTCTAACTGGGTTTAAACAGCCGATGTCAATTTTGGTTCAAAGTGCAAGAAGAAATAAATGTGACGTTTTGTTTAGCTTTAAAATTATTTAAAAAATAAATTTTACAGAAAGTTTTATTTTTATATTTTATTTTGAAAAATAAATTAAAATGAAAAACATTTACGAATTGAACAGAAAGTTTTAATGTTCCAATACTATTTTTTTATGAAATAAATTAATATATAAAAATATTTTTTTGTTGCTTATTTTTTATCATTACCTATTAGTTCTTGTTAAGATAAGATCTGTTTTTGATAATTCATTTGCAGGTGTCCATAAGTAGAAATGTTTTTTTTTTTTCGTTGATTAGCTCTATTGTTGATAATTGTTTGTTACCTAATTGTCTGCAGGTGTTGATTAAGTCTTTATTATAGATTATAGTTTTATTATACTTGTGCGATTTTTTTTCCACGTGCAGATTTGTCTTGTATGCTTATTTCCAGTGCGCCTTTTTCTGGTCACATATTTCTCTAAATGTATTTTTTAATTGTTATTAAAAATAAATCATTTTTATTATTAAAAACACAATCTGAATTCCAATTCCTAATTAAAATCATTTAAAATATGCGTAACAATTCTAAAATAAATAACAACAAACAAATAAATAAACTTACAACAGATATAAACGTAAAATATAGATTGTAGTTGTTTTAGTGTTAGTTTAATATTACTTTGAAATGTTTGTGCAGTGGCCAGAGCTTTTTCACTTGTCCAAGCATTTTTTCTATTAAGTTGTCTTACTAATTCCACTTTCTACAAGAATCCGTAATTTCTGGTCAAATTTTTCAAAAATTGGATGTCCTTTTCGAAAAACAAATCTACAGGGAACAGAAGGTATCTCTTTTTGATCACTTGAAGAGACGATTTTCCTTCATTTCCCTTGTACCGGTGTGCATTGAAATAGTTTACTCGATCTTCTGTATCCATTCCAATTCTTTTTTTCTTAAAAGCCACAAGATCGAGACAATCAGTAATGTTGGAACAATAGATCGGATCGTTTTTGCCCAAATAATGTTCAAACGGATCTGAAGAATTTGGATAGAAACTCATTGTAAATGCAGGTAAAGCTCCTTGTACTTTATATCTCATCACATCTATATCGGTTTGTATACGTTGGTAAGATTGATCTAGAGTTAAAAGCTGAAACTGGTTACTTTTATAAACTGTTGTTAAAATGAATGCAAACCATAAAAAACTTGCATATAGTATCTTAGTAGATGTTCGTTGAAGAGGGATAGGTGCTAAACCTTCTAATAATATGCGGATAAGATAATAAAAATTTTGAGCATTCCGATTTTCAATATTCGACAAATACATAAGATAGCGCCATAGAAATAATAAAACAAATCCAAACAGTTGTAGGAAATCCTTTATAAAATATTTTCCAATAATCAATATCGCGTACAGGTGCTGCAACAAAAACTATTTGTTCATATTGTAAGTACTGGACTAGTTAGATCATAGTATAAGTCTTCAACTGACTTTTGAAAAACAACATTTGCAGATAAATCCATTTTCTTTAGTTTAATAGCAGAAAGGATACCTACAGGTGTTCCGTTTTTAGATATTTCAGTTATTTCACTAAAATCAGCCATGTTTGTTTGATAGTAATAAATGTTTACATTACAATTGGACATAACAGTATTAAGAACCTCAATAATAAATCCTTGTTTTGTGTTTATTACATGCGGTACCTTAGGAAACCATAAGACTTTAATTTTACTTACAGCTTTCATTTTTCTTAAATCAAATGATTCCTTAGATAGTAATTTCATAGGTTTAATTTTAAATATGTACTTGTGACTGTGTACGTAAAAATTTTTGATAAATCTTTTTTTGCAACAACTACCACTTTATATATAAAATAATCATTGAGTGTATCGTATATAAATTTTTATTTAACTCATCAACAAGAATTACAAATATTCCTCTTGGATTAAGTAATCCACTGTAAAATAAATTTTTAATTACGTCTGTTAAATCTTTCTGAATATTTAACAGAAATACGTTTGGTTGATTATTTAATCTAAGTTGATTTTTATTTGTATTGTATCGAAAAGAAGAAAGATTTACCTTTAAATTTGTGTTAACAACCAAAACCACTTCTTCTTTATTAATTAGTAAAGAGAGAATGTGATTTACATAATTCTGTAGAAAATCATAGGACGTACTGTTGGGATTGTTTATCCAAAACCATTTGATTAGGCGTGGTCAACGCTCTTTTCGAATTTCCAAGAATTCTCTTCATGGGCGTCCAGGTGTGAGTCGGGAAGTTAAAAGCAACATTAAATAGATATTTTACTAGGTTCGTTCATATAATGACGTTGTTTTGAGTTTCCCCTGGTAAAATCGTAAAAATAATTCCTATCCAAGTGGGTCTCGTTATAAGTGCAAGAGGACATGTAACGTTTTGCCATACACAATCAATAGTCTAGTTCACAAGTGCTTTTTTGCTCAACTTTTTTCAGCAGTCTCCGAAAATTATGAACGAGGTGTCATTCGATTCGGAATCGCATCTAGATGATTTTTGAAAAAAATGATGTTCCGCATGCAAAAACTGCAAAAGTTATTAACAATTAACTAAAACAAAAAGAAGAGCGTTTGATTTTTTGCAAATATCTTAAAAACTAATAAAGATTTATTAAATTAAAAAAAAGAATCAAAAAGAGGAGGAAATTTTCTACAAAAAAGCTTAAACTCTCGGAACTGTAGTACTAATATTTATAATTTTCCCAGATGGTTGAAAATACGGCCGAAAACGGGTGCTCTGGCTTGCGTAAGCCACGACTGCTTTTGACAATTTTTTAATAAAAATTATTTTAACATATTAAATAACAAATCTAGGATATGAAAAAAATCAGGTGCTAACTGGAAAGATAAATAAACAATAATCCGCCTGAATTTTTTTTTATCACAATTTATAAATTATTTATGCAATTGTTAATTAAAATGTTTTTCTGCTTGAACATAAACATTGCAAGTGTGATAATGGTTGAACTATAAATTTGAGATTTTTTTCCTCTCTTGGAGCAATTCTTAAAAGGCTTTAGAATAGATCCCCGTTGGTGAAATTTAAAAATATATATTTTTCAGTTTTTATTAATAATTATCGTTGTTGCAAAATTAAAAACTTAAATTAATCATTGAAAAAAAGTTTTTTTTTTTAATATTATTAATGATCCGTTTTTATGTTATTAGAAGCTGCATAAAAATATTTTTTTAAATTTTTATCAGATATTGTTTAAAAAATTGTTATAAACAAATGCGTTGTTTATTAGATAATTGAAATTTTTTTTACGGAATTTCAATCTTTGATACAAATGATTTTTAAAAGAAAAAATATTTCTTAAAAAACTTTTTTTATTGCTTAAAAAAGCATTTATTAATTACCAATAAATTTCTTCCACTTCTAATTATTAATATTAAGGAAGAAAGAAACAATTTTTTTTAAATCATTATTTGTTTTTCTTTTCGATATAAAAAAATTCGTTTTATTTTTCATTGTTTATTTAATAAACAATTTGTTATAAACAAATAAATTTTTACCTTATTTTTTTTTCTTATTCTTCGTACTGTCACAAAAACAAACATGAGTTTGTTTGTTTTTTATTGTTTTTAAATTTTGTTTTTAATGAACTATTTCAGTCTCAAGTCTACTTCCAAGTTTTGCGTTTCATTCAATAAATATAATATTGTGAATTTTGCTATTGACGTGAATTATTCGTAAAATGAATCTGAAAGTGAGTGGTTTTATTTGTGAAAATCCATTGCAAATTTTGCCTAATGAAGAATAAATAAGTTTTCAGAATTTTTATCGTATCTCCAATAGTTTATAAATTATAATAATTGTAAGGATGAAAAACCAAATAAGAATGACGAAATTACTGAGACCGTATATTAAAAATTAAAAAATAGTAAAAAAAGCTGTCATGTCTCTTTTTGTGACAGTAAGTAGAATTAGAAAAAAAGTAAGGTAAAAATTTATTTGTTTTTAACAAATTGTTTATTAAATAAACAATGAAAAATTAAATAAAATGAATTTTTCATATCGAAAAGAAAAACAAATATTGATATTATGAAAATTGTTTTTTTCTTTCTTAATATTAATAATTAGAAGTGGAAGAAATTAATTGGTAATTAATAAATTCTTTTTTAAGCAATAAAAAAAAGTTTTTTAAAAAATAATTTTTCTTTTAAAAATCATTTGTATCAAAGATTGAAATTCCATAAAAAAATTTCAATTATCTAATAAACAACGCATTTGTTTATAACAATTTTTTAAACAATAACTGATAAAAAATTTAAAAAATAATTTTATGCAGCTTCTAATAACATAAAAACGGATCATTAATAATATTTAAAAAAAAAACTTTTTTTCAATGATTAATTTAAGTTTTTAATTTTGCAACAACGATAATTATTAATAAAAAACTGAAAAATACATATTTTTAAATTTCACCAACGGGGATCTATTCTAAAGCCTTTTAAGAATTGCTCCAAAAGAGAAAAAAAAACTCAAATTTATAGTTCAACAATTATCACACTTGCAATGTTTATGTTCAAGCAGAAAAACATTTTAATTAACAATTGCATAAATAATTTATAAATTGTGATAAAAAAAAAATTCGTGCGGATTATTGTTTATTTATCTATCCAGTAAGCACCTGATTTTTTTCATATCCTTGATTTGATATTTAATATGTTAAAATAATTTTTATTAAAAAAGTGTCCAAAGCAGTCGTGGCTTACGCAAGCCAGAGCACCCGTTTTCGGCCGTATTTTCAACCATCCTGGAAAATTATAAATATTAGTACTACAGTTCCGAGAGTTGGAGCTTTTTTGTAGGAAATTTCCTCCTCTTTTTGAATCTTTTTTTTAATTTAATCAATCTTTATTAGTTTTTAAGATATTTGCAAAAAATCAAACGCTCTTCTTTTTGTTTTAGTTAATTGTTAATAACTTTTGCAGTTTTTGAATGCGGAACATCATTTTTTTCAAAAATTATCTAGATGCGATTCCGAATCGAATGACACCTCGTTCATAATTTTCGGAGACTGCTGAAAAAAGTTGAGCAAAAAAGCACTTGTGAACTAGACTACAATATATTCAATTTTAATACGTTTAGTTTTTAAATTTTTAATTTTATCTTTCGGGTTTTAAAAAGCACTTAATTATACAATTCTAGTTTTTTTTTATTAACGGTCTGCTAGGTTTTCAAAAACTGACGGTCTCATGGTTTTTCCTAAATATTTCAGAAACAGTTAGTGCACCTAATTTTTGTTTTGCGCTCCTATATAGCACCTAAAAAGCACCTAATTTTGACCTAAATTTCGACAAATTTGTCCAAATGGGGTCAGCCACCTTTATGGGAGTATTCACTCCGGTCAAATTGTACATTTAAAGGTACATTAATTCCGATCAAGCTGAAAATAAACAACACATAATTAAAATAACTTGTGAAAAAAGTTCACGTACTTGCAATAAAAGTTACTCAAAGTCAAATATCAAAAAATGGGTTTTTCACAATTTTTATTGAAACGGTAAGTTTTTCCGTAAGACTGCTTTTTACAAAAATTGTAGATCACAAAATTATCTATAAAAAAGGTATCTATAGTCTTTTCTTAAGAGCCACCGTTCCAGAGGCAAATAGCCCATTGATGGTCGGTGGGGCCCGGTAGAGGAATGTTAAAAAAAATTGCAAATTTGAGTATTTTTTTATTTCTCACGTTGAGCAATCTGCTATCGGGGTAAAAGTCCAGTAAATGTTATTTTTTTTATTTAATTTTATATTTAAAATACAGATACAGATAATTTTATTTGTCATTTGAATATAAGTTTAAGATTTTGTAGGAGGAAGGAGAGGGCCAAAAAATGCTTTTGACCCGAATAGGTCTTAGCCTCTCGACGACCCTGCCAGAAGTATAAGGATACAAATAATTGTAGTTGTAATAATATGCACACATTTTCACGTTACGTGTGGTGCAATGTACTTAGCTCGCTTTTCTTAACCTGGTTTCCCCAGTAAGAATATTCCACTGATCTGTTGTGATTTTGTTTAAATTGGAAATGTTGCGCAATTTACAAATATCAGCAAGGGTTGGGAATAATAAAAGCGATATATATTAAATAATTAGAACTCATTTGTCTGATTCATAACCTCCAAATACTTTTTCCTTTTTGTTATTCTTCTTCTTCTTCGTCTTGCTCTTGATTTTTTTCCTTCTTCTTCTTTATCTTCTTTACCCTGGGTGTAAATAAATTATCCCAATAGACGTGTGTCGTATGTCTCCTCTTTAGTATCAAATTAATTCTCTACTGTTCAACATTAGAATACGACCGACCTTGACAATTTGTAGGTACATACCAGAAAACAAAACTGTTCTTACAATCACATTTAACATTGTACCTATTGAGTTGGAAGCCGAGTTTTTTTTCTATACTCTTCATTCAATTTGTTGCCGTAAAATAACCACAGTTATTTGTAACAAAAAGCTGATTTACTAGTACGAGGAGAATTTACTGTAGATATAACGGCTTCTTGTTCTTCTCGTTGTCTTTTATAATCTACATATAGGAGGATTAAAGTCACAGCCTTTCGAAGGATCTCTGTAAAAGTGCTGCCGGCGGGTTCTTAAGCGGTCGTTAAATGCGAGGTCAGCAAAGTATTCAAAATATTATTAAGTTTACTGGACCCGGTAATGTGAGAATTTTATGTAAAACTTCAAAACTTTTTGTTGATGGAACCTTGGAGTTCTCCAATTTTTTTATTAACTGTTCATAATACATGTGATCCAGAATGGTATGTTTATTCCTGCAAAACATTGTTTGGTCTAATTTGACCGGAGTAATGATTGTTTATGAAAATTACATTTACAAGAAATATATTAATGTAGGTAGATTTTCAAAGGTTAATCATTTAATATATAAATCAATAGTTATTACATCCGAGTGTGGTAAATCAAATTTAAGGCACAATGTAGATATGGGACGGTCGAAACTAAACCCTTAACTTGTATTGTGAGATTCCAGGGCATTCAAGAAAATACAACTTTAAACTCGGATAGTAGTAACCACTTTATATATTAGTTAATTCTCCTGGTATAATCAAAATTTATTAACATGCTTCTTGTAAATATAATTTTCATATTCAGTAATGCATTTTGATTGATTACTTCTTGTTCAACACAAACCTAGATTAAAATCGTAATAACACGAATTTTTACTCAATCAATATATTGCCATAAAGAAAACTTTTCATTTTAAGTCATTCAGTTACGCAGGAATGTTAAAATTAATCTCAATTATTCTGATTTTCAACATTCATCCTACTCACAATTTTCATGTTTTCAACACCACGTACTATGATTTTTTACAGAATCATATAAATCAGATTCTTTCTTTATTAATTAATGAAGAGGAAGTGGTTATGGTTGTTAATGCAAATTTTAAGGTGAATCTTTCTTCTTTTCGGTACAACACAAATAAAAATCAAATAAGATTAATTAATCAACCAAACGTATTTCTTTTCCACATTCATGAAGATTTAACAGAAGTGATTCCAAGAGGAAAAATTGTAATTCTTATTAATGAGTTAAATAAGAATTTATTTATGGTGCTTAATGATTATTTTATAAATAAAGTTGTGGTTATTAGTATAAAGGATTTATCAAAAATGTTTACATATATAATTATTAGTCCAGGTTTACTTAAAATTAAATCTATAAAAATACTATCTAAGAAATCATTTGAATTAATAGAAATGGAAGCTTTTAATAAAATTAAAGTCTTATGATCTCCTATGGCACCACATAAAATCAACCCAAAACAAGGATTTATTATTGATGTTGTTAATATGATTATGTCCAAGTTTAATGTTAAAATTTACTACTATCTAGCAAACTCGACTGATTTTGATGTAATATCTAAAAATGGAACATCTACAGGTATCCTTTTAGACATGAAACTAAAAAAAAATGGATTTAATTGTAAATTCTTTTATTCAATTCTCAGCGGAAAACTTATTCTATGATCTAACTAGTCCATTTCTAAATGACCGGCTCGCATTTGTTGTAGCAACTTTACTCGATATTGATTATTGGAAAATATTTTATCAAGAATTTTCTACTACTGTCTGGATTTGTTTTATTATTTTTATGGTGTTATTTTACGTACTTATGTATTTATCGCATATCGGTAACCGAAATGCTCAAATTTTTTATTATCTTATCCGCATGTTATTAGAAGGTGTAGCACATATCCCTCTTCAACGAACATCTACTAAGATACTATATGCAAGTTTTATATGGTTCGGATTTATTTTAACAACAGTTTATAAAAGTTTCAGATTTTAACTCTAGATCAATCTTACCAACGTATACAAACCGAAGTAGATGTGATGAATTATAAAGTAAAAGGAGCTATACCTGCATATTCTATCCATTACTATCCAAATTCTCCAAATCCGTTTGAAAATTATTGGGCCAAAAACGATCCGATATATTGTTTCGACAATTTTGATTGCCTTGATCTTGTGCCTTTTGAAAAAAAAAGAGTTGGACTCGAATCAGTAGAAAGATTGAAGTATTTAATAGCACAACGGTACAAGGACAATGAAGAAAAATTGTTGCTTCAAGTGATCAAAAACAAAAAACACTTACCTTTTTATAGTCTTGAATTTGGATTATTTTTTCGAAAAGGACATCCAATTTTTAAAAGATTTGATCAGAAACTACGAAATCTTATAGAAAGTGGAATTGTTGATCACCTTAAAAAAAGTTATTCTTGGAAACATGATAAAGCTTTGGCACTTGCAAAATCATTTCAATATTTTTCAATCAAACTAACACTTAAACAGCTACAATCTATATTTTACCTTTATATTTGTTGTATGTTAACTTGTCTGTTAGTATTTATTTTAGAAATGTTACGCATATTTTAAGTGTTTTGCATTATCACATGGGCGTAGCGAAGCAGAGACAGGAAGGCATCTTTGTATCGTATCACCGACGAGCAACAACTATTTGTTACGCATCGAAGTTACGGTTTGTCACTAATACAAGCGTATCAATACATCTTAGCATATATATATGCTGTGGTCATACGCTGTTACGTAGTGCCGTCCAGATTTGTTACGCGACGGCGAAGTTTTGTTGCATGTCTGTAGCCACATGAGAAGCTCGTATAGACATGCAATAAAACTTCGTATCGTAACACCATCGCGCAAGAAGTCTCGATCGCACAGCGGAACACTGTAACCAAACTGTAACATAGTAACACATCGAGGAATCCTATCGGTTACCTGTATTTGCCGTCACATCAAAGAAAGTTATACGCTGATGTGGCACCACATTTTTAGACAAGTCTTCGTGCGATTTAGTATTGAGAGACGACATCTTGTGTGTGGATGGAGAAGGCGTTCTAAAATCAGTTTCATTTAAAGCATAAGAGAAATGTGGTTACTTATTTGTTATTAGCTTTTTTTAAATGTCGCTTAAGAAAGAAAACCAAGTTTTGGAAGAGCTGATTAAAATATATAAATGGAGCCATATTTATGACAGAAGGAAAGAAAGAGTATCATAATCGTACCCGGAGGGATGCAGTGCATGCAAAACTACTTGAAAAGTTGAGAGAGTTCAAACCTGATACTGTAAAAGATACAATGGGAAAAACGATTCATAACGTTTGAAGCAAGGAAAGAAGCATCCGAGAAATCAGGAGCAAGCACCAATAAACTGTACAAACGAACTAAAATCTATTTCATTTCCTCGGTTCAAGATGATAGTCAAGATAGGCTGCTTCTTCTTGTCTTAACTCACGTAACAAGTTGACGTGACTGTATTGTTTTTTTATTTAAGCTACTACTTTTTGCTCCATATTGTCAGATGCCGATATATTTATTAAAATTTTGACACTCATGGTATATACTGTGTTGTTAATCTTATAAAATTAAGCGAGTAACTGTCTGCACGTACTGCATGTACCTACTGCCACTGGTGCAAAAAAATCAATCTAGCTGGGTACCACGTCTGGGAATAGTATATTATGTTACTAGGAGTAGAAGGCCAACATTATTGTTGAGCCCAGATTCTTGCACTGCCGAGGCGCTAGCCGAGGCTGTGCAAACTGGGCGAAACATATAATGGGCCTTCTGCTCCGAGTAACATATACTATTTTTTCTTCAAGCGTAATAATAATATGCATTTTATAAAAAATATAGAAGGCTTTGTTTATATCTCAACTATTTAATTAATACAAACGAAAAATTACATAAAGTGTTACCTATTTATTAACAGTAATATTAAATGTGCAGTTTTGTATACTGCAGTTGTTTAAATTTAAGCCACTGCCACCGCTTTCAGCTTCGACATTTACAATTTTGTCATTGGTATACATCATATTATTAGTAAGTTGATTGTCGATTATTATGTCAGCGATTCCAGAACTATTACTTGGTTGTTCTTGCCAATTAAGTATTTTTTGTGCAGTTTGTGTTTTACTGGAAATGGAATCCTCTAAGTACCCTTCAGCAACACTGGTGGATTTCCATCCACCATGCCGCTTTAAAGCGGTAATATCACCTCCGTTGTCAACTAAAATAGTTGCGGAAGTCCTCCGAAGGCAATGTCCTGTATATTCATGAGGATTTGTTAATTTCAAAAACGTAGCAACGTCTTTTGGTACGTTTGATATTTTGTGGATACCCATTACCACACGGTGACATTTACCATTCTGGTATTTAATAAAAAATCGCTGCAGGCCAATATCATCCGGACGAAGAGCCGTATACTGTCTTACCAAATTCAAATAAAAATCGCCAATTATAGTAAACGACCGTTGTTTTTTGTTTTTTGTGTTTATGATTTTAACCAAAATTAAATTTCTCAAATCTTGGATTTCGCTAGACTTTAAATTAACAAGTTCATCGCATCTAAGGGCTCCTGTGACTCCAAATATTAATATAACCTAAAACAAACGTTGAAATAAATAAAAAAAAAAGCTGGTAGCACCGGGATTAGAACCGCTGACCTTTGCGACCGAAGACAAAAGCTCTGCCACTGAGCTACCGTCATTAAATGTTATAAGTAGGAAATGAGGTAATATTTGCTGTCAAGTTAAATATTGATCTGCTAGTAGATATCACTGTCAACGGTTTAATAAACGTAATAATGATTAAAAAGAAATAAGAAAGTACCTACCTTTGTTGCTAAATAAACATTATTTGGTGCATCCTTGAGAAATTTATCAAATTGATCTTGTGTTAATACTTTTGATTTTTTCGGTGTATAATTTTCCCCTTGGCGCTTTATAAATGCAATTAATTTGCTATATTTTTCTATTTTAACATTATGTTTAATGTTTAATTGACTTTTAATCATTGAATACTGTGCCCATAGAGTAGAACTTTTAAACTTTCTGGACAAATTCGTGAAGTATGCAAGCATAACGTTTTCCGTGTATTGCTGTACATTATATTCATTGCACCATTTTAGAAATTTTTCGTATGCAAAATCATACAGTTTACGCGACTTCGTTGGAATTAGAGTTTCAATACTGGAATTAGCTATTTCAACTAATTCCGGAGACGTACATTGCAATTCTTGAGACATTTTTCACAAAATTTTCAAAACAGACAAACGTCAAATTAAATAAGTTTAAAAATGACAGTTCCTACCTACTTGATTACAACGCCCCATTATTTTATTAGTACAATAATGAAAATTCATTTTTGTACTAGTAAAATAATGGGATATTTCTACGGTCTGTGTTGCAAAAAGTAATATAGTTATTATTATACGCTTGAAGAAAAAATTGTTTTTTTGCCCCGACCCTAACAGCATGTATGCATTCACGATTTTACAATCTATTTTTGTTTAACAAATATATGTGTTTAATTTTTTATAAATAAAAAAAATATCAGTAACGTAAAGATAATTTTTTTTCTGATTTCAACCATATATAATACTTACGCAAAATTCTGAAGTTTACAGACTAGACACCAAAATATTCTACATTACATTGAGAAAAGAACAACACTCATAATAACATAAAATACATCTAGCGCCTGTAAAAATTTACTACTATCTAACGAACGAGACTACCTTCGGTGTAATATCTAAAAACGGAACACCTACAGGTATGCTTTTAGACGTTAAACTAAAGAAAATGGATTTATCTGTAAATGTCATCATTCAATACTGATACTCAATACTTATACTACTTATTATCTAACTAGTCCAATACTAACTGGTCGGCTAGGATTTATATAGTAAATATTTTATCAAGAATTTTCCACTATTGTTTGCATTTGTTTTATTATTTCTATGGCGCTATCTTACCGATTTATGTATTTATCTCATGTTGGTAACCAAAATGTTCAAAATTTTCAGTATCTCATTCGCATGTTATTAGGAGGTTCAGCCACTGCAAGCGTTTTTGAAGTTATACTACCAGTCGCGCGCCCGACGTTTGAAATTTCTATGAGGTTAAATCGTCAAAATCATTACATTACGTTATATATGTAATGGCGTGAGAGCCAGAAACACATATTATAGATATATTGGTCGATGAAAACAAAGATGAAATATTTACCACATGTTATTAGTCTTAACAGTAAGTCCTTTGAATTCCGTTTAAACATTTAGTACATTGAAAAGAGATAGGTACCTATACAAAAAACAGTCTGAGCTAATGTTTGTTTTTTTTATTATTCTATCACGTAAGTATAAATATTAAGTTAATAATATTAACAACAATAATATTTAGTAATGAGTATTGTATTGTAGTCTATAGTACCGTCACATGGTTGCAGTATAGGTTATATTATATCCTTCACTATACTTTTGAGGTTGTTGGCTGCATAAAATGAGTTTTTAATAAATGTATTTTAACTTTTTGGAAAACTATCATGGATTTTATAAATATTCAATTTTATTTACACAAAATTATTATAAATATTTTTCTTTCATTTATCGCATTATATAGGCGTATAGGTTGCTACTTCGGGAATTTTCAAGTTTAACTTTTGTTCGTTAAGCGATATTTGGTAACATACTATTGGAAAGATGAAGAGTTTTATTATACGATGTGAATTTTTTTTTACTGTACATTGCATTTAAACCTATAAAATGGACACGGAAGTTCTTGTTCATAGTACCGGCAGTCCCAATGACTGTCATACCCGTTTTTTTTTTAATAATTTAAGGCTTTTTTAATTTATTTTTACTTATTGTACTTTTTATATATTGTAACGAATTAAAACCTTAATACACCGGTATGCCATTGGAAATCTCTGGAACTTTCTACGTGTGACGGAAGTTTCCAGACTCTATAGTTTCGTTCAAAGACAACTTTTGCATTTCGGCAACGACAAACAATTCACTCAACTGCTTGGTGCAGGATCGGACTTCGCTTGTATTATTTAGATACTTTAGATATTATACAAATATTCGAAAAAAAATTTAAAGACTAATAATAATCTGAGATGTACCTATACTAATATTATAAAGGGGAAAGGTTTGATTTTTTGTTTGTTTGTTTGAATAGGCTCCGAAGCTACTGGACCGATTTCAAAAATTCTTTCACCGTTGGCAAGCTACACTATTCCCGAGTGACATAGGCTATGTTTCATTTTCAAAAAAAAATAGGGATCCTTATTAAAATGCCATTAATGTAACCAAAAATGACCTTAAAATCCTTACATCGCGTGCGCTGAGAATTCTATTGATTATAGAATAAAATAATGAACTACGATTTTGAAGAATATATAAATATCTACAAAAAATGCCGCGACAGCATATGTCTAACTGTTATAGTAACGTCACAATAACTATTTTTAAAAAGTTTTTATCTTGGTATTAATCCTTATCAAAATAACTTATTTCATAATCATGACAGATATCACGAATTTAGCATGTGCAATGGGACGAGGCTACTTATAAAGGACTTAAAGGACAATTTAGTTGTAGCAACCATTATAACTGAACCACCAGCTGGTCAACTAGCTCATACACTGATGATACCGATGATCCCAACTGATCTACCAAATCCATTTAAACCGCTTCAATTTCCTATCAAAACACCTTTCGCTTTTACTAATAATAAGTCTCAAGGTCAAACCTTCCAATTAGTAGAGATCGGTTTTCCTTATGGCCAACCGCCTAAGGCGGGTCGGAGCACCTGAAAATCAATTTATTTTGCTGCCAGAAAATAAAACAACATGTAATATTGTTTACAGGGAAGCGTTGACCCAATAAATTTAATGGCTTTTGTTATTTTCTTTAATCCCCGTGCAAAGCCGTGGCGGGCTGCTAGTATACCATAATTGCGTAAGTTCTACGCAAACAATGCAATTGTGAAATGTGAAATAAAAAACAATTACAGAATAAACAGATAGTTTATTTTATACAAAGTTGTTGTTTCTTTTGTAAGTTATTTTTCATTACAATTTTTTCTTGATGGGATTTTGTGTTGATGCTATATTCCATGCAGGTGTTGATTAAGTAATGTTGATTCTTTTAGTTGAATTATTATACTTTTATTTTCTTGTAAGAGTTTGTTTGTGTGCTCTTTTTCCACGTGCCGATTTTTCTTTTATAACTGTGCGCTTTTTTCTGTGCGTTTATTTCCTGTGCGCTTATTTACTGTCATTCATTTTTGTTTAAAATAAACAATTAATATTACGAAAAAACACTAAAAATAAAGTCCAACCCCTAATAAAATCAATTAAAATATGCGTAACAATTCTAAAATAAATACTAACAAACAAATAAACATACAACAAAGATATAAGTAAAATGTAGATTGTAGATGTTTTAGTGTTAGTTTAATATCATTATGAAATGATTGTGCAAGTGCCGAAGCTTTCTCATTTTTGCGATAATATTTTTTTTTAAGTTGGCTAACAATTCCACTTTCTATCAGAATTCGTAATTTCTGGTCAAATCTTTTAAAAATCGGATGTCCTTTTCGAAAAAATAATCTACTGGAAGCAGTATAAGAAGGTAGCTGTTTTTTGTTTTTGATCACTAGAAGAAACGATTTACCTTCATTGTCCTTGTTCAGATGTGCATTATAATACTTTACTCGTGCTAATGATTCAAATCCAATTCTTTTTTTCTCAAAAGCCACAAGATTAAGGCAATCAGTATTGTTGGAACAATATATCGGATCGTTTTTGGACAAATAACTTTCAAACGGATCTGAAGAAATAGAAAAGAAATAGTTAACAGATTCAGGTAAAGCTCCTTTTACATTATAATTCAACACATCCACATCGTTTTGAATACGTTGATAGGATTGATCAAGAGTTAAAATTTGAAACTGGTTACTTTTATAAACTGTTGTTAAAATGAATCCAAACCATATAAAACTTGCATATAGTATCTTAGTAGATGTCCGTTGAAGAGGGATAGGTGCTAAACCTTCTAATAATATACGGATAAGATAATAAAAATTTTGAGTATTTCGGTTACCAATATTTGATAAATAAGTAAATCCGTAAGATAACAGCATAGAAATAATAAAACAAATCCAAACAGTAGTAGAAAATTCTTTATAAAATATTTTCCAATAATCAATATTGCGTAAAGATGCTGTAACAAAAACCATGTGTTCAATTTGTACTGGACTAGTTAGATCACAGTATAAGTTTTCCACTGAGTGTTGAGTGATAGTATTTACTGACAAATCCATTTTTTTTAAATTAATATCTAAAAGGATGTTTGCAGGTGTTCCGTTTTTGGATATTAATCCAAAACCAGTCGAGTTTGTTTGATAGTAGTAAATTTTTATATTAAACTTGGACATGACAGTATTAAAAACCTCAATAATAAATCCTTTTTTTGGGTTTATGACATGCGGTACCATAGGACGCCATAAGACTTTAATTTTACTAACAGTTTTTATTTTTATTAAATCAAATGATTTCTTAGATAGTATTTTCACAGGTTTAATTTTAAATGTACCTGTACTTGTAACTGTATACGTAAAAATTTTTGATAAATCTTTTTTAGTAACAACTACCACTTTATATATAAAATAATCATTGAGTATCGTACATAAATTTTTATTTAATTCATCAACAAGAATTACAAATTTTCCTCTTGGATTAAGTAATCCATTGTAAAATAAATTTCTAATTACATCTGTTAAATCTTGCTGAATGTTTAACAGAAATACGTTTGGTTGGTTAATCAATGTAATTTTATGTTTATTTGTGTTGTACCGAATAGAAGAAAGATTTACCTTAAAATTTGCATTAACAACTAAAACCACTTCATCTTCATTAATTAGTAAAGACAGAATATGATTTACATCATTCTGTAAAAGATCATAGGACGTAGTGTTAAGTACAACATGAAAATTGTGAATAGAATAAATATTAAAAATTATAATAATAATTAGAGTCAATTTGAACATTCCTGCGTAACTGAATGACTTAAAATGTTTTTCCTTTTCATCGCTATATGTTGTCAGAGTAGATTATACATACATATATTTACTCCGGTCAAATTAGACATTTAAAGGTAAATAAATTCCCATTAAGCTGAAAATAAGCAAACATTTTTAAAACCCAATTAAAAATATATGTCAATAATCTCCATCGTTTACGTACTTTCAAAAAAAAGTTACTCGAAACGGTAATTGTACATCATAAAATTATCTATAACAAGGGTAACATTACTTTTTGCCCAAGAACCACCGTTCCGTAGGTACAACGATACAAATAGTCATAATATGCACAAATTTCCACGCTATATCTATGGTAAGTATACTTTTATTTTTCTTTAATTGCTTTCCCTAATAGATCTTTTCCATTAATCTAGCAGCCAAGGCGCTTTCGTGGCCATTCAAAGTCCACGGATTTTTAAGCTATATTTTTCGGCGTCATTGAGTTCCATCCCGCGGTCAATTTACTTACCTGCTTTGACCGTAATGGTGTTTGAGTTACACCCCGGTTATGTTAGCATGTGGTTTACGACTTTATGAGCACATAATAGTTTTTAGTTTTATGATATCAATATATATATACAGTTTGCTTAAATATTCGGAAGTTCAGTCACGCAATATAATATAGGTAATTGATACCCACGGGAGAATTGGCATCATTATAAAACGACACTAACCCTACATTTTGGATTTTCCTAAACCATGCTTGCTTTAAATGGAACAGACAACCGCACAATTCAGTAAATTCGAATGTTGTTCTGATAGCTGTCTCAAAATCAACATAAATTATGTTTGGTATAAAAATTAACTCGTATTCTTCACATTTATTGATGATCAGACGGAACATGTTACGGTAAGTTGTGCATGTTTTGTTTGGTAACAAACAAAACACTAAGGGCACATACTGACCATTTTTTAAACCGTGTATCGTGTATGGTATATAACTAAAAATTTGGGCAATACTGAAATGTGACTTCAAAGACTCTTTAAGCTAATTTTTTATGATTTATATTTCTGTTTCTATTAATTTAAGGACATTTACACAATTAATTTTATATCAATTCACTTCCTTCTTCTTCAAGTACTACATAAAAATCATAAATTTTTCTGCAAGTCTTCTTTTTTTACATTTGCAAAAACAAATACATGGAACTTGGAAGGATAAACAAGTTCGCTTTTTAAAGCATGTCTCATCAGTCCCATCGGAGCAATTAGTTATGGATTTAGTGGCTTCAAAAGCTTATAAACAAATTATACACCAACTTTTTACGAGAAAAATAATCTCAAAATTGTTCTAATTTTTATTAATAGTTGCGCTTTCTTTCTTAATGTTTCATTTGAAAACTAGATATTTCTCCTTTAACTTGAGCTATGGTAAAGTTATTTTACCTAAAATAAAACCAAGTTATAAGCAACAAATCTCCGAGATATCGTAATTTTTTAATATTTTTTACTAAATTTGCAATATCTCTGGTTCAAATTAATCCGTTTTTATAAACCTTGGACTAAATTGTTTCTTTTAAGTTTAACAATAGATTGACGGTGGTTAAATATTGATATCTACTTTAGATTAATTTTTACAGCGTTTTAAACAATTAAATCGTTTATAGCAAATTCCAATCACTTAGAGCGAGTGAGCATGTTCGAAATTCGGATTTAGTGGTTCAAAATGCATAGGATAAGAAATCGCCCTGGCCAGTTGATTATACAGGTCTGTAGTTATTCTGTTTGATTGCGTAATTTACAGATGATAGCCATAGTTGATAAGCTTAAACGCGATGGAAACTAAAACAAATAGAGAACAGTATTGGCCCATAATTTTAATCTTCTTCATCGTCTCCTTCTTGATCAGCTACTTTTTGTTCTTTATTTTCTTCCTCCTATACTTCATTTAAAAACTAGGAGGAGTGATTTGAAAAGCCAGACTTACAGCCAAAAAAGTTACTAGAAAATTTACAAGGCGGCAAATTTAAATACATTTCTTTCATTTAAATAAAATTGAAAATAAATGTTTATGGACACTTTCTATATGGTCTTAGATGGTCACAAAGTAAACTTACAATAATTATATTAAAAAAGAAATCAATTAACAAAAGTCACCATTATAAATATTTTACACTTTTAAAACATAACCTATAAATGTCCTATAAATGTAGGTAAGTGGCAAATTTTTATAGTGTAAACTTGACTCCAAATTAACCAATAAACAAACGCGAGTGTTGCCAACTTAAATTCAAATCGCTCCTCCTAGTTTTTAAATAGAGTATAGGTGTAAATAAATTGCGTCAATAGAGGTGTGACGTATGTCTTGTCGATAGTATCAAACGAATCCTCTGCTGTTTATTGTTCAACATTAGAACAACATCGGCCTCCACAATTTGTACATACCATAGTACAAAACAGTTCAATTTAGCATTGAACCCCTTTCTCTTTATTCAATTTCTTGCTTGATAACTTCTTTTAATTGAACCGCTTTAAAAAAAATAAGAAAAACGTACTAAAAAGCAAAAAATAAAATCTTTATTTCTTAAAAAAATTGCAAGCAACTGGGTATCTTATTTCGATTTCCTTGAAGTCGGCTCCAATGGTTTATATATTTGTAAAAGTTTTGAGTTACTAACATTCGCAATCTAGATTTAATAGCTAAAATTAAAATAGCGAGTAATTTGCCAAGGAGCCGACTTCAAGGAAATCAATTTTTTGTTTAGAAGGAGGTCCAATTTAAATAAAAAACATATTTTATCCTTTTTAGTTGCTACTTTGGTCTGTCTGAAGCGGGCGCAAATTCATGATGTACTATCTTCAAAACCTTCCGAATACAGTGCAATAAGTTGTGAGTTCAATCCCAACAATACCGACATGTACCAATGTGTCTTTTCGGAGACATAAGTAAATTCTCCTAGAGACACCACGCACGTACGGTGTGGAGGAAAACATCGTAATGAAACGTGGACTTAATTGTCTGTTATATAACCCGCTGTGAGCAAGCGTGGTGATTAAATGTACATTTCTTCTTCTTGTGAGAATATGCCTTTGCGCATACAGCGGGACAGTAACGGGCTGATTATTATGTTTTTATGTTTATTAACATACTAACTTAACTTCATAGCTTATTCTGTTGATTTTTGACGTGTTTCCTGGAATATCTTCAACATTGATGACCAGACCGTAACTAAACTGGATCACACGGACACTACTCTTTTGAATGCAAAAAGAATTTTCATAAGACACTACAATAATTTTATAAAAAGCTTTAAAACTTTTTACTGGTAGAACCTTTAAAAGTTGTCCTATTTTTCTATCAATCGTTTACCATACCTACATGTGATCCACAATGGGATGTTAATTCCTGAGAAAATATTTTTTGTCTAATTTGACCGGAGTAATTATTGATTATAAAAAATACATTTAAAAGAAATATATTAATATATTTATATTTTAAAAGGTTAATCATTTAATATATAAATCAATAGTTATTACCATCTGAGTATGATAAAAGGAATTTAACGAACAACGCACAAAATGTAGATACAGTCAAAACAAACCCTTAACTGGTATTGTGAGATACCAGTGGATCCAAAATAAATTGACAGGAAAAACACCTTGCAATTCTGATACACTATCAAAAACTAAAAAGTTTAAAATAAAACTATATTAAAAAAAAATAAAAACAAGCTTTTATTAAAAACTAGCGGACCCGGCGAACTTCGCAGCGCCTAACACTAATGTTTTTTCAATTTTATTTTTTTATTTTTACGATTAATTTTTTGTATTTTTATCATATTTTCTCGCAAGTTACCAGTTTTTACTATTATTTATAGTACTTTGAAATTTACCGGTTAGGTATATTATATATCAACTGCGCCACCTTACGGTGGCGTCATAGTTCTTAGTTATGTAAGAATTACAGATGTAAATTTATAATATCTCAACCGCGCCACCTTAGGGTAGCGTCATAATGATTAATTTCGTAATGAACGCGTCCGATCGCTGCAAAATTCAAAGTGCTATAGGGAAAATCGCGGCCTCCGACGCGCTATTTATAGGCACGCTGCCGCCGCCCCGGCCGGCCAGTACCACCGCAAGCGCTACGTCCCGCAATTTTAAATCTGTAATATCTTCGAAAATATTTATTTAAATCTTGTGCTGTAAAGGACCATATAGATCTATATTAAATCAAAAATGTATTTAAGCTATTTAATTGGATAACGAATAATGCTGTATTGGTTAAAATCGTTTCGAAAATTAGCCATTATTTGTCGTAAAAAGTAAATGACAAAAAAATGTTATTGTGGGATATCCATAAGAGATAGACATACCATCGCGGAGTTTTCTGTAGACATTTTTAATGTGTAAAATAATTATTACATTATTTTGATAAATCTCGTAGGGTTCAGCCTGCGTTTGCAATGTAAGCGGAAAAAAATTGATAATTAACAACATCACATTAAAAACCTCGAAAATAACAGTATTTCTCCACTATTTAATGTATGTAATTATACATATAAACCTTCGTCTTGAATCACTCTATCTATTAAAAAAAACGCAGTTGCGTAGTTTTAAAGATTTAAGCATACAAAGAGACATAGGGACATAGGGACAGACTATGTAGTGATAGTACCTAATAGAAAATTCGAATGTGGTAATCTCACTTCCGTTGTTCTTTATAGGAAGGAGCCTTTCGAAGGACCACTGTAAAGGTGCTGCCGGGTTTTTAATCGGTCGTTAATTACGAGATGAGCGAAGTATTCAAAATTGATCGATTTATTACTTGAAACGCATACAGTGGTAATCAATTATTTATTAAATGTTGATTTTTGCACAAAAAATATTATTAAGTTCGCTGCACACCACAATGTAAGAATTTTCTGTAAAACTTCAAATTTTTTTGTTAATAGAACCTTTAAGAGTTGACCTATTTTTTTATCAGTTGTTTACCATACATGTGATCCACAATGGTATCTTTATTCCTGCAAAATATTTGTTAGTCTAATTTGACCGGAGTAATTATTGATTATGAGAATTACATTTACAAGAAATATATTAATATATTTAGATATTAAAAGGTTAATCATTTAACATATTATAAATCAATAGTTATTACCATCCGAGTATGTTAAATGAAGTTTAAGGCACACAGTAAGGTCGAAACTAAACCCTTAACGTGTATTGTGAGATTCTAGGGGATCCAAGAAAATACAACTTTATAATTTTGATATGAATTAATTTTTTAGAATATTTAAAATATCTTAAAATTTTTGAAAAATATTAATACACTCGAAGTCAAAAATATTGCATATTACATTTTGAGTCAAATTCTTTTTGTACATTTTGTCCTTTTCAAAAGTTTTGTCCTTTTAATTGCTAAACTAGCTGACCCGGCGAACTTTGTACCGCCCTTTTTCCCGTTTTTTTAATTTTTTCGATTTTTTCTCGAGTTTTTGATTTTTATTTTATTTCATCGTTTGTATCCAAGTTTTTCTCTATTTTTCGTTTCGTTGAATATTGTAATTTTTCAAGTCTTGTCATTTTTCCCACATTTTTTTTCTAATTTTTGTGATATTTTCGTGATTTTTCCTGTTTCAATTTTTTTCGATTATTTTCCATTAAACTTTAGCTTCTCGTTTTTTACCCATTTTTCCTTTTTTTTTTCAATTCTTCCGATTCATCCCTTTTATCGATTTTACACATTTTTCGTTTATTTTTGGATTTTTTCTTGTTTTTTTTATTTTTCCCTATATTCCCTTTTTTCTATTTCTATTTTTAGTTTTTGTTTTTTTTTTTTCATTTATATCGTTTTTCCCCAGTTTTACTAGTTTTTCTTGTTTGTTCACCATTTTGTTGATAAGTTACATTTTTTTAATTTTCCTACATTCTGGACGAAGACAAATCTTTTTAATTTTATTATTTAGCAATCGATGTACAACGCCATCTTCCGGGTATTTTATGTATTTCCTTATATTATATTTTCTTCAAGTTTTTTTTTTATTTTTGTGTGGTTTTCGATATTTTTCCAATTTAAGCGTTTTTTTTTTGTTAGTTTTTTATTTATTTTATTTACATTGTGTACATTTTAAAAGTAACTATAGGACAAAGACAAATCCAAAAAATCTTTCTAGCTGTATTATTTATAAATCTAGATACAAACACCATCTACCAAGTGTCTCCGCAATCTAGGTATCAAATAATGGAATAGATTTATATCGATAAATAACTTACACTGCGATCTACTAAGAAGTGATAAACAGAATATTAAGACACTAAATGTATTATGATTTTCACAATTCTTATTATTGCTGTATAACGCGTTTCGCTATATTAGTCAAGTTAACATCTTGAAAAACGTGAAAACTAGTGATAAAGGTCCGAAAAATATGAGCGATAGCTTATTCGATCCGTAATGACATTTAGAAAAAGGTATTTTGGGGATTTTACAGCATGCAAAAAATTCCAATTGTTATTAACAAATTAAGACGAAAAAAAAGGCATTTCGTTTTTTGCTTATAACTCGAGAAATATGAATAGTTAAGGATTTTAAAAAAAGATTCTTAAAGAGGAGGAAATTTCCAATAAAAAAATCCCACCTCCCGTACTCTATCTCCAATATTTATAATTTTAATTTGACGTTGAAAATAAAGCTCCGCTCGGCTTTTACGGCGTTCGCGCGCTGCCGCTAAACGGGGTTTATCAGATAAAATATTTTCTTTATGACATAAAATGTGATTTTAAAAATTTGAAAAAATTCTAGTATTTTCCTAACACTTAAAGGAATCTAATTCAGTTGGAAAAAACATTTTGTCACTATTTTTCAATAAGTTATTTAATTATTAACTAAAAATTTTTTTCCTAATCTCTTTTGGCATAAACAATGGGATAAAAGGTATAAATAATTGACCTAAAAATTTGAAACTTTGTGGAGCTTTTTTTATATGTATACTTTACAAGATCCTGCGATAAATTTTCATAAAAGTTTATTAATTTGTTAATTATGATTTTTCATAACTATTGCAAAATGAAATATCTTGCACCTCGCAATAGTTATGAAAAATCATAATTAAAAAATTAATAAACTCTTATAAATATTTATCGCAGGATCTTGTAAAGTATACATATAAAAAGGGCTCCACGAAGTTTCAAATTTTTAGGCCAATTATTTATACCTTTTATCCCATTGTTTATGCCAACAGAGATTGTGAAAAAATTTTGTTAGTTAACAATTGAATAAAACATTAAAAATAGTGACAAAATGTTTTTTCTAACTGAATTATATTCTTTCAAGTGTTAGAAAAATACTAGAATTTTTTCAAATTTTTAAAATCACATTTTATGTCATAAAAAAAATATTTTATCTGATAAACCCCGTTTAGCAGTAGCGCGCGAATGCCGTAAAAGCCGAGCGTAGCCCTATTTTCAACGTCAAATTAAAAATATAAATAATGGAGATAGAGTTCCGGGAGGTGGGACTTTTTTATTGAAAATTTGCTCCTCTTTAGGAATCTTTTTTTAAAATTCCCTAACTCTTTATATTTCTCGAGTTATAAGCAAAAGACGAAATGCCTATTTTTTCGTCTTAATTTGTTAATAACAATTGGAATTTTTTGCATGCTGTAAAATCCTCAAAACACCTTTTTCTAATTGTCATTCCGAATCGAATGAGCTATTGCTCATATTTTTAGGACCTTTATCACTATTTTACACGTTTTTTAAGATGTTGACTAGACTATATTATAGCTTCTTTAGAAACACAATGATGATCGAACTTACAAAGTTATAGTATAAATGAAATGAAATAAAATAGATGTACTATAAACTGCATTAAGGATTAAGCAAATGATAATAAATTTTACAATATGGAAATACCCACAGGATCAGTACATAGACCATTCTGTAAAATCCAAATCTTCACTTGCATTTTTATTTTGAAGTAATTTAGTTTACAAGTTTACATTGTTATCAATCGATAACGAAAGGAAGTAAGGAAGTCGCTAATTTTTTTAGGCGGATTAAGGTTGCAAAATTAAACTAGTAGGAATATCTGAAGCTGAAACTTATGCATAAAGTTTATGTCAAGCATAGTTTGATTGTTCCCATTTAAATAATAGATTCAAAATGGTTTTGTGTTACATTTATTTGCAAAGTATTTTACAGTTTATTTTATTATATAAGTACTAACAACGTTTCATTATTTTACTTTTTATTCTGACACTGCATATAAGTATCATATATCAAACGACTCATAGCACAATCTTCTATTGCCATCCCTAATAATAAAAAAAAAAACATATTAACAACTATTTACAATGAGAAATACAACTTTTTGGATTTTATAAACTACAAAACAAGAAAATGATGTTAAGGAGAAATCAAAAAAAATCCATCCGGCAGAACTCGAATCTGCAATCTTTACCTATAGCCGATAACGCCTCTAACCACTTCAGCCAGAGATGCCTTACTCAATTTTTCCTTAAGCACATGCGATTTTTTTCATTGTATAGTTTCTAAATTTCAAACAATCCCATGATATCAACAAATGTTGCAGAATGCAGAATATTAATTATTCTATCGCTTTACGAGTTTTTGAAAAACATTTTCAAAGACATTGACCATTTAACTAGGAAGAAACAACTACTTCCCGGGCTATGTGCCCCGACGGATATTGAATTATACTTCAAAGTCAAATGGGGTTGGCATATCTAATAGATAATAATTTAAACCAACCATTTTGGTTTGTAGTTAGAAGGGACAACATAACTTGTAGACCGGTTTCGGTGTATTTACACCTAGTCAGTACAAGGTATATGTTATCCCTCAGCGAGCTTAAAGCATAATCGCTGACTGAAGACTACACTAAAATCACCATCAATATATATCTTTCAATAACGAAAGTGTAAAAGATGGTTTAAATTATCTATTAGATATGCCAACCCCGTTTGACTTTGAAGTATAATTCAATATCCGTCGGGGCACATAGCCCGGGAAGTAGTTGTGTCTTCTTAGTTAAATGGTTAATGTCTTTGAAAATGTTTTTCAAAAACTCGTAAAGCGATAGAATAATTAATATTCTGCATTCTGCAACATTTGTTGATTGATAACTCGCTTTATTAAATAAGACACTATTACAGTTTCTTGTAATAATACTTTAATCCCATGATATATCTCAACATAATTAGTTTACCAAAAAAACTATGCTTCCTGTCCCCTAACCGAATACACATATAAGACAGGGCACAAGACGAGTCACTTGGATGTTGTAATTGTCAATTTGATACAATAATCTCTTCAGAGACAATATAATATTATATATTATCTCTGAATCTCTCTCTCATTAACACCATCAGGAAGTGAATACGTGTCACATGTGACATGAGTTGAATCAAGACGATCAAAAAGTCGACTAACTACTAATGCATCTATGGCTAAAGTATGTAGAGGCGTTATCTGTAATAAGCAAAGATTGCAGATTTGAGTCATACCGGATGTGACATTTTTTTGATTTCCTCTTAACATCATTTTAATCTTTATATATCTAAATTTCAATAATCATATGAGAAATATCTAAAAATAATTAGTTTACGAGAAATAGTTTCTTACCTAAACTTTGGAAGATTGTAATTCTATTTGGATCATCTGTCGTAACTTGGCCTAAAATAACTTTTCCCATTTCAGCTTTAAAATTTATTCCAATCTTCTCTAATCCAGCTAGTTCAGTTTTTGCACCCTCCCAGTGATCTATGTACACATCTGCATTAAGATACAACTGTTCTTCAACTTCGCTGTGATGATTTCTTCCAGCACCAACCGCTAAAATTAGCAAAAAATCAGTACTGCAGAAATCAAATACAACTTAACCAGTCCCGGATCTAGGGAGGAAGGGGCAAGCCAGAGGCTCTGCCCCGGGCGGCAAATTCAAATTGGCCGATGAATACACAAATTATTAGGCAAGAAAGTACTGTAAAAGTCGACATATTTTATATCACTAGGGAATTATTTAGTTAAAAAAAATATACCTTCAAAAGTTGTTCCTTTTTAATCAAACAGCAAGTAAAAAAAAATTATAAATAATTTAAACCAACCAAGTTTTATAAAAAAAATCTTTCAATTAAAGTTGTAGAGCAACAACATTGAACTGTATGTTTTTAAAATCAATCTCTATTTGGTAATATCTTCTTCTTATGGTGCCATCTCCATTTATCGGAGGTTGGACACAATTGTGGAGAACTCTTGTCGATCCTGCGCTATTCGGAACAGAGAATGGGCATCTAGACCCGCCCAGTCCCGAATATTCTTAAGCCAGGAGTGCTTCTTCCTTCCAATGCCGCGTTCACCTTCGATTTTTCCCTCCATTATAAACCTGGGCAAATCGTACCTGTTATTTCTCATTATATGTCCCAAATAAGCGATCTTTCGTTTTTTTATTATTTCAAATAGCTCTCGTTCACGATTTGCTCTTCTAAGCACTCTTTAGCAGTCTGCGTAGAACCCACATTTCGAACGCCTCTAGTCTATTGATCGTGTTGGCCTTCAGGGTCCAGGTCTCGCATCCATAAAGTAACACAGAGTATACATACCTAACATTTAACAAACCGGTAACGAAGATCGAGATTCAAGCTGGAATTGGACAAAAGTTGTTTCATGTTGTTAAATGTATGTCTGGCTTGTTCGATTCTGGCTCTGATTTCTATATCCGGGTCCAATGTGTTACTTAGCCAGGATCCCAAGTATTTAAATTTTTGTACTGAACTTATGTTCCTGCCTTACACTCGTAGATTGATTGGTGGTTCTGGAGTTTTGGAGATGGTAATATAGAACATGTTAATTGTTTTTCTCTTGCAACAGATCTATGCATGATGCCTTTTCTAATATTTGTATTAAATCCACTACACGTTCTACTACATCCGGGGGCACTGAGTGAAAGTTTAGCAAAATAAAGGTTATTAAAAAAATTTTGCGATCTATAACGATTACAGAGTCTCGCAATATAAACGACCAAAAATCGAAATTCACGTTAGATAGATTTGTTAGCAGAACTAAACACTTGGATAGTAAAATTGTAATTTTTATTTGCAATACAATATCTCCGACTCTTTCCTGTGCTCTCCTAAATAAAATATATGTTTTAGGCCGGCCTTACACGTAGCGGTGTATTGCAACCATTTGCCCCCTCGAGCGGCTTCGCGGACGAACAGATAGCCCGCGATGTGCCAGACAGAATTGAGAATATTTTCTTACGCATAAATTGAGCAGTAGGAAGGGATCATATATCAGTCGCATTTAAAGCACAGGATTGTATTTTTTTAATGCCATGAAGGAAACAAAACCAAGTAGTTATGATACTCTGATTCCTCTTCTCTCAACTCACGTACCGTTTTCTTTTAAGTAACCACTTTTTACTTCATATTTTTCAACACTTCCTATTTTTAACATTTTTAAGGTTAATGCCAAAACCAAATACCGCGATCATGTCTTCTACTCCTGTGAAAGCCATGACTTTAACTAAACGTTGCTGCGATAGATCGCTGAGTGTATGTGCTCCTCTACTCTTGCGGTAAACCGTTGCGGTGCACCGCTGCGATACACCGCTACCTGTATTTACGACCTTACACTACATGTATGGACTAAATAGACACAGAAAAAGCAGCATTAAATAGGAACTTGTGGCGTGGCATTATTTCATATGATGGAAGCCGCCATCAGTAGGCAACTGATGGCTGAAATGATTATGATAAAGTTACAAATATAAGCAATAGGAGCGGCAGTTTTCATTTTTTGTCCCCTCTCGAAAGATTTAAGATCCGGGACTGAATTTAACTAATAAAAAATAAAAATAAAATCACAATTGATATGAGCTCCTGGTTTGACCCAATCAGCCATTACAATTGGTTCGTTTGAGTTGGTTACTGTCACAATAACGTCAGCATCTCTAACACATTCTTCATTGTCATCAAAAAATTTAAATATATTTGTGTTATACTTTTTGTTTAAATCGTTAACCATTTGCTGCGCTTTAGCAGTTGTTCGATTCCAGACTCTAATCTAAAAAAAATGTATCGTTAAATACGATCTAAAAAAATCTAAAAAATAATTGGAAACACCTAAATGCTTTTGATAATAACGTCGTATTTTTTTAACATTTAGAAATAAAGCAGTGAGAATTTTGAATCTGAGCGGAAGTGCCAGTCTTTAAAAAATTAATAGGAAACTATTACCAATACAAACCAGAATAATTTGTCTATGAAGCTTAACTTGACTTAAATTATCCGAACCTCAGATAAACATTTATTGAATTAAACAGTTATTAAACTTACTTCTACAAAATTGAAGAAATGTTTGAAACATTCAGCGTGAGTACGACCTTGATTGCCTGCACCTAAAAGAGCTAAAATATTAAGAGGTTTTCCTCGCTTTTCATAAATATGTTTAGTTGCTACAGCAGATGCTGCAGAAGTTCTCCATTTTGTTATTTCAAACGCACCGACAACCTACAATGAATGTATTAACTAGTAATTCGTACTTAAACAAAACTGAAAATTCTTTACTGCTTTTGGAAGACCATTATTTTCATCAAACAGCATAATGCTCGCTAGAACTGAAGGTAGCGGTTTCGGTAGATTACTGTTGGTTGGAAAAAAAGTAACCAATTTACAGCCTAAAGCACCAAATTCATCATCCTCTAAAAATCCAGGCATTGTAACCAACAAATTAGGTTTTCCGATTATTTGTGTTCTACTACGTGCAGTTTGAACAATTCTTTTTTCGGTGTACCTAACCATTGCTACCTAAATAATTACAGTTTAACTAGTATTACATAAAACAAATAAGAAAATAAAGAACAATTACCTTTTTATAAATTTTATTTTTATAATTTTGACAAGTAAAGTGACATTTTTCAAAACTGCTGTCAGTTTTGAAAGTCATTACTTTTCATAACTAGTTTTGAAAAGTAAAACTTTACGTAACTAGTTTTGAAATAGTTATTTATGATATGAGTGTTAAAACTAAGGTTTTATTTTGTGAGTGAAAACGTTTGTGAAATGAGCGGAGCGAATTGAACAATTTCACGAACAAAATAAAATCACTTTTAACACAAATACCATACAATGTTTTTTGTACAACTTCCCTATTTTGATAATGATACGAGCGAATTTGCAATGACAATAAACCAAACCGTGTTAAAAGTAAACTAAACCGTGTTAAAAGTAAACTTGTTTACATGGTAACGTGTTAAAAGTATTTTTAACACGCTGCTATGTAAACAATCGTTTTTAACATTGTTTGCTATCATTAAAAGTGTCACTTTTAATGACAGTTGTACAAAAACTTCATTTCAAAACAAGTTACGAAAAATATAAAGCAAATATAAACAACTAAGAACTATTTTATACTAACTTTATTAAAGAAATATTTAAAAGCAGACATTTTTAAACAAAAAATTAAATAAGTATATTTAATATTTAAGTCAGAAACTTACCTTTTAATTATATCTGTATTAAATAGAATTGTCATTAGAAAGCTATCAATGCAAAATAAACACGAGAACTAGATGTATTGTTTTTAATTATATTATTATAGATTATTATGATTTTTTTAATTATGGAATTTCGTCAAAATTATAAAAAATCTTGTACGGAACTCGTTATAAAACGCCATTTTGTTTAACTCGTGTTCATTTGCAGCACTCGCTACGCTCTTGCTGCAACATCACACTCGTTAAACAAAATTGGACTTTTCATAACTCGTTACGTAAATAACTATTACGAAATTCTTGACTATTTTAAAAAATCTACATCTGATTTATTTTTAAAATTTATAAATTAGATTTATTTATATGTTTATTTATAGTTCGATCAACAAATGTTGCAGAATGCAGAATATTAATTATTCTATCACTTTACGAATTTTTGAAAAACATTTTCAAAGACATTGACCATTTAACTAAGAAGAAACAACTACTTCCCGGGGTATGTGCTCCAACGGATATTGAATTATACATTAAAGTCAAACGGGGTTGGCATATCTAATAGATAATTTAAATCAACCATTTTGGTTTGTAGTTAGAAGGGACAACATAACTTGTAGACCGGTTTCGGTGTATTTGCACCTCGTCAGTACAAGGTATATGTTATCCATCAGCGAGCTTAAAGCATAATCGCTGACTGAAGACTACACTAAAATCACAATCAATTTATATCTTTCAATAACGAAAGTGTAAAAGATGTGATAGTAGTGACATCTTCACCTCTAACGGCAAACCAAAATTCGACTTGACAACAAGACTTACGCCTTGATACTATTAAAGTATTATTACAAGAAACTGTAATAGTGTCTTATTTAATAAAGCGAGTTATCAACCAACAAATGTTGCAGAATGCAGAATATTAATTATTCTATCGCTTTACAAGTTTTTGAAAAACATTTTCAAAGACAATGACCGTTCAACTAAGAAGAAACAACTACTTCCCCGGCTATGTGCCCCGACGGATATTGAATTATACTTCAAAGTCAAACGGGGTTGGCATATACTTTGAAGTATAATTCAATATCCGTCGGGGCACATAGCCCGGGAAGTAGTTGTTTCTTCTTAGTTAAATGTCTTTGAAAATGTTTTTCAAAAACTCGTAATGCGATAGAATAATTAATATTCTGCATTCTGCAACATTTGTTGATTGATAACTCGCTTTATTAAATAAGACACTATTACAGTTTCTTGTAATAATACTTTAATTATCTCTATCGATTTTGAATTTTATAGTCCGAATAAAACTTCAAAAATTTAATAATATTGGTCTAAGTGTATGGCCAAATAACGAACCGGTGAAAAGAGCGGAGGAAGCAGCGGAACTTTCAATGGAATAAACTTATGTGGTCACACATATGGCAGAGTGGAGAGTGGAACCGCACTAGATAGTTGCAAAACGTTATTTTGTATTGATTTTGACCATAAAACAGCAAGGTTTGAAGAAAAATTCCCGACATGCACAGCCAGTGTTCGAACTACTCTCCGTCTTCCTAGTCTCTATATTCACCTCTACCAACGCTCCAGTTGCTTAAAACCGCGGCCATACAATGCTGTCAGCGATAATAATAGCGGGAAGAATATTTCGGACACTGGCTACATATGTCGCGGATTTGTAGTCAAAACCTTGCTGTTTTATGGTCAAAATTCAATATAAAATCAGACAGTACGCGTCAAAATACCAAACAAATTTGAACACTCCGCTACCACCTATACTCCAGCCGTCCAAAAGATGGAATGATCACGTGAACGGCACGCACTGTTTGAATATTACTCTCCCCAACCAACGTCACAAGTACCCACCCTCGATGCTTACAATTTATATTATCTCTGGTATGAGTACAGTGTAAACTGTTCTTCGTTAATTTAGTTTGGAAGGCGTGGCATAGTAGGATTACGTCAGCCAGTCACTGATCACGCGTCCTTGAATTCCATCTTTTGAGCGTCTCGGGTATAGTAACTGTGCGCGTTTCCGTTCTCCGCTCTGCCGTATGTTTGACCACAAAGGTTTATTTTAGTTTTATTGAAAATTCCGCTGTCTTCTCCGCTCTTGACTCTGATCCCGTATTCACCTTATGTGTCATACAGTAAATCTGCAGGTATCTCTTATTTTAAAGAAACATATGTTTTAGGAATGATACATGGTAGCAGAATAGATTACAACACGATTGCCTAGCAAAATTTACCCGCAATTACATTTAATAAAAATTATGGTAATTAGTTTTTGTTAAAATTTTACACATAGATTTTTTTAATTGAAACTTATAAAAGTGAATATCGAAAAGTACTCGTGTGATTTAATCGTTAACATGGATACCTATTCATCAAGTAATAGCCACCTCCATTCAAATAAGATACCTGTTTAAACGTGGCAATCCATGGACTGCGGCTAACTAAGAGCTGGCAACCAAAAAACAATTATCATAAATTTATGATCTAACACTACTTGATGAACGAAATATTGGCAAATTATGGGTGATATAGTTACTTTTCAACCGGCACGTTGTGTTGCTAGCAACATATGTTGCACTAGAAAGGTGATAGCGATATCGTATTGCGTGGGTGTGCGAGTTCAACAAAAATGTAAGGAGCAATATGCAACTAGCAACATGCAATAAGCAACAGGCAACATATTTTGTTGTACTTCGCACACCAAAGCAATAAAAAATCACTTGTTGAAAATGTCGTCTGATGAAGACGAAGTGATAATGTGGCAAATTTTAAGGAGAAAGAAAAGAAAAAGGAGACGATATTGGATTCAGCCAGCATTTGAAGCGTTGAGTAAACATCGAGCCAGTATATGTGCTCAAGAATTAAAAAGTAGTATCAAAACTGTTACCGAATGAGTCCGAGTACTTTTAAAACGTTAGTTCAGCTGATAGCACCTCATATTACTAAACAAGACACCAATTACAGATATGCGATCAGCCCACAGTAACAACTTTTAATCACATGTAGGTAAGATAAATAAATAAAACATGCATAAAAAAGTATTTTATTGAAAAAACTAAAAAATTTATTATTATTATTGTTCTGTTAAAGACGAATTTCTATTGTCATCAACTGACATGTTGGGTGAAAAATAAAAACCCTTAATGATCTAACACTGCTTGATGAACGAAATATTGGCAAATTATGGGCGATATAGTTGCTTTCCCACCGGCACGTCGTGTTGCTAGCAACATATGTTGCTCTACAGTGGCGGATCTACGGGGGGGCCTTTCGGGCTGGAGCCCTCCCCAAAACACCTCTAAAATTTTTTGATTTTTGTGCCCGCTCCGTTTATCTAGTTTCATTGGCACGATACGCGCACTATCGAGGAAGCGCATACAGTGACTAGGGGGTTTCCCCTACCCACCCTTGGAATGGAATGACCGGTGACCTTCTCCGCTGCTTTCATTCCTCGCAATCATTGTTGCTCGGTCGCTCGCTTAGTCAGTGCGTACGCTGTTTCGTGATTGCTAATATTATCGTTGTTTTCTTTGTGAAAAGTACTTATCGAACGTATGCATTAGGTGTGAAGTTGAACTAAACGTGTTATTGTTATTATGAGAGTTTTGCAATGTTTATCATAGTTTTATTGCAAACGGTAGGGAGGGGAGGAGGATCCTCCTCCCCTCTAGTTTGGATCTTTTTTGATTTTTATCATCTAGTCCTTGATTAAGTGATTAACCGGCTTATGCTTTTCACAGGTAATTGAAAAGTTTGCTCAAAAGCACACAAGGCGTTTGCAGTTTCTCTACAGCGACTAGCGATGAAGACAATGACAGTGTTAATTATCAGACCATCACTCCAAGTCTCCAAACAAAAATTCCAACTGTGTCCCCGTCATTATTTATTCATCTCTAGCCAGTAGAACTACTCCGAAATATTAAATGTACGATGTACTTAAAAATAAACCCTTTTCGCATTTTTAATCTGCCTTTTATTAACGTTAATGTATTTCATTAGTAAATTAGTAAACAAAACATCCTGAAAACCTTTGATATGAAACACACGTTTTTACTTCATAAAACAACGTTAAGCTACTGTTTTGTTCGCTTCATTATATGAAAGTCCTTTCACAAAATTTTCCCCCGTTCAGCCCCCCCAAAATAAAATTCTAGATCCGCCAATGTTGCTCTAGAAACGCGATAGCGATATCGTATTGCGTCGGTGTGCGAGTTCAACAAAAATGTTGCTATAATAGTTGCTAGTTGTATATTGCTCCGGTGTGCGAGCCGGCTAATGGGAAAACACATTGGCGATAATATTGCTTATTGCATGTTGCTAGTTGCATATTGCTCCGGTTGCGAGCCAGCTAAGGCTGGGCGCAGACGCTCGGTTTCCTGATCAGGAATTCAGATTCGGAATTCCGTGTGCCTAGCACAAACATCCATTTTTTGTATTAGAAATTTATACTGTCAGTTTGAATAGCGACGTTACTGTGAAAGCATAAATGGACGACGACGACGATGAATTGATTGCTATTGCACTTTTACTGGCGCTAGATATGAAGAAGAAGAGAAAACGACGTTATTAGGTTTTTTTCCGTTCTTACGACCCAAACGTATGGAATGAATTCCAAAACGAACGTTTTTTCCGTTCGGAATTAGTTTGGACGTGTGCGCCTTGTTGAACATTTTGTATGTAAATGAAGCATTCAGGTTTCAAAATCTGAATTCCTGATCCGGAAACCGAATCAGGAAACCGAGCGTTTGCGCCCAGCCTTATTAAGAGTAATTGCGACTAAATTCTGCCAGGCAACTGTGCTATAATCTATTCTAACACCGGGTATCATTCATAATAAGAGTCATTAAAAAGAAGTGATACCTGTAGATTTAAGCACTCGGATCTCGTACTCGTACTATATTAATCAGTTTCATTATCCTTAAAATTATGATAACAAATTAAATTAGACAATGTAAAAGAATTGAAATGTAGGAAAATGCTCACCTCCATAGCCTTAAATGTTTGACCCCAATCCAGAAGTTTAAGAACCATTTCTTCATCAATATAAATCATTTTGGGTACTATTTTCTAAACTTGTTCCTCTAAACTAGTTTTAAAATATACGAAGTAAGTTTACATACACAAATAATAATAACAGATCAGATGAGTCTTTTGTTATGTAGTAACTCTCATAATTTAAAAGAAAATTAATTAAAGAGTTCACTGTCTCGAAATATTGATAAACTATGGTATTGATGTGTATAATCTAAACAAGTAACAAACAACTGATTAGAATATTTTAAAAACAAATTTATTGACCCAGGTTACTAAATTATGATATACATTATAATTTAATCGAAATTCTATATTTGTATGTTCTTTTAATTTATTTATAAAAAAAATAAAGACATTTATAATTTCGTAACAAAGTTAACTTTTTATCTAAAATACATTCATTCCTTTTCGACTACTTTTGGTACATTTTTGTTTGTGGGAAGTTACTGGAATGTCTCTCGTTCAAGAGCAGTCTGCCAACATTTAGACGATGCATCTTCCTTGGTATTTTTTCCATCTCCTTAATATCTAGGTAAAATCGTTCACTTTGCTCTTCACTCACATCTCGTAAATGTTATGAAAAGCAGAAAATGAAATACTTTTAAACCCATGAGGCAATCTAACCTTGGAATGCTTTTAGCATTCTCTTGGTGTTTTTTTAATTTGGATCTTTGTTGCCTAAAACTTTCTTTGTGACCTCTTTATCTGGTCCAACGAAAACACTTTTGTTGCCTCTGAGAGTTCGGGAAACTTTGATATTATGTATTTGAAGCAATTGTGATCCTTTGGAAGTTGTTTTACAAGTTTTTTCATCAATCCTAGCAGTGGTAGTAGAAGAACTTTATGAGGAGGCACCAAAGCACTAAAGTTTCATGTAGGATGTTCTTTTCCATAATGTTAAGCTCCCTCGGAGACCAAAACTTTTTGGTTCAGTGATTCCATGGGGAAAGTATGTAACGGTCAGGGTCCGTTTTGTGCCGAAATCCACCTGACTATGGATAAATATTTATTTTATGATTTTGCGCCCGATTACTATTATTAAGTGGGAACAAATCGATCGGTTATCTGTCGGTTTCCTTATTCGTATATTATATCTGTTCGTTCATTTACTCGCTGATCCTTCATCTGACCGGTGCCCTTCAAATAGTAAGTTATTCTTTAGCTTCAGTTTTAAATTTTATTTTTATTAAATTCTCCACATTGCGGTGAATTTGTTATTCTAATTTATTACTAACACATTAATTTCAAGTAAATTGCTATCGTAAAAGTCAGTTTTTTGTGATCATAAAATATATAAACATGTAATATAATTAATTTTTTCTCGATAATATGGAGAACCAGAGCGAATTTACTTGATTGTAAATTATTAAAGGTTGGAGTTTTGATTATAATTTCATTATTAGGGTTATTGCCAAATCCAGAAGGGCCCTATTAGAGGAATATCTAATAAATTTGAGAACGTGACAAGCCGTCCGCCATTTTGTTGCTGTAATTGAAAATCGTACGAAGACAAAAACCTACCTTCCCGGGATTGAGAATAGGAAGATTTATATAAGAGAAAGTCGTACCATCCCAGAATTATTTGAAGGAATGAAATCCTGAGGAGAATACTCAAAACTCCTCCGGAATAGAAGTCCAGGAAAACTAAAGATAAGAGAATTAATTAATTATTTATTTCAAATATTTTAACAAAAATTCTTGAAATCTTGATTTAATAAATCATCTTAAACTGATTTTTGCGTATTATTTGTTTGTCTGTACTTGGCGCCCAGAATTAATTGTTTGGGGAAAATTGATAACACTCAGAAGGAAGCCACGAACCCAGGAGCTAGCCTAGGGTAAATCAGGGTTACAAAATTGGCGCCCAACGCTAATTTAACTTTTAAAGGTTTAATTAAGATACAAAATTGGCGCCCAACGTCAATTTAATTTTTAAAGGATTAATTAAGCTACAAGTAGGAAGTGAACTGCTTTTTACGATAGCTTCACCAGAAGGAAGACACTCCCGACAAAAGTAAGTTTCTGCTTTTGAGCCTTGATTCAAGCAATTCAGCTACGTTTTTGGTAATAATAAATAACTAAGCTCACCCCGGAAAAACAATTTCATACTGCTGTCACTTTCAAATTTAAAACTCGACTTGTTCAGGTACAGCACCATCTTCATCACACATTGGAATCTCTTCCAAGGTAGTAGGGGACTTGGGCACTGGTATTTTCGATTCCATGAGGGATGGTACAAATAGCTGATTACACATTGGAGTATGAATTTCAGTGCTTCCGTTTTGAATTATACCCTTTCACTTTAAACGAATGAAAGTAACAATCGCCACTATGGTTCTTTTGCTCGCGTAATACCATACGAAAGCTTTTTTCTTAACCATTTTCAAGGTGTTTAACACACTACTTGACTTTATAAGACTTATCCTTATCTCTTATCCCGAAGTTTTAAGCTAAAATAAGCCATACATTTTTTTACAAAGTCCGTAATATTAAGTTGTTTTTGTACCAACTTCCCTAAAAATATAACAGAAACGGTCACACGAATGCAAACGTTTCCCTACAGACGACATTACACTACGAAGCCTGGTAATTAAATCCTTTCACCTTGGGTAAAAATTCGAGGCATCTGCAACAGTTTCGTTGTTATTGACAAATAAAGAGGGTGCAAAAATCACTCGCGTCAAAAAAATGTTGGATGAAACAATTGAGCAGAGTGAATTTTAAAGTTTTTTTTAAGTCCGCGTCGGTAAGCTATGAAATTGCATGTTTAAGGGGATGATTGCCTATCCCGTGCTCGAGTTTTTGAGTGGTACAAACGTTTTAAGGAAGGGAGGGAGTATGTTGAAGATGACGAACGCGTGAGTTCGAAAAGCGACTCAAGCGTTCAAAAAGTGACCGAGATGGGTAAAAAAGATCGTCATTAAGTATCAGGGCTATAGCTGAACATGTGAATATTAACAAAGAAACTGTGAGACAAATTTTGAATGAGCAACATATCATGAGGAAACTGTGTGCTAGCTAGTGCCCAGACTAATAACGGCGGAACACAAGATACATCGTAAAGACGTTTGTTTCCACTTCCTAGAATGCATCGAAAGGGACTCAAACTTACTGTCAAGAGTCGTAACTTGCGAAGAAAATTTTTTAATATTCAAATTCAAATTTAATGTTCTTCATTTACAATGTATTTACAATGTACATAAAGAAAAGTCAAAAAATACAAAATATAAAAATACAAAGACATATAGATAAAGATTACAATCAAATAGAACACAAAAGTACAAATCTTTTTGGTAATATAACCTACAAGTTTATTGTATAGTTTAAACGGTATCGAGGAGGAAAGTAAGCAAGTAGGTAATTACGGCGACAAGTAAGTATGGCGACGCATCCGCAACCCAGGTTATAAAATTGCTGATCCGCCACACGCTGACCGGGAAAACGCGGGTGCGCCCTCCATTATGAACAAAATGTAAAGTCGGATATCAGAGATAATAGAATAGATAATTTGTCTATGTCGGATATGCTGTAATATGCACTGTCAATAAGGTATTTTTTAATTTGTCGTTTAAAAGGCTGCTCCTGAAGATCACGAACGTTGGCGGGTAATTGATTATAAAGCCTCAGACCAAGCAAGTTTCTGTGTGAGACTATTAGTTTGTTTTTTAGGTAAATAAGGTTATTGTTGTTACGAGTGTTATATGAATGTATCTAATTAAAGGATTTGAATGCAATATTATTTTTTGTATCTAATAAATTAATGTATATAATAGCGGAGGGCAACGTCAAGATATATGTTTTAAACCATGGTCTACAGCTGTCAGTTCGTCTTGTGCTAGAAATCGCTCTTATAACACGTTTTTGAAGTAGAAATATTTTGTTGATGTTAGTATTGGTTGTATTTCCCCAAGACAGTAATCCATAAGTCATAATGTTATGGAATAGCGAATGATAGGTTGTTATTAACGTAATCTTTGATTTTACGAATGGCATATATGGCCTTGGATAATCTGTCAGCTAAGTAGTTACAATGGTTATTCCAGTTTAAGTGGCTATCTATGTGTATTCCTAAGAACTTTACGCTTTTGTTTTCCGTTCCGAAACCAAAGCGGAGAAACTCTGTTTTATTAGCGTTAAGCTGGAGTTCGTTGCTTAGGAACCAAGCTCTTGCAATGTTGACGGTTGTGTTGATCTCTGAAAGAATGTTCTCGGTATGAGCTTCTTTATTAAGAATGGTAGTGTCATCCGCAAATAGAAATGTTTTGCCTGGGAGGTTTTCAGGTAGATCGTTAACATAGATTAAAAAAAGTAAAGGGCCAAGTATAGTTCCTTGAGGGACACCCCGGTTAATATTCAACAGACTGCTGTCTATGTTATTATACGATACTATCTGTTTTCAAACTTTAAGATAGGATGACATTAAATTGTATGCTGTTCCTCTCACACCATAAAACTGCAATTTATACAGAAGAATACTATGGTTCACACAGTCAAAGGCCTTACTGAGGTCCAGGAATGCAGCCATCGGTACCTCACCAGCTTCCAGCACGCCAAGGACGTTCTCTACGAACCGAGCGACAGCGTATGACTTAGAGCGACCCTCCCGAAAGCCAAACTAGTGCTCGTTTAAAATTGAATTTTTAGCAAAGAAGGATAATAGCTGTTGTGAAATAATCTTTTCAAAAATATTTTCGATAGAGCAGGAAGTACAGCGATTGGGCGGTAGTTATTCTCCTCATCTAAGTCACCAGATTTGTGTAGCGGAACAATTCGCGCTGTTTTACGTTTTTCTGGAAATATACCAGCCACAAGACATGAATTGATAACATGTACTAAAGGAGTTGCCAAAAAATGTATGTTTGAATAAATAATGTCAGTACTAACTCCGTAGTAATCCTTCCTATACTTCCTTTTTATTTTTTTAGAAGTTAAAATGATGTCATTTTCTGTAATTGGGGATAAGAAAAGTGAATTTATAATTGATGATTTGCTGTCAAGAAATAGTAATGAACTGTAGGCATATCTAGATTTGTAACAATTTTGTTAGCAATACTAACAAAAAAATTATTGAATTGTTCAGCTGTAATGTGAGATTGTGTATGATTTGTAGTTTTTCTATTAGTTTCATTGTTGATAACTGTCCATATTGCTTTTGATTTGTTTTCGTTTTTAAAGATGTAATTTAAATTTATTTCTTTTTTCTTTGCTGTTAACATTTGTTCGTATTTCTTTTTTTCAGTTGTTAGAAGTTCTTTATCCTTATTTGTTCTTGTAACGCTATATATTGTTTGGCAAATATTGACATGTTGTTTTTGTTGTTGAATAAGTTTTTTATGGCCTGTTTAAATTTATTGTTACTTATTTTCTTGTTTGTATTTCTATTGGAAAGTGGAAAAGATAATTTGAAATGTTTTTGCAAGGTAAGGAAAAACCTGTCAAATAATACAATTATTTAAGCATTCCCAATCCTCAAGCTCCAATTTCCGTGCGAATAGTAATCTATTCTGGTGGCTAAAACTTCTATGGCTCGCCGTGTCGTCAAGGCGGTCCAACTGGTCAGTTAATTTGGGCACCGTCACACATTGTGCATAATGGTCAGAAAGTTGTGCGTCAGTCACCCACGCGTCGCTAATGTCCACGTCCGTAAATATGCATGTCTTGGAGCTCCCGGTAACGCGCGTCAGCCCAGCAATGGTTTGGTGCATACCAAAAGAGGAAAGTAAATTCTTTAATTCGTTCGATGCACAATCATTTTCCCCGAGACGGACATTAAAATCTCCCAGAAGAAACATACTGCACCTATACTTTGTGGATAATGATTCTAATATATCAAACATGCAGTCAATATATGACTTTAAATTTATTACTTTGAAACCTCTAAAACCAAGAGGCAATTAATACACTTGAAGTCTCCAAACTGTCCGCGAATTAAAAAAGTCCAGATCAAGTCCAAATTCAAGACGATGTTGATTGTTTTCTTTGATATACGGGGGTGTAGTCATCATGGAATAGGTACCACAAGGTCAGCCAGTTAATCAATAATACTAAACAGACGTTTTATGAAGACTCCGAGAAAAAATCGCAAAAAATGCCAAAAATCCTGCTTATTCCCAAAAATCAAATCCTGCTTGACGACCCGCCAGGAACAGCCTGTCGAGAGATGACTTGCAGCACTGTTTGAAATAGTGGAAGGTTCGCATGGAGAGGTGTCAGGATGCGTATGAGAGTACATTAAATAGGAAAAACGAAAAATTGCGAAACATAGATCATATTGGAATAATCTCGGAACTTAGTTGCCATATATTGAACCAAGATCTATAAAACAATGACAAGTTAACACGTAATTGTACTACGCCACTTTTCTATACCACCGAAGCGCGCACTTTCAGATTTCAACATGTTCATGTTTGTTAATTCAGCTCACACAGTGTGTTATTTTTATAGAAATTAATTATAGTTATCGCCTTCATAAATTTAAAAACAGTAATAAAAATTAAATTGTACCTATTTATTTACGATTTCCAGTTAGGCCAAAAAAACCTTGTATAATTACATTTTGCGTTTTGCAAAATAGCCTGATGTTATGGATTTTTTTTTACCTAAATAAGCTCTTTTGGTAAGAAAATCTTTGTCTAAGGGGAAAAACAATTAAAAATAGGGTGGAACATAAATCATTGATAAATATAGAAAAAGTTTTTTTATTTTTATCATGATACATTACTTAAAAAGATGAACTGACGCACCAAGTGATACTGAAATGCCATCACTTCATTCATCAGTCTTGAGCTGACACGAGTCTGTCGACGCGCACTAGAACAGACACTATTTACAAGCGTTCATTTTGCTATGAAAAGTATCACCAACTGTTCTAAAGTTCTTTGCACAGCATAGTATCATTCAGTATCGATCAATCAGAAAAACATGATGAAAATTCCCATGTTGGATGACCCAAACAAAAAACTTTTTTTAGTCCTGAGACATCTCGTCATAATCAATTTAAGAACAAACACAACAATATTCTAAAAATTTTAAATACTTAACAACATGGGAATTATATGATAATGATGTCGAATATCTCTTTTGTTTTCTAAGCAACCAAGAGGAATCTGAAACAAAAACATTAACAAAATTATAGAAAATCAATGTAATTGGTGCTTAACAAATAAGTAGAGCAATAGGTTTACTTCTTTATTTGGGGATCTTTTTGCCACTAAAACAAACTTATAAAAAATATAAATCAATAATATTTTGAAAATGACCCTTGCTTATTGATCTTGATGGATATGTCAAATTTGTCAAGGGTCGTCTTTTAAAACTGAAAATGCCTAACAAAAATGAAAATAATTTTTTATTATTATTTTTTTTTAAATGTTCTGAGCTTTCGACAACCAGATCGGTTGTCGTTTTCAAAGATAAAAAATTTTTTACTCTATACTTCTTTATGCAGTTTAGATTTTAAATTTTTGATTTGTTTTTTGGTTACTATAGATATATAGATTATTAACTCATTTATTAATTTTACTTTGGATTTATCTAGATCTTGGCTAACCACCTTAAAAAAGAATGAGTTAATATTCTATATATCTATAGTAACCAAAAAACAAATCAAAAATTTAAAATCTAAACTGCATAAAGAAGTATAGAGTAAAAAATTTTTTATCTTTGAAAACGACAACCGATCTGGTTGTCGAAAGCTCAGAAACATTTTTAAGAAAATTATATTCATTTTTGTTAGGCATTTTCAGTTTTAAAAGACGACCCTTGACAAATTTGACATATCCATCAAGATCAACAAGCAAGGGTCATTTTCAAAATATTGATTTATATTTTTTATAAGTTTGTTTTAGTGGCAAAAAGATCCCCAAATAAAGAAATAAATAGATGTTATATGCCACAAAGAAGCTATCGAGAATATTTAAATAGAGCAATAGGTTGTTTGTCAAGGTTTTGAAAGTCGACTTACGTCACTTAATATATAATAAAAAACCCAAAAAATGTCATTTTCATGTGTTATCTATCTACTTAACTAATCCAAAATAAAAATAATAATTTACGCTTTCACCAAAAATATGACGTCACTAAGTTGTAAACGGAGTACTTCATGTGACATATTTGTGTTTGTACTAGCTCGTGTTCAAAAATTGTTACAAGTGTTGTGCGGTGCTAAATGCACGAATACATCAATAAAAGTCCCAAAAAAACTATTTCCAGAATGCCAAAATAATCCTGAAGAAATGGAGGCAAACTGAAATATTTTCTTCTGCGAAATCGCTTTAAATATAAACCGTTATGTGGTCCGGTTTATTTTTGAAAAAACTCAGACCATGATTGCATTTACTTTCGGTAGGTTTTTGTTATCAGTTTTCACAGAAGTGCTTTCCATGATTAAGTTTTATGGCAAAATGAAAGAAAAGATACTGTACAATCACTATAAAATGAGAAAACCCATTCAAAACTAAAGAGGTCAAGGTACCAAACAATAAAAAGTAGAGCCTGCAACCACATACCATATTGCTTACGACATAGTGACGTCATCGTACAATACTAACCGTAACAAAAGCAATATAAAATAGGGACCGTGCATCTAGACCTTCACGCCAACTAGTGGCTATCATCTGAATTAGTTGGTATCATTTATTAAATTTTAACAGGTGTTTTACTTTTTATTAATTAGATATTAATAAAATATTTTGAGGTTATTTGAATTATATCGACTTCGAGAAAAACTTGCTGGTTGTAATAATACTTACGTCAGAAAGTGGAATTAATGTAAAAGCGAAATTTTATATATTTCCAGAATTGGATCTTTATGGAAAATTGAAAAATTTAAGCAGTGGATAAAAACTGTAAAAAATGTGTACGTCCAATAATAATAAAAATATATAAATACCTCAATAAAAAAAAATAGAAAACAATAGCTGTGAAGTAAAATATCAAAGAATGACCAAGATTCAAGTTGTGATCCAATAAATATCGACCTTACCAAATCTTGTCAAGGTTTTCATGGACCGTCTACCATTACTACTGACGAAGTTATACATCCTAACTTTATTACTAACTTTAATCGAAAATTGACAAAAAAACAATTTATTAATTACATTAATAAAATTAACAAGTTTATGATTTACAGCACTTTCCGTACTGTTTAATATTCATCGAACATAAGCACATAAGACATTTGTAAAGCATATTCAACAATTTAATATTTTACTAAAGATATGTATCTTTTGGCCTTTGAAATCAACTATACAAGACTCTAACAGTCTTCTAAAAAATATTATCCAGAAACTCGAAGTTAATCAAGGAGTATTTGAACATTTTCAGAATATATGCATCGCGATACAGCATACAGTCAAGTTCATTGTGGGATGTACGCAAAGTCAATTTGTTAGTTTTGTCTCCAAATGTTATAGTCGTGTATTGTATTGTATAAAAAATTAAAGTGGTATAATAGATTTAATTGAGCCTGGTGATGTAGTTCTTAAAAAAGGTTTCGCACAGATAAAAACCAAAGTATAGAACAGAAATGCTATTTTTGTTATGCCTCCTTTTGGGCACAAAGATCAATTCACCCCGAAAAAAGTAGAGGAAACATACAACATTGCTTTTGTAAGGATAAATATTAAACAAGTTAATCAACAAACTAAATACTTTAACATTTTATCTAAAGTACCAAATTCATTATTTTTAATTTATAATGTAGGTAATAAAAGTATTTTTACTTTCAGTTAGTTCTGTATTTGCTACGTAATCTTTGGATATATTACCTTTTCATCCTTCTGGTCAAGTATAACATTATTGACAACTGGTAAAAATCTGTATTTTAGAATTTTTTATGTTGTTTGTAATGAATGTTTTGATAACACTATCTTCGGAAATAGAACGCTAGGGAGCGCTTACTTCGGCAATAGTGCTGCCTCTATATTTCGCGCACGGTCCCTATTAGTTTTCAATTTGTGATATTTTTGATACATTATTACAATGACAGAATACAATTTGATTTGCTGGATTGTTTAGCTAACTTCATAATAAGTTTTTTTTTTAAATATCAATTCAAAGTACACTTTTTGTTGCCTGTAGTACGTACCGAGGGGTAAAACTACGGAAAATAAGCAGAATGAATTTAAAAATAAATCTTACCAGCTAGCAGCAGCCGCAGTGGTAATAGTGGTTTTAAGCTTCCTGAGTTCTTTTGAAGCCCAAGTAGCCAACGTTTTTGTCCTAGTTACTCGGCTACGTCTGCCTTGTGCTAGCATTTCGTTGATTGGTTCAAGATCAAGTAGTTGGACCATTGGAGCACCGAACACTTTACACAAATCGCCTACTATACCAACTGCTGCGGCTACTATCCTGTCGGAATGTTCCGTGTCTTGTGCTACAACGGTTATAAACTGAACTATAAATGGAATGTGAGGTTCGAGGATAAGAACGTCTGGATTTGGTTCAGGTCCGTCGCCTTTTAGACCTTGAATTATACCGGTATATGCATCAAGAACTCCCTCTCTTAAATCATTTAGATAATCTACAAAAATATATAAAGTATAAAAATAAACCAACAACATAAATTTGCTACATTAAATTACCTATCATATCAAAATCATTTCGATCAACTTGGGCCTGAGAAGCCTGAGCTAAGGTAGCCAAAACAACATCTAAATATTTCTTGCATTCAACACCAATACCAAGACTTATATCGCCAAATACAGTAAGAATCTGAGGTTTAACACTGCGATGTACAGAATCATCTCGGAGGTTTTCTAATAACAATGTCATGATTTCATCACAATATGGAAGAGCTTTCAATTTTAATGCTCTGAATATATCTCCAGTTAAACCAACAGCAGTTCCACATACTTGATATTCCTGATGGTTTTTCAAACCAAGATAAAGGAAAGGTTTGAATGCATCCATGTATTTTATGAAGTTTTCTCCTAAAACTTCCACAAGTGTTGACACTGCCATTAAAGCATCTTCCTGGACACCTATGATAATAACGAATAAATATTTTTTGAATGTTCATCTAAACATTGTAACACTTACCGCCACTTTTACAAGAATTAGAGTTAAACATAGTTAACATAGCAGTCATTATTGCATCTGAAATGTGTGGAGCATCTTCTGGAGTAACTTTTCTAAGAACGGATTGCAAAGTACCACACAATAAACTCTGGAGATCATTAAACTGTGATCTGTCATTGTGATTGGATATATGTGTCTCCATCTGCAAAACCTGTTACAAACAGAATTCAATTAAAAATCTCTAGAACCCATAAAATTAGGGCTAGCGCATATATACAATTTTTTGTATCGACAGTTATCGGCTTTTGTATTTTACGAGATTTACACACAACTAAACAGTTTTGTATACAATAATTGATAAAATTTTAGTTGAACAATATTTTGTTATGTATCATATGTTTATATTGAACCAACTCAATAGTTGCTTTCATATAGGTTTTGGAGTCTTTTTACGAGTTTTCTTGGTATTTCGAGTCTTACCATAGCTTCCCAAAGACTTTTTCTGGGTACCATGTCATACGCTTTTTTCAGGTCTATCAACGTCTCTATTTTTTGCCTTTTTCTTTTCCAGTAACTTCTGGATGGTATGAATGTGATCTAAGCAAGACCTTCCAGTTATGAAGCCTGCTTGTTCTTCTCGTTTCTTCCCTTTTATTCTATTCTCCAAGTACCCTCTTATTATTCTACCATGTATTATTTCTATTGTAGCCAGCACGGTAATTCCTCTATAGTTTACACAATTGTTTATTCGTTTTGAATGTTTTCAGCATTATCCAAGATGCATCAATATAGTATAATACAAATTGAGCGTTTGATAGATAGTTGTCCAACTTTTAAATTAAAAGCAGATCGATACAGACTTTTTTGTCGGACAACAATATAGTTGATAGTATGTGCCATTCAATATAGTCCTATAAACATATGATACACAACAAAATAGTTGTTCTACAAAACGGGGAAAGAAAATTGTTGGAGAGATACCTAAAGTATGCAAATATTGAAAGTGATATAGGTGGAAACTTCAATATAATTGCTCAAAGTTCTTCATAAATTTCTGCATTTTTTATAATTATTTGGAAGTAAGATACTAATAATCAAACTTGTCCCGAGTTTTTTTTTGGAACGAAGTTCCCTTTCGCGCGTTACGATCAGTTACGACTGACGCTAGGAGCTAGCCCAAAAAAATTCATACCAAAAGTTGTCACTACACTATGCACCGACACAATGCACCGACACACGCATGTTTCTCTCTCTCACAGACCAAAAAATAAATAACTCTCTCTCCCTCTCTCTCATAGATAGATATATTACAATTAAAAAGACACTATTTTAAATTAAAAGAAAATGTACATTAAAAAGAAAATACTGTAGAAAAAAACATAATTACCTATAATAGTATTATATTTTATTTCATCCTGTTTTTATAAATTAATAAATTCATAAACATTTTAAAAATAGTTCGTAACTTGACTACGTCAAATTAACTTAACTGTCAGTCACTGTCAAATATTTTAATTTTAAATTTTTTGTATTGAATTGTTAATTCCTGTTTTAAATTATAAAAAGTAATTTTAAAAAGATGTGTTATTTAAAGCTCTGGTATTGTATAAATGGACACTTTTGTTAAAAGAAACGAACTGTTAGGTAAGTAGAGATTTTATACAGACAATAATAAATGCTTATGTATGTATAAACACTCTGTTATGTTTACAAATTACTAATTCCTTCACTAATTAACCGAAAGGAACTTCGTTCCATCCGGGTGTCCCTTGACACCTCACACTTTTTTTATTTTAAAATATGAAAACATAAAATAAATAAAATGTATTATTTTTACCTGCTGCAACCTATCGAGTATAACCATAGTAGTTTTTTGAACGGTAACATAACAATCTTTGGGGGAATTTTTAACCATCTCCATCAGAGCTTCATATGCAGCAGGTCTAAGATTAGCCTGAGCACCATCTGGTCTGTCAGTTGTTTCTAAAAGTCTCTGCAATCGAATCAAAATTTAATACATTAATTATATCGCTCAATTGACTGAATACAAACCTGAACAATAAACTCGAAGTACTGTGACAAAACGTATGTACTTGTATCGTCATTAGCTTCTGCTGCTTCATAAGCTGCTTCTACCAAGCCAGAAAAAGCCCAACACACATTAGCTGCGACACGTGGTTCTGCTTTAAGCCCAGTGATCAGACATTCTAAAAGTGGTTTTAGGAAAGTTTCGTTAATAGCAGCTTCTGGAACAATTTCGCATATTCTGCCAAATGTCCATGCGGCAGTGTCTCTCACAATAACACTGCTGTCATACATCAATTCTATAAGTGTTGGCATCGCCTATAATTCATAACAATTTATTAGAAATGGTGTCTATTGTAAAAAATTATTAACATACTTGCTCTACTAAAGGTCTTAAAGTGTTATTCTCCAATCCACCTAAAATTGAACCAAAAGCCATCAGAGAAGCATCACGGAAACGCCAATTATCTGACTTGATATTTTCTTTAATAAATGGTAGAACGTGAGGAACAATTTCATCCTCACAACAAGTAGCGAGCAACATCAAACACACTCCTGCAGCTTTGCTAGGATTCCAATCATCCTCATCGTCAAGTTCTTCTTGTTTTGTAAGCTTTTGAAGAAGGATAGGAACAATGTACTGCAAGGCTCCTTTAGCATAATGTCGTGAAACTCTATAAAGCAATAATTATAAAATAAAATTATATTTCTAACAGATTTTATCTATTTTATTACCGAATAGGTGGTCTGCCAGCTTCTGTAGCTTCAGTATCTTCTATAGCCAAATCAACCTCTTCATCGCTTACATTCGACCAAAATTCAATACCTTGCAAAGCCACAGCATCATTTTCAGATTTCATAACTTCAAGAGTAATGGGGAAAAGAGCCGGTGCCATATAAGGTTCCATATACTGGTAGTAAAGCGACATTATTTTAACTAAACATTGTAGAGCAGCAACTTTTATTTGGGAATCTGCAGACTGAGTTGCTTCACATACAACCTAAAAATATAAAAATGACTAATATAACCGTAAAAGTTTTTACACTAATCGTAAAGTTTGGGAAGTCTATAAGTATAAAGATTTAAAGATCGCTATCAGTAAAGTTAAATCATGATAACAAAATTCAATATATCTATATATTTCAACTTTATTTTGCTTTAGAACTAGTGATTCCTTCTGGGGGTCAACGCATTGCAATTGATTTAGTTTGCAAAAGATTTTTATTGTTGTTTAAAATTTTAGCCATAGATATTGTACTATTACACAGGACTTTAAAATTGGAAAGGTTACCTTGGCTGTTCTAAAAATTAAGTCTTTCTTTGGTTTTCGTCAAATAAACACATAGTGAGTTTTGTGAAATACGTTTTCGTTGCTAAGGCTAGATTGGCTCTTCTTTACCACAAGTTCTCTTTTGATTTAACTACTGAAAATCCTTTATTGGGATTTAAAAAAATTCCTTAATTTACTAAATTAAAAACAGAATAAAGTGCCTCTGGTTATTGGCCACTTAAACAGGGCTCCTTATTCGAGGAACAGTGAAAGTTAACTTTTTTTTTGAGAACTATCCATAAATCGAGTAATAGATTTTATTTTTGTTCTTTGTTTCGAACCATGACCAAAGGCCAAATTTTATTATTAAACCCCCTAATAATCGATTGATAATTCATTTGATTTTAAATGCGAAGGAAACATGTCGAAAAACAAACGCCCAAGTTAGGCATCAAATTTGTAATATCTGACAAATGAACTTTAAAGTGTTACAAAATAAGCATGTTACTCGATTTTGTTTATACAACTTGAATTATATTTCTAGGACAGTATAGACTCTAAAGCTAATTAGATTCTTTAATCGCTATTTGTAAACTAACGTTCAATATCTACTAACATACACACCAAGTATTTGTATAAAAAATTGTATAAAACTTACTTCCATAATATAATTTCTTTCTTGAGGTTGATCGAAATTGGCTTTAGTAAACTCTAAAGAATTAAGTAAAGCTTGTGTGGCTGCTAGACGGACGTGATTGCTGGGTTCGGAAGACCGCATGCCATGAATTATGGCAGTTAAAATATCGTTTGATTGGGATACTAAAACGTCTGAATCTATTTCTTGACATATATAACCGATAGCTTCCAATGTAGCTTCCTTTTGCATTTCTGTGGAATTTCCTTGGCATATATTTGCTACCAAAGTTTGAATTAAATCTGGCCATTGTCTTTGAGGAAGTTCTGTAACTGCTATGTATGCAACACATTGTGCTGCTGAAGAGGGTCGACTGGTTTCCGTTCCTAAAGCTCCAACAACCTGCATATTAAAAAATTGTCAATACAAGTTTCTGAATATGTAATGGATATTCCTTACGTTTTTCTTTATATAATTTCTAATTTCTTCTGAAAATAGTAACCAGCGTTGTTGATATTGTACCTTTATGGTTGGATCTTTTGATGTGAGCTGATTTTTCAGTTGTAAACCCGCTGCCATACGAGCAACGGGACTGTTACCACCATGTCTTAAAATATCTGACAATGTTTTTATAAATTCTAATATATTTGTTTGTGCAGCTTGTTCTAAGAACGACGACGCTTGCTCCAATTCATTTTTATCTATAATAAAAGTAAAATTAATTATTGAAGTATGAAGTATGTTGTGGTAAATATTATTTAGTAGTTGTATATTTGTATGTTTTTCATGTTTTGATCATTTAAAAGTCAATAACCGTATTTTCAACGAATGCGTTGGGAACTAATAAAAGGTTGTTAGGTTATCTATCTGATTTTTATTTCAATACAACCCCTACAAAAAGTTATTTAATAACATTATTTAAGAATCAATACAGTTTTATCTTTAAATTATCTACATTAATTTGATCACCACATAATTGGTAAGACATAATTATTATTGCAAGATTATCAATTATAAGATATATTTTTATAAATTGTTTGTAATATAAGTTTGAATTAAATTGATAACTTCTTATCAATCTACTCTTGTATTAAAATTTAATTAATAAAATGTTTATTTGTCATCTATCCAAAACAAAGATATTTTTAAACCTTAAACGGTAAATGATATTTGAAAGTAAATTAAAATAACATGGTTTGATCACCTTGTTTTGTATAGAGTTAAGTTTTATTGTCATATAGATACTGGAATATTTTATATTTTAAGAATTAGTTAATATCAACAGATTAAAACACAATAGACGAATGAAAATAAGAGTTCATATTAAACTATAAAAATCATGTTAGGTTATTATTGTCTGTGTAGTGATGGAACATTGATTATAAGATTTTAACAGCTCTACATAGGTAAACTTGTTTCATTATTCCAATCACATACAAATAATAATTTGCTATCAAGGTACTTTCAAATTCGTGGTAGACTGCAGTAATATATACCAGTGAATATACTATCTAACAGCAATATATATATATGCAATTATGAACACTATTAACCAGTACAATAAATACTAATGATAGATAACCCCCATTGTGGAGTTTCAATGTTTTATCTTACAGATACAGATAAATTACAAATAATATTGTTAAATCAACATTTAAAACATGGATGGGAATTACCGATAAAATATCAAAAATATTTCGCCACAACTTGTTGCTGTCAGTAAGGGGCTCACTTGTATTTTTTATAAATTTTTATCAAAAATTAATTTAACGTGAAATATAATGTATAAAAATTTAATACAATATACATATTATTACTTAAAGCGTAAAATTAATTTAATGTGTGCGTATAAAACTAAATAGTTGACAAATACGTTTGTACAAAAAGGTTGAATACGATACATAAATGGTGGACATGAAAGCGACACTTACCCGGTGAAACTGTTTTTTCTAGGATTTGGATTAGTTGTAATGCCTCTTGGTTCATTCTTAAACTTGTATAAACCCTTGAGAAGATGAAAAGCTAATTTCTGTGCAATATAAATGTAACCGGCTTTACAAAACGGTTCTCCACCACATGTAATTTCACAGCAGAACTATACGAATTTACTGCCTTCTGTCAAGTTTTGTCATCTGTCACTTACCGAATATCCTCTTTATATTTAAAATAATACTACAGAATTGTTTAAAATATGTTTCTTGGATTTTGCAGATATATTAAAAAAATACTGTGTTTATTTAAGAACACGAATATTTGAACAAATATTTTTTTATAAAACAATATGACATCTAAAAGCGGGAAATTGAAGTTGACGTCATAAACTACAGTTGCGTTTTGTTTTCATAATTCAACGCAAATGAGATTATTCGATATTAATTTCTAATAACATTAAATAATTAGTAATTGTAGGAAATACATTGTTAATTATTTTACTTTATTTAATTAAAATGTGTTCTGCATAAATATCTAATTTTAACTTCTGCTCGTAAAGCTGGAATACTCTAGTGCATTCAATAATCTTCATTTTTCATTTTTGAACGGTCTCTATTAAGTCTATTACCTCCTGTTGCTAACTTCACACATTACATTCCGATACATGACTATCGATCTGTCAGTTTTATACGTTGTTGCTAAATTTTAATTTTAAAAATTTGATTATTATGGAATCACCCACATAAAGTGTTAATGATCAATGTTTCAGAAAATTTTTAATATGGGAATATTTGAAGTGATAAAGTGATCTGTAATTATTTCATTATCTTTTTGGTAAATTGTAAATTAATTATTTCTTTTAGTTATATCTGGTCATGTTCCACATTTTGAGGACATGGAACTGCTCATCTCTAAAAAAATTATTTTATCTTTATTAATATTAGCAACTATATCACTATACGTAACATTTGTCTTCAATTCTTGTGTAATATCTAGTTTAACCAAAGCAATACCTAAAGTAAGTAGAGGTTTTAAGTTGATGTGTGAATAATTTTTTATTAGTGTTTTGGTAGATAAATATATTCTTTTAGTGGCAAAATCATCCTGTGGTTGTAAATGATATTCCTTTAGTTCATTATACAGCTGCGGTTCGTGTAGTATCATTAATAGAAGGAAATGAAACAGACATATCACCAAAATACAAATTTTTTAGAGAACAAGGTTTAAGACCAGAGCGACAGTTACCAAGTGCTTTGATAATTGGTAAGGTTGGGTTTATAAAAAAATATAGTTTTATATATTTTATTTAATATGTAGGTGTTAAGAAAGGTGGCACTCGCGCCCTTTTAGAATTCATTCGAATTCACCCGGACGTGAGAGCAGCAGGTAGTGAAGTACACTTCTTTGATAAGAATTACATGCGAGGTTTTCAATGGTATCGTACCCACATGCCTGCTACGCTTGAAGGACAACTTACCATTGAAAAAACTCCTTCATATTTTATAACCAGAGAAGCACCCCATCGGGTGCATCTAATGAATCCCTCCACTAAGTTACTTGTAGTAGTAAGAGACCCTGTTACAAGGGCTATATCTGATTATGCTCAAGCTATATCCAAGAAAATCGATATGAAACCGTTTGAACAGCTGGTTTTTGTTAATGGATCAATCGGAAGTATTATCGATACCTCTTGGGGCCCTATCAAATTAGGAATTTATTCAAGGTGAGTTTTTTTAATCAATCTGATTCTTTTTTAAATTTTTTGTTAGTTGGTATAAAATTAAACTCAAAGGTCCAAATTCCGATTTTTATAAAATTACTAGCTGGTCCGGCTAACTTCGTACCGCCTAACAAAGATGTGTTTTTTCCTTTTTTTTTTTTCAATTTTTTACGATTTTTGCTCATTTTTTTTATGTTTTCAATGTTTTTTTTTTGTTATGTCGTTTTTACCATATTTTCTCGTTAAGTTCGAGGTATTTTCTATTTATTTCTTTGTATTTTTGGATTAAATGTATGAGATATCAATTGCTTCACCTTATGGTGACGTCCTAGTACTTAAATAAGAATTGCTCATGTATATACATCGATATCAACTGCGCCAGGAAATCTTTTATAGTGAACACTTTTTTTATACTGATGTCTTAATTAGTAGTAATGGTGATAATATTAATAAATAACCAATACCATTAACCATTTAGATACCTATCAAGATGGTTCAAGTTCTTTCCTCTATCTCAGCTTCTTTTTGTCAGCGGAGAGCGATTGGTACTTGATCCTGCGATTGAACTACGTCGCGTTCAAGACTTTCTGGGTCTTAAACGTGTTGTTACTGAAAAACATTTTTATTTCAATTCAACCAAAGGATTTCCTTGTTTGTTTAAAAGCGAAGGACATTCAGCACCGCATTGTTTAGGGAAAACGAAAGGACGTAGTCATCCTTATGTTAATCCTGTGGTACTCCAGCGGTTGAGAGATTTTTATAGACCATTTAATAACCATTTTTATCAAATGACAGGGATTAACTTTGGTTGGGCTTAATTAAGTATTATACATTTTTTTAGCTATAGGACTGGTCAATATATAGAGTGTTTGATAAAAAATTGAGTAGATTTAGTATTATTTGTTTTTCTATTTTTTTTTATACGATTTGTCACTAAAACTATTAAACAAAAGGGTTTATCACAGGTTGTACTTTCGATATGGATAAAAATGTTTATTTTAAATATTAAAAAGAAAAATGAATCAGTCACTTGTTTAAAATAATTTGGTTTTCCATTTTTGGATTTAGTTAAATAATTCTATTAAAGTAAATCTAAAATGTACTAAAAAAATTCATTGTTTTTATGAAACCGATTACAGGAGTTTGCGTAAGTCAGTTAACCAATTTGTATAACAAACAAAACGAGAAAAAACTATACAGATAACTAGTTTATTGCTTTGATTATTGATATACAAAAGTAATTATGGTTTTATAATTACTTATTGTTCTCAAACTGCAGACCGTACTCCTCACTGAGAAAAATCGCGTTGCGTTAGGTCGGGTGAGCATGCTGGCCTTTCAATTCTACCTCTTCTTCTTTTATTGAAGCGATGTCCGAACTGTGGATTGCTTGAATGTCTCAACAAATGTTTGTGCAACGAGTTCCATATGTTCATCTATCACTACCACAGAAGGCTGACCACTACGCTAAGTGTCTAATACCGATCCAGTTTCTTCGAACTTTTTATGCAACTTGTAAATCATCTGCCTTGTAAAATTTGGACACTTCGCGGTGCATTCATAGAATATCTTCTGGTAATCTGCATGATAACGCAGCTAGTCAACAGACATATTTGTTCTTCAATAGTGTAATTTACACTGGCTTGGACTGCCGTGATGACGTAACATGCAACAATCGTAAGCTAACAGTTCAGTATTCGGTAGCGTAGAATAGCTTTAACTAACTTATGCCGACCCCTGTTTAACTAGTCCTAATTAAAAAAAAATGTAAAAATATACGGGAATGAGTATTATATTTTGCATCAATCTTTTTATTTTAGATTGATTATGTAGTGATTTGTATGTGTGATATTTTATGTATTGTAATCTTTGTTAATTTTTTTATATACTTAATGTTGTATTGTATGTTTTATTTTGTTGTTTATATGGATATATGTTTATTAATATCTAATTCCAGTTTCTATTTACAATATTTCTAGTCTATTTACTGTGGCAAAAAATACTTATTATATATATTTTTTTTGATAAAGTTAAGAATTGCATTCACTACTCAGTCAATTGAATATAATCGTATACCTCTAGAATACAAAGAAATATAAAAAAGCTTTAATAAACGAGTAATCCATGCCAAAAAACAGCAGATGCTTTTACCGATTTTGCTAAAATTTTGCTTCTGGTGGGTTTGCGGGGCATATCAAGTTAAGTTCTCTTTGTTTTCAACTCTAAATTCAGGTTTATTTACTGAATACATTTGCGACCAAAAGATCTGTTGTGTATACCCGATATCTTCGAGTCCATAAGGTCTTGTCTTTTAATAAAGTCTATTATCCGCTTAGAACGTATGTTTGTAACCGGATCAGGCTCTAAGAAGACCTCTTCCACACATTTATGTCGTTGACGAACAATTACTATACTGTTACAGATAAGATGTTCGTTCGTTTCATCTGCATACTGTCACGACTGGAGGGATTGGAATGTGCCCTAGTGTTTTGGTATAAGGGGTAACTTTACTAGAGTCAGTTCCCAAAACGTGGTTATCTAACCATCTGGTAGGTATCCGGCTCAAGGCAGAAACCTAACCAATTGAAAGATGAGATAAACAACAGGAAACAAACAAAAAATATATTAACAACGAAAAAAAGCAATAACAATAAATAGTAATAATATAAATAAAAATTAACTAAAAACGATAATCTTAACTAATTTTATCAAATAAACTACATGGTGGCATGTCACACTTACTCACGAAAAATATATCAAGAGTCACGACGTTCAGACCCAAGGGTCGGTTTTAGAGATAACTCAAAAGGTGACTCTTACGAACAACCTCAGACTTCGGACTCTTCGTGTGCGACCTCAACGACGCTCTTTTATAGCCAATTTATAGTCTACGTGAGAATAGAAATTAATCTATTTAGGCGAGCCTTGAGATCTAACGTAGGTACTGACTTTGACCTGGATGATTACAATAGAGTACGTTGAAATATAAAACTATTAAATTAATATATAGGATTAAACTACTCTATCATCGTGACAATACCCACAGAATCTGCTTCTTTCACTCTGTCCACTTTTCCCATTTTACCGAGATGGTGGACAGTATGCTGTGACAATTCTTGTGATTAAGTACTCTGAGTTTAGGTTTCTGAAGCTCTTATAGTAATTTAGTGTAGCGCACTAAACCGTATCATTTATTTGTCTTTAGCCTGGAATGTTTTCCAGTAGCCAGCACTGAGTTCCTTTTCCCAATTTCGAACGTCATCAATAATGCGGAATTTCGAGATGCGACAGAAAAGGGTTTAGTCCGATAAAAGGAGTACTAGCTTCTTCTGTGAAACGATCAGAAATCTCGTTTCCGACAATTCCTTTATGCCCTGATACACTAGTTATGTTTAGCCAGTTGCGTAAGAGACTGTTTGCAATTCCAGGCTGGTAGATTGCAGAGTGTTTAAAGCAGCTAGACTATCAGAGGTAGTAAATATTCTGGTTGAATTGAGACCTTTTTTAATGCTCTCCTGAGCACTGAAGTCTATTGCTAATAATTCCGCTTAGAAGGTCGTAAGAGTGTTTCCTATGGCTATTAATAGCCTAACATTAGAACCTGTAACTCCTATACCTACTCCTTTTGGCGTTTTACACCCATTAGTTTAATAAGTGAGGGCTCCTTTTTGTAAGGTCAATTTGTGCAAACTCGTTAATACTAACATTTAGTGTGAGTTTGAAATCTCGCTTTGGAGAAATCTTGATATGCTGCGAAAATCCACCATTTTCAAAATTAATTGCTGCCGCTTTGCAAATTTTAAAATCATACAAAATTTAATAAGAATAAAAAGCTCGGTGATACCCACCTTCATCCTACTGCTGTTTTGGCATGGAATTACCCTCACATTTGAGTGCATATTTAGAAGTCTATTAGATGGTACCATTAATTTTTTACATTATCCACCTTTTCTGTTAATTTAAATAATCAGTTATGATATAAAATCCAGATAGATCTTCCCAGTGTTGGTACAAAACATCCTGGTCTACTTTCGAAAGAACTTTTTTTAACTAAAGATTTCTCGGATTCTTAATATGGTATTTTTTAACTCTTGATGAAAGGTATTCTTTAAAATGAATGAAAAGAATAGAATTAAATAATTCTGTTTATCATAGATAAATATTTTGTACCAATACCAAAACATATGAATTTTTGTTACTGTTGTTTTACAGGTAACTATCCACTGAATAACATGTTAAATATTACAAAATACGCACTTATTAGAATATGTAGTAAATACTTTTGTTACGTTTATATTAATACAAGGTAACAAATAAAAACCTGTTTTTTAAAACAATTTATTTATTAAATTCACAGTTAATGCCTTAAAACAAGTTATGCTGATAAAACTGGTAAATTAACAGTACCCATTTTAAAAAAGGAAATATTATCTCCGCTACAAACAGCATGTATAGCTGGACGTTTATATACTGGATTATCCATAACATATGCTTTGCTAGAATACAAATTAGGTTTATTAATTTTTTTAAAATTTATATATCGTGAGTTTGCAATTTAAACATCCAAATTTTATTGTTTACAAAGTTTATGCAATTTTGTAACTTTATTGTCTTAATATTTGTCTTTCTTATTCTTAAACTTTTTTGGTATTCAATATGTTGTCAAAATATTCGATATTTTGTTGGAAATTTAATTATTAAATCTATCAAGTACATAGAACAATTTGGAGGTTCAAACTTGAATTTGTACCTTATATAAAAATCAAAATTCCATTCGATTCTGCTATGATTATCGGGTAAAAATATACAATAATCCGGATTATATTCAACGTTTTCTTCTAAACATAAACAAGGACCTTTATTCCGTAATTTTGTATAGAATTCATCTACTTCCATCCTTTTCTGTTCTATTAAAACAGTTTTATCTACAGCTATTCTTTTAGGGATAGGACTATTATCTATACTTTCAATATCTTTTCTCTTTTGTTCATTTGGAGCTGCTATCTTTTTTTGTTGTTTTCTTCTCATTACTTCACTAAATCTGATAACCCTATAACCCTTTTGAACGAGTTTCTTATAGGCTCTATATTTTGTTAAATTAAGATTTTGTGACTTTAGTGCAATATCAAAACATTCTTGAACTGATAATGGGGCAGTTTTTAATGATACTTCTAATCGGTTCTAATAGAAAACACATTAAATTACAAATTTATACATTTTTTAATACTTACTGTTTCTACTAAATATAACATTTCTTCAGGGTACATGTACATGCCACTTTTATCTTGATATCCAAAGTTTTCCAGCAAACCTTTAACCACTTTATTAAGTTTCGCTAATTGTAATGTTTGTTCCCATTCTGCATTTGCTCTTGAAGATCTAAAATAATAATTTTCAGACTTCAAAACTGTTTATATACCACCTCACCTCTTTTCAACTTTTTGGTGACTTAGGGCATTCTTTAAATGTTCTAAATTTTTAAAGACCAATTCTTCCGTTTCAAATTTGCATTCGTTCAATAATAACTTACTTCCAACAGAGTGTAGCTTTCTTAAAGGTCTTTTATGGTCTTGAACAATTTTCCTAGCTCTAAAAAAGCATATATCACTGATCAAAAGAAAAAACATTAAAATTACTCAACTCTTCTTCCATTTATCGCATAACAAGCACAAGTAACTCAAAATATTTCATTAAAATAATAAAATTAGTTTAATCGTGAAATTTGAATGCATAGATCAAATTAATCAGTTTTTTTGAGGTTTCCGTTCCATTTTTTTTTCTCGGTGACTTGTATCCAGTAAGCTATCAAGTGAATAGATTTTATATTATTTTTTATAATATGTTCTAATTACAAAAATTATGGCACAGTTTTTATTTTTCGTATAAAACCATAATAAATGAACCTTTTGATATTATTATTCATAATAGTTTTTTTTGTTTGAATGTTTTTATCTAAAAATAATTAGTTGACGTAAAGCCTAGGCAGCTGAGGCTGCTATTAGAAGAATATGTAGAAATTATTAACCTAAGAAAATAATCGGCTGTAGTTTGAATTCACGTGTGGTGCTTGTTTTAAAAATGGGTAAAATTAAAAAAGATTCTACTGTTAAAGAAAGTATTCCAACGAAGTTAAATGGTGTTAAAAAACCTCTTAAAGACTCTAAGTTAAAAAAAACAATTGTAAAACGTATTCTAGAAGAAAATGATGATATTAAAAAGGTTAAAGTAAAACCAGGTGAAATCACAAAAACAGTTGATTATTCTGAGTTTGAACAGAAATTTAATATCAATATTCAAGATGTTAAAACTGCTATTAAAAGTGTAATTAAATTTCACAAGGAAAATCCCAAATTAGCAAAGCAGTTGCTCGCTGACGAGACTTTTCGTATATGTTTAACACTATGTTGCCATAGAATTCCAACTGGAAATCAAAAAATAATACGAATTCCACTACCACATACTTTAGTTACCCCTTCTGATGATATATGTCTAATTGTATCAGAACTCAAAGGTATTAAGAATAAACACGATAAACACGTTGAACATTATGAAGAACTGCTGGCTAGAAAAGAAGTCAAAAATATAAAGAAAATAATGACCATGCATGAATTTAGAACTGAACATGAAACCTTTGAGCAACTAAATAGACTTGTTAACTTATATGACTATTTTTTGGTTGAAGGAAAAATTTCTGGTAAAGTAGTGAATAAATGTGGTAAAATCTTCTATAAAAAGAGGAAAGTGCCCACTTCTGTAAAATTGCAAAGCACACAATTAAAAGACCATATTGAGAAGCAATTATCTAAGGCTTACTTCCATTTGCATTTAAAAGGAAATAATTACCACACTGATTTTGGTCACAGTCAGATGGATGTGTCGAAAATTGTTGAGAATTTTGTTGCTGTTATAAATTATTTGAGCAAAGAATTTCCTGGAGGATTCGATAATATTAAAGGTCTTAATATTTCTACTTTAAGATCCACCACTATTCCGGTCTTCGTTTCAACAAGTAAGTTTTTTCTTTATTATCGTTTATATAGTTTTATAGGTTTATATAATGTATTACCCATGAATTACTTGATTACTCACCGTTTATTAAGTACTATCAAGGTTTCATGGGGTCACGAAATTTGGTATATAGAATCCTCATGTCATGGAGAAGATTATATTCAGATGGGATAACTTTAACGGTAAAATTTTAGCGGTTTATATAATACATGTGCTCCCTCCATAAACGGAAGGCCAAGGGGTCATGAAATTTGGTATATAGAAGTCTCTTGGTTCCAATTTTATTAAGAAATAAAGATTTTATTTTCTACTTTTTAGTGCATTTTCCTTTTTTTTTGAAGGCGGTTTCAATTTTTTAAATAAACTGTGGGTCAAAGAATCTACAAGATAACATGCAATTTTACCTATCATTAACTTTTTAACGGCTTAAATCGATTTGAAATTTTCACTGAAGCTTTAGCATTAAGTAAGGAACTTACTATAACACTTTTATTCGTCTTGTAGCATTTAGGAATTACCATCCAAACATCCTTAAAACTAAATGTCAGTATAGTTTTTTTAGTAACGTTTGAATATGTGTTGACATTTATTCATATTAACGGAAAAAGAAAACCTAATTGTTTTTTGTTTTAGGAAATTCTTCAGAGATACCTAAAGCTACAGTTAAGTTTAACAATAAAATTGTAGTACAACAAGCTACAGATGAATTATCTACACAATTAAATTCTGTAGTTACTGTAAAACCAACAGGCGAAGTTCTTGTTACCAGAGGAAAAAGAAAACTAAATACATCTGTAGGTAACGAGAATACCAGTATTTTAAAAGAAATAAACAAACCATCCACATCTCAAGAAAATATCGGTAATAAAAAAGTATCAACGAAAAAAATAGCAACAAAAGATGATCCTATTAAGAAACAAAAGGCTAGTAAAAATGAATCAACTGTTGCTAATATTAATATCGAAAAAGTTGGTGTTAAATCAGTTGAGGTTGCTAAACCAATAAAAAAATCTAAGAAAAAGGCAAAAACGAATGACACTGATCCGATACAAATTAAACCTGTAAAATCCAAAAAGAAAAATAATAAGGATAAAATTGTGAAGGAGATAGCTCCAAGTCCATCAAAAGATAAAATACATAAAGTGCAAAAAGTAAACCACTTGCATAACGAAATAATTATTGAAGATCTTCCAGATACACCAGTTGTAAAGAAAAACAAAAATAAAACAGTGGTAGTCGGTGTAAAGAAAAACAAAAATAAAACTGTGGTAGTCGGTGTTAAGAAAAAGAAAAAAAGTAAAGCATTAATTTAATTAATTGGTAATTTGTAGATTTTTATTAATAAAACGTTTTAAATATTAATTGCATTTTTTATTAATTTTTAAAACATTTTCTGCGTTATTTTTTTTGTAGGCTTAAGACTATTTAATTTTAAAATAAATCATAATCTCTAATATTTTTTATAAATTTAAAGCTTTATAAACATTTATTAGTGTGAACTACATTAATGATGTAAACTTTTAATTTCAATACAAAATTGTTTGATTTTTTGTAGATATGCTTTGGTAGCTGTTGGAAAATTTATCTCCGTTTAATGGTGATTTAAGTACAACTTCTAAAGAATGATAGTCTTTTAATCGCTTTACATCACTGTCTTTCCTTAATCTTGTGTTTGGTAATTTTCTTATTCTTTCCACTTGACTTTCAATTATATCTAATTCATTACAACAAGTGGTTAATAAATAATTATAAGTAAGCTTCCATCGTGGTACTTCGATTTCAATGAAATCTGGATCACTTGAGCCGTGGATTCGGATTTTGAGAATAAGATCTGAAATTTTTAGTAAATTAGTACTATCCCCTAAATAAGAAATTGTAAGGTGATAAATGAAGAGAGTGTTAAACCACGTTGACTGTAACATAGACGTAACAGAAAAACCAAAAGAAAAGAGTAAAGTTTAAGGAAAGAGTGTTTAGAGAGATTAGTATGAAAGATGATATGGAGACGGTGGACTAGCAAGTGTAATGTTATGAAGATGTTGACAAAGTCATCAGGAGAAGGTGCACCAGAAAATAAAAAAGAATAACGAAGTACAGAAAATAGTGAAACCGAGCAAGTGGGATTCATCGGGGAGTACAAGTGATAGGGAGAATATGACGTAGGAAAACCAAAATCGGATGCAATGGAAAAGACCTTTAAGAACTTTGAGAGTAATAAAGGATAAAAAAACCAGGAAAATAGGTTGAGAATGTTGAGATGGTTTGGTCATATAGAGAGGAGGGGTGAAAATTATGAAATAGATGAGTAAAATAAATGAGGACCTGAGAAAAAATTAATTGGAGAAGAAAGGATGCAAGAAATAGAGACGAATGATACTGGCTAACGCCGACCCCAACTGGGCTTGGGATAAGGTTAAGAGACTCTCCCGATTACTTACACTACCAGTATAGGGAAGAGTCTCGTTTTAGGTGAACATAAAGTATTTTCATTCCTGTCGCTTCGTGTACCAATGTAATGTTGAAAGACGATTCTGCGATTCTGGTGATGAAGAATAAGAACGGCACAGTAAAAAAAGGTTGAGTCAACGAAGTTTTCCTTTGGATACGCGTGCTATTGATGAGGTTACGAGAAATATCCCTTCTTCTAATTTTTTTTCAAATTTGCCAGTATGCAATTACGAAAGCATAGGGAAAGGCGATTTTTCAATTATTTTTTTTAGTTGTATTAATATTACACAAAACATTTTTTATGTACGTACAAAATGTAAATTTTCGGGAACTACTGGGAAATTATTTTGAATAAAAACATTTACCATCATTCTGCGATGCAGGTAGCGGAGTAATCGGCATATTTGAGAAATCAGATCCTTTAGATTTAATTCGACTTCCTAGATCGAATTCAAGACTGTATGGTGGATTTCTTAAATAATTTGGTAGGTATTTTACACCGTGATCTCCTTGATCTTCCGGTGATGAAGAAACGTACTGTTGCCGTAAATCACTTGGTATTTGCCCTTTAAAATTTTTCATTTCAGGATTTGCTCCATGATCCATTAGAAGTTTTACAATTTGATCATTTCCTCGTTTATAAGCCCAATGCAAAGCTGTCCTATTTATTGTTAAAAAAATTAGTATTACTTATTATTAACAAATTTAGCAGCTTACCAGCCATTCACAGCATTTTGTGAATTTACATCTACATTTTGGGATAAAATTTGAATTAAAGCTTCTGTATTTCCAGCAGAAGTAGCTTCACGTAATTTTTCTTCTAAAATATTAGACATTTTTAGATTAAAAATCAGATCCACTCATATTGCAATAATTAAATCGAAAACAAATAGTTTGACATTAACCAGAAAGTGTGGTTATGGTTTTTTTATGTAAACAGAGACTTGATACAAACTCGGCTTCGTCTAATTTTCTTCTTTTTTTTTCATCATATATTGTACAATTTTTTTTTTTCAGAAACTAACCGGTTAACGAATGTACACCAATTTTTAGCGAATTTTATTTAAATTAGAATAAAAAATTGGTTTAAAGAGTTCAAAGATGGCTAAATAACGGCATTAGTAGAGTCTGTGTCCATCTTTAAACGTAATTATCTCTATTAGGTTATGTTTATGTTGACATGTCAATAAAACAGTGGTAAAAGGTTTGCAATGGAGCCAATTTTTATTAAAAACCACTCCAGAAAACCAGAGAACATTAAAAAAATGAATTTAATTGAACTACAAGATTCATTAGCACGTCAAGAATCTTTATTAAAAAATCAATCTCTTTTAGCGAAATTACCCGACAAAGGAAAATCAATTAAAAGTACTTACGAACAAATCCAAAAAGAAATAAAACTAAGACAAGAACTAGTTGATATTGAATCCAGTCTACGAAATTTAAATATATCCGAAAACGAGAAACATATCCAAAAGCTTTGCGATCTTGAAAATAGTCATCCTACAGAGAGATACAAACCTTCATCCACTTTGAATAAAGTACAAGAAATTCATACAGATAGGAGTATTTTTAAAACCATGGAAGATTGGAGTAAATGTAATAAAGGTACCAAGCTGATATCATTATCAGAATCCTTAAATATTCTTAAACAACAAGATGAAAAAGTAAAAGAAGAACAAATTAAGTACAAGCTAGGGATATTAACCGAAAACGAAGATACTGAAGAAGAAGGAGATAGTAGCAGTTCTAATAGTGACAATGATGAAGGTGAAGAAGTTAACTGATTTAGTATATTCATTATTTTGAAAACTGTGATATTTTTATACAAAAAAGAAACCTGTTATACAAAGACTGAGGGTGAATTGTTTTTTATATTATTTTGAAACTTTTAAAGTTAAAAAGTCGTTTTCATTAAAAAGTTTTATCCCTTCAAAATATCAACTACTAATTAATTTTTATTTCTCTTTCATTTAAAACTTTAGAATTTGAGACAGAAATGATTGTATTTTTTGTTTGTATGAATGAATTTTGAAATCTTATCAAGTGTATTATTTTTCAAAATTAAAAATATAACAAATGCTACCTACAAAAACCCGTTATTGGATGTAAGAAAATAAAGGCCGTGGAAGCCAATTTTTGAATCTGGAAATTTGTATTCTGGAACTAAACCCAGATTTTGTATTTTTCTGTACCAACTTTGGGCTAAACATGAAATCTACAACGTACATTTTTAGCTTCAATTGTTTCCTGTTATTGGTAATAGTACTTTAAAATAAATTTTATTTCATGTAAAATATTTATTTTACTTATTAAAACTAATTTATTTATATTATTTCGGTGAATTGTGCTTTCGGTAAAATGTTTTTGGTGAATTTTCCTAATTTCCTGGAAAAGCCCTGCCAAGAATTTGTTTAATTTCAAAAGCGTTCTAACATTACGCCATAATGGTGACACTCGCGCCTGTAGTGGGAATAAATAGTTATACCCAAAATAAACAAAGTAACAAATCCAAAAAAAAGTTAACACGTTTTTTTCTATTTTAGATTTTTTGAGGAATTACTTACAGGTATTTTCTAGTAAAGTTACTTTTTTAATAAACGAGTAACGTAGTAAACTGTTAAAATAAATAGTTCATAAATATATACAAAGGTTTTATTTCCACCAAATTTTTACGTCAACAAAACATGATTTTACAGTAAAGATGAATATAAAAATATTATTTTGAGAATTTGGGCTTACTTTCTTTTTACATTCATATTCACTGTGACATTCAAGTGTGTAAATAAAATAAACCTATATTCACCTAATACCTAAATTTATAACTTAAATTTCTGTAAGAGCTACAATTATTTCTAAGTGTAAAATTGCTTAATAAAAGTTGTTTAAAGTGCTGATAACTGTACTGCCCATTATAGAAATGTTTTCATTTTTGGTTTGGAAATATTTTTGTTATAAAAAAATCACTTCTCGTCACCATCCTTACAACAATTTTGAAATAAAATGTGTTTTCTAAGAGAATTTGGGCTTACTTTCATTTTACTACCCATTGTTGCTGTATGAATTTACGAAAAGTTTGGATACGTACAAAAATCAGCACGTCTAAAGAACTTTATTCTGAATTTAAAGAGCTGAAGCGCCAGAAATAATTTCGATAAGTTCTCTGGTGATGACAGCTTGTCTGGTACGATTGAATGTCAATGTTAACTTATCAATCATTTCTCCGGCGTTTTTGCTGGCGTTGTCCATAGCCGTCATACGAGAAGATTGTTCACTGCATGCTCCTTCTTTCATAGCATAGAACAATAACGAAGCCAAAGAGAATTCCAAGTAGCTTTGGATTACCTCGTCGTCTAAAGAATCATAGACAGACAATTTTGGAGCAGCCTAAAAAACAAAGTATTACAGTATAGCTTAAAGTCGTTACTAAAAAATGTTCCAAATTAATTTACATTTTACGCCCAAACAAAAGACAATCTTATATTTAAGGACAAACTCTGGCAAAGTTTTAAATACAACAAAATAATCTGCTAGATCTTTTCATTTACAATAAAAAAAATTTAGTTAATAATGTCCATTCTATAAGATATACACTTAGACTGTGTTGGGGTTACGATTTGTGCTGCATGTGGGGATCTACGAGAATTCGCTGGTGTTGAGTCTCTATATGATGTATACGGATGATATTGTGATTGAGGATCTTGGAAAAGAGATACTGGATGGAAAACTTGAGAAATGAAGAAAAGCACTTGAAAGTGAGTAGAACCAAGACGAATGGACATAAAATCAAACTTCAAGACGAAGTGCTACCAGCTGTCCAAAACTTCAATTTAGGGTCTGTGCCAGAAAAGAATGGAGGTTAAAGAGTGACATGAATCATAGAATCGATGGATAAACTGAAGAAGGATCAGTGGAGTTTTGTAGTTCAAAAATAAAAAATGGACTGTACAAGAGCTGTAACAACAGCGTTAATATATAACGCAGAAACCAGGTCCTTAAGGAAAGAGCAAGGTGGGAAGTTAGAAATGGCGGCCATGGAGATGTTGCGTTGGATGAATTAACGAGGGGAGATAGATTAAGAAATGAGAGAGTAAGAGGCACAGGAAAATAGGTTTTGAGATAGTTTGGCCATGTAGGAAGGAAGGATGAGAATTATGTGAGTAAAATTAAAGGAAGATAGAAAGACCGAAGTTGAGGTGGATGGATAAAATAGATGAGGACCTGAAAGAGAAAAAAAATGGGAGAATAGAGGGTACATTAAATAGAGACAGGTAGAAACAAATGGTACGGAAAGCTAACGCCAACGCAACCACCTAGGGTTGGGATAAGGTTAAGAGACTCTCCGGAGACCTAGAATACCAGTATAGGGAAAAGCCTCGTTTCAGGTGTAGAAATACATAAAGAATTTTCCTTCCTGTCGCTTCAAGAACCAATGTAATGTTAAAAGACGATTCTGGTAATAATGATAAGAACGGCACAGGAAAAAAAAAGTTGAGTCAACGAGATTTGAACCTAATAATAATTAATCGAACTTTTTATAAAATTAATTCCTTGAGCATAAGCAAGATTTTATTTGTATTAATATTAAAATTACCCGAAGTTCACAATATTTGAAGGAGATCGAAGCACTTTACCGTACCTACATATGATTTTTATATGAATCATTTATTTTTTCATTTTAGAAAAACAAAACGTTCCCTATTGGTAGAAATAGGAACTGAAATACGTTTTCTTTAGTAGGTGACACTAACCATTTTTTTATAATGCTAAATCAAATGAAGAAAGTTATTGAAGGTTAGAGTTCATGAGTTAGTACATAAATAAAACATGGTGTTTAATTAATTTAATTATTCGATGACTGTGTACCAGTAAAAAAATATATTAACATTATTATTATTACATAAATATAGCGTAATTTAAGACCGATATTTTAGAGTTCCAACAAGTATAATTTCAAATAGTTTCTCCGTTTAAAAATAAATAAATTAATAAAATTAATTGAATTTTTCCTTGATAAACAATTAAAAAATTGATAATAGAAATTTCGATAAATATAATTTATATCCCGCTGAAACTTCATATATATATTTCGAGATAAACCTTGTTTTTCTATATAATATCACCATAAATATTTAATACAAAATAAAACTAAATTCTTACCGTTACTGAGGCCAAGCTGAACACAGGTAGTGTTTGTGTATTGTAAGATACCACAGATTTGAATTTGTTAAAAACAATTTGTCCTTCGCTGAACTTATAATCAGATTTCAAAATTGCATCGGCCAATTTCGATGCATCAATAAAAGTTGGTGGTAAACGACCGATTTCGTTACAAGCAAGAATAATATTTTTTCCATAAAGACGTTGCAATATGGCTCGAGACTTATCTCCAACACATACAACTTTTACATTTGTGTCGTCCTCAGCCAACTGATTACGAATATGACGAGACACACTGGTATGGACAGCTCCACAAAGACCTTAACAAATTTAAATTTGATTACCATGATGAAATATATTATTTGCGTTATATTGGAATTTAAGCTCCATGATAGGCATGTTATAAGGCATTGTCACTAAACTTTATTAGATTTTTAACTTCCATAATGTTATAATGCAATATACATATTTAAAAGGAGCTTTTGTGTACAGCTTAACAACAAATTGTAAGTAAACTATAAAGTCTTAACATTATACAACGCTGCTAGGAACTAAACTAAAAATTTTGTAAAACAAACACTATCAAGTGATCAAACCAATATTTTCAATGCTTTTTTTAACTAAATTTTACTTACCTCTATCAGAAGTTATAGCAATTAATAATTTTTGAGGAATATCTTTAAGTGCTACAATTTCAGCTTTATCGTAGAATTGCTTAGCTCCATCACCAATAGGACGCACGGCTTTTAGCTCTCTTTCTGCTCTGGAGTATTTGGCTGCTGACACCATCTTCATAGATTGGGTGATTTTTTGGATATTTTTCACAGATTTCAATCTCATTGAAATGGCTTTTAAAGTGGCCATACCCCTTTGTTGTTGCTGTTGTCCATTTTGGACTAACAGCGGTACTGCAGTACCGAAATTACCGAATCTAGTAAACATTTTCTAGCCTAAAAGTAATGGAAATGAAGGGTATTATGTAAGCGTTATAAATTTGTTAATCTATTAGTATTACTACATCCAAGTGGTTATCAGATTGCTACTTATAATTTCATGTATTTAATGGTTTATAGAAATACTAAATTATCGATAAAATAAATAATTAAAAAAATATATATAATATAGATACTAACCTTGCCACCTTGCCAGGCCGACCCTCTATTTGCCTGTGGTTAAAAGAATGGATTTAAACTGCGCTTGCGTTCGTCTAATTTAGAGTTAAACAAAAAGAAGTTTGATGATCTCGTACATACAAAAAACGGAAACGAATTGAAATCTAAAATAAAAATCTAGATTATCTGGATTATCTACCAAGAAACATTTCCTATACTCAAAAAAACTACAAAAAATAGTCTATTTATCAAAATTGACACATAAGTAGAAATTGTCATTTTTAAATATTCCAACCTACCTGTATAATCTAAGACGACAATTCCGTGCACGTAAAAGACCAGTGGTTGAATGTATCATATATAAAAGACCAACTACTAATTTATGGACAAATGGGAACTAAAACGTCAAAATTTAAGATTTGTTTTTCTTGTAGGCAGTTCATGTTCATCACCAGTTCATAGTTGAGTCTTGTATGTGTCAGTTGATGCCTGTTAGTTAATTAATAAAGCTAGGCGATCCGCGATGTAAATTTTGTACATCTGAATGTTATGATTACTTTTAATATTTCGGTGTTCTAAATAAGTTGTTCAAAATGTCAAAGAGATTAACTGAAGAAATGGTTATTGCCAGGACTAAAATATCAGATCTTGGTAAAATTAAACGATTAAATTGTTGGTAAGTTGTTGTTCAATTATCTAGATATTTAAAAAATCTTCACAAATGAAACATTAAATGATTAAGATGATATTATTCTTAATAGGGGCAGTGAACTGGTTGACGTCTCTCTTCTCAGACAAATGCCATCAGTAGAAGTACTGTCCTTAAGGTAAAAATTAATTTGATCACTTTTTCATTGTTTGAACTTAAACTGCCTATTGAAATTTACAGTAGATTTATATAAAATAAGTTTACATTATTACTGTTATCAATATCTTCGGTGCCAATCCAATTTAAAATAAGGAGTATTTTTCAAATAAAAATGGATTGGTATATTTATAAGACATCTTTAAAAATAAACCAGTTAGGTATATTAATTGCCATAATTGTCACATTTAATGCACCGAAATGATTATATTCGTTTTTTAAAAAGTGTATGAGCAAAATGGTATATATATATAACGATGACACAAATCTTAAATGAAATAAAAACTTTTATGATCAAATCGTAGAAAGGACCGAGAAATTATATAATTTTTCCGTATAGATATTTTTTATTACTAAACTTATTAAATCTGATAATCATACGTCTTATATTTTTATAAATTAATTGGGTTTCAATACAATAAAAAGAAACCCAATTTATATTTAACAATGGATGTTTTTTTATAAAACTATGTAAAGGAAACCTTGAGATAAAAATTAACTCTTTTATAAAATACTTCGAACATACATGAATTGGTTCATGTGAAAATAAGTTTAACACGCAAGTGCTTTCAACATAGTTTCACTTGAAAAGAGTAGAAAATTCATTTTATCTATTATTAATTTTACAATTGATTTCTTTACAAGTTCTTAAGGTTATAAATTTTTTATAATAGTAAATTATTACGTTTACTTATACTCATTTTTATTATGTAACTTAAAAACGTTTAAAAAAATAATTTAATATTTTTGTTACCATTCAAAATATGTATCTTCATTATGTAGTTCTCATATTGTCATGTTTATTTTTATGGAATATTAAACGATAATCGATGCAGCAAATGTTTTAACCTTTCATGTGAGGGTCGAAACAATAATATTCACAAAATTGATTTTTGTTTTAACTAGTTGTATATACTTCCAATCAGGTGTTTGCTATGCATGCATGATTAACCTGCATAAACATGATAATTCATAAATATATTGAACTGTAATTTGTCCTTCGCTAAAAATATATATCAGTATATTTCTTTTCATTCATTTTTTCTCATAGAAATGATAAACAAATTGTGTTCCATTTATAGCAACAAATCCACTAAGAAATAAAAAAGCAACCATTGCGATGATAATGACGGTCATTAAGTGTGATTTTACTAACAGTAAAACACCTGTCTTGCATACAGGTAGACCTGCATTGTTGATTGAAGTGAATGCTTTCAGAAGCTAGATCGTGGAAACGGGAACGAACGGTACTTCCGTTTTAAAATAATTCACACGCAGAAATCACCAAAATGGTACCAACATCACATCAAATATTATTCTGTCCACAAATTAAACTATAACATTTACGTAATTAAACAACATGGATATATGAATTAATATTAGAAAATTCTTCAAAAGCTCATCAGTATGAAATAAGGTAAACAGATAAAATCCAATCAAAAGCTCAGTTAAACATGTAAAAATGTCTTTAGAAATAAATTTTACAAATAAGAAAGATTGAACATAAAAAAAAATTACTGTTATTGTTTATAACAATAAAAATAATATTGAGATTCCAAAATTCAGTAGGTACATTATATAATTTACTGTAAAGAACTATTTAATTTTGGTTAATTCTTCAATTACTATAATTATCGCATCTCGGAATATTTTATGGATTCGAGATGATGTAAATAAAAAAATAGCTAAACATATACTGATTATTATTTTACATCCAACATAAGACTGTAATTTATTGTTTAAATAATCACAATTTATAAAAAGAACTTTTTATAGTAGAAAGTTTTTTTTTGCTGATTTATAAGTCATATTACTATTATTAAATTATTACTAAGTGCAACCTGCCCCTTGGCAAATAGCGCTTTACCGAGATAGATTACGGCATAGTCCACAGTACAGTCTAAAAAAACTTTCTAAATTAGTTTATTTTATTCAGTTAAAATAATAATTACTGTTTTCACATGTAGAACAAAAAAAAACAGAAAAAAACTTCTCTCTCGCGTATCGCGTAACCGACCCCATTATGATAATATAACAGAACTGTCACTATCCAAATGAGCTATGAACAACTTATTAAAAAAATTTCAAAATTATAATATCTACTAGCGGACCCGGCGAACTTCGCACCGCCTAACACTAATGTTCTTTCCAATTTTTTTTTTATTTTTACGATTAATTTTTTGTATTTTTTATCATATTTTCTCGTTAGTTACCAGTTTTTATAGTACTTTGTAATTTATCGGTTAGGTATATTATATATTAACTGCGCCACCTAACGGTGGAGTCATAGTTCTTAGGTAAGTAAGTTTTGCTCTTTTAAATATATGAGATATCAACTGCGCCACCTTACGGTGGCGTCATAGTACTTAGTTATGTAAGAATTACAGGTGTAAATTTATAACATCTCAACTGCGCCACCTTAGGGTAGCGTCATAATGATTAATTTCGTAATAAACGCGTCCGATCGCTGCAAAATTCAAAGTGCTATAAGGAAAATCGCGGCCTCCGATGCGCTATTTATAGGCACGTTACCGCCGCCCCTGCCGGCCAGTACCACCGCAAGCGCTACGTCCCGCAATTTTAAATCTGTAATATTTTCGAAAATATTCATTTAAATCTTGTGCTGTTAAAGGACCATATAGATCTATATTAAATCAACAATGTTTTTAAGCTATTTAATTGGATAAGGATTAATGCTGTATTGGTTAAAATCGCTTCGAAAATTAGCCATTATTTGTCGTAAAAAGTAAATGACAAAAAAATGTTATTGTGGGATATCCATAAGAGATAGACATATACCATCGCGGAGTTTTCTGTAGACCTTTTCAATGTGTACAAATAATTAACACGCTTTTATTAACTTCACCTGTATGTATGTATGTATGTATGTTTGTTTGTAACTCTCCACTCCGTTATATAATTATATCTCGAAAAGTTATCGTTTTTTTAAAAAAACAAGAATACTTTTTCGTTTGGAATTAAATTTTACATTAACTGTCAAATTATGACAGCTGTCATATTGACAGTTTTCGAAATAAACACTATTTTGTGAATATCTCGGAAAGTTATTGTTTTTTTGAAAAAACACAAGAATACTTTTTCGTTTGGAATTAAATTTTACATCAACTGTCAAATTATGACAGCTGTCACATTGACAGTTTTCGAAATAAACACTATTTTGTGAATATCTCGAAAAGTTATCGTTTTTTTGAAAAAACACAAGAATACTTTTTCGTTTGGAATTAAATTTTACATCAACTGTCAAATTATGACAGCTGTCATATTGACAGTTTTCGAAATAAACACTATTTTGTGAATATCTCGAAAAGTTATCGTTTTTAACACGCTTTTTATTATTTTTATTAACTTCACCTGTATGTATGTATGTTTGTTTGTTTGTAACTCTCCACTCCGTTATATAATTATATCTCGAAAAGTTATCGTTTTTTTGAAAAAAAAAACAAGAATACTTTTTCGTTTGGAATTAAATTTTACATTAACTGTCAAATTATGACAGCTGTCATATTGACAGTTTTCGAAATAAACACTATTTTGTGAATATCTCGGAAAGTTATTGTTTTTTTGAAAAAACACAGGAATACTTTTTCGTTTGGAATTAAATTTTACATCAACTGTCAAATTATGACAGCTGTCACATTGACAGTTTTCGAAATAAACACTATTTTGTGAATATCTCGAAAAGTTATCGTTTTTTTGAAAAAACACAAGAATACTTTTTCGTTTGGAATTAAATTTTACATCAACTGTCAAATTATGACAGCTGTCATATTGACAGTTTTCGAAATAAACACTATTTTGTAAATATCTCGAAAAGTTATTGTTTTTTTGAAAAAACACAAGAATACTTTTTCGTTTGGAATTAAATTTTACATCAACTGTCAAATTATGACAGCTGTCATATTGACAGTTTTCGAAATAAACACTATTTTGTGAATATCTCGAAAAGTTATCGTTTTTAACACGCTTTTTATTATTTTTATTATTAATTAACTTCACCTGTATGTATGTATGTATGTTTGTTTGTAACTCTCCACTCCGCGGCTGCTGCCTCGGGTGAGTCCCATATCGTAATTTTTAGTCACTACCTCCCCGTGCCGGGAGTGGGTAATAAACAATACGTTTAATTATAAACGATATGAATGAAATTGTCTTAGAATTAATCTAACAATTTTTTAGATTTCACAATAAAATTTTTTTTTCCAAGTGATTGAAACAATATGTTTAATCATCAACAATATGAATACAATAAATATAATTTGAGAAATCAAAAAAACACGCTTTCAAAGCATTTCCAACTAAATAAACAAATAATGATTGAGTGAGGGTCTTATAATCGTCACAGCAAATTAACGAATCTATTGAAATAAAATAAATTGGACTAAAAAGTAAAAAATAAATATAGTTTAAAAAAACTAAAAAACACGCTTTTATAAAGCATGTTTCTGAAAAACATCGAACTAAAAAGTTAAAAATAATTTTCAAAATAAAATTAAAACAAAAATAAATGAAAAATACTAGTATTATTGTGAAAAAAGCGTGGGCGCTTGACATTCGAAAAATATGGTATGCAGGTTTCAGCGAACTACGCCCCTTATATTTGACCATTGATTCATCAATCAATAAAAATCTAGAGGGATTGAAGAGACGTTTGAACCGCTTATCTACGAAGTCCAAAATGGGTCTGACTTTATATAACTTGTCATATTCATTTTCCCCCTTTCTAGGCATTGCAGTGTTGTCATTGAGGTGTAGGAAACGTGTTATTTTTAAAAATCGCTTCAGGGACATTACATTCTGGATGCGAGGAACGCCAAAATTAGAATCGCTACTCCAGTACAATTTCATGGAAGGTAATCAATGAAAACCCATTATAATGATTATTCCAACATATGCCTTCAGCTCCTCTAAAGTCAAGTTGACTGTTCTGTGCAGCATAACGATTTGATTGATCAATGATGTAATGTAAAAAGAAATAAGTTACGAAGTTCTTGAACACATTTAGTGGACTGACGATGTCAATTCGAGAGAATTTAGAGGGCCCAAATGGTTGATCAAAACTGCTCTTTGCAAAATCTGTAGCAGCAGTTGATGATTTTTTCCAGCAAAATACCTCTTCCTTCTCAGAATCACTGCTGGAAGAGCTAGAATCTGATGCATCTTCAATGTCGCTTAGATGTCGCGGCTCAGGCATGTCATTATTCCCATCAATCAGTGGGGCAGTAACATTTGCTTCTTCATCTTGGCTATCATCGTTTTCAAATGGAGATATCGGTTGCGATCTTCTATTAGATAAGGGAACATCATCTTCAGCATCAGAATCTCCGTTGGCATCTGAATTTACGGCCATGTCGTCATCGATCTCGTTGAGAAGAAGCTCTACATCTTGGGGGTTGTCCAAGTTATAAAACCGTTTTCGGCTCATCTGAAATTCAAAAATAAGTTCATAATAATATCTGAGCAACACAGAAATGAACATTTCCTAACCACCTCAACAGATATTCCGTGGTACGTATATGTACCATTTTATTTTGGGGGTAAAAATTATCTTAGCCGGTAAATGTACTGGAACACTAAACTTCGACAGAGATTGCTCATATATATCTGAACAACTCTGATTACGCTGTGGATAGCAAACGATCAGCATAATCGATTAAAAAATTAATATCCAAATCATGAAATTCGCACAATTCTAACCTCAATTTATGAAAAGTAACTTTCTCTATTCCTATTCAGGCCTACACTTGAGCAAATCAATAATCACAAACAAATACTAACAATTACCTAACTTACACTTACCTTTGGCATATATTCTCTAACAACTACACACCAGAAATCACATAAAAAACATTAACAGACACTTTCCACGAGGCGATCGATGGTTCGTAACGGTACCACTTTCTGACAGCCAAACAAACTTAAGCGCGCAGAAGCCGTCATTTTGAAATGAGGTACATATATTTACCAGCCAACCTCCATAGAGATCATATTGACAATAAGGACGAGAATTTTCGCCGTTCGGATGGGTAGTTCGACCGCAATGACAAGTGGTACATATATGTACCAAGGAAACTTAAAGGGTTAAATTCGATTACACAATTCCACGGAATGATAGAGAGAAGGACAAAGAACACGACGAAAATATAAAAACTTAAAAAAAAATAGTATTCCGATGACCAATCTTTGCTCGTGAAACATATAAATGATAAGACCTTTAACCTTTAAGTTCGAATAATATTAGTCAAGTTTTGTTTACTTTATCAGCATGTGTGGGACGAGCGGAAATGTGATTTATTTCATGGTGGTTTTCTTGAAATGATTATTGACTCCATAAAGTTTGAGTTTGTGCTTGATGACGATTTTCTTCAAGGTGTTCTTGAGACGAGTTGCGACTTCGTGAAATTAGACTGTTTATAAGCATTTTTTTTAAAGATCTTTTAAACATATTTTAAAAAACATTTTATTTAAAAAGGCACATATTTTATCAATAATATAAGTAAAAAATTGATTTTCTTGGTCAGAAACATAGTAGTATTACTACTCGCCAAAAATCAGAAAGAGTCAAAATTTTCAGTTTATTATAGCAGTTTTTCATTTCCTGAAAACAGGGATAATGAAACCTAAACTGAATATCTGAATACTAAGTTTCAGGAAAATCGTTAAGTTTTTCATTGCCTGAAAACACGAATTAAATAAAATCTAGCTATATATTATATTTATATATAAGAATTAAACAGTTTACATTAACCAATTAATTCTGCTTGTCGTAACAGATTTGAATCGCGTTGATAAAATTAATCGCTTTCATTTGAACTCGATAATTTTCCGAGCGTAAATGAACTTTTTAATTGTTTGCTTAGATACTTAATTCAAATCAAGAAGCAAGTGAAAAGAATGAGCATATAAGTATTTAAAAACAAAAGTGAAAATATGTATAACTGTGTATCACAGTTAATGATTGCAAATAAATGTTTGTATTTTTTTTTTTTCATTGGAATCATGTCGAACAGCTATTAAATGGGTTTACTATTAAAAATTGTACAACTCGATATGTTTTGTTATTTTGTTGCAATTTTAAATATACGAGGAGAAGGGTGGTCTTGTCTGACTAGTTAATCCACAAAAATTATTATCGGTGTTTCGGTCGGTTAATTGGCTTAGTTTTAAGAATACTCTTTAATAAGCTAAAGCTTTTGAAAATTTTTATTTTATTTTTCAAGGTTGCAATATGATTACAAAGTTTACATTTATGCAAGGAAAAAGATTTCAAAGAATATGTACTTACAAATATTATGAGGTTGAATGCCACAAAATGAGCTTAGTAGCTAAATAAACAAATGTAACAGTTACTAACCTTTTTTTCTGGTATTATTTTTTCCTTACCTAAATGTAAACTTTGTAATCATATTCTAGCCTTGAAAACGAAAATAAAAATTTTCGAAAGCTCGAACTTGTTAAAGAGTAGGTATTCTTTAACCTAAGCCAATTGAACAGACCGAAACCCCGATAATAAATTTGGTGGTTTAAATATCTGAAGATTATAATAGTAGATTTTGAATTGCAAATCTATTAGAGTCCTAAAAAAATGGAATAAATATAGTAAAATTTTATTTAAATAGGAAGGTCTAATACCCAATTTATTAATTGAAAAAAAAATAGAGAACTTGAAGCAATCACAAAAACTGTTGCTCTAAAAGACATAGACGAAACAACCTGCAGGTAGATATACTGCATATTAAAAAGTCGCATGATACATTTTCCTTTGAGACATACTTCTCAGTATAGGTAATCAGATGATGACCCGAGGGGAGAGTTTTATCTGTAGAATCTGGTCATGGACGAGCTGATAGTGAAACTTAACAATGAAATACACTATGTGGTGGGCTATGCGGATGACCTGTTCATCATACGCGAAGGAGCTTAAAACTCGTAGGTCCTCTAAGTCTTATGGAACAACTAGCAAGTGGTGAGAGAGGTTAAATACCTTGTGGTGATATTAAACTCAAAGGTTACCGGTAACCATTATTTTTGGGTCAATAACCACTTTAATGTTGGTCACACGCACTTACGGTAAACGTGAAATTAAAATCAGACACGTTATTTTGGATCTATAACATGGTGGATAAAAGAAAAGTCACATAAGCGTCTTTGGTATCGTGGCCGACAAAATAAAGCAGGAATTTGAAGAATACATCTGGGAGATGAAATCAGACCAGGTGCATAATAAAACATTTCAGGTAAATGTACATCAAAGGAATGACAAAATGCGTCCAAGATTCAGGGTTACACCTGGTGCACAGACGAGTATACACCTATAGTTGGTTCAGGAGCAGAAATTTACAGCAGTGATGGAAACATAAAAAATCCTGTTCCTCTGGAAACATACACGTCTCTGTTTCAAGCAGAATTATATGCAATCTTGCAATGCACTAGAGAAAATAATTTGAGGGATTATATATCTATTCGGATCAAGATATGCACAGATATTCAGGTGACTATTGAGTTTTAAAGACTTCTAACGTGGTCTCCAGACTAGTATACGAATGCCGAATAGAACTCAGTGTCCTAGCGGAACATACCAATGTCATGTTGAGAAATACAATGTAACAATGTAATAAACTTACAAGAAAAGGATCAGCCACAATATTTTAGGTGCGGGGCCAGCTCTAGGTTATCAAAAAGTACGGTGCGGAGCCGAATAAAAATCTAAATTTTTAAACAACACAAACAACACTGGGAACACATCTCTAAACAAGCACACAACAAAATGTGTATTGAATAGATGTGCGTCATAAGAGCTGAAACACTGCGCAAAACCAGCAGGAATCAGCTTAATGAAGACCCAAATTGCAGATTATGCGACAGGGAACCTGAAACAATTACACACATACTGTGCCATTGCGAGGCGGTGGATCGCAGCAGACAGTTAGTATTTGGAGCCTTCAGATTTCCTCCATAAACATATGTCCCCTTTCCTTTAGACCTGTACAAATAAGTAGAGGTCACATCAAGATCTTGGAATGAGATAAGACATGAACCATTGGAAGAATACAACAAGCTTAAATAGTTTGCAATTCGACCGGTGACAATAGGTCGTATATCTTAAAAAATACTCTTTTTATATGATTTGACAATTTTTTGACCTCAGTAAGATAAATAAGAAGTGCATTGAATATTATTAGTTTGTGGTTTTGCATGTTTAAAGTTAGCTTTTTTATTCTGTTTGATTGGAATAATATACAAAATGAGGTTTAATATTTGAGTTCTAACAATTATTTTGGTTTCTCCTTTGAACATTGAATACTTGAAAAGACGTAAATTTTTCTAGATAAACTATTATTATAAATATAATGCAAATAAAAAATCTAGACTAAATGTTACGGTAAATCTAGAAGAAGAATAATAAGAAAATGACTATAAACAAGAACATAATGATTACTAATGAGAATGACCAGGAGAACATAGAAAAGTATAACAAATTGATAACTAAAGAATGTTCCTAAGTAATCTACAGGGGGTCCAGGAACTCTCCTGCCAAAATGAAAACACATGTATTACGCGCAATTTTATGTTGATTTAACGCAAAATAACCTAATACAAAACTGCTTCCTAAGGGAGCTGAAGCTTTTTGAAGGTAACATTCCTGAGCCTTTCTTTTAGATGTCTCAAGAAAAATCCTGAACAAAAATGTCTGTTGGCTTCCCAAACGAACCCTTAATACTGATGGTAATAAAAAAATCGGTTTTACATTAAACCAAGCTTGAACTTTTTCAACAGTATTTTTTTGAGATATATAAATTATATAATAATAATAATATAAATTAATCATCTTCAAAGAACTCTAGCTCTCTTAGGAAGAATTTCTGTATTAGGATAATTTGGGTTTAATCGACATAAAATTGCGACTATATATGAAAAACAAAATACTGTAAAATAGGATAAAAAAATATTAAAATATCTTAATTATTCTGTTATTAAGTGACTAAATTTTTATAAAAATCACAAGGTAACATAAATATTTTGCTTTGGTAAAATTGTTATTAATGTTGACTACGATCAACATCTAGATTCTAGCTAGATCGTATAAAAAATTAAAATTTCCTTATAAATCTCTAAATGTTAAAGATAGAGAGATTTACAGATAGATAGAATAAATAATACATTAAAAAGGCGTAGGTTTTGTCCGAGAAAATGATCGTCCTTGGGCATTAGCGCTCGCATGCCATATAGGGTTTATAACCCACCTACCTTTGATCATGACTCACTTTTTAATACAATTCGTTGTACAACGATTTGCATAACTTGCACTTGCTTTATTAGGTGAGACTTGTTTGCTTTGCCGTGCAATTGTTTATATTTGATTATGTCACATTCCAATTCCGGACCACTCTAATAATAATGTAAACAATTATGCTCTTTATCGATATTTTTAATCATTTTTAAAATTTTGTTTTTTTAATTTAGTAGGTAACAAATCTATTTCAAAGTGAAAGTTAGAATTATCGGAATAGTTTTGGTTGCACTTCAGATAAAGGGCATTCATTCGTTTGCGGGAAAATATACCAAGTCTTTCGTAAACAACAATGATAATTCTAACTTTCTTAAAAAAAAGGAATTATATTAAAATATTAGATGATGTCATTGCAGATATTACATATAGGGATGCTGCTAAGTGTTTGAAGGTCGCAAAAAAAATTGAAGAGAGCTGCATTTTCAGAGTATATTTCAGTTTTTCGCCTGTATCGGTGTGTTTTTCAAAAAAAGAAAAGTAAATTAAATTTACTGCAATTTGAGCCCAATCGCAGCTCTTTAGGTCCAATAGATTCCGAGTTACGCTCCTTTGAAAGTTGATAAATTTTTCCAAAAACCCCACTTTTAAGTTTAGGCCCACTTTCGTGAGGTACACCGTCCGAAGCAGTAATCTTACGAAGAGAGTCATGGGGAATGAAGTTTTAGTAAATTTAGTTACGTTGTAGTTTAAGCACGTAGGCTACAGATGTATTACTTCTATTGTTATTAAAAAAAATGAAAATCAAGGAAAGTGGGTGTTTTAAGAAAATGATCTTGTACGCCAAGATTCGATTCAAAATAGCTTGTTTATTATATTATACATATATTATTACCAGTACAAAAAAATAATGGTGTCTCTGCATGTAGTGACATAATGTTGGACAATTCGACGGTGATCACAGTACCACAAGTTGCACTAGCTTTTAAGGGGAAAAATAAACAACGGCCTTTTATTTGTATCCTTGCTGAAATGGACAACCAAGGGATCCTCACAAAGCAAGCTGCATACGATGATGGCAGCCTCATTTTCAGATCTGCTCTAAAAAAACAACTTTTTATGAGTATAATTGTTTTTTCCGGTTTCACTTATGCCACTTTTCTTAAGGAAGAAATTGGAATAGGTCGATCCCAATTCATTGAAGAGAACCAGCAGGTCAACATCCTAACCTGCTAGATATGCCAACCCCGTTCGACTTTGAAGTGTAATTCAATATATCCGTCGGGGCACATAGCCCGGGAAGTAATTGTTTATTCTTAGTTAAATGGTCAATGTCTTTAAAAATGTTTTTCAAAAACTCGTAAAGCGATAGAATAATTTGTTGACATCTCTCTTCAATTTTTTGCGACCTAAAGCAGTTTTTGGCAACAGGCCGCTAGCCTAATAATATTATAATTAAAGACAACTGTTTCTAGTTGATTATCTATAATTAAATTTAGAAAACTATTTATGATGGGAATTTTCTTGACGCATCAACAGTGACATAATGTCTTTTTAATTTAAGTGTAATTACCAAACGAATGTTTGCATTTTTTATAATATAATATGCAATTAGTTCCACAAAATCTTTAATTTAAAATTTTACTGTTTTTATTGAATTAATTCCTGGATTATTAATTTATTTTTTACTGTTTCAGTATCAATAAAATTAACAGCTTGATAGATTTTCAATTTTGCAAAAGATTGGAAGAACTGTATATACGGCAGAATGATATTCGAGATGTAAATCAAATTTTGTATCTTCAAGCCTTACCGAACTTGAAAAATTTATGGTTAGGAGAAAATCCTTGTTCCAATGCCGATGGGTAAGACATTAATATTCACTTAAGCATTGTATATATAAAAAATCCCTAAACATATTTATTTTATGCTTTACAAAGGTAACTCACGAGGTGGTCTGAAAAGTTTCCCACCTAACAAAGATACAGGATATTTTTTCAGTTTTTTTATTTATTCATTTTTCAACATAGTCTCCTTGTAACTCTACACACACAGGTGATTGCCTCTTTATTTGACGAAAATATCTGTACTCCCGAGTGCACTTTTTAGATGAGTAAGCGAAATGAAGTATTTTGGGACTAGATATAGTGAATAAAGCAGATGGCCAAGCAGTTCAAACCGTGATTCATGGATTTTCGTCATGGCAACCGCTGAGGTGTGAGGTGGTGCGTTGTCTTAGAGGATTCCCTTTTTCTAAAAATAGTTCAGTTTGTAAGTTCTGACTTTGGCTTATCAAGTACAATCTGCCCAATTTCACTATAGCTCTGACGTTGAGATGCGCACTGGTTTATGATGAACCAAGGTGGGGAGACGCTCAGATTGTCGGTCTTGAGACAATGTCTTCTGGCTTTGTTGCGATGCTCTCTCTTCTTCATTTGCGCATATCAGAGCTAAAGTGAAATTGGGCAGATTGTAATGATGCGTAGTAATCAATTAAAATAAGTCCATGACTAAATCCGAAAACACTTTTCCATTCCAAAAAAAGTTTTTGCTTTTTCGGAGCCTATTTCCCCTTTGCAGCCCACTGGTTTTTGTTTCGGTCGTATAATGGTGTATCTAAGTTTTTTCTACTGTAAATAACCTGCACCAAAATTCGTATTTATTATGCCTAAACTATGCTTTGAAAATGTTCATTCGAAAACGTTTGCGGTCTAACATGAGCAAACGCGGCACCGAACTTCCCGTCCAAAATGGCTGAAACTTTGATGAGTAACTGTGAGGAGGTGAACATAAAAGTCACTAGTTTTTATTTACGATTTCTACCATCTTCACGTTGGGGTCGGAAACTTTTTACACCACCCTTGTATAAAACTTGTAAGTCTATCTTAGGTTTTTTTTCTTTTTGATCTAGTTTTGTTTCCATGCTACTTTACTGTTCTTTAAATTCATCATATTATTTTTAGGTATCGCCTAGCAGTAATAAGAGCACTTCCTCAGCTTCAAAAATTAGATAATATTCAAGTGACTCAAGATGAACTTCGAGATGCTCAACGTAAAGGTAAAATTCTTGTTCATCCAGAAGACTATCAGGAAGATAGCGAAGAAGAATACATTCCGCCGCCGTCACCTCAACGACGAAAGGACCAGTACGCTGAAACTGAATACATTCCTTCTCGCGAGAGTCCTTCAATGAGAGACGAGGTAATTGTTTTATGTAGTATAATAAATTAAGCAGTAACTTTTTCATAACAGAAAAAGCTCCTTATTCGCAGGGTATAAATTCCATAAATATGCCGCGAATCGAGAAAGCACCAACATAGAATGAAAGATAATAAGGGATACGTTCGTTCCAAGGTTTCAAAATAAAAGTAATATTGAGGTATACACTCGTGGTTTGAGATAAACGCCAATAACGGCCCAGATCAAAGGCTCTGTTTTCAGATATTCAAAAGAGTGGCTCTTAAAGGCGGCTACTCACTACGCGGGACTTGGCAAGTACTTGTCAAAGTGCAAGTAAATTGAACACACATAATTGTACACACTATGTGTGTACTTGCAAGTGTCCATTTATTTCGGGAAATATAAGTAAATAGGCAAGTACTAGTTAAAAAATGGACGATAGTGATATACACCTTTAGCTGCATTTGTAACGATAAGTTGCGGTTTTCTTTTACCAAAAAATAGAAAAAAGAAGAGCTAACCCGCAACACTTTTTTCACTGTTTTTTATTTTCCTTTTGCAGTTACGAAATATGGCCATAAGAAAGTCCTTTTTCTTTTTTAATTCGTCAATGCTGCATTTCAAGTTATATTGTGCTGAAAACTCAATTTGAATTCGTTTCCAAGCATCATATACGTGGTTTCTCACTTTATGTTGTTTATGTGATAGGTCCCAAATTATTGATTCGTTCTGATAAATATCCAGAAACGTCAATGTAATTTCATTGCTCCACGCCATTTCAACTTTTAACCTAAAAACGCACACGCAACAAATACTAGTTACCCGTCAAGCGAAGCGCAGATAAAACCAACTCGGAAGTAATCGATTCGGCTCCTTTAACGTGGACCCGGTTTCCGACAACCGATGGGAAGTACAAGTAATTCTCAAAGTCAGTGCGAGTCGCCATACACACTACTCGCTACTTGCTAAGTACTTGGCAAGTTCCGAGTAGTGAGTAGCCGCCTTTACAGACAACCTCCGACACCGGGCTCTGCAGTGCCCTACCTCTTCGACGCTCTTTTAAAGCTAATTCATATTCTAGGTGAAAATAAAAATTAAACTACCCAGACTTCCCTAGAGATCATACTGATTTTGATATAAAAAAGTAATGAAATATAAAACTAATAAATGAATTTGTAAGGTAATATATGTACGTTAAAATCAATCTTTATTGTTAATTTTAGGCAACATTTTTAAAAATTTTGTGTTTTTTTTTAGTCACTTTTAAATGATCTTTCAATTGAGATGTACCACTCATAATTTGCATTTAAAAATAATGTTTCGATAGATATAGTTGATAATTTTTTGTAAAATAATTATATTTCTTAATATATATAAATTACGTGTCACGTTGTTTGTCCGCAATGGACTCCTAAACTACTTAACCGATTTTAATCAAATTTGCACACCGTGTGCAGTTTGATCCAACTTGAAAGATAGGATAGCTTACATTTTAATTTATAGTCGCAATATTATTTTATTGCAAATTATTTGTTTATTAAATTGTTATTATATTAAATATGATATTATCATTTTGAAAGTCTTTATGTAAGGTCTTAGTAGCTAATTTGGATCAGCGGCTGATTATGACATTTCGGCTGGGTTATCGTAATGGGATCGATTACGCCAGAGGGAAGTTTTTGTTTTTACATGTGAATTTTAATTTTAACTGTTAAAAGTAATTTAAAAAGTTTTTAGATACAACTACCGAACTACCCTTGATTTTTTAACAAGGAAACAATCCTCTCTATGATCAATCACAGCGTTGTATGACTTAATATTTTTGCAATATCAAGGATGCTGTGCATTGTTGAGATGACACTTAAATTCAGTTTTAATTCATGACTGGCTCAGTCATCGTGCGATTTTGGCAGCCAAAAATGTTGATGTTGACGAAATTAATTTCCAGATACAACAGTTGTTACCAGGCGATCTGATGTCTTTTAAATCAATCGATACTGTTGTTGATGAAAATCAAAGTGTAAATTTTCCAATTGAATTTTTAAATTCACTAGATATACCTGGAATGCCACCACATAATCTTCGATTAAAGATTGGTTCCCCTATTATTCTCCTACGTAATTTAAACCCACCTCAATTATGCAACGGTACGCGTTTGGTCATCAAAAAGATTACCGGAAATATGCTTGAAGCAACCATTTTAACTGGAAATTTTAAAGGAAAAGTGGTCCTGTTGCCACGTATTCCGATGATACCGTCAGATTTTACTATACCCTTTAGAAGGCTACAGTTTCCAATTCGTTTAGCTTTTGGCATGTCGATAAATAAGTCACAAGGTCAAACAATGTCCATTTGTGGTTTAGACTTGGACAATCCATGTTTTTCTCATGGGCAACTATATGTTGCATGTTCACGTGTAGGGAAACCGTCGAATCTGTTTGTGTTAGCTAAAGACAGGTTAACCAAAAATATTGTGCACCGATTAGTGCTAAATTAAATTGAAAATAAAAAGTAATTATAATTTAAAATAATAAATATTATTGTTAAAGATTTAAGACTATCTGCCCTACCTACCTCATTCATAAGTTAAAGTGTTACATGTTATTTATTTTGTAATGTCACATAGGTGATAGGGTAGTTTTGCCCTACATATTAATTTATTAGTTTATATTTTACTGTATTGTTATGTATTACATTTTACCAGGTAAAAGGCATTACGTTAGATCTTGGCACGTGTATAAATAGTTTAATTTTTATTCTCACGTAGAATATGAATTGGTTATAAAAGCAGGTTGTTGAGGTCAGACACCAGGAGTTTGTAGTCTGAGGTTGTCTGTAAGGATCACCCTTTTAGGTGTTCCTAAAACAGACCCTTGAGTCTGGGCCATTGTGACTCTTGACGTATTTTCGTGAGTAAGTGTGACATGCCACCATGTAGTTTATTTGGTAAGATTAGTAAAGATTATTGTATTCAGTTATTCCCTTTTCATAATGTTTATTACACATTCGTATTGCTTATTTATTGGTTAATATGTTTGTTTTCTGTTGTTTATCTTGATTAGTTTTCTGCCTTCAGCAGGATACCTAACCGGGAGTGCCTTTAGTAAGCTACCCCTTATCCTATAACACTAAGGCACTTTCTCCCAAATCTCTCCAGGCATGACAGTAATATACTCATTTGTTAGAAACTTTAATAAAAATAATAATAAATTTTAAAATTCTTTTGTATTGATTTTTGCTTAATATCAATCCAGTGAATTTTTATACCAGCTTTAACGTTTCCGTCTTCATTCGTAAATAATAATATCATTGTATTAAGGGGTTGCAGTAGTAGAAAATCTGTCATGGAGGTCGCCATATTTTTTACAAATGGCATCTATGTAAACAAGCATGGTGGTCTCCATGGCTGATGTTCTCCTACTGTTCCTCTTAAATAGATTACTACAATGTAATATAACAAAAAACTTAGCCACAGCAACGCGTGGCCGGGTCAGCTAGTTATATTATATAATTACCCTTAAACCTTTACTAAATTTTATTAAATTCAAGTTCATGTTATCATTGCTCGTTGAAATTTCTTTTTGAGTTAATATTAACCACTTTATTCAATCGAATGGATTCATCTCTCCTACTTCCCAACCCAATGGAAGGTCGCTCAAATCATCATGATCAATAAACCGGGTAAACCTCCAACTGAAGCGGCATCTTACCGACCAATAGGCTTGCTACCGTTATTATCAAAAATTTTTGAACGACTCATACTGAAAAAAATAAAAGAGACAATGGATCACGATAATTTGATACCCAACCACCAATTTGGATTCAGAGAGAACCACTCAACGGTTCAACAGTGCCACCGAATAGTGAACTCTATCAGGGGGAGTCTAGAATCTAAGAAAATATGTGCTGCAGTATTTTTGGATATACAACAGGCATTTGAGAAAATGTGGCATCAAGGATTGCTTTTCAAACTCAAAAGAATTATATTTACTACTGAAATCTTACCTATCAGACAGATATTTTGACATTAAAATGGACAAAGAGAATAATAACTACCAACTTATTCAAGCTGGAGTACCACAAGGTAGTCTTAGGCCCCTATCTTTATCTTGTTTACACTGCTGATATCCCAAAAACAACTAATACCGAAATAGCCACCTTTGCCGATGACACAGCAATGTTTGCACTGGATTTGAATCCCGTCATAGCTGCTGAAAAACTTCAACGCCATCTTGATCTGCTCCAAAAATGGTTCCAAAAGTGGAAAATTAAAGTCAACAGTGGAAAATCAGTACAAATCACATTCACAACAAGACCAGTCGTATGCCCTCAAGTTACCTACACTAAACAATGACACTATTCCAATAAAAAATGAAGTAAAATATCTAAGTCTTTATCTTGATCAAAGACTAACTTGGAAAACTCACATTAGAGCTAAAAAGCAGCAATTAAATATTAAAACACGACAAATGAACTGGCTCATTGGTAAAAGATCTCAGCTATCGCTAGAAAATAAATTAACAGTTTACAAAACCATAATAAAACCTATATGGACCTATGGGATAGAACTCTGGTGTTGCACGAAACCTTCAAATATAAAAAAGTTACAGACATATCAGTCAAAAACGCTAAGAATGCTAGCAAATGCTCCCTGGTATGTATCAAACTAGACACTCCACGAAGACTTGAAAATACCATAGATTACAGAAGTCATAAATCCACGAGCCACCAAGCACAGAGCTAGAAACCTCAACCATGAAAATGAATTGATCCACAATCTCACGAATGCCCCACTAGCTGAGAGAAGACTCAAAAGACACTGGCCAAAATCGGAGTCATCATATTTACTAAATACTAACTTAATGTTGTAGTAGATTGTAAATAAACATATTTCAACAGGAAAAAAATATATTACCACCAAGTCGGTTGTGAATCAGCAACTCCTAGATTGCAGTTGATTCTATCTAGTAGAACTTCAAAATCTGTAATTCAATTTTGAATAAGCATAAATTTTTCATTATTTATAACAATCCATATTAGGATAAAATCTTTATAAAAGCCTCTTCGACACGTGGAAGCGTTCATAAACGACACGAAACATTTTTGTGCATACCGAATGCATCCCCGAATAAAAAAATTTTAGCCACGAAAACAGGAACTGAGTTGCACTTTTTTTATCTGCGAATAAGGAGCTTTTACGGTGTAGATTTTAGTTTTGAAATTTAACTATAATCGGACAGCACAAAATCTCGTATGTACATTTAATTCACCTTTTTAAATAACACCATAAATATTGAGGATTTTTATGTATATATAAATCAATTGGCGTTCGTTTGTCTTGCTAAAACTCGATAATGGCTGGACTGATTTGACTAACTTTGAAATATTTGTAGAAATTGAGGAAGAGTGTAAACATAACTAATAAGTAACGGAAAATACTGAAAACAAAAATTTAATTTTCTAATACAAAGGGTGTATTTATTATTTATTTCTATAAATACCTAATATAAGTTAATTTATTTATAAAAATCTACAGGGTGTCCCAGAATTAACTACGGAAACTTCGTATACGTATTCCTTGATGACAAATAAGTAGGGTCTTTCCTATAAAAAAAATTTTTTAGAGACTCCTGTCAGAGTTATAACCCTTTAAAGAGGGGTGGTAAAATACGGTTTTAATTTAATATCTTCTGATTGGTCCAAGATAAAAAATTAAAAATTTGGGTGAAAAATCATTTTTATAAAGACGCATTTCTCCTGCTACTTTTCACCTGCCCTACCCCATTCTAAGGGTGCAAATCAAGGAACCCCTCTCAATATGTTTTTTGTAACTTTCTTAGCAATTAATATTTGCAATAACAAAAAATTATTTTAGGAAGTTTTGATTATTTAGAAACTTTTTTGTTTCTTGTTTTTTGCGGAATCATTTCGTTTTGGAGTAAAAAAATAAAAAGTAGGACCATGTCAATTGAGCATCAATCAGAAGATATTAAATTAAAACCGTATTTTACCACCTCTCTTTAAAGGGTTATAACTCTGACAGGAGACTCTAAAAAAAATTTTTTTTATAGGAAAGACCCTACTTATTTGTCATCAAGGAATACGTATACGAAGTTTCCGTAGTTAATTCTGGGACACCCTGTATACCTTCGTTGTGTTTCCTTCAATTTCTAATTAACATAGTTGCATTATAATATTTTCAATAAAATATTGACAAAATTGGGAAAAACGAAAAATAATACAAAAATTGGATGAAACCGTTTGAAGAAATCCAAAAAAAGATAAAATAATGCGTGAATCGAAAAACCGTGGAAGCATTCAAAAATGGGAAAAAAACTGAAAAACAGGAAAACTCAAAAAAAATGTAAAAAACTACCGAACATAAGAGAAACAAAAAGAATGAATTGGAAAAAAGAATCGAAAAACGATAAAAATAAAAAAAGAAACAGAAAAAATAGAATATAGGAAAATGGGAAAACCCAAGAAAAAAACCATAAATCAAAACAAAAAGGGATCGAATCGAAGAATCAAGAAAACAGAAACAAGTGGTAACGAACAGATGAAAAACTGGCAACAAACGATTAACTAAAATAAAATGGAAACTAATCGATAAAAAAAGAAAAAAGAATGGAAAAAACAAAAAAACAAGAAAACATCACAAAAATTGGAAAAAAAAATAGTAAATCGAAAAAAATAACTGTAAAAAAATGGAAAAATTACAAAATACAGCAAAAAATACAAAAAAAAAGAAATTGGTAAAAACCTGGAAACAAACGAAAAAATATAATATTGACAAAAACAGAAAAAACATGGAAATCAATGGAAAAAATCTGAAAAATTTGCCAAAATGAGAAAAAAGTAAATAATGTGGAAAGTCGGACAAAGGGAAGAATTGAAACAGAAGAAACTAACATATAATGGAAAATAATAATAAAAAAGAAATAAAAGGAAAAAACGAGAAACTGAGAAAATATCACAAAAATGGAAATAAACGAAAAATGTGGAAAAAAACAACTGGGAAAATTGACAAAACAGGAAAAATTACAAATATACAATTAAAAAAAAACGTGTGCGTCTCAGGACGCGCGACAGAAGTGGTAACTTCAACTAATTAAAGATGAACTATTTAATATTAAAATTATTTAAATTGAGAAAAACTTTGCTTATTACTTAAATTTTATGTACATTTTGTTTCATTATATTATGATTTTTATAATCACTTTCAAGACATTTTCGGTGACAGTTTAAAATGAGGGCTACCGTTTTTCTGCTCACCAGTTGGCGCCACTGGCGTTGTAGGTCCGTCCATAGAATAAATTTGTAGCTGACACTTATCCGTCGCCACGTTTACAAATAAATATTAATCCATTGATACTTAGAGGAAAATGCCGCAGTGTTGCTTAGTCTAAGTACTGTTCTTTCAGCCCGCTTAACTTTGCACCTCTTTTTCGTAGTTCTACTTTTAAAGCAGTGACATTCATTGACCCGTAACTCGTATTTTCCATAATTCCAAACATTGTTTTAAATTAAATATTTTTATACCTGTAATAACTCTAAAGTTAATTAAAAAGAAAAATAATACCGTGCATCCCACCCATAAACAGTGACGCGGGGACCTCCAGCTACACTAGCGCCTCTAGCGGCGAATTCACACGTGGTAGCCCTAATTATATTCTCACTGTCAACATTATGTCTATCGCATACTGAACACTGAGTAGAGGCTAGCGCTGTGGGTTAAAGTGAGAAAGGAGTAACCTGCCTACTAGATATAGTGGCACCGTAACGCGTTACGTTACAAATCAATTTACCCTCCCATAAGAAGTTATCACTTCAAAAAAGAAATTAGTAAAAGCCTGGAAACAAACGTGATAATATAATAAAACTGTGAGCAATTGAAAAAACGAGAAAAAAGTCGTAAAAATTGGAAAAACTGATAAACAAAAAAAGAGCAAAAATTAGATTAAAAAAAAAAGATAATGGTGTCGTGGGACACCAGGTAGAAACGAAGTTCCTTCGGCTAATGTAGAATCGACACAATTTGCAAAAAAAATCGTGCTCAATTTTATGTAGGTTTTCTTGATTTTTCTCTTAAATTTTGCTGATTAGTTTTTATTTAAGTACAGGAAAGTATTTAGGAAATTCAGTATTTTAGAAAATAATAAATTACGTAAATTAAAAAAAAATCGTAATTCAAATTATCAACTAAAATAACAAAATATGTCTCTTTATTTTTGTTTGACAACATAAAATTACATAGAAATAGAAATAATTACAAAAAAAGTTTATTATTATTATTATAAGTAATTCTTATTAATCAGTCTCGTCATTAAATTCTATTGCTGAAACTATTGGCTTGAGGGAGAAAGAGAAAGGTATTATACACTACTCGCTTGTGTATACGACTGTAGCGCCTGCGCACGTCTCATTTAACGGTTTTATTCCACGGACTTTTTCTTACGGTTTTACTATTACATTTTTTTCAGTTCGGTCGCGCAGCAAAATCCCTATCTCCTCCAAGCCTACCGTAAGGGACTTCGTTCCAAAAATTTGAAAATCGAAAAGAGGGAGGATCGAAAAAACCTTGAAAAAAACCAGAAAATATAATAAAATTGATAAAAATAAAGCAAACATAGAAAACCATCGAAATAATGAGAAAAAATCTTAAAAAAACGAAGTAAGAGAACAAAAAACATTGATTGTCCGGCGGTACAAAGTTCGCCGGGTCAGCTAGTACATGATGAAAATATAATTTTGTGTTACCTGAAATACAATGTAGGTACTGCGTAATGTTAAAATATAAATATCAAAATAACTTAAAAATTCCCGATTGGTATCAAAAGTTGTGAATTAATGGTATCTAATTTACTTAATAATTTGTCTTCGATTTATAAATTATTCAAAATACATCTAACTTCTATGATTTTTTAAATTTAGAATTTATACAAACAAGAAAATTGCATTAAGGAGAAATTTAAAAAAATTTCACATCTGGTAGGATTCGAACCTATAATCTTTAGTTATAGTCGGTAACTCCTCTAATCGCTTCAGCCTCAGATACATAAGTAGCTATACCTCGATATGCAATTGCATGTCACTGACGTCATTGTGACGTAAATGCAGGTGGAACCAATGCGAGGTTCGAATGAATGCTAGTTGCCATGTTTAACTTAAAAAAACTTACTATCTTTGTCTTATTAACGCGCAATAGAAAGAGATACTTTTAAGAAAATGGCAACACTAGAGAACATAATGAACTACGCTAAGCGCCGCTTGCCATTTCTTTTAAAAGTATCTCTTTCTATTGCGCGTTAATAAGACAATAAGCACAATTTACAAAAAGAACTTTTTATAATAGAAAGTTTTTTACTGATTTATAGGTCATATTTTGTGTCATCTCAACAATGCACAGCATCCCTGATTTTGCAAAAATATTAAGTCATACAACGCTGTGATTGATCATAGAGAAGATTGTTTCCTTGTTAACTAAATCAAGGGTAGTTGTATCTAAAAACTTTCTAAAACAGTTTATTTTATTACCAGTTAAAATAATACAAAAAAAAAGAAAAAAAACTTCTCTGTCGCGTAATCGATCCCATTATGATAACATAACAGAACTGTCACAAGTGGACTGATCCGCCTCCGAACCAACTACGCTACGAACGATTTATTTAATAACTTTCAAAATAATATTATCTATACACAACTTAGATCATGTTTAATATCAATTCGGTATAAATTTCGAAATGTATGTATATGCCTAAACACACTTGAAACATGCATTGTCATCCAGTTCTTAGCTATCCTGAAAATTTCAGAGCTATACGTAGTCGGGAAATAGGTTTAAATTCGATTACAAATTCCACGGAATGACACAGAGACACAGAACACGGCGAAAATATAAAAAACTTTCTAAAAATAGTAAGTCTCTCTAAGTTAAACCTGGCAACTACGATTCATTCAAACCTCGCATTGGTTCCACTTGTGTATACGTCACAATGACATGCATTTACCTATCGAGGTATAGTCGACCTTTTGTGGTTAGAGGAGTTAGGTAAATATTGCAGTTTCGATTTCTACCGGATGTGACATTTTTTAGATTTATACTTAATGTCATTTTCTTCTAAATTTCAAAAATTCAATGAGAGACATCTCATAATAATTAGTTTTGTCATTTTCGTGATGTCTGATATAGAAATTAATATAACAGATTAATTACTTCATTGTGTTAAGTTTCATATAATCGATAGACTTCATAATTGCTTCGTTTATTTAACAAAACTAAACGTTACACTTACATTCATTTTTAACAAATAACCCTTCATATGCAGACCACTGAATACGACGACATCGAAGGTAGTGAAGAAAATTATCCAAGAGAAGAAGGGTCCGAAGAAGACCATGGACAGTCACCAACGCAACAGGTAAGTCATTGATGTGTTTTTTTTTATTTAGTAAACATGATTGTTTTAATGTTATATTAAAAATTATTTAATTTTATTATTTATTATCATAGACATCTCCACCACCTAGAAGGGATATACCCCGAAGATATACGCCTGAACCAGAATTTACAGATAGAAGATCTAGTAATTATGACAGGGAATCACCAACGAGAAATCTACAACAACAACCTCAACAACAATATTGTGAAGTAAGATTTTTTTATACAATCTATGCAACACCGGCACAATTAGGGGAACACAAAAAAGTTTGTTTTTTATCTTTTTTTTTTCGGGTATCTTGAAAGATTTTTATTATAATTATCCTCTTTAAAAGTTAATACAAATGCAAACTTCTCATTTTCAAGTTTTATTGGCTCTTTAAGAATCTGCTGACACTTGCTTCTGATAAGATCTGTGTTGAGTCTTGTGCATAGTAAATGTAGCTCACCCTGCTGTATATGTATTTTTGAATCGTGCACACCATCCTGTTGCGAAATGAGCAATTTGCTTGTAACTTTAGTGGTTCGGGCTTTAACCATGATAGAAGATACCTACAGCTCAGAAAGCCGAGCTTTGGGGGTATCGACTTCGGTAATTCATCTCATTGGTCAAGGAAAAAATCGGGCAACAAGTGGCATTGATGACCGTTTTATCTCCTTGCAAACTTTAATAAATCGTCGACAAAGTGCTGTTCAGATCTGAAAACAACTCGTTGAGATCCGTTAATATTAATGAGCGTTGGGAGACGACCAAATGAAGTTTGATTAAGATCTTACGTACCATCAAAAGTATCTAAACTCGAGGCTCATCGTATGGCAAAATTAGAATTGGCCCGTGAATACTGACATTGGACAGGTAAGTCGTAGAGGCGTGTGCTATCCACGTAAATTTCGAGAATGGGAGGGAAAGATTGTGAAAGTCAAAGTCTTCATAAAGGGACACTCGGCGAAGTTTACTGCAGAGCTGCTATCACAAAGGCGAAACAATGTGAGAATAATTGTCGGTCTCTTGACAGGACATTGTAAGCTCAGAAAACACATGAGTCAGCTGATCTGAGCAGATGAAGATATCTGTCGATACTGCCAAGAGGAGGAGGAAACCGCATTTCATGTCCTATGCCAATATGAAGGCCTTGCAAGGACGCGGTATCTAGTACTGGGAGAGGAGAAACCGGCTGCTCCAAGTTATGCGGAGTGGCCACTTTCAAGGCTATTAAGTCTCATTAAGAGGGCAGGGCTCGACAAGGTGCTCTAATCCAATTCTTGAGATAATGGGTGTCACAATAGATCTGCAAAGGTCGCAATGATAAAGTCTAACAGCCAACCCAATAAACATCTAATCTGATCTAACTTCACAGAAGGATCAGTAACGGTATGGGGGTGGTTTATGTTTTGGCGCTCGTATAGTTAAGGCTTATTGAAAATACACTGTCACTGCACACAGGTTTCTAACAAAGATCCTCTAGCCACATGTCAACCCTTTTGTTCCATTCATTAGCATTAGTGAATGTCAAAGAGCTAAAACTGGCATTTGTAGAAGAGTGGAACAAGTTACTTCAAAATGTGACCAATAAGCCCCCTACACGGTTAAAGGCAGTAATCAGTATGAATCTCAATAATTTGGTGTATTTTTTATTTAATTATGATTTAATATCTCACTGCCACAATGCCTTATTTTGCAACGTGTAGCTCCTTTTTGTTTAATTTTAGTGTTCCCCTAATTGTACCGGTATATGTATTTTACTCGCGCTGTTAACTAAAATATTAAATTCACAGATACAGATATCATATTCGTATCCTCTCTATGAATATTCAAAGATTTCTTGGGTGTAGGTAGAGTATGAAATAAAATTCTATCGTTTCTTAAAAAAAATTGTATCAAATTTGTTTTTGAACTGATAAAAACAATTATTCATTCAGTCCATGTATTAGAGATTGGAATTAATTTGTATCGTTTTTTAATAGAAAAATTATTTATTTTAAATGAAAACAAAAATAAATTAAATAAAGCATTGCTCATCGTTTTCTATTACAGTGGAACCTCGATTAAACGGCAGGCATGGGACCTACAGCCTGCCGGATAATCGAAAACGCCGGTTAATCGAGATTTTCATAAAAAAAGCTAAGAATTGTATGCTGTAATTATTTTTTTGGAAAAAAGCATTAAAATATTTATTTAAAACTAAAATTTAACAAGAAAATTTGTAATTTTTGTTTGCTTCACTATTTTTTCGGATTTATCCAAAGCCAATTTTCGCATTAGCCTAAGGAGCATTGCGTCTTTGTTATTCGCATCCTCTTGTTGTTCCATTCAATAAACATTTGGATATTTGATGATTCAGTATTATAACGTGCGCAGAAAGAAATCAAATACACTGCAATGTCAGCAGTGCCGCATTCTATTGAAGTAACACTTGCCGAAAGAAAATCAAACGCACCGCGACATGATTTACTACTAAAAGTACATAGCGCACTATCAATTTCGTATTTCAATGCCTCAGCAAAGGGTGCCGGTTAACAGAGGTGGCGGTTAATGGGAAGCCGGGTAATCGAGGCTCCACTGTAATTACTTTTGATCAGCTTTCGGGCAGAGCATGAATACCGTGTCGGGAGATGCATTCCACAAATAGATGACAATCTCTTACGAAGTGAATTTCTGCTCAGAAAGATTATGAGCCATTGAACTAAACAAATTGTAATCAGACGGTGTATACGGCTGATGGTGTAGAATTTACTAGTTGTTTCCAAGTATGTTTTACGGCGTGCCGATGAGCATAGTGCAACAAAATGACATTGTCTGTCTTTTAAAGTATTTCGACCATTTTTTTTTCAATGCACGGCTCAAGCGCATTAATTGTATTCGGTAGCAATCCACAGTCATAATTTCGTCGGTTGTAATTGTTCGTAATAAATCACACTCTTCTGGTCCTGCCCAAATACAGAGCAGAAGCTTAGACCGATGGATTTCGGATTTGCTACTGATGTTGATGGTTGTCCGGGCTTAAACCACGACTTTCTGCGTTTCGGATTGCCGTAGTGAATCATCGGTGACAATTCAACCCAAAAAACTTTTCTTTTTCCCCGCTGAAACAGTTCACACATCAAAAAAACACCTTTCAAAGTCCTTTGGTTTCAATTTCTATGGAACCCAATTTCCTTAATTCTGGATCATTATCTTCAATTTTTTTATAGTGGCTACGTTGCTCCTTGTAATCGAAATTACCAGCTTTAAAACGTGCAAACCACTTCCGACACGTTTGCTCTGCTTGAGCACGTTTACTTCCACTAAAATACGAATTAATTTTATCACCTAATATATAATAATAATAAGTAAAATATTTATTATCAAATTAAATTTCCCTTTTTTGTTATTTGTTAAAATTAATCCAAGAAGTCTTTGAATATTAAATAATAGTACAAACAAATCATATCTACATTGTGCTAATATTTTTTAACAGAAAACTTCACCTACTAACTCTTCATTTGAAGAAACTTTAAGCGAAACTACCACAAATTATCGGGAAACTAAAATTGTAAACAGCCAATCAGCAAATTGTATTAAGGTGGGTTATATATTATTAAAAGCTGCATGATTAAATCAACTTACTATTCGACAGTGGTTATGGTATATAAAACATTTGAAATTTTGGTTATTTATCTTAAACATTTTTTATTTAACTCTATTATTATCTGCTTTTATCTATTACACGCTCTTCTCCTTTTAATTCTCTTCATGTGAAATAGTTTTAAATTAAAATGCCGTTCCTATTGCTAAGTGCAGAGGTTGGGATTTTATTACAAAATTCTAAAAAAAAAATGACCAGAATCTTTTTTTGTATAAATTGAAAGTGTAGATTTATACCTAGATTGACCAAAATTGTACGTCCCGATTCAAGTCCGTTCACCTACTGCGAGAGAAATAAATATCAAAACAGTGCTTGCTTCTCTTTCTAGTATTTATATATTTAAAGTGTGCTTCACACTGAAGGCACTGAAGCGTATCAAGTAGGTATGCTCCACCCATCAGAAAGTGAAGCTAACTGTGTTTCGATCTTTTTCCTCTCTTGGACTTGAATCGGGACGGATAGTATTATAGGTTTATTGTCCCGGCTACACGCTCCATCTTGCCTGCGTACATGTCTGTTCAAACCAGTTTGTACAGGTAAGGCGGTGCGGCTTGTACAATCGTTAACATGCTGAGAATAGGACTGCACAAACTTAGTTTGTACGGGTTTTGCTTGCAGTTTGTGGCCGGTAATTCAAGCCGCGTTTCAGTCCGGCTAGATTATAGTAAATAACACGTCGAATCGTGATATTATAATATTAAAAATGAGCGACGTAAGAAGTTATTCCAATGATTTTTTAACTCAATTTATAGAATTGTACAAATAATAATAATAATAATAAGTAAATCGTTGCCGGCGTTGTGAAAAACAATAAAATAATGCTCTCAGTAAAAACAACATCGACTAAAAACGTAAAAACACCATTAGGTTTATACCGTCCAGTTTGCATGTACTTAACTGCATGTGTTGTCGTACTTGCGTGCAGTTAAGCTAGCACAATTTTGCACTGCACAAGCATGACAGAAAAAGTAACCGGAATATATGATTAACAGAAATCCAGGAACGGTGTTATAAAAGATATTTAGTTTACTTGTCGCTCTAATGTTTCGATATTAATTTAATTTTTGTTTTTAAAAGGACTATACGAACGGTGAGAAATATGCTCCATATCACGCGGGAAGCGAATATTCCGTGCCAAAGGCAGTTGAGAAGAGGGAAAGGTACAGTTGTCCCGCTGCAGCACACAGGCCACCTTTCACGAGAAGACCTGTCACAAGAGTAAGTCCGACTATTCAAGACATTTATACAAAGCCAGTCACAAGAGTAAGTCTAGTCGAGCAATTCCCCCTTTTTTTTAAATCTTAACTGATTCAAAATTTATTTTATGTAATGTTTTGTTTTATTGATATTTAAAACAATCTCAATGTAAGAAGTGAGAAAGAACTATTGAATTTGAATATATAACTGGAACTAAGTTCAATATTTCAATGTATTGCTCAAAATTAGTATACAAAAGATTCGGAAAACCGTTAAATTTTTACCGTTAGGGTTCTTCATGACTTGAGGATTCCATATACTCCAAATTTCATGACCCTGTGACCTTTCGTTCAAGAAATATAGCGCATACTATCTGTTACTCGCGATTTTTGTTCAAATCGGTTAAGTGGTTTCCGAAACAGGATTTTTACCTTCGTGGTTCCCGCTCCCCTGGGGTTTATTGAGACAAAAAGTATTAAATTGCACTTCCTTGAAAGTAAACTTTTCATTGCTGATAGAATTTTTGAAATTGATCAAGTAGTTTCGGAAACGGGTTTTTATCCCGTACTTCTCGTTCCCTTTGGATTATTAAGATAAACTTTATTTTATTCTACTTCCCTAAAAATGAACTTTTTATTGGTGAAATAATTTTTGAAATCGGACCAGTAGTTTTGCATTCGATGAGTGGTTTCTAAAACAGGGTTACGCCTTTCAGAAAATTTTCCAATACCAGTTTTTTAACCGACTAGACAGCAAATTCTAGAGGAACATAGTAGTGTACCTAGCTTTTCTCAAGTTTCTTCGGATGGTGAATTTGTGGAGTAAAATCAAAATATCCTGAAACGTTTTCACTAAAAGAGCATAATGATCTGGTCAGAGACTACGATCTTTCAATTGCTCACTCTACGTACATGAAAGAAGACTTTGAGTTCTTCTACAGAAAAGAATATTTGTTGAACACAATTGGGTGATCTGTGTCGATTTGAAGATATTTAATTTTTTGTTGGATTCAACAGAGTTGGTGATTTATTTCTCCCTGGATAGTCGAGCCAAAAGCAACAAAAATTGTTAAAGCTCTGGCCAGAAATGGTCAATGCTTCAAATTTATTTGACATTTTCAGGATTAAGTACTGAGAAATTAAAAGCAGGCATTTTTGATTTACATCAAATACCTCAAGGTTCAAAGAGTTTCTTGCCTTGGCATAACTTGAACTCTGAAAGGCATTTCAACAACAACAATGGAAGTGGAGGTCGTGCCTGTTACACCTTCCTCATACTCATATAATCTCGAAGAAGGAGACCAGGATGGGCTTTTACAGACTACAAGAAACTGTAAGCAACAATTTTGCTGGATCAGGACACAACAAAATAAAGCAGGAAATTGGAGAAGGCATCTGGGAGATAAAATCAGACCACATAGTTCCCTAATATGTGCATGAGAAAATATTCCAGGTAGATATACATCAGCGTAAGGAATGGCAAAAAGTGAACACTAAATCCAAGCTTCAGGATTACACCTGTTACACAGACGGGTCTGAGACTGAAGAGGGGTTCAGGGGCAGGAACTTACAGCAGCAACGAAAACAAACATTTCTGTCCCTCTATGAACATACACATTTATGTTGCAAGCAATGGGCAATAATAATAATAATGGAAGAAAAGGACCAGCCACAATATTTTACGGTTCAGAGCTCTAGGGGTACAGTCAGGAGCCAAATGAGAGCCTGAATCCATACACAACACAACCAACACTGGGAACTCATCTCTGGCCAAGCACAGAGTAGAATGTGTATTGAACATATGTGCGCCATAAGAGATGAAACAGAGGAGAACGCTTTTACCAAGATATAAAAACTATGGAAAACAGGAACCAATGCAGATGTGATGTTCTTTTGATGGCTGATTACTGTTTGATAAAAGTGTCTAAATCAATCGATAGTTGACATTAGACAGTTAACATATGGCAGTTGATATCTGAAACATAGCATTTAACAGTTTATTAGATTAAAGAGTTGGCAGTTCACATTTGACAGTTACCATTTACGAGTTGAAAGTTGACAGTTTCCATTTGACTTTTTACAGGTTACAGTTAACATTGAGAATTGACAGATGCAATTCTACAGTTGACATTTGACAGTAGGTTTTAGGCAGTTGATGACCATTGATAATCAGGTCTTAAATCCTAGGCACCAAAATGTTTGTCTTTTAATTGGTGCCTAAAAACTCAAAAAACGTGTTTTGAGATTTTATGAAAACTCGTTCATTGTGTTCGTTTAGGAATTTTAATTTAAATCAGTTTCGGTTGTTTACAACTTCTATATTTTATTTTTTTATTAACCATTATATAAATTATGTATTGTATTTTTGTTTATGATTTATTTTCAGAATTCAAATATACTTTCTGCAGTGTTATGTTTAGTAAAGGAATTAGATTATCCTAGTTTAGAAGTGGTGGAAATGGCTGTCCGATGTAGAATGGACGAATTAATAGAATGACGAAGATCTTTGGATGACAGTGTCTCACAAAATTCCAACACTACTGTCTGATTCTCCCGTGTTTATTTATATATATTTTTTTATTAGAATCGTTAGGTTTGTAATGGATTGTACCTGAAATACACAGTTTTAATAAATACATTAAATTACTTAAAAAATAATGCAGCAAAGAATAAGTCGGATGTAATTTTATTTTAATTCTTAGTTTTTATTATTTTTTTGTTAATTAAAAATAAGCGATTTAATGTTTTACTAATTGTCTTAAAATTATAAGTGTTGCTATTCAACGTTTCCAGTGTAACAAGTGGCTATTGAGAAAGCCGTATAAAAAGGTGGATCCTTAAGTAGTTGGGTAATGTACATATACTAATTACAATTTTACTCTTCAAAAAAGTAAAATTAACCCAAAAGCGAATTTCCCTTTAAAGGATTGTACACACATATCCGTGTCTATGACGGCACTGTGTTTCTGTGTCAGTGGCATCAGTGTCCAATTTTTCACTAGGGTTCACATATTTCCGTGTCTTCAGTACCGTCCACCATTTTTCCACTAATGTTTGAATTTAAGCATAGAAAGCCTAACTGCAATCGCACTGCTATTCGATGATGAAGAAGTTGAAATGCAAAAAACACTGAGTTCATCCAATATGGAATCATCAATATATAGAAAGCTGGTAGACCACGAAAGTAACTTTTTGAACATTTTTGAATGAGTCAAACTCATTTTTTAATTAAAACTTCGTCGATCATTTTTACATTTATTAAAGTCGGTTTTTTGAGATTTTTTTGTGAACAATGCTAAATATATTGTCTTACTCATCGGCATTGGTATTTTCTCCTAACCATAATTTTTTTTTTTATTCGTTAAGCCTTGAAGATACAAAATTTGATTAACATCTCGAATATCATTCTAACGTATATACAGTTCTTTTAATCATTTTCAGAATTGAAAAATCAATTAAACTGTTAATTTTATCGATACTGAAACAAACAGTAAAAAATAGATTATCCAGAAATTATTTCAATTATAATAATAAAATTTTAAATCAAATACCGGCGCATCTGCTAAGAAAAATTCGGTTTTTTTTGTCAAACAAATTGCAAAAATAGTTCATTTCGCCCCGAGCAAAGATTTTTTAGGTTTTTTTAGCCTTTTGGACAAAAAAGTTTTTTCCAACGCGAAATCGGCCAGTTTCGATCACGAAAAACAGAATGCAAAAAAAATAGATGTTGCCAAAGGTTCTAAATATTTTTTAAATTTCTATTAATCAGATGGGTTCATCCGATATGGAAATTTCGGAAAGAGGAAAGAGAGTTTCCAACATTATATAGGCTTGAAGATACACCAACACCACAGTGGAAAATTCCCCAATACTTTCAATAAAAACGTCGTTCATTTTTTAAAACAAAAACGTTCGTATTTAATAAAAAATATCGTAAGCGATTAATTTTAATTTTCATCCAAAAAACTCTAAACGGGACTGAATGCACTGGAAATGTCAGAATATCTCTCTTCTTTATATTGCTTTACATCATATCGATATTTACTTTTCACTGAAGCCGTCGATACGAAACTGACCTCGTCGTCACTGCGCGGATGTGTGTATAGACCTCAATGAAGAAATTTAAACAGCATAAAAAATACAATCCATTTGATATTGTTCATTTATAATCATACTCTCATTTTTTTATTTAACCCCTTTACTTATTCTTTTTTGATACACCATGTTTGTAACTACGAATTAAAAAAGTATTACTTTTGTTGAGATTAAAGCTTAGAACACATTTTTAATAAGTGTCTTAAAATTGAAATTTCGCGAAAATAGAGAAGTGATAATCTATTTATAAAATCTTTAAAAAAAAAATTGAACCAGCTTCAAAAAAAACAGAAGAAAAATACACAAAAGCCAGAAATAAAAACTTTGTCTTGAAGTCGGCTCCAATGGTTTATATCTTTGTAAAAGATTTGAGTTACTAACATTCGAAATCTAGATTTAATAGATAAGATTAAAATAGAGGGTAATTTGCCAATGGAGCAGACTTCAAGGAAATCGAAATCAGATGCCTAGTTGCCTTCAATTTTTTTAAGAAATATATATTTTATTTTTGGGTTTTTAGTGCATTTTTCTTCTTTTTTTTGATGTCATTTAAAAATAACGTAATAGATATTTCTGTGACACGTATTAACATGACATGTGTTAAAAACGTGTCCTTAGCTTAATTCTATTACAGCACCAGTCTTGTCGGTTTGTTTCATTTTAGTTTGTATTGTTACTATTTTTTAGCATTTCATTTGTCTACGACAGTGCTTTTCAATCTGTGGGTCGCGACCAACATTTTTAGTTTCAGTTTATCTTTCAGATTATGCAAACACTGTATCATGCAGGAAATGTGATCTTAGGTCAAAAGCGATTGATCTGTTGCATTATCTTCAACAGTTGTTTGACGCTATGGAAATAACACCAGAGATCTTGACCATAATTAATGAAGTTTTGCATGGATTTCTTTCGCTGTTAAAATATTTTCATCCTTACCTCGGAGATTCTTGTTTAAATTATATAAAGTCATGAATGTATTCTTTTAATTATATATATATTTTTTGTCTTTCTATGGCCCAAGGGAGTCGTCAGCATTTTTTAGAAAAGGTTCGTGTATTCAAAAAGTTTGAAAAACTCTTGTCTATGAATTAACTGTGATAACTTATTTTTTAATGGATTCCAGTTTATGCAAACACTGTATCGTGCAGGAAATGTGATCTTAGGTCACAAACGATTGATCTGTTGCATTATCTTCAACAGTAGTTGTTTAAAGCTATGGAAATAACTCCAGAGATCTTGACCATAAATGAAGTGTTGCATGGATTTCTTTCGCTGTTATATAAAGTCATGAATGTATTCTTTTAATTATATTTTTTTTTATCTTTCTACGGCCCAAGGGAGTCGTCAGCATTTTTTAGCCTGGAAAAGGGTCGTGTATTCAAAAAGTTTGAAAAACACTTGTCTATGAATTAACTGTGATAATATATTTTTTAATAGAAACAATCATCGTAGTTATAAACTTTCTGCGATATAACTTAATTTTTTTATTAGTAATCTTAATTGTAGCAGCTAATTGTAATTATTACACATTGACAAGAAGTTAAACTGCCACTATATTTAAATCACAATTTTTTTAACGTATATATGTACTCATTTTGTGTTGATGCTTGTGCAATAATTATAAACAAAGAAAATTTGCAAGTTGGTTATAAAGCAGAAGGAATTTTGATCTATAAAATTCAGTGTTTGTGTTAACTTTTATATACATGTGTATGAATATATGTAGAGCATTACATATAAAGTAGTCCACCGCGCACAACACTTTTTTTAAAATGATTTAATACATACTTGAAACTTTGTGTATAGTTTCCTATTGACGAGTCCGACAAAGTTTTAAATTATCTAAATTTAAAACTGCTGCGTTTTCGAGCTAAACATTTTGAAAAACATGGATTTTTCGAGTAGTGGTTTTTTAATGTTAATATATGCTTTATTTTAACACAATTGGTTGCCAATTTGATAAAAAATATAAAAAAAAAATTGTCCGATAAAAATTCTACTGCGATGAGCTTGTCAGACACCTAGAATATGCGAAATTTACCAGGTTACGTTTTTTAATATATATATATATATATATATATATATATATATATATATATATATATATATATAAACAAAGTGCCAAGAAAACGCGTATTAATATAAAAAAAGGAGGATAACGGGAATGCAACGCAACAAGGATCATGGTTACAAGTAGGAATGGTAACCGCAGACATGCATGTTTCTGGCTCATTAGCCGTCATCAGTGCGGCATAACCAAGAAGAGTATTGCTCTTGGCTAGCAAATGTGTTGGGTACTTGGGAGCAAAGGATGTTTGGGAAACATGTGTCAAGAAACACAAAAACAACGAACGCTCACACAGGAGTCCTATCGCCATTTTGTGCTTACGGCCAGCTGTGCCAATGGGTTTTCGGCTAGCAACCAGCGTCGCCACGTTGGCGAAACGGACTCATTGTGTTTGAGTCGTTCTAGCCCAGGAGATGAAACAAACAAAGTGTTTTTATGTTTCTTTACACATGTTTCCCCAACATCCTTTGCTCCCAAGTACCCAACACTTTTGCTGGCCAAGTGCAATGCTCTACTTGGTTGTGCCGCACTGATGACGGCTAATGAGCCAGAAACATGCATGTCTGCGGTTACCATTCCTACTCGTGGCCTTATTGATCCTTTTTGCGTACATGCCCAATAATTTTCCCCTTTTGTTTATATTAATACGCATTTTCTTGGCACTTTGTTTATTATATATATATATATATATATATATATATATATATATATATATATATATATATATATATAATTCCTTTTTACACAATTTGTTTATAAATAAGTATTAAATCAAATGCTCACATTGTCCGACAAATTTATTGCTGCATTTTTGCTGTCCGACTGCTTAAATATTACTTTTATTTCTAGCTCGAAAAAGCAGCAGTTTTAAATTTAGATAATTTCAAACTTTGGTTGACTCGTCAATAGGAAGGTATACACAAAGTTTCAAGTATGTATTAATCATTTTAAAAAAAGTATACTGCGCGGTGGACTAAAGGTACTTTCGAGTTGTGATTAGTTTATTGAAGCACAATTTTTGACGTTCAAACGCTCAATTTTCTGTATCTATATTATAATTGTTTTTATTAAAAGCACATTTTTATATTAGGTACGTTATCAAATTTTGTGATAAAGCACATCACTTAACTGCTCTACATAATTGTTTAAAGTTAAAGTTTAAAATTACTTTATAAATATTTGTTGTTATTTTATGTGAAATTCTTGCCAATATTTAATTGGACATCAGTTGATTCTATTTGTAAATATAATGTTATTCCCTCCAATGTGTAGCCTTTGTTTAAGAGTACTGTTTATATTTTTATATTCATCAATTAATCTAGTCGATAACTTTTTTTTGTATTTCATAATTATCATCGACTGAAACTGTTTTATTAAATTTTGTTTATTAATTTTGTATGACAAGAAATAAAAAGATATGATCAAATTAAGTTTTTATGTTATTAGAAGCATAGCTTTTAGTCCAGTCACTGAAGGTTTTCACTTCCGAATTCTTTCGGACTACACCGATTGATTTGAAAATTTGACAGGAATTGTAAAATAACCCAAATAACAAAAGTTATATGGACCCGATGTGTACTTTTCTCCTGGGGGTGAATGCCACCCTTCTCGGGGATGAAAATTAAAAAGTTTAAATTAACCCAGGAAAGCGATAGATGGGTTAAATTTAAGAATAAAATCTAGTATGATTTTTGAAGTTATACTTCTATTCGTACACTCGGTGGAAAAGATTTGTGTACAGTTAAATGGGAAAAATCATTACATATGTAATGGTGTGAGTAAGAGAGAGACAGACACACTTATAAGGTATATTGGTCGGTAAAAACAAAGATGAAATATTTACCACATGTTATTAGTCATAACTATAAGTCCTTTGAATACCGTTTCAACATTCAGTACATTGAAAAGGGATAGATATACAAAAAACAGTCTGAACTAATGTATGAATATCATAGTGACGGACCACATGATTATTTGACAGATTATTTCATAATTCTGTCACGTAAGTTAACATATTAAGTTTAGTATTTTATATTAATATTAATAATAATATTCAGTAATGAGTATTGTATTGTAGTCTAAAATACCGTCACATGGTTGCAGTATATCCTGCACTATGCTTTTGAGGTTGTTGGCTAGATAAACAGAGTTTTTGCGAATAGTCGAGGAAATAAAGCACTAAAACTTCCGAATTTTGTAACGTAAGATGGATCGGAATGCGTTTTTTTGCATTGGATTCGTTAAAGTATCAGGAAATTTGTCGCTATATTTTATAATGTAAAAATGGAAATTGCATTTCTGCATTCGAAAAGTACATTCCAAACAGACAATAGAGAGAAAACTTACAACTCGGTAAGTATTGCTGAAAATGGGTTCAATTTATATACTCGGGGTTTTTGGAGTCGCTGAACACGAATATCACGATTCCGAAAGTTTTCGCGGCACTTGGTGTCTAGGGTATTTACCTCTTCTCCTGGGGTTTTATGTAAATTCTGTACGAAATCAGTGCACACTTGGTACTCGGTGGTTTTTTGAGTCACTAAATACGATTATAATAATGGGGATGGTGTTCGAAACACCTGGTGTTTAAGACGGACCTCGTCTCCAGGAATTTTATGCAAATTCGATACAAAAAGAGTGTGCCCACGGTACTAGGAGGTTTTTGGGGTCGCTTACCACGAATATCATATAAAGTGTAACCTCTTTTTTCTCAAGTGTTGTTAAATGCTCGTTTATAGAGGCTAACCAATGCGAACGGCACTCAGGGGGTAGGAGGAGAGCGAGCGTGGATTCGCAAGAGGTAGATGATATTGTGTTGGAAAGATATACGGGGATATATTTACTAGAAAAAATAAAAGATAAAAGAATTTAAAAGGGACTAAAGAGAAAATGAAAAGAAATGATGGAAAAGGGAAAGGTAAATGGGCGCCACTTATTTTTTTATCATAAGGATGGGGAAATATAAGAAACCCAGATGGAGAAAATATTAAATCTAGAAGTTGGATAAAATAATGTATTAGATGTTATAGATAAAGTTAAAATAAGAAAGATATAAGGGACGTAAGATAAGATGCAATAATATTGAGTAAACCGGTAGATGTTCTGGTTAAAATTTTAAATTAAACACTTTTATTAGAAAAACTAGAAAGAGAAAGTTATACTTACTTTTTGTTCTTACTTATCACAACAGCTCTATATATTTTGATCAAGTCAAAAGCTAAAATTTATGAGTGAAATACGTCTTATTCTTGTTGTTAATGAGATTAGATCAGAATAACTTACACCAGGTCAGAAAATAAAACATATAAATAAACAATAAACAATATTTATTACTGTGTGTAGTAATAAGTCAAACAGATGATCGAAACAAATAGACATATAAGATATCAACAAATGAAATAAGGTAAAATACAGTAAAACACATTAGTGTTTAATCACATATAGAAACAATATTACACATTCAATAACAGCTAAGTATTTTTATATTGTTATTTCTGTGTACCCATTTAAGCAGAATGTGATGTTAGAAAGAAATTGAAAAGTATCAAACGTTAATAAAAAATTGTAAATCACTTTTAGCTTAAAAGATGTTTTACTCGAGTAAAAATTGGGGGTACCATATAATAATTTATATTAAAACAATTAAATTAAGATAAACATCAAGAAACAAAAAAAATTTATCATAAAGGTGTTACAAAAATATTTAGTCAGACTCTGCGTAACGCTTTCACTGTTAACTAAAACATGTATGCGACGAACTATTTAGAAATTTGCACACTGTAGGAGTCTGTCGATAAGGTACTAGGTTTTTTATAAAAACCGGCTTCACTGTGGATTTTATGAGCACTTCTTACGTTAATTACCCACACTTGGATATTATTCCGGTGGGTCACAATTAAGTTTTTGTGCCAAAGAAAAAAATGGTATCCCAAATTTCTGGTAGTTAAGAGATAGTAATTATATTAAAAGACTTACAGTTTGTTTCCTAGATAGGAGAATTTAATGGGGCCACACCCAATTTATACGCTACAGTAAAAACTGGTGATTCTTCGATACTACAAGACAGCTTTTTCATCAGAGAGGTTCTACACTTACTCACTGACTTTAACTTACTTAGAAACACTAAATTGCAAATAGTTATTTGCAAATCTAAAGGAAATTTGCCGGTATTTGAATCTAGGGGTTATACGAAATAGACTTGTAAGCACAAGGACCCACGCTAGACTGAATTTGAGATCGCCGTAAAAATTAAAACCGCGTCGCTTCAAACCACCCCTCTTGCGCCACATCATCTTATTCAACCGATTTGATTGGTCGGTCTAGAAAAATCGATAGTTTTGACGGTTAAACCGTTAAAGCCGAGAATTTTCTAGAAGGTAATATGATCAGGGTCGGCTTAAGTAAGGAAATATATTAAAAAAATAAAAATTTTGCATAGTGTTTTTTGGACATGCTACATAATAATTTTGCTAAATCATTTGCATACAAATTTATGAATCCATGCGCGTGCATAGAAGTATAACTTCTGCCAGCAGTCCCACTGACTACCACACTAGTTTTTTTTAGAGTTATTTATGATTGAAAATGTACAATGTTTTTTTTTTGCGGATAACTCAAAAAAATCATGTTCATAAAAATGTAGCTTATGAAAAAACAAAGAAAATCCTTTGTTTTATTATTACTATAAACGCATTACAAGCGGAGTTATGACTCTTTAAAGGGAGTTTTTTTTTATTATCATAAATATATTCGAAGATTTCAAAGCTTAATAATGGAAAAACAAAAAAAAAATTGAGGAAATTTCACATAACCTTTTTCAAAGTACTAAAAAAGATCTTTCAAATGAGCTATGAAAATGTGTGTAGGGCGTAAATTAATGGAGTTATGATCAAAATAAAAACGTTTTTTAAAAAATTAAACCTCCTTCAAAAAAATGCACTAAAAAGCCAGAAATAAAATAAAATTTCTTAAAAAAAATGGAACCAACTAGGCATCTGATGTCGATTTCCTTGAAGTTCGCTCCAATGTATACCTATAGAAATAAACTTTTTACCAGGGGTTCCTAAACTTGTTTACGTAAAGAGTAGTTCACCAACAACATAAATAACTGGTGCAGGTCCTCTTAACGCATGGTTGCAAACGTACATCCTATAGTCTAATTGTTTGCAGTTGGCAGCTAAGTGAATTCATTATAAATGCAAATCCTTCAAAGCCCAAGCAAGGGTGGTTCATGAAAAATAACTAAAAGTAGTATACATTTCTATTGAAACATAATCATAGTTGTTATTTTTCAAAGAGTCCACCCTGTAATTAGGGATTAACAAACCCAAACACAATAGAAATCCTAGATAATATTGTCACAACAGGTAGCTGAATAGATCCCATGACCGTAGAACTGAAGTTTTTTAAAGCATAATTCAAATTAAAATAAAAATATGCTACATATTAAAAAGTAAGAATTAAATATAAATTAATGCAAAAAGCACTTACTCCTTTAATTGTCGGCTTCCATTCGTCGTTGCCTGGTCCGATAGGAATTACAATGGGTTAGAACAGTTCTTTAATATTGATATCAACACTCCACAATCGTTCTTCTTCCTTCTTCACATGGTTTATGGCATTGGTCCAATTTTCCCGTGTTACGTTTGCAAAAGAATTTATCAAAAGTTGTCTAACGTCATTCAATTTAAAAGTTGTATTGTTTCTTGCCACCTCACCTTTTACCTGTACCCATATTAATTCTATAGGGTTTATAATTGACAGTGATAAGGTGGCAAACGTAATACAGTTATTCCTTTTTCCTTCGCCATTTCGTAAATTACATATCTTTTATATTTAATTTGTGGCGCTTTGTCATTTGCAGTAGGTAAATCCAGCAAATAATTTCCTCTGTCTCATTCAAAAATTTTCGTTTTTTATGCGACTCATACTTAAAACCAATTTCTTAAAAATACCTTTTAACTAAGTCGCCTTCGAAGTTTCATAATTTGGTGATCCAATTCGGTAAGCTTTGTACTGGGAGGAGAACATTCAAACTCTTGCTATAAACTATATCTCCTCTTTTTGATGGATTTTTACGTATCTTTTTAAATTTGTATGTACCTTGCGTACAGAAATAAAAAATTGGACTCAAAAAAAAACTTTTAATGTGTTTTTGATAACAAAATGAAAAAATGGATAATGTAAATTTCAAAGTTGTTTGCCATAATTTAAATTTAAAAAAATGCAATACATAATATATAATGTGACCGAATTGAAAATGGTAAATATACAAAATAAAGATAATCAAACTTTATCTACTCCTCCGTTTTGGTGTGTATGTTATAGGTGCCGGTAAAGGTAATTTCAACTGAACTACATGCTTATTATTCGCCTTAGCATTGAACGCTAGAATACGTGCAACCTCTACTGCCTTCTTAACTCCAATTTTTAAATCTTTCGAAAGAAGTTCTACATCCACTTCAAAATCCATTGCAATAGCAGCTAAGATCATGGTATAACAAAGAGCTTTATCTTTCATATGTAACGGTCGTGTTCTGAAAAACAAGCATTATTAAAATGGACCTGTATACCAGGGTATTTATAACAAAAAAAAAAACTGGAATAAATCGAATTTTAAATACAACACCTAGCGACTTGCAACTTACATTGTGAACAGGATGATGTCAGAAAAAAGTCTTCAATATAATGGTTGGAAATGTATAATTGCATTTACAGTGCATAAAATGGATCCAAATGAAACACATGTCACATTAAGGACCAGATTTTGTGGTCGCTTAACACTAATGCGCCATCAGAACGCGACCCCCAGAGCACCTAGTGCTAAGGCACGTCATCTTCAGGAGTTTCGATAGTTTTTGGCACTAAATTAAAGCAAACAGATTACTCGGGGGGTTTTTGGGGTTTTGCTGATGACAGTGGCCTAGCGAAGACGAAGAGGAATTCCTCGACGAAGATGAAAATTAATATGATAAATCATAAATGTGTCAATTAATTCTAAATGTAAAATGTTCAAATTCTTGGTTGTACAAAAATAAACAGCAGGTTTTTAGATTCAATTTAGAGTCGGAAAGCATCGAACTTCCAAAATATGACGTACTAGCACTAGGTGCTCCGAGGGTCGGTTCTGATATTATATTCGCGTTCAGCAAAACCGAAAACGCCCTTAATAAGTACTCTGTTTGCATCAATGTAGTGTCGAAAAGCCCTAAAATTCCAGGAAATGACGTGAATAGCAGTCACCATGGGCACTAGGTGCTCAGGGGGTCGGTTCTGATCGCATATTTGTATTCAGTAACCACAAAGAAAACATGAGTAACAAAATCTGGCCATTATTATACTAATTTTGACATGTTTTCATAAAATTCGATATGGCCTCAAAATTTGCATTCATTTTTGGGGGACATTTTATACACTAAAATGCAATCCCACCCATTTTTCTATAGTCGACTTTTTTTCTGACATAATCTCGAAAACAATGTAAAAAATTGCTGTATTTAAAAATAAGATTTACTTTTTGCTAAATGCACTGGTCTAATAAATCTGTAAACTTGACTGATTTAACATTTGATTCAAACTTCAATATCATTAACTAATCGGAAATACTCACCTTCCGTTTTGTCCAGTTTCAGAAAAACTATTTAAAATATGATTATTTATATCAATGGATTTATCACAGACTACAAATTTTTTAGTAATGGATTTCATAGGAGTTGTCATAAATTTTATCAAATAATTTATATACAAAAATATTGTGATTCGCCTAATTTTCTCCTCTTCTGAATCATTTGTTAATAATATCTTATTAATATTTGACAAAGCGAATGGACACAATCTAAAAGAATTTAAAAATATTTTAGAGTTTTAATTTCTCCTGCTCAAAAAAATCCGGACACTTGCATTTTCTGTTTTGTTTTTTATTTCTGTATGTGTTACATGTTTTTTTAATTGTTCTAAAAATTAAACAAACGAAAAATAACATTTTAATTCCACCAGTTAACTGTTCTTTAGGTTTAGTATCGGATATTGCCCCACCCCCTATACCAGCGGATGATTTCAATACTAGACATACTTGCTAGTTGTTGAATCTGTTCTTGCGCTATATGTTTCCATTCTTCATTCAACGCTATTCGCAGCTCTTCGATCGTTTCTGGAAATGTTTACCACTTTTTAATCTTCTTTTTAAGATGTCCCATAAATTTTATAACGGATTCATGTCAGGACTACAAGCGGGCCACTCCAAAACGGGAATACCGACTGTATTTAGGTAGTTCATGATAATTCGCGCAGTATGTAGATGCGCATTATCTATACTAAATGGAGAGCCGGTTTTTTTGTTCGGTTATACTACGAAAATTACTGAACCGATCGAAATAATTCTTACACCATAAGATTCAGCGTGTTTTGTAGAAGGTTTTAGTATAGAATAAGTATTTTAATTTTAATGGTTATGTTTATTTATAATGTATATGACAAAACAACATTTGCCGGGTCAGCTAGTCTTGCATAAATAAGAAATCATAAACAACAGGGGTGCTTCGTATGTGTCTGTCTGCTGTAAGAGTTCTGAGATGAAAATTAATTCGGCGTATCCATTGAAAGAAATACTCGCCCATACCATAGCACCTTCGCCAACAAACGGTGGTTTGGGTGAAATACAGCTAATCGTTTTCCGGGTCTCCTCCATATACGTTCGCGTCTGTCCGGAGATCGTAAGCAAAACCGGAACTCGTCAGAAAACATTACAACACTTCATTGCTGAACAGTAGAGTCTCTGTGATCATTCGTAAATCTCATTTTCGATCAGCTGCTGTTAATTTAGAGCATGCTACAGGCTTAAGAGAACGTAAACCTCTTTCATGCAGGACTCTTCTTGCAATCCTTGCAGAAATATGAGTTACTAGAGCTTTTATCAAACTACTAGCAAGAACATTTGACGTTATACAGCGGTAATTGCGGTAATCTTTAAAAGCTGATCTCTGTACCTTTTTCTGCATAATCTTCTAGTGTACTCCCCTAGTCTGATCATACTTCGTAAGAGCATCATGAACGGTACTTTTTGCAATATTCGAATGATTTGCAATATACCGTATACTACGACCATCTTCATATAATGTCACTGCTTTTGCATTATTTTCGGGAGTCATACTAACACAATTTAAAAACACTAAAAAAAGTGATCTGAATTTATTAGAAATAACTGAAATCTGTTTTTTGTCAAAATGTCAAAATTGGCGAGGTTATTTAAAAACATTAAAGAACCGTTTTTATTGTTGTAAATAAACGTTTTTATCATTAATATTTACTTCCTCCTCATCATGCAAGTGCAAGTATCCGGATTTTTTGTCCAGGAATGTAATAAGGTTTATTTACCCATATTCTTCACAATTTCCTACAGTCATTATATGTCCAGCTTCTACTGCAAGAGTATCTAATATATACGCTTCTACTAAATCTTCTAAATTATATACACCATCAGGTGTAGATGCATCTCTATTGATTTTTGGCCTGTAAATACTGTCATTTTCTGATACTTGTACGGTATTCTCTAGTCTAATACCTAAAATAATACTATTATGTGAATATTGAATTAAACACTTTCTATATAGTAGAGCGCCGTAAGATGTATGCCTTGGGACCCAGGAACAGTCAAGGAATCTTTATATAAACTCTGTAAAAATTTAAAGATTGTTATCTGTAGAATTAATTGGATAGAATAAATAAAGCTTTTCATTATTCACAATTCAAATTAATTTTCCACTAAATTGCTAAAAATACTTGTCTTTGACACCTACTGCAGATGTCGGTTTTGAACACTTCAAAAGAGTACATCTACAATTTCAAACATAGCTCGAAAGAGAAATATTAACAGAAGAATGGGATTTGAAATATAAATATAGAATAATGATACCGCATACAATGCCGTAACGACCAGCTCCAGAATCCTTATTTAAAATGTTTTTTTGCAAGTGCAAAACAGGTAGCGGAGTATTTTTTGTGTGCGGGTTAAAAGGATTAAATTAGATTTTAGCTTGCTTAGAATAGTGACAGCTGTGACGACGACAGTAATGAACAATAATGTTACAATGTATATATAAACGAACGGAGCGTTTTTTTGACAGTCTTATACATAAAATAAAAGAAAATGATACAAACGTATCTCGTGCCATGATGTCAGTATATTCCATATATGGATTTGTGCCTGGTTCGAATTCCCAACTCTAGGACACAAGATGCTGCGACATAGATATAAAAATTGATCAGTCTATACAAGCGCAAAACCAAACTGTAGACACGTGTTTCGCTCTAGTTAAAGCTCATCAGTACAGAATAGGTCAATATTTGATGTAAAAGTTTACGAACCAATCGTAAGTAGCGCCATTTCTACTCCAAAAATGGTTAACTTGTGGTCGCTTTGCATGTCATATGAAACCTTAGGCATGGTAAATAAATAAACGAACGGAGCGTTATTTGGCAGTCTTATACATAAAATGAAAGAATATGATACAAACGTATCTCGCGACATGCTGTCAGTATATTCCAGATACAAAATCGGAACGGGCTTGTAAGATGAAAGATGACGCAGTTAATATCTCATAACTATGGAGGGTAATAATTTAAACTAGCAATTATTACTTAATTAAGTACTATGACGCAGTTGACTAATAAACCGGTCCGAAGTTTACCGGATCAGCTAGTATAGTTTGTATTTTTTTGTAACTCTTTATTGTTTGAGAAGTTTGAAGAAATTAACATTAAAGTTACTATGCAAATATTACCTATTTATTAGGTATAAAATTGAAATCTTTGCTCTAAATATTTTTCCTTGTCCCCTTCATTTTTCAATAAATTGTAATCAAGATCACAAGATCGCATATATTTTTTAACTCTTTTATTTGAGCTTTTATCAATACAGTCCAACAGTTTTTATGGAGATTTATAGACTAACCCTGGATTCAAAGATATTACACTTTTTACGACTTACGACGGTCCACTACCAATATAACAATATATACATTACATTTCGGTTTTCTTGTAGGTTGGGGATCCCCCCTTTGAAATTCGCGAGTAGTTATTTTTGAGTAAGTACATTTAGATATTCCTGTGGCTCTTAATACCCTTTCGCGATAATTAGATATAGGAATTTTGATTCCATTTTGGGCCTCATCTTTCATGAATTTAAAAACGTTATTTATTACCTCTCTAGCTTGTTTATGAATAATTTTTCCTCTAATACCTAAACTTTTTTTAGGTGGCACCTTAAGCCCTAATTGATGAAAATAATAAACAGTTCCATCTATGGGTAACCGATTTCCTTTTTTCCTTCCCTTCTTTTCTTCCTTTTTCGGTTCTTTCACTTCATTTTGACTATCTACTATAACTGAATTATTTTTAAAAAGCAAGTATGGTGTCGGTTCTTGTAACTGGTAAGTGCAAGGTGTTGCTTTATCATCTAATTGTATTTGGGTAGGAATATAATTTTGTAAAGAAGTATATCTTGGATCTGTTAACTCTATTGTTACAGTCTCCCCAGGAGCTGGAGGAGAAATAGTTTTCACACATTTTATTTCTGTACACCTTTTCACTGGTAATTTCCAAGCTAAATCTGGTGGTTGATTGTAATGAATGGAATTATTAATTATCGACATTTTCCATTTACAAAAAATGTAAACTAAGTAATTCTAAGCACTTTAAACAGTTATATCACATTTTTAAGATCATTATTTTACAGGAATATATAAATAAACATAGTATACACTATAAAACATAAACACAACATACACTTGTCAAAATTCTAGGTTATAATTCTTCTTTTTTATATCTTGTTCCATATGCATAACTAGTCGCCCTCTTCAATATCACAAACTATTTATAAACATTCATTATGCCTATATCAATTATTAAAAATGATTTTAACACTTTAAATGATAGAACCTATATCAGAATAAATGTAAATTATAGTTCATTACCTGCTACAGTGTTTTCTAATTGTTCTTTGACTGCATCAATATTCATAGTAAGACGTTCTCGTTGTTCAGTTACTCTTTTCGCTTTCTTAGACCCAAACTGTTTATTTAACTCTGAAACAGCATTTTCTGTAATAGGAGATGAATGTACTATTGCTTTTTTAACAAAATTTGGTCTGACAAGAGCATGATCTATTTGTATTAATTTTATCTATAACAGAAAATGATGGAAGAATTAAGTTATCATTTATATTAAATTGAAATTCTTTCTAAATATAAAAATTTTAAACTAACCTCATCAGACTCTCTTCTATGAATTAAAATAAAGTTATTATAAAGACCATCTTCGTCCACTATTCCAGTATACAACATTTGATTTGTTGTTACACTAACTAAAGGTTCACCACTGGCTGTTTCGTATAATCCAGCGCTCAAGTTTTGTGCTGCTTCTGGTTTTATTTTAGCGTTATCAAATTCAACTACAAACAATTAGAACATAGGTGACATATATTAATTATGATAAGTTTACATACCTAGTACTGGTCTTTTTCCATTTTTTTTTGCTATTACTTTATTTATAACAGGCATTTTTGATATTAAAAGCACCAATATTTAGCTAAATATCAAAAATGCTTGGATGATGTTTATAACCTATATTTGTCTTTTTTTTACAAGAAGAATGACAGTGACAGATATTTTTCATTGTAGGGTCATCAAGCTATTGTTACTTATTTTTGGTTTAATAAATATAAAGTCAGAGGCCAAAACATTTGTAAAGATATTGGTTATTACAGTTTACTTTGTCTGTTTTTCAAAGAATATCTATGTTTTTTTATTAAGTGTTATTTGGTGAAACATTTATTTGTTTTAATTGTATTATTTCAGTGAGAATAACCAAAATGTTCAACCAAAGTACTTTAGGAAGTTTTGGATCTAGTGCTACCCCGAGCACAGCTAACCCTATGAAGGACTTTGAAGTTGTACAACCTCCGGAAGATTCTATTAGTTGTATGGCTTTTTCCCCTTCAACTTTACCACAAAACTTTTTAATTTGTGGCAGTTGGGATAACAATGTAAGATGCTGGGAAATTGAACAAAATGGCTCAAGTATTGCTAAATGTATGCAAACTTGTGGTGGTCCTGTATTAGATGTAGCTTGGAGTGATGATGGAACCAAAGTTTTTATGGCAGGGACTGATAAACAAGCTAAGATGTGGGATCTAGCTAGTAACCAGGTAGTTCAGGTTGCTGTACACGATGCTCCTATTAAAACATGTCACTGGATTAAAGCTCCTAATTACTCTTGTTTAATGACTGGCTCTTGGGATAAAACACTTAAATTTTGGGATACTCGCAGCCCTAATCCAATGATGGCGATTAATTTACCTGAACGGTGTTATTGTGCCGATGTAGATTTCCCTATGGCTGTTGTTGGCACTGCTGGGAGACAAATTATTGTATATCAATTAGAAGGAAAACCTCAGGAGTATAAAAAGTTGGATAGTCCATTAAAGTATCAACACAGATGTGTAGCTATTTTTAAGTAAGTTAATTCTGTAATCACAATGATATTAATGTTATTAGATGAAATAGCAGCAAAGTTTAATGATTTTTTTAAATAAACAATAAAACTTAGTTTATTCAAAAAATTCGTCCATAATTCTCAAAGAGACCGGAATATGTAAATACCAAGTAAAAATAAATCAAAGTCTCGGCCTCAGCGTTACAATAAGAATTAATATAAATATTTTGCTGAGGCCGAGACTTTGATTTATTTTTACTTGGTATTTAAAACTTAGTTTAAATTTAGGAAACATAAAGATTGGTTGTGATTCCAATAGGATTGTCCAAGATTTTTGAATATGCATTGCAATATTTTCGCGGAAAATCAACATGGGTTTCGTACAGTAATATCAAAGACGACTGCTATGCTTTACTTTTATAAAATTATTAAGTATATAGAAGCAATCAAATATCGTTTAGTAATATTTTTCGATCCTAGCACAACTTTCGTTTATGTTAACAACAATGACTTACTTTTATAGTTGCGGTAACTAGGCACAGGAAATTTGTATTGTTTTTTTTGTAAATTATTTTATAAAAAATGTCCAAAAATACCGAACAATTTTTTTAGTATTTTCTGTATCGCAGAAACTTTCCTGTACTGAGTAAACATTTTAAGCGTTGTATCTCTGTTATAAAAGGTTTGATTGCATTTACTAATAGTTCAAAAAGTGCACTCTTAGAGGTGCAGAAACCTGAACTTGAGTACTCATAGGAATTGTCACAGGACACTGCCACTGAGGTACTATCTCTGTAAAATGTGTAAAGTGGACAGCTGAATATATTATCTGCAACTGCGGAGTAATTGTTCGCCAACGACATAAATATCTAAGACAGGTCTTCTTAAAGCCCGATTAAGGTAAAAACTTACATCCTAAGCGGATAATAGAGTTTCTTAATAGTCTAGACCTTATGGATTCATAATCACTTAAAAGATCTTTTAGGTCGCATTGTAGTAAGATCACTAACAATTCGCAGTTACAGCATAAGACAAGTTAACGATCGTAATGTATGCCAGATTAAAATTCATGTCAGAGGCACCAAACTTTGGGCCAAAATTACTTAACAATTTGCCATTGGAAATAAAGAGTCCTCATCTCTATCTCTATTCAAGAGAAGGCTTAAGAATATTGCTTTGAATCAATTTTTTTTATAAATTGAATGAATATATTTGAACTAAATATTGACGAGTTTAATACAATTTGTAATTGTTTAATGGAAAATCATTTATTAAGTACCATCGAGATAATAATAATTTTTAGCATTTTGAATTATTTAATGTATGTGTTCAAATCTGCTGGTACTTTCTTATTCCTTACATTGATGTTATTTATTATTCATATTTTTAAAAATCGTTTTACATTTTTTTAGGGACAAGAAAAAATCTCCCACTGGTTACGCTTTGGGTTCTGTCGAAGGTAGAGTTGCCATACAATACGTAAATCCTACTAATCCTAAAGATAACTTTACATTTAAATGCCATCGTTCGAATGGTACTCCTAATGGTTATCAAGATATTTATGCCGTGAACGATATAGCTTTCCATCCTGTTCATGGAACTTTAGCGACAGTAGGATCAGATGGATCTTTCAGTTTTTGGGACAAAGATGCTAGAACCAAATTAAAGCCTTCAGAGCTAATGGAACAATCAATTAGCAGATGTGCATTTAACCACAATGGACAAATTTTTGCTTACGCTGTTAGTTACGATTGGAGTAAAGGACATGAATTTTATAATACACAGAAGAAGAATTATATTTTCTTGAGACCTTGTTATGATGAATTGAAACCTAGAACGTCTTCTTAACTACGAAGCATTTTCATTTTTTATGTGATTTATTTGTAATAAATGTATGAAATTACTATTTCTAGCTATAGTATGTTTTTCAAATAAATTCTTTCTGTCAAAAGTTATTGGCTGAGGCAGTCAATAGAAAAAAATAAATAAAATAAAACTTATTTCATAGTTAACACTTCTGTTTGTTAATTAAATCTCTTAATAGTAAACAACGACTACTTACAAAAATAAGTTTTCTATTTCGTGCATTTCACTATTTTAGTAATAATGTGATAAAATTTTCATTATAATGTCTGAGTAGATTTGGGTTTCATTGCCTTGTGCGTAAATAATCAGATGACAATTTTACTACGCGAGAGCAGGCAACATACAAGCATCCGTGAGCGGAGCCTGGGTTTCCGAGATGAAACACTCAACGACTCACGCTGGGATTTATTTATTGTCATACCGAAACCAAATTGGAGTCGTTTAAATTCAAATAGTACATCAGTGGGTACCATTGAAATGCAGGTGTCAACACATCTTTCCCCTTTAGAATGGTTCCTTCGATCACATTGTTCAGTAATTTTTTCCCTGATAGCCGTGTGCCCTTACGAAGACATGATTGGTTAATAAATCACAACATGACCACCAATCCTACTTTTAATTTGAGATTATGGGACGGCAATCCTAGCAAATCCAGTGAGTTCAAAAATTCTGGTATTTCTAATTACCTGTATTTATCATCTTCATTCAGAAATGGCCATCATCACCTTTCCAAGTCCAAGATATGTATGAATATCGTAAGGATGCATTTTGTCACCATTATTATTTAACATCTACTCTAAGGAAATCTTCACTTAAGCACTGCAGGAGACGGATGAGGATATCTTAGTGAACGGAGAACGCCTGAATAATATTCGCTACGCAGATGATACCGTCGTATTTGCAGACAGTTTAGAAGGGTTGCGACATATAATAAACCTAATCACAGAGGTGAGTCAGAATTATGGACTGGATCTTAAATATGTATGAAAATTAGCGAAAGTAACTCAGCAACAGGAAGATTACAAGTAAACCAGATAGAAACCATAACATCAAACACTTATCTGGGAACCAAGGCTAAAGCTCAATGGGACCATTCAACAAAAATTAGATGCAGAACTGAAAAAGCTAGAAACGTCTTCAAACGGATGCAGAAGTTATTTAAGAATAGAGATTTTAACCTCCTTTGTAAGATACGTCTACTTCAATACGTTGTTTTTCCCTTCTATATAGTGCGGAGGCCTGGATACTGACAGAGGCATCTATTAAGAAGCTTTATGCATTTGGGAAGTGATATATAGACTATTTGAAGAATACCCTGGATGAACCACATTTCAAGTGAGAAGGTACTCCGTAGAATGCAGACACAACCGAAAATAATAAATACTATAAAGACGAGTAGTGGGGTCATATGCGAAACAACGAACGCTATTAGTTGCTACAGCTGATCTGGCAAGAGGTCATGGGGAAGAGAGGTCCAGGTCCTAGACGAAACTTGTGGCTCAAAAATGTACATATTATATGGGTTTCAATGGCAACCACTGGTCTGTTTCGAGCAGCGGAAAACAAGGTGCAGATAGCAATGATAGTTGCCAATATAACAAGAGAATGGATACCGAAAAAATAAGATTGTAAGGCACCATAAGTGCGGTGTGTTTCATACACACTATATTACGGGCTTCCAAATTTTTTCCAACTATTATAATGACAACTTCATCGATTGCACCGGCACACAAAAAAAGTGATCAGCACTTTTGACCAGACCACTTTTGCAATATGGGCAAACATAGTTCATAGACCCAATATCAACATATTGGTAGGAACTGTTGTCAATTGAAGCATGGTAACTGAAAGCCGCTCGTGGCAGTGGGCGAACGAGATTGAATCGGAACACACAAACTAACTCTATGTAAATCAAAACAAAAAAAAGATTCAGGTTATATTAAAATTTTAAGAATAAAATGCCAACTTCTGCACTTCTCAAAAGAGACAGACACTTTAATTTTAAACAACTACTATGAAGAGGAACAAACGGGAAAGAGCGTGTAAGAAATAAGTAAAAGTCAAGTAAAAAGATAAGTGGAATTGCCGACAGAAGTGACACTTCTGATATTTGGGCCAATTATTTTCGGTATAACTATTTGTCATTATTATTGCCCTTAGCAACACATTTGGCGATTCATTTTTATTTATATAGATTTTAGTGTTTAAATAATAAAATTCTGCTGCTAGTTTTTTATTTTCCATGTCAAAAACAAGTTATTGTTTGTTTAAACAGTATTTAGTCATTCTTCTTAGGTACATACTGAAGAACTAATACAGACTTTGGCGAAATGGGTATGTATGAAGCATCTTTTTTAGCACTACAAAATAATAAATTTATATAGATCAATATTCTTACAGTAACTATAACAATACATACCCAATATCTTTAAAAGAAGCTTCAGTATAGTTTTTACTATAATGTTGTATGGTGATTTCTTCTAACTTAGCCAAAGGTGGTATATCTTGTTTAATATTAATAACCATTGTTTCTTCGGCTGTATTAAGTGCAACAAGAACTCCAGGGTTACCAGATATTTCCCTGAAAAAAAAATTAGACAGTTTTAAAAAAAAAGCGTGGTGGTCGAATGTGGAAGGACAGAAAGTAGTTAAAGCGAAGAAGTGGAATTCCTCAGGGAGTGATAAGGAGAAATATGACGTAACAAAGGAAGCAGTGGCAAAAGCGAAATCAGGGGCAATAGAAAATACCTTTGAGAGTAATAAAGGAGAAATAGAATGATTAAGGATAGCTATAGAAAAAGATAAAGCTTCAAAAGACTGCCATTCGACAAATTAAGAAGACAGAGCTTTACAAACGTATGACAGTATAAAAGGAATATTACGAGAAACTGCAGAACGAGGAAAATGAGAGAAATACATTTGAACATGGTATTGCTAATTTTGGAATAGTGAGAGACGTGTCTAGAGAGGAAGTGAAAACTGCATTGAAGAAGATGAAGAATGGAAAGGCGGTGTGAGCGGAAGAAGTATTGAAGGAACTTGGTGAGGATGGAGTGGATATTCTGTTGGATCAGATGAGAAAAGTGATGAATAAAAAGAAAATACCAGGGTCCGAAAATATCCGATATTTATTATAAATATCAAAATATCGGATATTTATGATATATATCAAGTTTGATATATATCCATTTTGTATGAACGTCATGTTGTTATTTTATAGTATTATTTATGTATATTTGTTGCATACGTTTTACATAAGCATAATAAATTATTAAAAAAAATGAAAGTTTTAAATGCTTTCTTATATTATAGTACTTAAGTCTTAAAATGAAGGCTAGCGACAGGAAAACCTGGAAGTCTATGCAGGAAGGCTATGTCGAAGGACTGCCGAACTAATGTTAAGTTAGTTGATAAAGAAAAACCTTTTTATAAATATATAAATAATTTATAATTATAATAACTCTAGAATATATTCAAACATTTTTTTAGTTATTGTTCTTAATCAGTCTCATGTTTTGACTCCGGTCCGGATCTCTATGATCCGGATACATCAACAACATTTTGAACCAGATTGACGTCCTTGTCTGACGTTGACGTCTGAGTAAAATCATCGTGTGTAGGATCTGATATCCAATCTAAGTTCCCTTTCTTTGCTAAAGGCTTGTTGAGGCGTTTAAACATGTACACCAATTTATTAGTTTTGGAAATTCCCAAACGGATCCTCAGCTTCAACTGCACCAGACCAAAACTGGAGAAAATCCTTTCAAGACCCGCTGTGGAAGCAAAAGCTGTCAAGAGTTGTTCACACATATTTAAGAATCTTCTTTTGTGTTCCCATTGCTCCCATTGAACATTTGTGGTATTCAAATTAAGAAGCGTCCACCAATCCAGTGGTTGAGTTGTTTGAAACTGAGACCCAAAAAGATATTGTGGGAAAATTGACGATTTTGTCATTATTGATTTTACCATCGCCATAAAATCTACATCTAGTTCAGTAAATGCTATGTTACGTTGTTCTGGCGACAAATGTTTGCCTGCAAACCGTTGGTCTAGAATATTTGCTAAGTAGTGCGGCGCACCTAACGCCATATCGCGCCTTTTCTTGAAAGCAGACTTAACTAGAGTAGGTTGACTTGATAAATCTTTCTCTAAATTGTACCAAATTTCGACAGCTACTGAAATCGTCGTGCCATCTCGTTATAACTCACATATATTAAAATTAAAAAGGTATTCTTAAAGGAACTTTTCTTTCTGGTGTTCACTTTTAGACTATTTTTCTTTCTGCCAAAACCCAGTGAAGCACCCTTCTAACCTCTAGTTTAGAAAAGGGTATTGTACTTAATAACTATTAATAAGTAATTTGGATAAACCGTAACAATCCCTACCGGAAATTCTAAACAGACCTACAACCGTCGAACATCTTTAATCAGGAAAAAACCCAAAACTATTTAAACTAATAAATGTTAAATTGGTATAAGTATTAAATTTAATGCCCATTGTAAAATATCTGTTTACGATATGGGATTAGTCAGATATTACCTAAAAGGGTCTTTCAGTAAATTTTAGCAAAAATGAATATTTATGTACTTAGCTTATTCTAGGTATCTAGGTACGCAACAAGTCCACCGCGGTCGACAAAACAGAAAAGCACGTAAAAACTGCACGAATGACGAATATATTGATATATATCACAAAAAGTCATTGGATATAATATACCGGATATATATCATGATATATATCCATTGATATATATCCTTCGCACCCTGGAAAATACCGAGTGAGTTGAGGAAAAGGGAGAGGACCGACTGATGCTGTTTTTGCTTCTAAACTTCTGATATTTGGTCTGACATTTTCGGTATAGTTATTATTACCACTACACTTTTAAGGCGCGAATATTTCGAGTATGGCATAATGAACTCTTTTGAAATGAATCCAATTCATTTTCCATAAATTCGAGTTGATATATACATACATATATAGGCTGTATAATGTAATTATAGAGGTTTCACTTTAACAAATCAAAAAAAATGTAGCATTCTTATAAAACAAAAATAAATACCTTTGTCTTAATCACCAAAGAATAGCATGGAAAAAATTATAATTTATAAATTATTCATTACTTTCGATAAGTAGACAAAAACTTACCTGACAAATACAAACACTGTATTATTACTAACTGCAAACATGTCACAGTTGCCTCTCATGATTGTAGGTGAATCTCTTATTTTTAATAAGTGTTCATCTATGGTGGAATTTAAGCTTATGAGTATTGTTCCTGGTAGCAGATTGGTAACAATATTAACCACATCAGGTGGTAGAGATGACGAGTGTTCCTATAGAAAAAAAGTAAATGTAAACTCTATTTAACAACATTGAAGGAATTGCACATTTTAATGCGTTAAAAGGGAGGACAAAAATCAGTATTAGAAACAGAAACTTTTTAATTCAGAGATTAAGATTTTTATACATACTTTCCACAGTGGCCATTTGACGTTATCAACTTGGAATGCTTGATTCAACCTTTTAACAATTGCTGTAACATTTGGTTTTTCAAAAATATTCGTTAAAATCGGTAAATCTACAACTAGACTATCTTGCACTTGATACGATTGTACTTTTTCTAATGTTTCAGCTACCATCAACAATCCATTGTTAGTTTTATTCTTCACAGTCTAAGAAAAAGAAAACAATAATTTATATTTAACACCTTTTAGATTACAAACCTCTTTCCAATATAGTAACAGTTTTCCTAAATCTGGAACATTTATCGTTTTTGATGGTTTAAAGAAACCTGGATCACCAAGATCAATTCCAACTTGCGGTGTTATCACTGTTTCATCTTCAAATTTAGGATCAACGAGCAGTAAGGGAGCATTTCGAATACGAATTCCAGATGCTCCTCGTTCCATAAACTGTTTGATTACTTTTGCAAACTCTTCTACAACGATTTGATTTCGGAAATTTAAGTGAGGCTTTGAGAGTGGAGCATAGTAAAATTGGTTACGTTTAAGAGAAAATATCCAAGAAGATGTGTTCAAATAAGACTAAAAAAGTAAAGTTGTACTTTGTTTACAATTATTATTAAAATATCTGAAAAAACATAAAAAAACATAAAAAATGATTATCTTTAAATTGATATCAAAACGATTTTTACGGAATTTACGGTTATGGAGATATTAAACAAAAAAACGATATACAGTAACATAATTAAATAACATTTACCCAGTTATTAGGGAGTTTGCGTACATCTCCTGTTTTTGGTGATTGCCAAATATAATAATCGAGAAAAGATGAATTATTACTTTCACTTTCATTAAACCAAAGATTTGAAGTTGATGGATCCAGTTCAATAATGACTTCGGAACCAGATTCTTTAGCTTGTTTAATAAGTTTTAAAACAATGTGTGATTCATCAATAGGACGATAAGCATCTTCATTATAAGAAATAATTAAACCTAAAACAATGATTTAAGACATAATATCATTTACCTCGTGGAATATTTACCTTTAATGTTCTTGTTCAATGATTTTAATTCCTCGGGTTTGGTGTTCGCATGAATTTCAGCAAGTGGTCCTACTTCCCACCTGAAATAACACAATAATCCATAATAGTTTAACACTAGGGTGGATTTAACAATTTATTCAACCAAATAACAAGAACTCAGAAACTAAACAAGCGAACTAAAACTAGCACGCTCTAGGTGGGCGCTACAATATCGCATTTCTAACCACTTCACCAATTAGTCGAATTCTTCGGACTCATCGATAGGAAAAGTGAAGAAGGCTTCTCCACGCTGCGGTAAGGGCTCTAGCAGTGTGTGTGTGTGGAGATTCATTAGTCTTGCTATGGAAGGTAGGCGGATTGATTCTGGATTTAACATCTGCAACCCCAAACTGCAAACGCTGTTAATCCCTGAAGACGTGACAAGAAAATCGATCTACAATCTTGCAGCATCATCGAATCACTAGGTTGATTGAATGGCAAATGCGTAACTGTTTCTTGTAATCTCCGGATCCCACTCTCTTTCCTGGACACTTCTCGAGTTAGGGTTGATCTGCGTGCACAGCACATCTCAAAGAAAAGCGTGGACATCTTCTCGTTCACTTGCGTAGACAGTGTGGACATCTCGGTAGTCATGTTCTGATTTCAATTCAACACCGCAGTCCAATGAGTGGTCACCTCCTCATCTATCTGATTGGATATGTTGGTGGACAGAGTGGATATCTTCTCATTTATATGCGCGGTGAGAGCGGATAATTAAGCACGTAACTGTTTGAGCATCTTTAAATTCCATTGACTCAGGAATCATTAATTCACATAGGATTCAAGTAACATCTCACTAATACTGTTTTCGTTCCAGTTATCTACAAATCCATTTTTTTTTTATTCTCTTCCAAGTTCTGTTACCAGTAGTTCACTCAGCATCTTTTCAGAGATCTTGAATAATCTTTAAACCCTACATATAACACTAAAATATCTAATCACATGGATGAGAAGTTAAATGAGACGATGACCAGGCTTTTGACTGAGATGTTCAATAAAAATGAAAAGATGTTAAACGAGTTCTTTAAGACATGATGAACGACGGCGTAGTGGAGCCGTCCATAAGTTCATGGACATCTCCTGTGGTTCTGGTGAAGAAAAAAGGTTGGGTAAACAAGATTCTGTTTCGACTATCGTAAGTTCAACTCAATTACAAAGAACAGCTACCATTTATGAAGAATTAACGACGTTTTTGATGCTCGGACCCAATTCAAGATTTTTTTACGTTGGTCTTGAAAAGCGGAAATGGGTACGTCGACATAGACTTCAGGCAAAGAGAAAACACTGTTTACTACCGGTACTTGGTTATGGCAATTTACTTACTTTCATTTGGTTTATGTAATACATTAGTCACTTTTAAGTGTCTTATAGAAAACACCTCAGGGGTTTATCCTGAAAAATCTGCCTCGTTTATTTGGATGATGTCATAATTATGGGTCTGACCTTGAATGAGCATCTATTGAAGAAGTTTTCAAGAGATTACAGGCTGCTACCTTAACATTAAACGACAAGAAATTTTACATATTTCAGAAGAAAGTTAGTTTTGGTGATTGTCAATATGACGTGCTCAGAACCAAGTGACCAGTGATTGTTATAGCTTGCTTCTTCAGTTTCTGTAGTCTTGTTTTGTTATTTCGTTGAATAAATTGAAGAAGAATACGTAAGAATATACATATATTATGATAAATAAAAAAATCGTCAATAAAGACATTTTAAAAGGCTCTTACCAGGTTCGTGGTGGTGGAGGATTACACTTGGGTGCCGCGTAGATAATCATAATAGCACCAACTAACATAGCTGCCCATAACAACCAAAAAGTAATGAATAAAAACCACCGTAAACGGACCCAAAATGGATCGTTGGCGTATTTCATTAACTCTTCTTTGGACATACCACCAAATGTATTCTTCTGTTCAGCTATGTACAAAAAAGATTTTTAATTAGTTTATTCGTATTACAGAAAATGGAAAAAAATACTTTACAACATTATGTGTAACATTAAAATAAAAGATTACCTGGCACATTTATATTCAAATCGTTTAGTTCCATTTCAAATTATAAATATATTTCAATATACCACATAAGAAGATACATAAGAACAATGAATTCTTTGTTGATAGTAAAATAAACGTTGGATTAGTTGTTTATAAATAATATTATTAAATTAAAATACACTTTAAATAAACATTCATAATCAATGCATTGCATATTTGATTAAAGTAATTAAACAATTCGTATTTGATAACGTTCTGAAGAACTATCATATAATACGATACTTATTGAAATTGATGGTAATAATATAGTAGCCTGTTTATTGATAGAGCAGAAGATTAAGTGGAAATTTTGTTTCATTTATATTATAAAAGGGTATGTAAAAATTTTATGCAGAGGTATTGAATAAAAACTACTTCCTATCAAAATTTTACATTACATTGCGATGATGAAATAGTATAATGAATGTTTCGGCAAGTAAACTTTTATCTACATAATATTTATATTTAACCACAAAATAATAATTTGAATTTTAAATTGTAAGATTATTTCACAATTCATTCCCTAAAAATTAACACAGATTTCCAAATTTATAGATATCTGCAGGTTGTAGTTATTGGTTTAAAGTTTACATTTTAGGTCATATGGCTTAGAGGACTTAATTAAGATTCCAATATTTATAAAATTTTGAAATTTATTTGTAATTAGATACTAAGATTCTATCAATGAAGTTACCAAAATCAATTCAATATTCATCTTGATGAATAAAAATGGCAAATATATTAAAAAGACTGTAGTTATTTAAAGTATAAAGACATTTTTTCTATTTAAACAGGAAAAACTTTAAAATCAGTTAGTAGACATACGTAAAAAAATAATATAATACAACAAAACTCACCGATATCAAGTTTGGCATCACCATTTTTCTCGGTCATAACAATTTTGATATCTTTTAAAGATATTTCTGAATTTGGGGTAACTTTGGTTTCGTCTTTCGGTAACATTCTTTCATCAGCACCATCAAACTCTTTCGATTTAACTTTTGAAATTACACCATCTAAAATAATTATTTGAAAGAAAATTCTCAATTTTAAAGCAAAAGTTATTACCTTCTGCGGACATTTCTACTATGGGTTTGTAAGTAGACCCATTCGTTTCATTCTCATTCATGTTTGCTTTGGTTGATTACGGGTAATTGGATCTAAACTGGTATTTCCTGTCAACTTAATAAGGAGTTGAAAGTATTCTACACGCTACACGATCGAGAAGAATATACACTTATGGAATGATGCAAGAACCAAGAACCAAACACTTTGCAAGATTCGGATCAAATCACCAAATCGGCCTTCAGTATTTGTATTGATTAACAGTTTTTTTTAATTGAACATAAAAGTAATTATATGTAATTTTACAATCCAGTACGAAAATGAGGTAAAAACAGGATATAAACCATATATAAACGCTATTTAAATGCATAAATTATATAAAAACATGTTGATAATATAGTTTTTAAAAAAGAAGAAATTATTTATTAGGATTCCTAAGTATATGTTACAGGCCGTGATGTTAGGTAACATCACGGTTACAGGCCATAAAAAAGAAGATGTGTGACGTATTTAAATTTGATTGAATATATTTACCATGGAGACTAGACAAGGAGTACGAACTCCATGTATGCAAATAGGGCTACTAAAATAAGAGGGCGCTGGTGTTCCATTTGTACCAAAATGGCGACCAATGAGAACGTAGTTTGAAATAAAATAAATAATTTTTAGTTATTTATTAATAATTTATTTACACAATGAAAAAAATAGTTCGATCTTTTAGATATAAATAATAAAAACCAATTTAATAGTTTACGATTATTTAATTGTCTATATTCACACCGGTACAAAAGGAAAACTAGCGCCGCAAGTGGTGAAAAAAGTAAACCTAATATGTACAATACCGTGGACAGATTTTGGCAATTCCCCCGGTCGAGTGCGTACTCCTTGTCTAGTCTCCATGATATTTACATAGAGATATAAGATATAGAGCACGGGAGCCAGCCGATACGACCAAGGCGAAATAGAAAGATAGAGGACAACTAGGGGTGCATTCGTCTTGGACGCTCACACGCTTTCAGCGCACTCAATCGTCTTTTTCCGCGTTCGACCTGGCGCTGTGAGTAACAAAAAGTCACGCTCGCGGCTAACTTCGTGAGATTAATCTTGTGCTCACAGACGCTAAATCCACAGAGGTAGGGCAGCAAAAGCGTGAGCGCTTAATGGTACTGTTTTTCTAAACGAATGATGCATGAGCATAAGCTAACCAAACTTTGTAATGAAAAACAATTTGTTAATATTAAAAATGGCGAGATTTAAATTCTTTGTTCGTAAAAGCTGGTATAACCTGTTCAACGAAATGTTTAAGCCTTTATAAGCATTCTTTTTATAAAATAAATTTAAATATGTACACAATATTCTCATTCCATTTCATTATCACTATCTTCTATGATATTGTATTCATCATTACTATCGTCAGAATCAATTATAATTTCCAATAAATTATGTATTATCTAAAAAACATTTCCTTTATTCGCCATGCTGATACAAACTAACGCAACGCTCACAACGTCCAAAACGAACGATATTTTCTAAACGATTCTAAGCGTTCTTAGGCCAAGACGAACAACAATAATTTGTGGTTATAAGCCATTCACTTTTTATTTCCATCTCAGTAGGCTCTGTTAGTTACATGAAATTCGCCCAGTATAATACACGTCTGTTCATATTGTTCTGTGGTCTTATTAATTGTAAATACGATGTTGTCACGTCTTCAATAAAAATATGTGTATTCATTACAAATATCTTAAGTAATTAAATCTGCAAACCAAATTTAAAACTTGCCGAAAATAAGTCAATGTATTTAATATTAAATTGAATAGGTACTAAAGTAGATACGTCAGTTTTCGCTGCAAGTAGGTACTATTAATATCCAAGAATGGTCTATTTAAATTCACATGAATTTTGACTGATATTCAAAATAACACATTCCTTTGCACAGAACAGATCCCTGTTTATAGTCAATTATCATATTATATTATGGATCTAGAACGAAAATAGTTATTATCCTATCAAGTGCGGAAAGTTATACTTTCCCGCAAGAGTTAGGATCAATATTTTTTCTACAAGCATAAAAAAGATACTTTATTCATTTTTTAAATTTTATTTTCAACTCCTAACAATGTAACAAAATTTTAATTTGTGACAATTAAAGTTTGTTGTTGCTTTGAGTAACGTTTACAGAGGTGTTTTAATAAATTATGATTTTTTTAAGAACAAACATTTTAAAAATCTCTATTTTTATGCAAAATAATCTTTTTTTTACTATTTGTATGTAGTAGGTACAACAACATAAAAGTAATAATACAATAATTTTCCAAAAGGTTATTGAAGGACATATTCATTTAATAAAAAAAGAGAAAGAGATATTTTCTGAATTAAAATGCGTGCGGAAAAGTGTTGTTTTACGCATGCTTGTAGAAAAATATACTTTTATATTTACATTTTATTACAAATAAATAATATAAGTAAAATTCAAAATGTAGCACATATACATATATTAATAAAAACGTTTAATACAACTTTTAAATTACTCAAGCAATAGTAAAAGATCCTTTTTACAAATGTATAATAAAACTTTTAAATTATTCAAGCAGTGGTAAAAAAATTATTTCATCAGTTTTGAGTTTAACATAAAAACACAGTACTCAAAGTCTATAGGTATCCATCTTTTTTAAAGTCTTCTATTTTACATCCAAATGGCATCGTAGTGTAACATTATTGTATTAGTGGCTGTAGGATAATAAAATTTCACATCCAATGGGTTAATTGAGGAAACTATACTCCAGTAAAAATTTGATTTTCCTGGTCCGCCCCAGGTGGTGTCGCATTTGACTTAAATATGCTGATGTTTTAATAATGTTCTTTATAACAGAAATTTTTCAGAAAAATTAAGATTTGTTAGACATTTCAAACCGATACAATGAAAAAAATATTTTAATAAATTACATAAAAGCAAATAAAAACAAATACAGATGCAGATTTAGATGTAACATGTAAATGTTGTCGGTGTATTTGTATGATCAATCCTCTTCCATTATTTCACTGGAAGAATCAGAGTCACTATCAAATCAAAAATCGGAATCGTCAGAATCTGATTCCTCCAATGAAATAATTAAAGGAGGAATATTGTCATGTGAGCAGTTTCCCATGTAAGTAGTCCAATCTGCCAAAATAAGTTCGTCTGTATGTCTACAAAAATTTTGCCACATGTCTGGTGTACATTTAGTCAATGCTTCTGTCCAAGTTTTTTTAACTCTTTCCTGGTCAAGATAAGTAGATGTAATATGTTTGTTATAATATGTCTTAGTAAACCCCCATGCTAGTTCTATTGGATTGTAGTGACAATGGTATGGTGGTAGTCGAAGTACTTCATGTCCTCGTTGTTTTAAAATTTCATCCACTACATATGTCTTTTCGTCAGTTTTATAAGGTAAGATTATAGAGTACAGTTGTTTCTTTGTCATTTTTGTGTCAAACCTAATGTTATTGTTAATCAATCATTCCTGCATCATTGCTTTTTTCGCTGAAAAAGAGGGTGGTTTGTTAATTTGAACTGAATGGTATGGCGCGTTGTCCATGACCACCACACATTTTTCTTGAAATACAGATAGAGCAGGAATGAGTTGATTAACAACCCAGTTTTTAAAAAGGTCACCATTCATACTTTTGTGATAGTCAAGGTCTGTATTCGAAGAGTCTAGTAACAAGTCACATCCTTCCAAAAATCTAGTATCAGTCCCTGCGTGTAAAATAGTAAATCGCTTTCCTTCGGATTTTACACGAGCTGGATTACTTTTTAGGTCAGAATCGTGCACCCACTGACGCACTGAACTACCATTTTGATAGATCCATGTTTCATCTAGGTACACGAATCTAACTCTCTCAGCAAGACTTTTTAGTTGTTTATATTTCCGAATGAAAGCGATCTTTCTAATTTTAACGTGTCGTTGTTCACATAAAATATGTCGTCCATTTACTTTTTTAAATTTGTATCCCATTAATTTTATAAGTTTGTATAGTGTCGTACGTCCCCCTTTAAAATCAAAATTTTGTTTAGCATCAGTCAAAAGTTTGTCTAAAGTAAAATGTTCAGTTTTAGCATGGTACATCCAAATCTGTCGCTGTAAGTTTTTTTTAAAATAAACTTCTCAAATGTATCAGTTTTACATCCTTTATCTGCGACTTTCTCATTATTTTTCAATCCTTCTTTAATAATCTTCCGTATTTTCGATACACTGATCTAAAAAAATTAAGCATTTAGAATGTTTGTCATATTAATTAGATTCAAAAAATATACCTCAGTTACACAACGGTAGTTAAGAGATTTAAAAATATTTAACAAAATTTTGAATTAAATTATAGTTACAAAAATGTATAATTTCGAAATTTGAAATCTGACAACATTGTATATAATTTATTATGATATCTGTCAAAAAAGGTTATGTGTTCTTTTAATAATATAAATTTTATTTAAAAAAGTGATACATATTTATAAATTCATTACAAAAACCTCTCTCAATTAATCTAATGCAAAATATATAAGTATATGTTAGCGACTAGCATTGATTTAAAAGAAATACACATAAAATCGTACTTACTTGAAAAACCTCGGCCAATTGATTTAAATAAACACTCTCACAGCTGTTAGCTTGTTTCCTAAACATACCATAACATCTAACGATGCTGTTGTGAATTTCTGTACTTATTTTTTTTGGCATTGTATATTGAATCTAAGAAAGCATCAAATATTTCGTTATTGAATCTTCAACAATTTTACCTTTGACAATGTGCTGTCAATATTTCGACAGTAGGTACCAACCCAACAAATTGAAGTGCCAATCCAAGAAATAAAATGCATAGTCTACTGAGATTGAAATAAGAAGTGAATGAATTATATAAGCGTGAGTGCTCAAAGCGTGTGAGCGTCCAAGACGAATGCACCCTAGTGCGTCGGTTTATCTTTGTCTAATTACATGCGCAACAGGCGAGTCTCTCTCTTTCTATTCCGTGCTGGCTTTTAGTGATGGGAAGAACCGGGTATTTTCAAGAATCGATTACTAAGGGATCGAGTACTCCGTGGAATCGGATATTTCATTGAATACTGAGTACTGAGTACTTGGTGATTTTTTTTCTCGGTTTAAGCGAGTAACGTTTTTATGAGGATTTTTAACTATTACATCTATTTTTCTGGAAAAAAACATACACCAACAATAAAGAATAATAACACTCAATACAACTCTTAGGAACATGCTTTTTAAATTTCTAAAAAAAGGATAACATTTGCCGTGCCGAAATGATCAAAATCTAAATAAAAATAAACAAACAAAGCCTCGCCAACAACCGCCAACATCGAGTACACAACACCACAGAACACAGATTCACAGAATAAAAAAATCGTTTATTCGCGACTGCGACTCGCGAGCTTCGACCTTCGGCCTTCGTTCGATACGATACTGAACGAACACCGGATGGATCGGATCGATCGAAGCTCTATACCTTATTTAAAAACTAGGAGGAGCGATTTGAATTTAAGTCGGCAACACTCGCGTTTGTTTATTGGTTAATTTGGAGGCAAGTTTACACTATAAAAATTTGCCACTTACATTTATCAAGTCATTTGTGACATTTATAGGTTATGTTTTCAAAGTGTGAAATATTTATAATGGTGACTTTTGTTAATTGATTTCTTTTTTTAATATAATTATTGTAAGTTTACTTTGTGACCATCTTAGACCATATATAAAGTGTCCATAAACATTTATTTTCAATTTTATTTAAATGAAAGAAATGTATTTAAATTTGCCGCCTTGTAAATTTTCTAGTAACTTATTTGGCTGTAAGTCTGGCTTTTCAAATCACTCCTCCTAGTTTTTAAATGAAGTATAAATATTAAGAATCGGAATCGATTTCGATGCTTGTGCAGGTATTCGAATACTACCGATTCTTTTAGGAATCGGGTTTTACTCGATTCCTGTACTCGAGTACTCCGTGCTCCCATCACTAGTCACTACTGGCTTTCACTTGTGTGCGTTCCTATGGCTCACGTGCTCGATATCTTATATCTCTATGTATATTTATCACCACAAATTACTGTACATACAGATGACATACATGTCGCATCTCGAAATTCCGCATTATTGATGACGTTCGAAATTGGGAAAAGGAACTCAGTGCTGGCTACTGGAAAACATTCCAGGCTAAAGACAAATAAATGATACGGTTTAGTGCGCTACACTAAATTACTATAAGAGCTTCAGAAACCTAAACTCAGAGTACTTAATCACAAGAATTGTCACAGCATACTGTCCACCATCTCGGTAAAATGGGAAAAGTGGACAGAGTGAAAGAAGCAGATTCTGTGAGTATTGTCACGATGATAGAGTAGTTTAATCCTATATATTAATTTAATAGTTTTATATTTCAACGTACTCTATTGTAATCATCCAGGTCAAAGTCAGTACCTACGTTAGATCTCAAGGCTCGCCTAAATAGATTAATTTCTATTCTCACGTAGACTATAAATTGGCTATAAAAGAGCGTCGTTGAGGTCGCACACGAAGAGTCCGAAGTCTGAGGTTGTTCGTAAGAGTCACCTTTTGAGTTATCTCTAAAACTAAGGCACTATAAACATAGGTATTATCGTCAGCCATGTTTTGTCCAATGTCAACCACAAAACTAGAGATAATAGAACAGATGTGTTAATGGTTAATATTAAGTTGGCAACAAGTTCCGACATCAGCGCACCATGTTTTTGTTTAAAATTTTACTTTAACACCCTTTTTATGCTTAAAGTACCTTAAATTTATTTTAAACTAAAACCGCTAATAGTACTTACTCTGTTACTATACCCTTATAAGTACTTTTTCGCTTTTCGCACTACCAGCAAGTTTAGTTCCCATTTTTACCACAAAATACGATTGCACGTGTCTCTTTAAGTTGTCTATGGTCTGACACGTAAATTGATTGACATTGGAATAAAAATGGCTGATGATAATACCTATATCTATAGTGCCTTACTAAAACCGACCCTTGGGTCTGAACGTCGTGACTCTTGATATATTTTTCGTGAGTAAGTGTGACATGCCACCATGTAGTTTATTTGATAAAATTAGTTAAGATTATCGTTTTTAGTTAATTTTTATTTATATTATTACTATTTATTGTTATTGCTTTTTTTCGTTGTTAATATATTTTTTGTTTGTTTCCTGTTGTTTATCTCATCTTTCAATTGGTTAGGTTTCTGCCTTGAGCCGGATACCTACCAGATGGTTAGATAACCACGTTTTGGGAACTGACTCTAGTAAAGTTACCCCTTATACCAAAACACTAGGGCACATTCCAATCCCTCCAGTCGTGACAGTATGCAGATGAAACGAACGAACATCTTATCTGTAACAGTATAGTAATTGTTCGTCAACGACATAAATGTGTGGAAGAGGTCTTCTTAGAGCCTGATCCGGTTACAAACATACGTTCTAAAAGCGGATAATATACTTTATTAAAAGACAAGACCTTATGGACTCGAAGATATCGGGTATACACAACAGATCTTTTGGTCGCAAATGTATTCAGTAAATAAACCTGAATTTAGAGTTGAAAACAAAGAGAACTTAACTTGATATGCCCCGCAAACCCACCAGAAGCAAAATTTTAGCAAAATCGGTAAAAGCATCTGCTGTTTTTTGGCATGGATTACTCGTTTATTAAAGCTTTTTTATATTTCTTTGTATTCTAGAGGTATACGATTATATTCAATTGACTGAGTAGTGAATGCAATTCTTAACTTTATCAAAAAAAATATATATAATAAGTATTTTTTGCCACAGTAAATAGACTAGAAATATTGTAAATAGAAACTGGAATTAGATATTAATAAACATATATCCATATAAACAACAAAATAAAACATACAATACAACATTAAGTATATAAAAAAATTAACAAAGATTACAATACATAAAATATCACACATACAAATCACTACATAATCAATCTAAAATAAAAAGATTGATGCAAAATATAATACTCATTCCCGTATATTTTTACATTTTTTTTTAATTAGGACTAGTTAAACAGGGGTCGGCATAAGTTAGTTAAAGCTATTCTACGCTACCGAATACTGAACTGTTAGCTTACGATTGTTGCATGTTACGTCATCACGGCAGTCCAAGCCAGTGTAAATTACACTATTGAAGAACAAATATGTCTGTTGACTAGCTGCGTTATCATGCAGATTACCAGAAGATATTCTATGAATGCACCGCGAAGTGTCCAAATTTTACAAGGCAGATGATTTACAAGTTGCATAAAAAGTTCGAAGAAACTGGATCGGTATTAGAGATATAAGATATAGAGCACGGGAGCCAGCCGATACGACCAAGACGAAATAGAAAGATAGAGGACAACTAGTGCGTCGGTTTATCTTTGTCTAATCACATGCGCAACAGGCGAGTCTCTCTCTTTCTATTCCGTGCTGGCTTTCACTTGTGTGCGTTCCTATGGCTCACGTGCTCTATATCTTATATCTCTATGTATATTTATCACCACAAATTACTGTACATACAGATGACATACAGAGACAATATAATTTATCTCTGTGTACATAGTTGTTTATCACTATATAGGTAATCCAGAGATAAATAGAAATAAATTTGTCTAAGAGGTAATCTTTGATATTTATTTTAACTTTATATCTATTTGAAAACATTATAATTATTATAAACCGCATCCCAAAAAGATAACAGAAAAAATATTGTATCTTATGGTCGAGTAAGACTAATTGTGTTCTATAAAACTTTTATTAAACTCACAACTTAAAAATATGAAAATGATTAATGATTGACATAATATATTCTAATAAACATTCCGTTCCTCTTTTTTTTCCTTCGTTACTGATAATGGATACAACAGTCTCCCCCACTAATTGAAAAAGGTGTTAGAAATCCACTTTAAAATCGGCGAGTTTTGCTGGCATCCGTCGATCTCGCTGTGGACGAGTTAATTGGGATGTTTGGGGCAACAAACTTGGAGTGTGCGTTTCTTCTGTTGTTCCTGGAACAGATATAGAAGTTTGTACTGCCTTCGGAGGTTCTGCTCTCGGGATTGCAAATGATTGAGATGGTCCTGACACAGTATCATCCTCCGGCTTAGACACCCTTGTCCTACGTAATTGATTTATATGTCTTTTAAGTGTCCTCCCTGATTTATCCAGGCGTACGATATAATGTCTTTTCCCAAACTTCTTTTCCACTTCTCCAAACTTCCATGTTTTCTTATTATTTTCGAAAAAACGTATTTTAACTCTCTCCCCCACTTGAATAAGACGTGCTGGTGGTGCAGTAGTCACTGACACCTCTGAACGGTAGGGAAAAATTGCATCAAGTCGAATCCTCAATTTTCTGTGAAGATACAATTCCGCTGGAGAATTTCCGCACACCAGTGGTGTTGCTCTGTATCTCAAAAGTATGTTTTGAATTTTTTCTTGTATTGAAGATCTGTCTTCAAAAGCTGCTTTGAGGCGATTCTTCAATGTCTGAACTGAGCCTTCAGCCAAACCATTTGTTGCTGGGTGACCTGGAGCTATAAATTTTTGAAAAATTCCTCTGGATTCACAGTAGGTGTGGAAAATATCACTTTTAAAAATCGATGCATTATCGGATACCAAAACTTTAGGATAACCATGGACAGCAAAAATTTGTTCTAGTAACTCAATGGTGTTTGTACTTGATGGAGCTTCTTTTAACATTTTTATCTCTAGCCATTTTGAACGTGCATCGATACATAATAGAAAATTGTGATTTTGAAAAGGACCTGCATAGTCTATATATAATCTTTCCCAGTTCTCTTGGGGCGGATCCCAAGGATGAACAGCTGCTTTCGGTGGGTTTGATCTGGTTAAAGCACAGATTCTACAACTTTTGACTAAATTTTCAATTTCTTTATCGATGCCTGGCCAGTATACATAACGTCTTGCAAGTTGTTTCATTTTGGCGATGCCCAGGTGTGTTTCATGCAGTTCTTCTAGAATTTTAGTTCTGAGATTGAGTGGAATATAGATTCGTTCTCCTCTAAATAGAATTCCATTATCCAATGTAAATTCTGAATTAATTGAATTGTTGAGTAAATTTTGACGAATAATTGAAAGATCTGGATCTTGTTCTGTTTCTTTTCTTATTGTAGTTGATGTAATCTCATAATTTGATATCTAAAAAATTGATTGTGCGTATATTTGACTTACTTCTTCGCCGATGGCTTTATCAACTGATGATTCAGGTTTCTGAATCGGTGCTCTTGATAAGCAATCAACATTTCCGTTTTCTTTACCAGATTTGAATTTAAGTGTATAATTGAAACCAGAAAGATAAGATGCATATCGTAGTAATCGCGATGATGTCATCTGTGGTAAAGCTTTGTTTTGACGAAAAATTCTAGAAATTGGTTCGTTATCTGTAACAAGAGTGAAATGAGTCCCAAATAAGTAGTAATAATAATGTGAAACTCCAAATATCACTGCCAAAGCTTCACGATCTAGTTGACTGTAGTTGCGTTCAGCTTCTGTAAGTGAGCGTGAAGCGTATGCAATCGGTTTTTCGACTCCTTGGATTGTATGACTAAGAATTGCAGCTAAACCTGTTGGACTCGCATCTGTCGTAAGAACTAGTGGTAGATATGGATTGAATGGCATGAGCACTCTGTTATTGCAAAGTTCAGCTTTAATTTTCTGGAAAGCTCTTTCGCACGCTGGAGACCAAAACCATTTGGTTTCTTTTTGTAATAAACGTCGAAGCGGATAAGTTAAGGTTGATGCGTCTGGAATAAATCGTGAATGGTATGAAACAAGTCCCAAAAATCTTTTAACATCTTCAACATTGGAAGGACGTGGCATCTCTTGAACAGCTTGAATTTTAATTGGAGATTTATTAATTTTGTTGAATTCTACTACTCGTCCTAGATATTCAATCTTTTCTTGGAAAAATAGACATTTCTGCTTGTTAACGTGGAGGTTGAAATCTGTTAGTCTTTGTAGACAGGCTTGAAGGTTGAACATGCATTCTTGCTTTGTGGCACCATGGCAGATAATGTCATCGAAGTATGCTTCAGTCTTTGGTAACCCTTTTAGAATTTGTGATAAGATTCTATTGAAATCTGAAGGTGCAGTTTTGATACCAAAGCTTAATCGATTTACTCTATATGTTCCTCTGTGGGTTGTCATTGTTTGAATTATGCTGGCTTCTTCGTCAACCTGAAGATGTAAGTAAGCTTTATACAAGTCTATTTTACAAAAATAACGGGAGTTTCGCAGGCTGTCAAGTACATCATCAATGCGTCGAATTGGATAGTTAGCCTGAATAAGTTGATCATTGACCCCACATTTATAATCTACACATAAGCGTACGCCTCCATCTGATTTAGGAATTATTACAAGTGGATGGAGAGCCCCAGTCGCTTACTGGAACTGGTGTTATTATTCCATCAGCTTCAAGTAGGTCCAGTTCTCGATTTACTCGTTCAAGTAGGGCAAATGGTACATTGCGTTCTCGATTGAATATAGGTTTTGCTCCCTTACGTAAGTGTAGTGAAATTTTTAAGTTTGGTATACATCCAACCTTTTCTTCGAAGATAGATGCATATTTGGTGAAGATGTCATCAATTGAATTGAGTGGTTCAATTTTAAGTGTTGAAGAAGTCTGAATTTTCTCATTGTCAAGTTCGCCAAGTTGAATATTTAATCCTCTGATCCACTGTCGTCCTATAGCAGTGCATCGTGGCCTGTTGGAACAATGTAGAGTTCTCCCTGTATATCTTTTTCTTTATATGAAACATGAATGGTTACTTTTCCCTCTGGTTTAATGGTTTCACCAGTATAAGAACGAAATATTAGTGATGAAGCTTCCATTTGAACATTTAAGTTTAATCTATCGAAATCATTTTTTGCTAAAAGGGAAAATTTTGCGCCGCTATCTACTTCAAATTGTTGAGGTTTTCCATTTAAATTAACACAAATAATATATTTATCTGAATCTTGGCCCAATTCGTATAGATCTGTGACATCGTCTTGTTGTTTCATCGTTTTGATTTTATTGAGTCCATAGCTAGTTCCAGCGATTGAAATTAAATCATTATTTGTCATTACTTGTATTGAATTCGTTGAATTATTAGGTTTATTTTTATTTAACATCAAAGTCTTGATGCAAACTTTAGCTATGTGGCCTTGTTTTTTGCAAGTATTACATTTTAGTTTAGATTTCTCTACTCGACAATCTGAACTTATATGATTATCTCGACCGCATCTTAGACATAGGTTTTCAATGCCTAAATGTTCTTAAATCTACATGTTTTCTAAATTTTTTCTGATTTGATCTTGCTGAATTTTGATGAAATTGATGTGAACCATTTTGATATTTAGATGAACTAGATATTTTGTTAACATCGTTAAAATTTGAATGGTTTGAATTGGTACGTTGTGTAAATTCTTTGCTTTCTATTTTTGAAGCTTTCAGTGACACTGCTTGATCAAGAATGTCTGCAAAACTGGCTTTGCCTGACTGGAGAATTTGTTCTCTCAACCAATCGTCTCGTAGTCCTCTTATGAACTGTGCTCTTAGAAATACATCTGCGATTGATACCATTTTGCTACATTCGCATTCGACTGTGAATTCGCATTCCGACAAATCACGTCTCAGTGCCGCTACGAATCCCGAAACTGACTGTCCTTCTTTTTGAAAAACGTTTAAAAAGTAATGTTGCGAAACTACTACATTCTTTTTAGGAATCAGCATTTTCTTGAATTCCATAATTAATTGTTCATATTCCATTGATTTAATTGGTTTTTCTGGTCCTAGGAAAGCTGCTAAGCCGTTATAATGTTCGCTTCCAATTGATACACATAGAAGTTGTGCGATTTTATTTTTATCTGTGAGTCCTTTCATTGTATAATAATTCTCAAAACGTTCCAAATAATAAGTGAATTTTTCTCTTCTATTTTCGTAATTTTCAAAAGGGGCTACGTTTGACATACTAACTGTCGTCGTGACTGGTTCTCTAACTTGAGTTGACATTGCTTGAAACTGTTTCGAAACTTCTTTAATAAGAGCTTTTTGTCGTTGATCGTTGAATACTTTCATTAACGTATTAAATTGTTCTAAATCCATTTTTTACTTCTTGATATTGATGTTTTTGAGACTATCTTTAATATTGAATTTACTTTTCTTCCTCGTCGCCAATTATTGTATCTTATGGTCGAGTAAGGCTAATTGTGTTCTATAAAACTTTTATTAAACTCACAACTTAAAAATATGAAAATGATTAATGATTGACATAATATATTCTAATAAACATTCCGTTCCTATTTTTTTTTCCTTCGTTACTGATAATGGATTCAACAAAAAACTAATACACTTCTACCTTTCTCTCTTGTACTTTCGTTTTGGACAGCCGGTAACACTTGGTACCGTAGGTTAATTTTAAGTCCATTCATCTCGTATGTTGTCATATACTTAATACCAGCGTTACGTTATTTTTTAAACCAGGGTAAATCACTTGTATTCCGTTAAATTATTGAAATTTGAGGATTTTTTTCATATTTTCCCTTATGTTAAAACAACGCCTATTTCTCAAGTTTTTTTTTCACAAAATTTACAATCACAATATATCATACCCCATGTCCCCATGAGGCCTCATCTCTTATCCCTTCAGTCACAACATCCATCACCATACGAAACATTAGATAGGGGCTCAGCACCGACCCCTGGTGAAGCCCAACTTGCACCAAAAATTCCTCCATAACCTGAACACTGCTTTTTTCCGTTTTTGCATTTAGGTAGCCTCAGGGACGTGTCATTTCGGGTTATCTACCTGTCGGATGTTTTTGAGAAATTTAATGTACTCCAATGCTAATTGAATCCTTTATAACTGAAAACGGGAACGTTTCCTGAAATATAGTTACATTATCTCAGTTTACAAAGCAGGAGATGTTGGGGATATTAGATAGATAGATAGATAGATATTTTTGGGTTGGCTGTTAGCCTATATCACTGCGACCTTTGCAGATCTATTGTGAACACCCATTATCTGTGGAATAGGATTAGAGCACCTTGTCCAGCTCTGCCCTCTTAATCAGACTTAATAGCCTTGACAGTGGCCACTCCGCATAACTTGGAGCAGCCGGTTTCTCCTCTCCCAGTACTAGATACCGCGTCCTTGCAAGGCCTTCACATTGGCATAGGACATGAAATGCAGTTTCCTCTTCCTCTTGGCAGTATCGACAAATGTCTTCATCTGCTAAGTTTAGCTGACTCATGTGTTTTCTGAGCCTACAATGTCCTGTCAAGAGACTGACAATCATTCTGACATCATTTCGCCTTTGTGATAGCAGCTCTGCAGTGAACTTCACCGAGTATCCCTTTATGAAGAGTTGGGCTTGTCGCTTGCCCGGTGATGTTTCCCACCACTCCTGGGCCTTTTCTAGCCTCCATTTCTCAATGGCTGCCTTTCTGAATGTATTAGCAACTCCGCCGAATGGTTCCGGGCCAATCATTGGAGTGTTAGCTCCCGCACGGGCCAATTCATCAGCCTTCTCATTGCTCCGAAACCCTGAGTCTCCTGGTATCCATGCCAGTGTCAGAGAATTTTGACTAGCGGCATGTGTCAGGGCCCCAACGCAGTCCCACACCAGCTGTGAGCTTATTTGTGCTGAGACTATCGCCTTTAGAGCTGCTTGGCTGTCCGAGTATATGACTATACGGTTTTACCCGTTATAACCTGACTTACGATCTCCGTTGCACAGTGTTGTATGGCCGTTACTTCAGCCTGAAACACTGTGGCATACGCACCTAGACTTAGTTGGATTTTTATCCTGTGTCCTCTACTGTATATACCTGACCCTGTGCCTTTCTCAGTCTTTGAGCCATCGGTATACCCCTTGGATTGGGGGGCCATTGTTCCATGAGTCCCTTTCCAGTATTTCTACTCGAAAGTTTCTCACAAAGTTATACCTGGGGACTATTCTGTCCTGAGGCATACTCATTATTTGATCTGCGTTAACCCTATTGTATAACTCTGCTTGCTTTTTGCCTTTTAATAAGGTTATGGGGGCCTGGCCTTGTAGCAGTCTGTGAGCAGTTGCCATAGCCTCGCCCTGAATGTAAATGTGCAATGGTGGTAGGTTGAGTAAAACCTGTAGTGCGTCCGTTGGGGCGGTTCCCATGGCACCTGTAACATTCAGACATGCCTGCCTTTGAATGCTTTCCAGCTGCCTGATCACCCCGGACTGCTGCGTTCTACTCCACCACACCACCGAACCATAGGTTAACATTGGTCTAATGACTTGTGTATACAACCATGTAGGTTCATTTTGGGGTTCAATCCCCAGTTCTTGCCACACAATTGTCTACACCTACCAAGGGCTATTGTAGCTTCATGTGTGACCTTTTGAATGTGTTGCTTCCATGATAGCCTCTGGTCAAATACCACACCCAGGTATTTGGCCTCTTTGGCCATTGGAACCAGCACGTTATTGAGCGTTATTGGTTGTAAGCCTTGTAACGCTCTTTTATTAGTGAATGGGACAATTGATGCTTTTTTTGGATTGACTGTTAGGCCTTCATCCTTGCACCACTTGTACACCATATTCATTGCGGACTGCATCCGCTCTGAGACTGTACCCAGAAACTTCCCCTGAATGATTATGGCCATATCATCTGCGAAGCCTAGGCAGTGAAGGCCTTCATTGAGGAGTTTTTTAAGGAGGTCATCCACAAGTGCTGACCACAGCAGAGGTGACAGTACCCCTCCCTGTGGACAGCCCCTTCCCACTATTGCCTCAATGGACGCCTCACCTAACTTGGACACTACGATCCTATTCGTTAGGTTGGCATACACCCATTGGCATATTAGTGGGGGGACTCACCTCCTTGAAAGTGCGTATCTGTTACTGACTCGGGTCCCACATTACTGAAGGCTCCTTCAATGTCAATAAACGCCGCTAGGGCTACTTCTTTGTCCTCAATTGACTTTGACAATAGCCTGTTCAAGTCATCCAGCGCTAGATCTGTGGATTTTCCCGACTGTTATGCATATTGACGATCACTTAATGGGTTCTCCGTTAAGATTTCGTCCCTTATATATCTATCGACCAGTTTTTCCAGCGTTTTTGCTACGAATGACGATAGACTTATTGGTCTGTATGACTTGGTCGTTTGGTCCGTCATCCTCCCCACTTTAGGGAGATATAAGACTTCCACCTTTTGCCAAACAGATGGTATAAATCTATAGGCCAAACAAGCCTTAAAGATTTTACGCAGTTGTGCTATAATTACATCCAGCCCTTTCTGGAGTAGGGCTGGGTATATTCCATCCGTTCCTGGTGTTTTGAATGGACGGAATGTGCTGATATAGCCCATCTGATTTTTGCAGGTCTGGTTATTTCGGTAGCTAGCTTCCAGTCATCCCTTGAGGGCCTTACCGGCCTTTGACCTTGGCCTACGCTATCCGATCCCGCTTCCATAAACCGTGAGCCAGGAAAGTGTGCCAATGTTAGCATTCTTAAACTTTCCTCCAACGTTTTGGTGTATGATCCGTCCTCCTTTTTGAGGAGGCCGACCTCTTTCGCTGTACCATCCTTAGCCAGGACCTTGTGGATTCTTGAACATGCGGGGGTCGTTTGGACTTCCTCGCAGAACCTCCTCCAGGAGTCTCTTTTGGCTTTTCGGATTTCTTTATTGTACAGCGTTAACTTTTGTCTGTACTTTTCCCAGTTATGAACGATTTTGGCCTTGTTAAACAGCCTTCTCATCTGAGCCCTAAGATTCTGTAGGTGTTCGTTCCACCAGGGAGTGTTTCTCGTGTACTTTCTTGTCTGTTCCGGGCAGTTTTCACGATAAGCCGACCCAATAGCCTTGCTTACCCTGTCCACCTCCCAGTCCAAACTGTACACATCTCTTATTGACACCATTCTATCCTCGAGATTTTCATTGAGGGAATTTACATAGTCCTCCCAATTCGTTCTCCGTGGATTTCTGAACGTGGTCTCAATAATTTTAGGGGTGACAATATTAAACCTTACATGCCTGTGATCCGACCCAGACGGCTCGTCCGAGACATGCCAGTTTTCAATCTTGTCGTAGATGTTATTTGTGCAGAGGGTCATATCAAGAACCTCCCTGCGCGTAACTGTTACAAACGTTGGCTTATTGCCTCTGTTTAATATCTGTAAACTATTACTCTAAGTATAAATTGTAATAGATACTCACCTCTAGGGTTGACGTCCGTACTACCCCACGCTATGTGATGAGCATTGGCGTCGGTAGTTCCTATTTACACGCTTCCACATGTGAACGGAATGCGGTAAATTCCCGAAGCCGACAGTGGATCTCTTCTGTCTTTTGCCGATCGAAGATTTACATAGAGATTCCAACCACCACCCATGTCAGAAATATGGAGTCATCAAAACCTTAGCAGAAAGGGCAAGAAGGATTTGCGAACCCGAGGCACTAAACGCAGAGCAGCTAACTCATATTCATGATGCTTTAAGGGCCAATCGTTATTCAGAACGGGAAATCAAAAGATCGATTGGACCAACAAATCGTAGACCCAAAGAAAATGAGCAAATCCAACCAGTGGCAAAAGCATTTCCTGCCTTTTATTCCGGGAGTGACAGACAGAATTGGTCGATTGCTAAGAAAGAAAAATGTGAAAACTATTTTCAAACCAACGAGAAAAATCAAAGAATGTCTTCGATCGGCAAAAGATAGAAGAGATCCACTGTCGGCTTCGGGAATTTACCGCATTCCGTGCACATGTGGAAGCGTGTACATAGGAACTACCAAACGCTCGATCAACACCAGGATTAAAGAGCACAAGGCCAACTGTCGTCTTTGGCAAACGGACAAATCTGCCGTAGCGGAACATTCCCTCACTATGGACCATCGGATTAAGTTTGAGGAGTCCTTGCTACTACATCAGCATACCATTCCAGACTCTATAGAGAAGCCATAGAGATAGAGAAGCACCCGAACAACTTTAATAAAAAAAAAAAAGCAGTCAAGATCAACAAAACATGGGTCCCCATAATTAAGGGTGCGAAAACTCTACCCTTCAACGAACAACACCGACCAGAAACTTTCTAATTTAAATTGGCCTGACTTTAGTAATGTTAATTGCAATATTGATCACTGTCTAAATCTAGTTTATGACAATCTTAATTAGATCGTTCCTAAATTTGCTATTCATTCTAGCAACCACCATTGATCTACGCGATCAAAACTAAAAAAATATTTTCATTCCATGTATAAAGAATTTGGCTCCAGTTATTTTCCTAAACTATTTACTTTCGAGGTTGATCTTCCTTTTCAGGATGTTGCTTTTGGTTGTGAATGCTCTCTAAGTTCAATTGTTTTACACACGATGAAGTCTTTGAAGCGATAAACTGTGTCAATACTAAATAGTCTAGTCCTGGTCCCGATAATGTACATCCGTTGTTTGTTAGAGTGCATACATTTTTTAGTATCTTTCTAATGCATATATTTAATGTCCCTTATTTGCTTCAAGGATATTTTCTATACCTCGAGACCCATTTGTCTGGTTCGAATGAATGCTAGTTGCCATGTTTAACTTAAAAAGACTTACTATCTTTGTCTTATTAACGTGCCATCGAAAGAGATACTTTTAAGAAAAACGTCAACACTGGTCAACATTATTAAGTGCGTTAGTGCCGCTTGACATTTTTCTTAAAATAGTTATTTATGATATGAGTGTTAAAAGTGAGGTTTTATTTTGTGAGTGAAAACGTTTGTGAAATGAGCGGAGCGAATTGAACAATTTCACGAACAAAATAAAATCACTTTTAACACAAATACCATACAATGTTTTTTGTACAACTTCCCTATTTTGATAATGAAACGAGCGAATTTGCAATGACAATAAACCAAACCGTGTTAAAAGTAAACTAAACCGTGTTAAAAGTAAACTTGTTTACATGGCAACGTGTTAAAAGTATTTTTAACACGCTGCTATGTAAACAATCGTTTTTAACATTGTTTGCTATCATTAAAAGTGTCACTTTTAATGACAGTTGTACAAAAATATATTTTTCTATTGCGCGTTAATAAGACAAAGAATGTAAGTCTTTCTAAAGTTAAACATATATTGCGAATGCTTTGTTGAATGGTCATGTTGTCGATTCTATCCATTCAGACTTTAGCAAAGCTTTTGATGTTGTCAATTAAGTTAATAATATATACATTACATCTAGCATGACTTGAATAATTTTATTGCTTGGTGCTATTATAATGGTATGAGTTGTAACTGTAAGAAATGTGTTAGTATTACTTTTGGTAACACATATAATGATGGTTCCTTGTACTCAATTGGTGCTTATCTTGTGCAACATGCCAAAAGCATAAAAGACCTTGGTATTTTTCTTGACTCAAAATTTTTGTATAATCAACATACGTTTATGACAGTGCTTTGACAAAACTAAATTTTGTTAAGAGATTCTCTAAAGACTTCAGGAAACCGACAACATTTGGAACTTTATCCAACTCATTCATTTATCTTGCTTTTAGCTATTGTATCCATATCTAAAATATAAAATAGATAAGATTTCTTCGATTCGCTGCATTTAAGACTAATAGGCCAATGTCTCTTTATCATCATCACTCAATTTACCAAACTTATCTTCAACGAGAAATGAAATGACTTACTTTTTGTATTCAAGCTGTTTAATAATATGGTTAAATGTACTTTGTTCTTGTCTTCTTTTAACGTCCATGTGCCTAGCCGACTTTTGAGAAGAAATGATCAGTATTTCTCTGTTAGAAATTTTAAATCTGGCATTTCGCTCCATTCTCCTGTACAGAGATTATCGATGCTTTCTAATTCCAGCTGGGCTTGGTTTGTTCTTTTCAATTGTAAAACCCACAAGGTATTGATATAATCAAAGAGGATGTTAAATTTAGTTCTACATTTATATTAGTTAGATATTTTAGTATTATTTATTCTACTCTTGTTTTTTTTTTTCACTAGGTACTTTGTAATTGGGAAATTTTCCCGTGAATTCGTAAATAAATAAATGAATAAATATTCGATTTTATTTCGTGATTTAGAAAATTTACTGTATGTTCACATATCTTAGATTTATTTATATCTCCTTGTATCAGATAATTCTTGTGTTGGTTGAGGCGAACTTCAAGAGGTCTACGTAATTCCCCAATGTAAACTTTGCCAGTCACACAGTATACTATAAACACAATTTTTTGTTTATTCATCTAAATTAACTGGTACTGTTCTAGATAACAGAGATCTAATTGTATTACTTTTTTGAAAAAAATTTGATTTTTTCAGAAATACCTTTTATATATGGAATTTTTGTCATTTTAAATTTTGCATATGGTCAATTTAGTCATCCAATCTCTGATGGTTTTCAATTTTAATGAAACTTGAATAAATTAGTGTTTTAGGATACCCATTATTTATTAAAACTGATTTAATTGTTTATATTTAAATATTGTCTATAACTTCTTTGAGGCATAAATATATATATTTACTTCTTTAATCGGGGAACTTTTGCTACTAAAATCAAAATAATAAATCAATATTTGGAAAATGACCCTTGCTTATTTATCGTGATAGATGTCTTTGTCAAGAGTCGTTTTTTCAAAACTAAAAATGCCTAACAAAAATTAAAATAATTTTCTTTTCTAAGCTTTCGACAACCAGATCGTTTTCAAAGAATTTTTTTTTAAATACTTCTTATTTCATTGGTTTTTGGTTTTTAATTTGTTTCTATAGATACCTACATGGATTATCAACTCATTCTTTTTTAAAGGAGGTTAGTCAAGATCTAGATTAATCCAAAGTAAAATTTTAAATACATTCATTTTGATTTAATAAAATTTTCTTTTTATAGAATTTTCTTCTTTGCATAAAATTTTTGTCATTCTATTCTATTACGTGATTCAGAAAATTTATATACCTGTTTATTATGTGTTTTTTTACGAAAAATATTAGTATTACATCTCCTTCGTAATTAATATGTCAAGACAAGGTAATATTTTCAAGAAACCTGTCTAATAAATTAACATTTTAAGGACAAATCGAGAAACCATCATCTACATATCTCCACCATATTTTTGGTTTAAAATATGATGAAATTCTTTTCAAGATTCCATACAAATACTAATCTGGTAATATTGAAAAAAATATATATATTGAATTGAACAAAATGATTTTGAATTTTAATTAAAAATAATAATAATAAACAAATACCTAACAATAATGTTTTAATAAAAAAAAAAGAAAAATATATTTAATAAAAAGGAAGAAATAATTAGAAGTAGAGGCCAGAGCTGGAAAGTGGTAGAGCAGAGAGGCAAGATATATATAAAAAGTTAAGTAGCAGGAAGGAGTTGGATAGAAGTGGAGTAGAAAGAAATTCATTCATATGGATTTTTTCTGGAACAAACATTCTTTCGATAGGTAACTTTTCGGGAGTGTGAATCATCCTCCTTAAACAAATCTGTTGCTGGTATTAGTTTTGAGTTTTTTGTTAAATTTTGTTTAATTAAAATTTTGAAAAAGATAGAAAAAAAGTATATTTAAAATGAGTTTTAAAAAGTAAAAGAAACACAATTTAAAAATAAAATAGTAAAAAACGAAAAACAATTATATTGAAGACAGTACAAATATACACTTAACCCACAGAGGACCTGAGTAGGCAGGAGAAAGTTCCAGAAGCCAGAAGGGGAAGATTAACTTGACATATTTTGACGTTTAGTTGAAAACGTGAAATTTATTATAAAATGGATATTTAAAATGATGCATTTGACTGTGAATTAATGGAAGATGAAATTATACCAGATGAAATTATTAAGGCGGCCACCCAAGCATGGTTTGTTAAAAAAAAAAATGTTAAAATTAGTTAATAAAGAGTTCTTGTTATAAAAACGGAAACTGAATAATATGAACTTTATGGTACAACAATGCCCGTTTTAAAAAAAAATATTGTACGTAATACGTCCCAAAAGTGCTTTTACTGGACTCGCAGGTTTGTAGGGCTCACCCTGCAATTTGCCTACTCGTTCAGTAAAAGACCACTTTCGGGACTTGTTACGTAAACTACTATTACTCTATTACAGTTAAGTATAACAACGTATTTTTCTTTTCTAATAATGTTTAACTTATAATCTAGAATTTATTCCTCCTGATACAATAATATTTTCACCGGTTACATAAGAACCATCATCTGAGGCCAAAAAAGCAACTGCACCTGCGATTTCTTTAGGTAAACCAAGTCTGTAAATAAAATTAAAATATTAAAGTAAGTATGATTTTTTAAGTAAATATTTTTAATCGTGTTCTACGACAGAATTTATTAAACGGGAGTAAATTGATTTTATCGTCACGTGACCCTTTAATACATAATACATCGCTGTAAAAAAGTACGCAGCGAAGGAGTGTGATAGAAGGAAGAGTAGGGTCAGTAGGGATAAAATATAAGCACAAATATATAATGTAAAGCACACATTAGTTTACAAATCTTTTTTCTTTATCTTTAGGTAAGACACAATTTTTTACACGGAATAAATTGAACCATTGTTGCGCTTTAATACATCTCTGTACAAAGAACTCTACAAGAGACCTCTTACACTCATTTTTTCACATACAGTAGCAGAAGCATAGCTACTGTTTGTCAGTACCACGACTGCCAAGTTTTTGAAGCTATGCTTCTTATATAGTATGAAATATTTATTTATTACACACCTGCCCAAGAGTATTTTTGGAAGCTCTTTTTTTATTTCCTCTGTTGTCACTAAAATCTTGGAGAAATTGGTATCTATAATCCCTGGTACTATAGAATTAACAGTAATATTATTGGAAGCTAATTGAACAGAAGCAGCTTTAACAAGGCCCAATAAAGCTGTTTTGCTAACACTATAAGTTCCTATATGATTACTTGGAGTAAATGAACCAATACTGCCAATGTAAATTATTCTCCCAGCTTTACTATTTTTTAGTAATGGTAATGCTTCCTTTGCCAGTAAGTAAGATGCTTTAAGATTTACATCAAAAATTTTATCCCATTTATCTTCTGGACAGTCAAGTATACCACCAATGTGAGGATTTACAGCTGCATTATTAACTAATATATCAAGTCCACCAATTTTTTCAGCTTCTTCGAATAATTTTCTTCTATCTTCCGCATTGGATACATGACAAACTAAACTTTTTATTTCAAAACCTTCATCTTGAAGTTGTTTAGTAGCTCTTTCTACATTTTTTTGTTTCCTGCTGCTAATAATCACTTTAGCACCTTCTTGTGCCAATCTTCGCGCTATAGCCAACCCTATTCCATCTGTAGAAGCCGTAACCACTGCTATTCTTCCGATAAAACGTTTTAAGCACATTTTCACACTACGAACCTTTTCAAATTAAAGTACAAAATAACACTGTTAATTAATTTCAATATTTAAGTCATTAATACAAGGTTATATACAAAACAAGTTCTATGATCATAAATAAAATCGCATAGACAAGAACTTGGTAATCAAATAAAGCTTAATATATTATACACGGTAAAATTTCAGATATGTATTAGACCGTGAGCTAGCGTATATGGAACATTGCCGGTAGATACACATCAACTTGTGGAATAGCACAATGCGAGCCGTCAACACAAGTTTCAGAGTTACACCTGGTTCACAGATGGAATTAAGACAAAAGAAGGTTCTGTGCCAATGGGAACACATAGTTCTATATTAAAGGCAGAAGTCTTATGAATCAATGTTTGCACAGATATTCAGGCGGGTATTGAGGCCTTAAAGAACCCTAAGATGGTCTTCAGACTAATATACGAGTGACAGGGAGAACTCGATTTTATGGCGGAACCTAACAGTTTCAAAATAGTTTAGATACACAAGCAGACCGATAAACTTCCAAGGAAAAGATCAGCCACAATATTCTACGGTCTAGAGCCAGTTCTAATTTTCAATACTTGTATTAAAAAAAATTTACCTCTATATAGTTGCTTTTTTTCTAATATATAATTATATTCTCACAATTTAGTAATGACTGCAGAATGTCAAAAAAAAAACTAAATCAATAAATATACTGTAACGAAACTACGCCACTGGGCGAATGTTCTGGTATCAAAAGTCTTTCCCAAACTCTCTAGAATGATCGAGAGATGGCGCCGCGGGCGAATGTTCTGGTACCAAAAAGAATAACGGATCCTTCTCGAACTCTCTGGGATGATCGAGAGATGACGCAGCGGTATATATAAAATGGTCTGGAGATTAGGACGGTCAGATTTCAGTATCGCGCGAATATTTAAACTTGCGAATAGTGCAAATAAAAAAGTATAGATAAATTATTGTTAATTTAGTGTTTAGTAGTGTAATAGTTTAGTGTAGTTGTTCGTTGGAAATAAATCGACTTAAAAATAAATCGAACCTGTGTTTTTATTTGATAAAAACGTTACAATACGTTAATATTTGATTTATTTATATTAAAAAATAAAAATGTGTCATAAAACACATTTCCAGTTTATTGAGACGAGAATAAACTAATTATAATTATACAAGTAAACTTTTTTATCAATCAATTACGCTAATGGTCACATAAATTAGTATACAAATTGTTATGAGTTATGACATGAAATTAATTCAATATAATAGTTACGAAGTATAGATATAGATACCAGGACCAGGAGTCTAAACGTAATGTTGAACTAATGGTCTCAATTTAGAGGACAGAACTATTGCCGGTAGAGTGCGCCATTGTTCAAGAAGTACTCGTTTAAATCCTTACGCGGGAATAAATTAGTCTACAAATTGTTATGAGTTATGACATGAAATGAATTCAATATTATCTATGAAATCAAAATACAAACACCGAGTAAATTAGATATTAATAAAATATTAATAAGAATATTAATAAAAATCAACATTTTTGTTAGCTTTAAAAGGTTCCTAATTATATGATCTATTACGCTAACCATCCTGATGGTGGAGCACATGGAGGGTTAGCCATAATAATTAGAAATACGATTAAACATAGTGAACTAAATCCATACATAACTGACAAGATCCAGTGTACAAATAAGGTAACAGTTACAAATTTTCAGTGGCCTATTACTGTAGCAGCAATATACTGTCCTCCCAGACATACAATCACAATAGAAGAGTACAAACGCTACTTCAACACGTTAGGATCTCACTTCATAGTTGCCGGAGACTGGAATGCTAAACATGTTGAATGGGGTTCAAGGATTACAACAAAAAAAGGCAAAAACTTACTTGGTGCAATTCAACAAGAAAATCTAAACCACTTATCAACCGGAGGACCAACGTATTGGCCCACTGATAGAAACAAAATACCAGACTTGCTAGACTTTGCAATTACGAAAAGAATACCTGACATACATTGCAACATAAAATCAAGCTTTGATCTCAGATCAGATCACAGCCCCATTATTATTTCTGTCAGTTCTGAAGTACTGCATACAGAACCTGAACCTAAATTATGTTCTAAACAAACAAATTGGGAAAAATTCCAGGAACACATTAACGCTAATATCAACCTAAAAATACGATTAAAGAATCAAGAAGAAATAGAAGCCGCAGTGCACAATTACGTGGTACTTATACAGCAAGCAGCTTGAAAAGCAACTCCAATCCACCCCCACACAAAAGCCGAGACCAGTATACCACTCCATATCAAAGAACTCGTCCAAGAAAAACGAAGAGCTCGTAGAACATGGCAGCGTACCAGAAATCCTGATGATAAGGGACATCTCAATAGACTCACCCATAGACTCCATAATGCCATATGTGAATTTAAAAACGAGACATTCAACTATTATATTAAAAATCTCGAACCTAACGACCACTCATTATGGAAAGCCACCAAAAAATTTAAAAGGTCAACTATGACAAAATCTCCGCTTAGACAAGAAAACGGAAGCTGGGCTAGATCAGACAGTGAAAAAGCCAAAGTTTTTGCCACTCATCTAGGAAAAACTTTTAGTCCAATCGACCAACAAGAAGATGACGATATTAACAGCTTTCTTGACGTCCCCTGTCAATTATCACCGCCAATTCGTTCTATTACGCCATCTGAAGTAATACTAACTTAATGTTGTAGTAGATTGTAAATAAACAGGTTTAAACAGAAAAAAAAAATAAAAGGTTCTATACAAACAAAAAACATGGTTTAATAAAACCGTGTGTGTTGTCACTAATGGGGAAACCAGACAGACTGGCCACATAACGCGTTACGTTACGAAGCGGTTTATCCTCCCCTAAGAAGTTCAAAAAAGTATCGACTTTTTTAATCTTTGCTACATATTAAAAATTAATAATAAAGCAGATACCTGTTCATTGGTATTGGTGGTAGAGCGGTCTTCAAGATATCTTTATTCGAACTTAAAACAGCAGAAAATTTTGTTTGGATTAAACCAGGAGCCACTGAGTTTACAGTAATATTATCTTTAGCCAACTGTAAAGAAACAGTTTTTGTAAGCCCTAATAAAGCAGTTTTACTTATTCCGTAAGGACCCAAAACTTTAGAAGGTTAAAATCCAACAATAGAACTAATGAAAATAATTCTACCTGCTTTACTTGATTTAAGTAAAGGTACTGATGCTTTAGCAAGCAGATAAGGTGCTTTAACATTTACATCAAATATTTTATCCTATGTATGATTGTATAATTCTTTGAGACTATAAATAACATTCCTGGCTATACTTGGGTCAATGAGGATAATTGCTCTAGAGCTATTGGGCATCATCCTAGTCATGAAGAACGACTGGCTGCTTATTCTTTATCTGACTTTTGTGATTTATATAATTTTTTTTGCAGTTAAATGATCATAAAAAGGTTTCTGGCAATATTTTGGATCTTGTTTTTCCAACATTAATGGTATCTGCTTGGATATTTCTGACGATACAATTTTTGCATGTGATAACTTTCACTTTGCATTAGACATAAAATGGTAATTTTCTCCCTATATTAACCTTTCATATAAACAATACATTTATGATTTTAGAAGAGCAGATTTTGTTGGCATTAGTAACAAACTTTCTAATTTAAATTTTGCAATATTGATCACTGTCTAAATCTAGTTTATGACAATCTTAATATGGTCATCAATGAGATCGTTCCTAAGTTTGCTATTAATTCTAGCAACTACCATTGATCTACGTGATCAAAAATAAAAAATATTTTCATTCCATGTATAAAGAATTTGGCTCCAGTTATTTCCCTACCTAAACTATTTGCTTTCGAGGTTGCTCTTCCTTTTCAGAATGTTGCTTTTGTTTATGAGTGCTCTCTAAGTTCAATTGTTTTAACACACGATAAATTCGTTGAAGCGATAAACTGTGTCAATACTCAGTCTACTCCTGGTCCCGATAATGTACATCCATTGTTTGTTAAAGAGTGCATACATTTTTTTAGTATCTTTGTATTACACATATTTAATGTTCCTTTGCTTTAAGGATATTTTCTATACCTCGAGGCCCATTTGTCTGGCAGTGACGTCATTGTGACGTAAATGCAAGTGGAACCAATGAGAGGTTCGAATGAATGCTAGTTGCCATGTTTAACTTAGAAAGACTTACTATCTTTGTCTTATTAACGTGCAATAGAAAGAGATACTTTTAAGAAAAACGTCAACACTGGACAACATTATTAAGTGCGTTAGTGCCGCTTGACATTTTTCTTAAAAATATATTTTTCTATTGCGCGTTAATAAGACAAAGAATGTAAGTCTTTCTAAAGTTAAACATATATTGCGAATGCTTTGTTGAATGGTCATGTTGTCGATTCTATCTATTCAGACTTTAGCAAAGCTTTTGATGTTGTCAATTAAGTTAATAATATATACATTACATCTGGCATGACTTGAATAATTTCATTGCTTGGTGCTATTATAATGGTATGAGTTGTAACTGTAAGAAAAATTTAACTAAAGTTACTATGTTATTAATATTTTCAAGAAATCTGTATAATAAATTAACATTTTAAGGCCAAATCGAGAAACCATCATTTACATATCTCCCAACATATTTTTAGTTTAAAATATGATGTTTCAATAAAATTATTTTCAAGATTCCATACAAATACTAATCTGATAATATTGAAAAAAAAATTGAAAAAGAAAGAAAAATAAAATATATTTAAAATGAATTTTAAAAGGTAAAAGAAACACAATTTAAAAATAAAATAGTAAATAAACAATTAACGAAAAAAGCATAGAATAAAAAAAACGGAAAACAATTATATTGAATACAGTAAAAATATACCCTTAACCCACAGATGACTTGAGTAGGCAAGAGAAACCAGAAGGGGAAGATTACCACAATAGGTACCAAACAACAAGAAGAAGAAAAAGGAAGAGGGGATAAGAGAATTTTTTTAAACAGCAACTTGATTAACTTAACTGCATCCGCAGCTCCGGGAATTTTATTGATTGTAAGGTGTCGCAAGAAGGAATCCTACATCAATAAATGTATATGTTGTGTACAAAACTGAAATAGAAAAATAAGTCTAAAAAATAAAAATTGGAACTGTAAGGTAAAATATAAAAATAGTTTCGGATGTAAATATCCCTGCAATGAATAATTTCGTTGTGTAACTTGGATAATATACATATTCTTTAAAAAAAATCCTATAAAAAACACTGTTTATTATTTATATATTTAATTTTATGTTAATTCATTAAATATTTAATAAACATTGTTTTTATAAAAAAGGTGTTAATGATATGTACCTACATTTAAAATAGTTACCAAAAATTTAGAACATTACAAAAAATGTTTGTGTAAATTAAATCTTTAATAAAATATGTAAATATCAACTTTTACAGTTAAGTATAACAACGTATTTTTCTTTTCTAATAATGTTTAAACTTATAATCTAGAATTCATTCCTCCTGATACAATAATATTTTCACCGGTTACATAAGAACCATCATCTGATGCCAAAAAAGCAACTGCACCTGCGATTTCTTTAGGTAAACCAATTCTGTAAATAGAATTAAAATTAATTAAAATATTAAAGTAAGTATTGTTGATTTTTGAAGTAAATATTTTTAATGGTGTACTACGACAGAATTTATTAAACGGGAGTAAATTGATTTTTTTTAAACCGGTCAGAAATTACTACTTTCCGGTTTATTTTTAGGCCAGAAAGTCTCATTTTGTCGGACAAGGCCAGAAAATAAAAATGAGTCCGGTAAAAGCTTTTACGTAATACGTCCCAAAAGTGCTTTTACTGGACTCGCGGCTCGCCTTGCAATTGCCCACTCGTCCAGTAAAAGACCACTTTCAGGACTTATTACGTAAACTACTATTATCGTCACGCGATTCTTCAATACATCGCTGTTAAAAAGTATACGGAGCGAAGGAGTGTGATACAGGGAAGAATAGGGATAAAGTATACGCACGAATATATAATATATAAAGCAGACATTAGTTTACAATTATTTACAAATATTTTTTCTTTATCATTAGGTAAGACACAATTTTTTACACGGAATAAAATTGATCTCATTGTTGCGCTTCAATATATCTCCGTAGAAAGAACTCTACAAAAGACCCCTTTCACTCATTTTTTACACACAGTAGAAGCATAGCTTCTGTTTGTCAGTACCACGACTGCCAAGTTTTTAAAGCTATGCTTCTTATATAGTATGAAATATTTATTTATTACACACCTGCCCAAGAGTATTTTTGGAAGCTCTTTTTTTATTTCCTCTGTTGTCACTAAAATCTTGGAGAAATTGGTATCTATAAACCCTGGTACTATAGAATTTACAGTTATATTATTGGAAGCTAATTGAACAGAAGCAGCTTTAACAAGGCCCAATAAAGCTGTTTTGCTAACACCATAAGCTCCTATATGATTATTTGCATTAAATGAACCAATACTGCCAATGTAAATTATTCTCCCAGCTTTACTATTTTTTAGTAATGGTAATGCTTCCTTTGCCAGTAAGTAAGATGCTTTAAGATTTACATCAAAAATTTTATCCCATTTATCTTCTGGACAGTCAAGTATACCACCAATGTGAGGATTTACACCTGCATTATTAACTAATATATCAAGTCCACCAATTTTTTCAGCTTCTTCGAATAATTTTCTTCTATCTTCCGCATTGGATACATGACAAACTAAACTTTTTATTTCAAAACCTTCATCTTGAAGTTGTTTAGTAGCTCTTTCTACATTTTTCTGTTTCCTGCTGCTAATAATCACTTTAGCACCTTCTTGTGCCAATCTTCGCGCTATAGCCAACCCTATTCCATCTGTAGAAGCCGTAACCATTGCTATTCTTCCGATAAAACGTTTTAAGCACATTTTTACACTACGAACCTTTTAAATTAAAGTACAAAATAACACTGTTAATTAATTTCAATATTTAAGTCATTAATACAAGGTTATATACAAAACAAAGTCTATGATCATAAATAAAATCATAAAATCCCATAGACAAGAACTTGGTAATCAAATAAAGCTTAATATATTATACACGGTAGAATTTCAGATATGCGTATTAGACCGTGATCCCAGGCAACCACGTGATCACGTAAAACGTCATAAAGACGTGACTATCACGTGAAAAATGCATTAGGTCGCAAAATGTCTTAAATATGACCTAAAAAAAACGTGATTCGGCTCTCCCCAAAAAAACGTATACCTGTGAAACGTAATTAACACGTCGAAAAATAGTTAGCAAAGTGACGGATAATAATAGTATATTATGTTACTAGGAGTAGAAGGCCAACATTATTGTTGAGCCCAGATTCTTGCACTGCCGAGGCGCTAGCCGAGGCTGTGCAAACTGGGCGAAACATATAATGGGCCTTCTGCTCCGAGTAACATATACTATTTTTTCTTCAAGCGTAATAATAATATGCATTTTATAAAAAATATAGAAGGCTTTGTTTATATCTCAACTATTTAATTAATACAAACGAAAAATTACATAAAGTGTTACCTATTTATTAACAGTAATGTAACGTTTATTTATTTTCACAGTTTATTATTTAATTTATTTATACAACTAATACACTTAATTTATGTTATAACACAATTTATTTACAATATACTAATTTATATGAACACTGAACATTGATTTATATAAACACTTATTTACTTAGACTCAACTCAAAACTCTAAACTGAACTATCTTTCAAAATAAAGTCTATTTATATGCGCATCGAGTGATCGAGAAACACCTAGATCACTTCGCGTAAGGGCAGAGATCTTTCCAGTCGTATGTGGAATTCTCGATATGGTTCAATAGAACATTCCACGGCGTCGCCCGCCGGTCGGACTCGCCCATTTGGCCAACCAGGACAGAGCCGGAGTCGCATTACATTGCCCCCTCCTTAAGAGATAGTTCCTCCTGGAACTAGAGCTGGATGGGAGTGATTGTATCTGCAGTCGGATCCTCTTCTACAATTTCCAGTTGTATAAAAAAAACAGGGGACGGTCTTCGTTGTAAACTGGACACTGGGCGATTGGCTGCAAACCAATACTTGGACTCCGGTATCTTGAAAGATTACTTCCACCATGTTTCGAATGACCCTCCAGTCTAACTCCTTACACTCGATCTTTGGCATTGCTATATTCTGTATATTGGACTCCAGTACGTGTTCCCTCAGGCTAAGTAAAGATTCCCATACATCTTGATAAGTGGGTCGGTCGTGATAGGTGTTCTTTGTCACTAGATAGAAGAGGTAACGTGATCCATCTTGGAGTCTCAAAGCTTTTCCGGGGGCTGGCAATTGGCTTTGCAGTTCTGATAGTCGACCAAACTTCTTTCGGAAAACGGACGCTAATCCTCGGGCATCGCTAATACTGGCAGGTATATTATGGACCAACGAGCAGTCGTCTGGAAGCGTGAACAGGTCTTGATGTTTCTCAATGGTTACGCCAAATCTTGCTTTCCCGGTACCCCCATAAGCACCCATAAACTCATCGAAGGCAAGATCATGAGTCTCTTGGAGTCGATTTACATCTTCTTCTTGGTTATGATCTCCTTCAAACGGTGCCAGCCGGTTTCCATGTACCACTTTCGGTTTTCCATTTGGAATCTTACTTATTCGGTATATGACATCATTGATTCTTTTCTTAACGATGTATGGACCTTCCCAAGACGTTTGTAGCTTCGGCGAGTAACCCTTCTGTCTTCTGGGGTTATGAAGCCAGACTTTGTCTCCTTCTTCGAAACATCCTTCCGTGGCTTGAGTATCATACCGTTTCTTCATTCTATCACTGGCAATTTGAAGATGTGAGCGAACCAGTTCATGCATATCGTCCATTTTCCTTCGTAACTGGATCACATAATCTTCTCCAGCTATATCTTCTCCAGGTCGGCATCCAAACTCAAGGTCGCATGGTAGCCTCATCTCTCGTCCGAACAAGACCTTTGCTGGTGTTTGGCCTGTTGTTTCATTGACTGCGGATCGGTAAGCCATCGCGAAGAGCGAAAGGTATTGATCCCAGTCCCGCTGGTGGTTGGACACTACTTTTGACAGATACTTTCCAATGGTCTTATTCATTCTTTCTACCATTCCATCTGATTGTGGATGTAATGCTGTAGTTCTTGTTTTCTTCATTCCTAGAGTATCGCAAATTCCTTGGAAAAGCTGGCTTTCGAAATTTCTACCTTGGTCACTATGAATCTCCAAGGGTACTCCAAATCGACTGATAAATTCTCTTATTAGGACATCTGCAACAGTGGTGGCCTCTTGATTTGGAATGGCGTAGACTTCTACCCACTTCGTGAAATAATCCATAACCACCAACATGTACTTATTTCCATTCTCAGTCGTCGGAAATGGTCCAGCAATGTCTAAAGCAATCCTCTCGAATGGGCTACCGACGTTGTATTGTTTCATGGGAGCTTTCCTTTTTCGCTGCGGTCCATTACTCGCAGCACAGATGGGACACTTCTTACACCAGCTCTTCACATCATCGGAACTATTCATCCAATAAAACCTTTCCCGTACTCGTTGAAGGGTTTTCTTAACACCGAGATGACCTCCTGATGGACTGTCATGTAACTGTCGGAGTACTTCAGCCACTCTAGTTTTTGGAATAACTAACTGCTTTCTGATTTCTGAACCGTCATCATTCTCGAGTACTCGTTGCAATAAGTCTTCTTCCAGGATGAAAGAGTTCCACTGAGCCCAATAGGATTTAAGTACTGGACAAAATTTTGACACTTCTTGCCAAGTAGGTCGTCGATCTTCTCTCTTCCATTGGCGCATTTTCTTTAAAACAGGATCATTTTCTTGTTCCTCTCTAATTTTAGTCGGTGCCCAGTAATCGTTAACTACAGTTGTTCGTAGTATAGCAGTTTCTTTGGATTCTGTCTTGTTGCAATGGGAGCAATCTGCTGGGCAGGGTCTTCTGGAAAGAGAATCGGCGTTTCTATGGCTTACTCCAGCTCGATGTTCGATCCTAAAGTCGTACTCTTGTAACCGTTCGATCCACCTGGCAATTTGACCTTCAGGGTGCTTGAATTGCATTAACCATTTAAGGGCTGCATGATCGGTCCGGATTAAAAATTTTCTTCCATAAAGGTATTGATAGAAATGTTCCACGGACTTCACAACTGCCAGAAGTTCTCTTCTCGTAACGCAGTAATTCCGCTCAGGTTTAGAGAGCACTTTACTAAAATACCCCAGAACCCTTTCTTGCCCATCTTGAATCTGAAAAAGAACTCCTCCAATTCCTACATTACTGGCATCGGTATCTAAAATAAATTCCCCCTCTGGTTGTGGGTAGCCCAGTATCGGTGCTGTTGTTAAATGCTTCTTTAGAGTTTCAAAGGCCGTTTGACAGTGGTCATCCCAGCAGAATTCTCTTGCTTCTTCAGTAAGTCGTGTTAATGGCTTAGCAATATCTGCAAACTTCCTTATGAACCTTCGATAGTACGTGCATAGCCCAAGAAAACTTCTTATTTGATGTTTATCGGTTGGTTGTGGCCAATGCTTGATGGAAGCAACTTTGTCGTTATCTACAGCCACGCCTTCCTTGCTGACAACATGACCCAGGTACTTAACTATTTTGGAATAACTGACATTTCTTGGGGTTCAACATCAGTTGGGCAGCTTGAAGTCTTTTTAAAACATCGTCTAAGTTCTTTAGATGATCTTCAAATGTCTCTCCCAAGACTATGATGTCGTCTAAATAGACCAGACATGTCTTCCAAGATAACCCTCTCAATACATTTTCCATAAGCCTTTCGAATGTCGCAGGAGCATTACATAGTACAAATGGCATGACATTAAATTGCCATAATCCGGAACCGGTGGTGAAGGCTGTCTTTTCCTTGTCTACTGGGTCCATTTCCACCTGCCAGTAGCCAGATTTCAAGTCTAGGGTAGAAAATAATTTACTTCCAGACAAAGTGTCCAAGGTGTCGTCGATTCGAGGCAGAGGATAACTGTCCTTTTTGGTAACATTGTTCAACTGACGGTAGTCTACACAGAACCTCGTAGTTCCATCCTTTTTCTTAACCAAGACTACCGGAGAGACCCATGGGCTGGTAGAAGGTTCTATCACCCCGTCTTCCTCCATTTCTCGAACAATCCTTTCAGCTTCCTCTCTCTTTGCCTGCGGTAATCTTCTAGCTGTTTGACGAATTGGCTTGGCATCCCCTGTGTCAATTTTATGCTTCACTGTAGAGGTTCTTCCTGTCTTACCTCCTTTTGGCACAAAAATGTTCCGATATTGATGGAGAAAGTCTTTAACTCTTCTTTTCTCTATTCGATTCAGAGATGGACCAGCAACTGCCACCATGTGTTCGAACTTGTCGTTGGAATTATCCGAAGTGGCCGTCTGACGAATTATGGACGATACTGGTACACAGGTTCCAATTCTGGTATCTTTCTTGATTGTAATAGGGTGATCATTGATGTTTATAATTCGTACCGGAATTTCTCTAGCAGAAGTAACCAATCCTTTTCCGATCAAAATTCCTCGACCGACGTCTTCATCATGGTTCAAAGGTTCCATCATGGCAGGTGTTCCTGCATCAACAGTTCCTTGAAGACGTGCCACTACGATAGTTTCACTTCTACCAGGTATCACAGTATCCTCTTCTAGAGCTGCTGGCACGGTTCTGTCCTCATACGGATGAAGGAATACTTCTTCGGCACCCACTTTAATAATTCTGTTTTTGAAATCCAGCTGGAAACCATGTAAGTTCATTACGTCCATTCCTAATATCACATCTTCCTCGATATCAGCGACAATGACAGTATGCGTGAACTTTTCTGTACCGATTCCTATTTGAACTTGGACTTCCCCATGGATGTTAGCTCTTTCACCTGTGGCGGTCCGCAGCCGTAGCCTTGTTGGTTGAAGTTTCTTGCTACTACTTATAGTTGTTGGTCGTATAATGGTCCTGGTCGCTCCAGTATCTATCAACAGTGTATACTTTTTACCATTTACTTCACCATCTACATATACACTGTCATCGCGACATTTCAGAGAGGCTATGAGTATGAGAGGGTCTTTTAAAAGGTTACGGGTCGAAGCTGCCCCCTCTAGGCCGACCCGTTCTAGTTTTCCTGTGGAGTTGTTTCTCGATTTGCATTGGCCACTGGACGTTTACATGATTTGATGAAGTGTCCCATTTCGCCACAATTGTAACACACGCGGGGGCCTCTTCTTTTTGTTTTCAGCAAAGTTCTTCATCATGTTAACTAATTGGTCCAATTTATTTTCGTCTTCTTCGTCTTTTACAGACCTTACTTTACTGTATCCCCCACAAGCCTTCGAAGCCGCTTCATACTCAAGCGCAGCGGACAAGACATCGACTAAAGTTTTGTGACGGGCTAAACGAAGAGTCTTGTTCATTTCAGGATCACGGAGCCAATCAAGAAATGCTTCTACTGCTAAACATTCTATCATTCCTTCATCAGCTGCAGGATAGGCAAATCTGACCAACCTGGCAATATCTACTTCATATTCCTGAAGGGTCTCTTCTCGCTTCTGTTTTCGTATCTTCAACTGTGACCGGTGCAAATTCTCCAGATGTTCATGACCATATCGCATGTTTAATCTTTTCTTAAGTTGTTCAAAGTCATCTGTCTCTTCCACCGGTATAGTCTGAAGAACGTCGCAAGCATCTCCTCTAAGAGCGATCGTGAGATTTACAGCCTTTTCTTTTTCTGACCATCCGTTCGCTCGTGCAGCTGTTTCAAACTGTTTAAGGTAATTTTCCCATGACATTTTTCCATCAAAGGTTGGGGCTTTAATGCGGACCAAACTTTCACTGCTTTCCAGTTTTGGTTTTTGTTCCACTTTACAGCTTGTCTTTTCTTCATCATTTTTCTCTTTTGATTCTTCCACACTAATCCTTTCTCCCTTTCCCATTTCTTCCATTTTTCGTTCGATCTCTTTTATTTTCTCCTCGAATGAAGTCATCTCAGAAGAGACTTTATTTTCTAAAGAAGCAACTTTAGTATCCAAAGATGAAATTTCAGAAGAAACTTTATTTTCCAAAGAAGAAATTTCAGAAGAAACTTTATTTTCCAAAGAAGAAATTTCAGAAGAAACTTTATTTTCCAAAGAAGAAATTTCAGAAGAAACTGTATTTTCCAAAGAAGAAATTTCAGAAGAAACTTTATTTTCCAAAGAAGAAATGTCTGTTTTCAGAGAAGACATATCGGTAGAAATGTCTGTTTTCAGAGAAGACATATCGGTAGAAACCTTATTTTCCAAAGAAGATATTTCAGTAGAAATATTTTTTATAGAAGACATCAATGATGAAGTATCGTCAGCAAATAAAAACTCCTCCGGGTCTAATCCTTGATCAACTATCGCTTGTCTAAGTCGCTCCACCAACTCCGACTTCTTTCCTGTAGTGTCCAATTCACGGTCTTCAAGTTTCCGACGCAAGTCTGCCACTTTTAAATCACAAAGTTTTTTCGACATTTTTCTACACTATTTATTTACACTATCCCACTTCTGACACCAATGTAACGTTTATTTATTTTCACAGTTTATTATTTAATTTATTTATACAACTAATACACTTAATTTATGTTATAACACAATTTATTTACAATATACTAATTTATATGAACACTGAACATTGATTTATATAAACACTTATTTACTTAGACTCAACTCAAAACTCTAAACTGAACTATCTTTCAAAATAAAGTCTATTTATATGCGCATCGAGTGATCGAGAAACACCTAGATCACTTCGCGTAAGGGCAGAGATCTTTCCAGTCGTATGTGGAATTCTCGATATGGTTCAATAGAACATTCCACGGCGTCGCCCGCCGGTCGGACTCGCCCATTTGGCCAACCAGGACAGAGCCGGAGTCGCATTAGAATAGAATAGAATAGAATAGAATAGAACTTTATTAACGGCATTACCAATTTAAACATTAGAATACAAGAAGTTCTTAATAATTAATAATTAAGTATAACTAAAATAACAATAATAATAAACAAAACAATACAGTGATATAAATTATAGAAATACATAAATAAAATTATCTAAAATCAATTTTCTTAACATATTATAGAATATAATTATTAGGAAGAATTACAGGGGGCAAATTTCTTGAAAATGAATTAAGTGTCATATTAAAAGATGTGCGATTCAAGTAAATATTTGCATTATTCATCATTCTATTGATTGGTGAAAAGTAACCATAATTTGTACGCCGGTACGGAACATAGAAAATGTTATCTGACCGTGTATTTCTGGAAGGAGTGTATATATTAGTAAAAAACATTTCATTTAGTGATAAACAATCAATAAGATTGTTGAATACCTTAAAAACAAATTTAAGGTCAAAATGAATTCTACGCAATTCCAGTGAAAATAAATTAAATAATGTTTCCAGTTCATTGTCCGGTAAGTGCAAATTGTTTTTAAATGATAAAAACTTTAGAAATTTGTGTTGTATGTTTTCTAGTTTTTGAATATGTATGTTGTAAAAAGGTGACCAAGTTGTACAGCTAAATTCGAGAGCAGATCTTACTAGAGAGCAATATAATAAAATATGAACGTTATTTGATTTGAAATCTGTTGAGTTTCGTTTTACAAATCCTAGCATCTGTGATGCCTTATTTGCAACATGATCCACTTGGGGAACGAAAGACAATGATCTATCAAATAAAACTCCTAAATCGCGAATTATATCCAAAGATGGCAATATCTCATTATCTAGTTTATATGAGTAAGTGATAGTATTCTGTGATTTAGTAAAAGTTATTACACTACATTTGGAAATATTTAATAACATATCATTATCCTCCGACCACTTATTCAATTCATTCAATGATAGTTGCAGTCTTTCACAATCCTTGATGGTTTCTATAGTTGTGAATATTTTCAGATCGTCAGCGAATAAGAGGAAATTAACGTCAGGTAATATTTGTTTTAAATCATTAATTCATTAAATCATTAATATTAATTATTAATTAATTACAGTAATATTAAATGTGCAGTTTTGTATACTGCAGTTGTTTAAATTTAAGCCACTGCCACCGCTTTCAGCTTCGACATTTACAATTTTGTCATTGGTATACATCATATTATTAGTAAGTTGATTGTCGATTATTATGTCAGCGATTCCAGAACTATTACTTGGTTGTTCTTGCCAATTAAGTATTTTTTGTGCAGTTTGTGTTTTACTGGAAATGAAATCCTCTAAGTACCCTTCAGCAACACTGGTGGATTTCCATCCACCATGCCGCTTTAAAGCGGTAATATCACCTCCGTTGTCAACTAAAATAGTTGCGGAAGTCCTCCGAAGGCAATGTCCTGTATATTCATGAGGATTTGTTAATTTCAAAAACGTAGCAACGTCTTTTGGTACGTTTGATATTTTGTGGATACCCATTACCACACGGTGACATTTACCATTCTGGTATTTAATAAAAAATCGCTGCAGGCCAATATCATCCGGACGAAGAGCCGTATACTGTCTTACCAAATTCAAATAAAAATCGCCAATTATAGTAAACGACCGTTGTTTTTTGTTTTTTGTGTTTATGATTTTAACCAAAATTAAATTTCCCAAATCTTGGATTTCGCTAGACTTTAAATTAACAAGTTCATCGCATCTAAGGGCTCCTGTGACTCCAAATATTAATATAACCTAAAACAAACGTTGAAATAAATAAAAAAAAAGCTGGTAGCACCGGGATTAGAACCGCTGACCTTTGCGACCGAAGACAAAAGCTCTGCCACTGAGCTACCGTCATTAAATGTTATAAGTAGGAAATGAGGTAATATTTGCTGTCAAGTTAAATATTGATCTGCTAGTAGATATCACTGTCAACGGTTTAATAAACGTAATAATGATTAAAAAGAAATAAGAAAGTACCTACCTTTGTTGCTAAATAAACATTATTTGGTGCATCCTTGAGAAATTTATCAAATTGATCTTGTGTTAATACTTTTGATTTTTTCGGTGTATAATTTTCCCCTTGGCGCTTTATAAATGCAATTAATTTGCTATATTTTTCTATTTTAACATTATGTTTAATGTTTAATTGACTTTTAATCATTGAATACTGTGCCCATAGAGTAGAACTTTTAAACTTTCTGGACAAATTCGTGAAGTATGCAAGCATAACGTTTTCCGTGTATTGCTGTACATTATATTCATTGCACCATTTTAGAAATTTTTCGTATGCAAAATCATACAGTTTACGCGACTTCGTTGGAATTAGAGTTTCAATATTGGAATTAGCTATTTCAACTAATTCCGGAGGCGTACATTGCAATTCTTGAGACATTTTTCACAAAATTTTCAAAACAGACAAACGTCAAATTAAATAAGTTTAAAAATGACAGTTCCTACCTACTTGATTACAAAACGCCCCATTATTTTATTAGTACAATAATGAAAATTCATTTTTGTACTAGTAAAATAATGGGATATTTCTACGGTCTGTGTTGCAAAAAGTAATATAGTTATTATTATACGCTTGAAGAAAAAATATTTATTAAATTCATTTATTAAGCATTTATTAAAATTTTAAAATGGATCAAACCTTTATAACGTTTTATATATGCATTTCTAATAATAAAACAAGAAGGATGAAAGAACCTATGCAAACTTAGCACCCCATCCATGGAATTTTGGGTCGAAAATGACCTTAATCGATAGGTCCCCGTTAGGTCCTTCAAGGTCCCACAATTTTTTCGTTAGGTCCCCTTTAGTTTTTTCATAAATAATTTTTTAAATTTTGGGTAAAAAAAAACTACACTTTAGCACCCCATCTAATGCAAAATTGACAAATTTAATCAAAATTGTATTCTTTATCGTTAGGTCCGTATTGGTCCATTATTTTAATTGATAAATAATTTATTTTATTTGTTTTATTCTTAATTATAAAATAAATAAAACCTGCGCATGTGCACATCAGACACAAACAGCGCGAAATTTAAATTGGTATCGTTTCATGTACCTTGTGTTAGTGCATAATACAGACATATAAAACAAATCTCGTGAGAATGATCCTCAAATAACCTGAAGTTGTAAGAAGATCTGAGAATGTAGTCTTTACTAATACGTCGAGGTTTCCTTGACTATGTAAAAGACCATGTGAGAGAAGAGACCGAAAGCTGCCAAAAGTCAAGTGTCAAGGCAGAAATGAAAACATTAACATTAGTTATATGGATGATAATTACTTTCATATTAGTCTCATTGTTAAATTCTTATTTTAGGTCTCAAGAAGCAGTTATGAAAAACATCAACACAAAAACAGCTTTATGCTTAGACGGCTTATTTAGTTTATTATTGCTAAATAGATTTCAGTTTATTTTTTTGGCTAAGTAGTTAGTTTGCTTATTGTTATTATGATTTTCTTTAAATAAAGTTGTAGATAATAGCAAGGGTTACTTTATGACAATTTTTGTAGACATATGAAACAAGTACTTTTTCAGAAACTTTAGGGAGAAGAAGTTTATTTTCGACACTTAGTAAGTACTTATAGATGAAACTTAAATTATCAATGTCAGTCCTTTTTAGCGTCTTTGTTACATTTTTAATTTTAATTATACATATGTATCAATATTGATCAACTGTCATTTTCAAACAATATATAAGCTTTAAACCAAAATCATGTTATTTCTTTTAAACCCCTTCCACACGACACAATTTAAGTGACAATTTGACTAAATTGGCAATTTAATTGCATCGTGTAGAGTCAAATTGGCCAACTCAAGGGCATTGGATGGTCGGGACCGCACGATTTGATTGACTCGAAACAAATCGGGTGGTGTGGACGCTAATCAGCCAATTTTGAGTTTATTCTGCAATCAGAAGTGGAACGTGTTTTACTTTTTTTAAGTTGAGATTTTACAGACATACCGTGTTTTAAAATAGCTGAAGAAAATACATTGATTTGTCATGTCCATAGCAATAAACAAGCACGACAAAATGTTTTAAAGATGTTGCTGGATAAATGGAAGATTAAAGTTAAAAATATAACCTTTGAAATAATGAAAAAGAAACTGGGGAATATGAAAACTACTATGTTTCGCATTACAGTATTTTGTTTTTCTATATATGGTTTTATTAAATTTAACAATTCTGCAAAACTTTTTCATAAAATTTCGATAGTCGTCACTATCCAATTCCCTAACAATATTCAGATGGTTTCTTTTTAATAGCGATTGTTTTTCACACATTCACCTCTTTTTTCTCATTTAAGTCTGCAGTAAGTGCGATAATTAATCTTTTTTTTTATTTTTATTTAATGGAGCCATTTTAAATATACACACTCAAAATAAAATTTACCAATTAGATTGGTATGTGTGGACGAGCAATCAGATTGTGAGCCAATTTAATCGACAATCTAATTGTCAATTAAATTGTATCGTGTGGAAGGGGTTTTAACCTTAAAACCCCTTCCACACGATACAATTTACTAGACAATTCGACTAAATTGGCAATTTGATTGCATCGTGTAGATTCAAATTGGCAAATTCAAGGGCATTGGATGGTCGGGACCGCACGATTTGATTGTATCGGACTAAATCGGGTGGTGTGGATGCCAATCAGCCAATTTTGAGTTTATTCTGCAATCAGATCAGAAGTGGAACGTATTTTACTTTTTTTAAGTTGAGATTTTACAGAAGTGTTTTAAAATAGCTGAAGAAAATACATTGATTTGTCATGTCCATGGGATGAAGGACACACACTTTATAACAATAAACAAGCACGACAAAATGTTTTGAAGATGTTGCTGGATAAGTGGAAGATTGAAGTTAAAAATATAACCTTTGAAATAATGAAAAAGAAACTGGGGAATATAAAAACTACTATTTTTCGCATTACAGTATTTTGTTTTTCTATTTATGGTTTTATTAAATTTAACAATTCTGTAAAACTTTCTCATAAAATTTCGATAATCGTCACTATCCAATTCCCGAATTCCCTAACAATATTCAGATGCCTAAATTGGTTTCTTTTTAATAGCGATTGTTTTTGACACATTCACCTCTTTTTTCTTATTTAAATCTGCAGTAAGTGCGATAATTAATCCTTTTTTCTTATTTTTACTTAATGGGGCCATTTTAAATAGACACACTCAAAATAAAATTCACCAATTAGATTGGTATGTGTGGACGAGCAATCAGATTGTGAGCCAATTTAATCGACAATCTAATTGTCAATTAAATTGTATCGTGTGTATGGAGGCTCTACCCTCCATAATCGTGTGGAAGGGGTTTATAACATGACACAGAATGATCATATTATATTCAAAGGTCGGCATTGTCACTGTCGCCATCAGAGATAATATTATATTATATTGTCTCTGGTCGCCATTGTATATTTGTGTTTGTTTGGCGTAGTTTGTGTGCTCTGTATTAGTATTAAGTACCTAATAAAAATTTTAAGTAAGTATTACATATACACTTTATTTAAATATATGTACATCTATATTTTATTATATAGTTAGGTAGATGCTTCATATTGAAATTAATTGGTTACATTTTCTTTAAGGTTATAATCCCATAATCATTGAAGAATTAGTTTCACAATCATTGGTGAAAAGGAATCGAAAGAGAAAAGCTTTTTATGAGTCTTCTGATTCAGATCCAGATCAAGATCTTTTAATTTCTCAAAAAAAGTAAGAAATTAAAGCGACTACGTCAAATTATATTTGGAAAGAAATCAAGTAAGTTTATGCTTAAGTTATTAATAAATGTAATTACAGTTGATTTATTGCTTTAGAGATTTGTCTTCAAGTAAGAGTTGCAGCATTCGTAAACAACCTCTAACGGAGAGATGTCCAAAAGAAGACGATCGATCGTTGGATGAATTTGGAGGTAGGTTATCTTTATGTCATAGGCTTTAAGTGTAAAACGTAATTTCGCGGATTCTTTTTAGGTTCTAATTCTTCCGGAACTCGTACCTTGAAAACGTCAAGAAATTGCGATAAAAAAATCTATGATGCTAAAACATATTTTTTTGTAATTAAGCTAAAAAAGTTTCATTTTTCAAAATAGAATTTGATTTAAGTTTGAAAACGAAGATTAATCTTATTTAATAAAAAAAAATAGTAAGTATATATTGATGTTTTATTTTCCTATTTTTAAAAACCAGCTTTTATGTGAAAGGTTACATACAAGTGATCTGCTTATGTTAAATAGACGTTATATTTACGTATAGGGGAGGAGGGGGAAATTGGAGCCTACTAAGGAAAAAATTCAATAAAAGCTATATTTATTAATACTTTGAAAACTTTTTATTAGAAACTGAATCCTTATTCATTTAGCCATCATTTAAACACAGCGTTAACCTTAAATTACTAGGCATTTGCCCACAGTTAAACATTTAAGAAAAAAACAGAATCGCTCTCATTACCCGACTTTGCGGGAAATGAGAACCTATAAATTCCCATATATGTAATGGGAGCTACTTAGTTATTAAATCAGCCTCACAAATTTTTGTCAGTCTGAAATCTCAGCTATTCGTATAAATTTTAATATAAACGTAACAGTGTAACAATTAAGTTCAAGGATCCAAACAAAAAACACAAATATAATCAATCGGGCTGTCAGAACCAGATCATTCTTTATGTGCCCATTTACCGCAACCTCTACAACGGTACCACATTTCGTTATTTTTTCCTGTGTCACAGCAAATCACACAACGTCTCTTCTTCTGAATATTCTGATTCATCGTCGCAAAGATTCTCAACGTCTTCTTCTTCAGACGTGTCGGTTTCATCTTCAAAAAGTTTCTTTTTTACCCTCTTTACTTTTTCTTTTTTGTTGGTTATCTTCTTTCGTTTATCTCCTTTTTCTGTGGTACATTTTCTTTCTTTGTTGCTGGTTTTTCCCTTCTTCTTTGCTAATACTTTAGTTTTACATTTTTTATGTAAACGTTTCTTTTCCTTCTCTTCAAATACTATTTTCATTGGCGAGCTTGATAAAATTACTGAATGTTGTTTTTGTTAAAACAGCAATGGGGCAATTGGAGCTACAAGGGGTAATCAGAGCCTAATAAGTTCCCATTACCCGACTACGACCATTTTGAAATTAAATAAAATAATATACTGAATCTAACTTGTAACGAATTTATACGAACAGATAGTCAAAATTGATAACATTGGCTACAAAATAAAAGAAGTTTAATTGTAACAAAATTATAATTGCACACTTACCTTGCCTATGAATTTTTGTATTTTTTATAAGCACGGATCAAAAAATCAACAATCGCCTGTGGTCACACAACAATTTGTTTTGGCAAGTCTAGCACCACAGGGAAACACAATCACAGCGTGCCGAAGGCTCCCGGGAGGCAACCGACTAAATACGAGCTGTAGTTTTGTCTCTAATGGTACCGCTTTCATTACCCTCTGGCTCCCATTACCCTCTGTTCCCCTATTATACGTCAGCAGTAAGTTAGTTGCTAACGTTTTAAATACGTATATTATACGTCAGTTGCTAACGTTTTATTAACGTTTCATATACGTATATTATACGTCAGCAATACGTTAGTTGCTAACGTTTTATTAACGTCATTAGTATCACGTGATTGTGGTGGGACTTATTCACGTTAAATTACCGTCAATAAAACGTCAGTTGAAAACGTGATTTAAGGTATCCGATAACGTATTTTTCACGTTTTTGGAACGTGATTTTGTTGCCTGGGGAGCTAGCGTATATGGAACATTGCCGGTAGATACACATCAACTTGTGGAATAGCACAATGCGAGCAGTCAACACAAGTTTCAGAGTTACACCTGGTTCACAGATGGAATTAAGACAAAAGAAGGTTCTGTGCCAATGGGAACACATAGTTCTATATTAAAGGCAGAACTCTTATGAATCTAAACGGATGAATGTTTGCACAGATATTTAGGCGGGTATTGAGGCCTTAAAGAACCCTAAGATGGTCTTCAGACTAATATACGAGTGACAGGGAGAACTCGATTTTATGGCGGAACCTAACAGTTTCAAACTAGTTTAGATACACAAGCAGACCGATAAACTTCCAAGGAAAAGTTCAGCCACAATATTCTACGGTCTAGAGCCAGTTCTAATCTTCAATACTTGTATTAAAAAAAATTTACCTCTATATAGTTGCTTTTTTTCTAATACATAATTATATTCGCACAATTTAGTAATGACTGCAGAATGTAAAAAAAAACTAAATCAATAAATATACTGTAACGAAACTACGCCACTGGGCGAATGTTCTGGTATCAAAAGTCTTTCCCAAACTCTCTAGAATGATCGAGAGACGAGAGATGGCGCCGCGGGCGAATGTTCTGGTACGCGCGAATATTTAAACTTGCGAATAGTGCAAATAAAAAAAGTATCGATAAATTATTGTTAATTTAGTGTTTAGTAGTGTAATAGTTTAGTGTAGTTGTTCATTGGAAATAAATCGACTTAAAAATAATTTGAACCTGTGTTTTTATTTGATAAAAACGTTACAATACGTTAATATTTGATTTATTTATACATATAAAAAAAATAAAAATGTGTCATAAAACACATTTCCAGTTATTGAGACGAGAATAAAGTAATTATAATTATATAAGTAAACTTTTTTTATCAATCAATTACGCTAATGGTCACATAAATTAGTATACAAATTGTTATGAGTTATGGCATGAAATTAATTCAATATTATCTATGAAATCAAAATACAAACACCGAGTAAATTAGATATTAATAAAAATCAACATTTTTGTTGGATTTATAAAAGGTTCCTAATTATATGATCTATTACGCTAACCATCCTGATGGTGGAGCACATGGAGGGTTAGCCATAATAATTAGAAATATGATTAAACATAGTGAACTAAATCCATACATAACTCACAAGATCCAGTGTACAAAGGTAACAGTTACAAATTTTCAGTGGCCTATTACTGTAGCAGCAATATACTGTCCTCCCAGACATACAATCACATTACAAACGCTACTTCAACACATTAGGATCTCACTTCATAGTTACCGGAGACTGGAATGCTAAACATGTTGAATATGGGGTTCAAGGATTACAACAAAAAAAGGCAAAAACTTACTAGGTGCAATTCAACAAGAAAATCTAAACCAACTTATCAACCGGAGAACCAACGTATTGGCCCACTGATAGAAACAAAATACCAGACTTGCTAGACTGCAATTACGAAAAGAACACCTGACAGATCACAGCCCCATCATTATTACTGTCAGTACTGAAGTACTGGATACAGAACCTGAACCTAGATTATGTTCTAAACAAACAAATTGGGAAAAATTCCAGGAACACATTAACGCAATATATAATACCTAATAATAATAATATGTTTATTTGTTAAAAAGGCATACAATATAAAATACAAAGCATAGAAATGAAGCACAAATAAACCGAAATTACTCACTGAAGCAGATGGAATCTGCTTGTGCGCGAGTGTTAACAATTTTACAAATTATAAATATTAGTCTTAGAAAATGTTGGGACATAAAAAGGTGAGTTTAGGTCATGATAAGGTAGGTAGTTTAGGTCACAATTGGGGGTAAATTTAGTTCAAAACATCTTGGTTAAATAAGCTTAATAAAGGTAATTAAGTTACATTGAGGAATATGTATGCACATAATCTACGGTATTATACATTATTAATAACATTTTAAAATAACTTTCTATCTGTCTTCTCAATCCAGACTTTTAAATTCTTCCGATACATGCCAAGTTTATTGCTTTTTTTACATCCAAGGGAAGTACGTTGTAAATTTTGGCCGATAGATATTGTAGGCTACGTTGTTTAATCGTTTTTTCACATTTGGGAACCTGTACGTTAATTGATTTTTGACGAGTTTTGTGTTCGTGATTAACAGGTTCTAATAATATTTTATTCTTATAAATATTTACAAGTACTTTTTGAAAGTAAAGTTGTCTAATATCAAAAATTTTACTGGTAATATACAGATTGTCACTAGAGAAGGTTATATTTTTTTTATAAATGATTCTTAGTATCCATCTCTGTAATTAACTTTTCCAAGAAACAATCAGAAACTCCACCCCAACCCAAAAGACCATAAGAAAGTTGCGATTGTATGAGGGAGTAATATACAGTTTTCAAATGATGGACATCTAAAAATTGAGTTAAGTATTGAATTTTACTAATAAGACCTCTTACTTTCTTTGTGATGTTATTAATTTGTAGGTCCCATCTTAGGTGGCGGTCAATAACAATACCAAGGTATTTTGTATGTTCTGTTTCTTGAATACTGATGTCTTGGGATATATGTAAGTTACCAAGGTGAGGCAGATTTTTGGCATATGAAGTAAAGGGCATATAATTTGTTTTTTTGCATTTAAGGTGAGCTTGTTATATCGAAACCACTTTACTACTTTGTTAAAATCAGTTTCTGCAAGTCGTTTTAGAGCTTCCCATGAATTCGCCGTGTAAAAAATTGTAGTGTCATCCGCGAAGCTAATCACTGTTCCTTTTAAGTTTAATGTTAAAAGGCTATTAATATATAATGTAAAAAGTAATGGTCCTAATACTGTCCCCTGTGGGACCCCAAAAGTAATAGTTCTCATTTCACTCAAAGTGTTACTTATGGAAACCTGTTGTTGCTGATTTGATAAATAGCTTTTCAGGATATCAAACGTATTTCCTCTTATTCCATAAAGCTGAAGTTTGTAAAGCAATAACTCATGAGAGACAGTATCAAATGCTTTAGAGAGGTCCACAAAGATACACAAAGCAGGTATTTTTTTATCAAGTGCCTCGTAAATAAGGGAGGTTAATGAGCAAATGGCATCCTCTGTCGACTTGCTCTCTCTAAAGCCATATTGTTTATTTGAAATAATATTGTATTTGTCTAAAAATTTAGTAAGTCGAAATTTTAAATTTTTTTCCATGATTTTAGATAATGTTGAAATAAGAGAAATAGGTCTGTAATTATTTACTTCTAATTTACTTTCGGATTTATGAATCGGTTTAATTAGACCAAGTTTAAAAGACTGTGGATAATAACCTATATCAAAACACTTATTTATTATAAATTTTAATGGTTTTGCGATTAAATCAGGTATTTCCTTTAATGTTTCTGCTCTTATTTGATCAGCACCTGGTGTTTTTTTGCTTTTTAACTGTTTTATGACTTTTATTATTTCTTCCTCATATGTAGGGGATAAAAACATTGTGCTAGATAGCTTCGGAATCTCCTCTGTAAAATCGATTGGTGAACTAATTTTCTCGGAAAGTGTTTTTCCTATATTACTGAAAAATGAATTAAATGTATTTGCAATTACAAATTCGTTTGTCGTGGTTGCATTGTTTGTAAGCCTAATATTTGTTATTTTTGTTTCAATTTTTTTTTTCTCGCAAATATTATTTACGCAGTCCCACATATTTTTTGAAGAGGTTTTATTTTTTTCAATTTGATTTTAATCGAGTAAGTTTATTTTTCTGTTCTTTATATATCCTTTTTGTAAATGATCGTTGTTTGGTCTTTTTTGTAGTTGTTTATATAAATTGTTTTTTATTTCAATTTGATTTAGTAAACCCTTTGTAATCCAGGGTTTCTTAATTTTTAACTTCCCGCTAAAAAAATTTAAAATTTTTTTAAAATCGGGAAGTTATTGGTTTCACCCCGTTTTTCAAAAATCGAGTTTTCATCGGATCTCAACGTTTTGAGGTATTTGGAACCTCCCCTGACTATTTTTGCGAGGGTGTCTGTATGTACGTGTGGATGTGTGTGTGGATGTATGTAAACCTCTTATAACTTTTGAACGGCTTGACCGATCGGAATAAAATAAAAAGCGTTCCAAAGAGTTCCATCTAACTTAGATTCCCTGTAAGTTTAAACCGATTCGAACGGGTAGATTTCGAGAAATTTCAAAATAACCGTAAAAAACAATTGGTAAAAATGATGTTTTTTGGGCATATCTTTGTGGCCATCACATCGATTAATTTCATAACCTAATCAGCTCTCAAGCTTAAAAAACCACGTCGAACGCCGTTTTACAAATTAAAATCGGTTGATTCGTTCGTGAGATATCGTTGTCGAAAAATTTCAAAAAAAGTGTTTTTTTTCAATAACTAAGAGATTTTTTGACTAATCGATTTTGTGCTTGTAGTAACGTTTTTAGGTCTCAAAAAACTGCGTCGAATGCCATTTTGAACATCAAAATCGGATAACGCGTTAATAAGGTATGGCTTTTTAAACATTTCAAAAAAAGTCAAAAACGTCAAAATACGTCACGTTACTATCATATAGCTTTACGGTTAAAACTAGCGGGAAGTTGCAAGGATGGCCTTTAAGGTCAACCTCTTTTCGAATTTTTTTGGTTGTTTTGACTTTGATTTTGTACAGTTTTCAATATGTCCGTTAAGTTTATTAATAAAAGTATCTACACTATTATCTACATTTTCCGCTGAAAACACTGCGTCCCATGTTTCTTTTTTTAAATTAACTCTCAGTTGTTTGTAATTCCTATATTTTTTATAGACATTTTGAGCAGGGGTAGACTCCGTTTGCACAGTTTTATCATTTAATATTAGAACAATTGGATCATGATCGGTTATATCGTTTAAAAGGATAAATGAGTTAATGGAATTTAAATTACTTTGTTTAATAAAATAGTGGTCCAAGCATGTCCCACTTGCTCGTCTGGTAACTTGATTTATATAAGAAATATAATTAAATGTGTTTAATGTTGTTTTGTATTCCTCAATATAATCTTCACTTCCTAATAAGTTTATATTAATATCGCCTGTAATTATATGATTCTTAAATTTACAAATAGATAAATAATTAAATAAGTGTAAATTAAATAAATTTGGACATGATGAAGGAGATTTATATATTCCGGTAATTGTAATTGATTGTTGGGTATTTAGTAACGTCAGTTCTACAGCTTTTGAAACTCCCAATTGTATAAAACGGTAACTGTAATTAAATCTTTTATTTATATAAATTACAACGCCATCAAACGAGTTAAAAGATCCTTCATTATAAACAATATTGTATCCATTAATATTAAAAGTATCTAAATTATAAATTTGATGGGTTTCAGTTAAAACAAAAATATCAAAATTAGAATTTAACTGGCTTAAAAAGATATTAAGGTCGTCAAAATGTTTTTGCAAGCTTCGAATGTTGGAATAATGATAAACTGTTATAGTTGAATTTTTAAGGTGTGTTATTTTATTAATATCTAAGGGATTTTTTATATCTACATCATAATACCTAATGAAAGGGTCCATTTCAATTTTTACACTTCTTATTATAAAATAAATGAATAAAAAAAAACGATTTTTAATTTACTTAAAAATCTAATTAGATTAATAATACTATCTTAAAAACTATAGCACAAACAACATTTATAGGTTCATAGTTCCCGACACATCACAAAATTAAGTTACTCTTTTTCTTAGGTCTCTCTTTTCAGTGGTATCAGAAGATATACTATTTGTGCGACGACTCTTACTTACTGAGGTGCCCTTCGAGGTAATTGGTGAGTCTGAAGTAGAAGTAGTGGTTCTGAGATTAAGCTTCGGTTTCGTCTTGTTGATGTTTCGCTTTTCTCTCTCCGGAATAATCATGGAAGGCCCTCCGAACTCTACTTGAGATTCCACGGGCTTATCCAAATCTTCCAATAATCTATCAAGTTCGATCTTTTCCTGTGATGGAGTGTTGGGCACAGATGAACTTCTTTGTGGCAATTCGATGTCGGGCAATTCGTCAGTGAACAGATTCCCTTGTTTCAGTTCAGCGAGAGAATGCTGGGTATTGCCAACCACCAAAAAACCACCCCTAATATATGCAGAAGGATTTTTTTCCCGTGCCTTGGATAAAAATTCCTTCAATAAGCGATAATCTGCACGTTGTGCAGCAGTGAAATCGTGACCAATACTGTATGGAGTCCTTTTCAAAATTTTAACGTTTGAAAAAACTTCCTTTTTTGTTAAAAAGCTAATAAATTCAACAATCACAGGTCTTGGTTCTTGTCTTCCTACTGTATAGATATTGTTTATGTCTGACTTTTGAATTTTAGTCTTTAAACTATCACGAAAAAACGCTAGACACTCCTCCAATAAATCATCAGGATTTGTAGGTAAATTAAATATAATAATATCAACCTAAAAATACGATTAAAGAATCAAGAAGAAATAGAAGCCGCAGTGCACAATTACGTGGTACTTATACAGCAAGCAGCTTGAAAAGCAACTCCAATACACCCCCAAACAAAAGCCGAGACCAGTATACCACTCCGTATCAAAGAACTCGTCCAAGAAAAAAGAATAGCTCGTAGAACATGGCAGCGTACCAGAAATCCTGATGATAAGGGACATCTCAATAGACTCACCCATAGACTCCATAATGCCATATGTGAATTTAAAAACGAGACATTCAACTATTATATTAAAAATCTTGAACCTAACGACCACTCATTATGGAAAGCCACCAAAAAATTTAAAAGGCCAACTATGACAAAATCTCCGCTTAGACAAGAAAACGGAAGCTGGGCTAGATCAGACTGTGAAAAAGCCAAAGTTTTTGCCACTCATCTAGGAAAACTTTTAGTCCAATCGACCAACAAGAAGATGACGATATTAACAGCTTTCTTGACGTCCCCTGTCAATTATCACCGCCAATTCGTTCAATTACGCCATCTAAAATAAAAGAGCAAATAAAACTCACAAATCCGCACAAGGCACCTGTAGTCTAGTTCACAAGTGCTTTTTTGCTCAACTTTTTTCAGCAGTCTCCGAAAATTATGAACGAGGTGTCATTCGATTCGGAATCGCATCTAGATGATTTTTGAAAAAAATGATGTTCCGCATGCAAAAACTGCAAAAGTTATTAACAATTAACTAAAACAAAAACAAGAGGGTTTGATTTTCTGCAAATATCTTAAAAACTAATAAAGATTTATTAAATTAAAAAAAAGATTCAAAAAGAGAAGGAAATTTCCTACAAAAAAGCTCGAACTCTCGGAACTGTAGTACTAATATTTATAATTTTCCCAGATGGTTGAAAATACGGCCGAAAACGGGTGCTCTGGCTTGCGTAAGCCACGCCTGCTTTGGACACTTTTTGAATAAAAATTATTTTAACATATTAAATATCAAATTTAGGATATGAAAAAAATCAAGTGCTTACTGGATAGATAAATAAACAATAATCCGCCTGAATTTTTTTTTTATTACCATTTATAAATTATTTATGCAATTGTTAATTAAAATGTTTTTCTGCTTGAACATAAATATTGCAAGTGTGATAATTGTTGAACTATAAATTTTAGATTTTTTTCCTCTCTTGGAGCAATTCTTAAAAGGCTTTAGAATAAATCCCCGTTGGTGAAATTTAAAAATATATATTTTTTAGTTTTTTATTAATAACTGTCGTTGTTGCAAAATTAAAAACTTAAATTAATCATTGAAAAAAAGTTTTTTTTTAAATATTATTAATGATCCGTTTTAATGTTATAAGAACCTGCATAAAAATATTTTTTTAAATTTTTATCAAATATTGTTTAAAAAATTGTTATAAACAAATGCGTTGTTTATTAGATAATTGAATTTTTTTTTTATGGAATTTCAATCTTTGATGCAAATGATTTTTAAAAGAAAAATTGTTTCCTCAAAAACTTTTTTTTATTGCTTAAAAAAGCATTTATTAATTACCAATTAATTTCTTCCACTTATAATTATTAATATTAAGGAAGAAAGAAACAATTTTTTTAAAATCATTATTTGTTTTTCTTTTCGATATAAAAATTCGTTTTATTTAATTTTTCATTGTTTATTTAATAAACAATTTGTTATAAACAAATAAATTTTTACGTTATTTTTTTTCTAATTCTACTTACTGTCACAAAAACGGACATGACAGTTTTTTTACTATTTTTTTAATTTTTAATACGGTCTCTGTAGTTTCGTCATTCTTATTTGGTTTTTCATCCTTACAATTATTATAATTTATAAACTAATGGAGATAAAAATTCTTAAAGCTTATTTATTCTCCATTAGGCAAAATTTGCAATGGGTTTTCACAAATAAAACAACTCACTTTCAGATTCATTTTACGAATAATTCACGTCAATAGCAAAATTCACAATATTATATTTATTGAATCAAACGCAAAACTTGGAAGTAGACTTGAGACTGAAATAGTTCATTAAAAAAACATTAAAAAAAATAAAAAACAAACACACTCATGTTTGTTTGGTACGAAGAATAAGAAAAAAAAATAAGGTAAAAATTTATTTGTTTATAACAAATTGTTTATTACATAAACAATGAAAAATTAAATAAAACGAATTTTTATATCGAAAAGAAAAACAAATAATGATTTTAAAAAAATTGTTTCTTTCTTCCTTAATATTAATAATTATAAGTGGAAGAAATTAATTGGTAATTAATAAATGCTTTTTTAAGCAATAAAAAAAAGTTTTTTAGGAAATAATTTTTCTTTTAGAAATCATTTGCATCAAAGATTGAAATTCCATAAAAAAAAATTCAATTATCTAATAAACAACGCATTTGTTTATAACATTTTTTTAAACAATAACTGCTAAAAATTTATAAAAATATTTTTATGCAGGTTCTAATAACATTAAAACGGATCATTAATAATATTTAAAAAAAAAAACTTTTTTTCAATGATTAATTTAAGTTTTTAATTTTGCAACAACGACAGTTATTAATAAAAAACTAAAAAATATATATTTTTAAATTTCACCAACGGGGATTTATTCTAAAGCCTTTTAAGAATTGCTCCAAGAGAGGAAAAAAATCTAAAATTTATAGTTCAACAATTATCACACTTGCAATATTTATGTTCAAGCAGAAAAACATTTTAATTAACAATTGCATAAATAATTTATAAATGGTAATAAAAAAAAAATTCAGGCGGATTATTGTTTATTTATCTATCCAGTAAGCACTTGATTTTTTTCATATCCTAAATTTGATATTTAATATGTTAAAATAATTTTTATTCAAAAAGTGTCCAAAGCAGGCGTGGCTTACGCAAGCCAGAGCACCCGTTTTCGGCCGTATTTTCAACCATCTGGGAAAATTATAAATATTAGTACTATAGTTCCGAGAGTTCGAGCTTTTTTGTAGGAAATTTCCTTCTCTTTTTGAATTTTTTTTTTAATTTAATAAATCTTTATTAGTTTTTAAGATATTTGCAAAAAATCAAACCCTCTTCTTTTTGTTTTAGTTAATTGTTAATAACTTTTGCAGTTTTTGCATGCGGAACATCATTTTTTTCAAAAATCATCTAGATGCGATTCCGAATCGAATGACACCTCGTTCATAATTTTCGGAGACTGCTGAAAAAAGTTGAGCAAAAAAGCACTTGTGAACTAGACTACTGGATATGATCTGATAGTAGGTGAAGTTCTGAAACATTTACCTAGAAAAGCGATAGTTCTTCTAACCACTTTATTTAATCGAATGATTCATCTCTCCTACTTTCCAACCCAATGGAAGGTCGCTCAAATCATCATGATCAATAAACCGGGTAAACCTACAACTGAAGCGGCATCTTACCGATCAATAAGCTTGCTACCGTTATTATAAAAAAAAACTGAAGGACAATTGACCACGATAATTTGTTACCCAACCACCAATTTGGATTCAGAGAGAACCACTCAACGGTTCAACAGTGCCACCGAATAGTGAACTTCATCAGGGGGAGTCTAGAATCTAAGAAAATATGTGCTGGAGTATTTTTGGATATACAACAGGCATTTGATAAAGTGTGGCATCAAGGATTGCTTTTCAAACTCAAAAGAATCATGCCAAGTCAATTATATTTACTACTGAAATCTTACCTATCAGACAGATATTTTGACATTAAAATGGACAAAGAGAATAATAACTACCAACTTATTCAAGCTGGAGTACCACAAGGTAGTGTCTTAGGCCCCTATCTTTATCTTGTTTACACTGCTGATATCCCAACAACAACTAACACCGAACTAGCCACCTTTGCCGATGACACAGCATTGTTTGCACTGGATTTGAAAAACTTCAACGCCATCTTGATCTGCTCCAAAAATCGCTCCAAAAGTGGAAAATTAAAGTCAACAATGGAAAATCAGTACAACTCACAACAAGACCAGTCGTATGCCCTCAAGTTACACTAAACAATGACACTATTCCAATAAAAAATGAAGTAAAATATCTAGGTCTTCATCTTGACAAAGACTAACTTGGAAAACTCACATTAGAGCTAAAAAGCAGCAATTAAATATTAAAACACGACAAATGAATTGTCTCATTGGTAGAAGATCTCAGCTATCGCTAGAAATAAATTAACAGTTTACAAAACCATATTAAAACCTATATAGACCTATGGGATAGAACTCTGGGATTGCGCGAAATCTTCAAATATAAAAAAGTTACAGACATATCAGTCAAAAACGCTAAGAAAGCTAGCAAATGCCCCCTGGTATGTTTCAAACCAGACACTCCACGAAGACTTGAAAATACCATATATTACACGAGTCATAAATCCACAAGCCACCAGGCACAGAGCCAGAAACCTCAACCATGAAAATGAACTGATCCACAATCTCACGAATGCCCCACTAGCTGAGAGAAGACTCAAAAGAAACTGGCCTGAGGACCTATTGTAAATGAAGGTGAACCGGCAATGGCCGGCAACACCTACAAAACCAAAATCATAGTCATCATATTTACTAAATACTAACTTACTGTTGTAGTAGATTGTAAATAAACAGGTTTTAACAGGAAAAAAAAAATAAAAGGTTCTATACAAACAAAAAACATGGTTTAATAAAACCGTGTGTGTTGTCACTTATGGGGAAACCAGACAGACTGGCCACATAACGCGTTACGTTACGAAGCGGTTTATCCTCCCCTAAGAAGTGCAAAAAAGTGTCGACTTTTTTAATCTTTGCTACATATTAAAAATTAATAATAAAGCATATACCTGTTCATTGGTATTGGTGGTAGAGCGGTCTTCAAGATATCTTTATTCGAACTTAAAACAGCAGAAAATTTTGTTTGGATTAATCCAAGAGCCACTGAGTTTACAGTAATATTATCTTTAGCCAACTGTAAAGAAACAGTTTTTGTAAGCCCTAATAAAGCAGTTTTACTTATTCCGTAAGGACCCAAAACTTTAGTTTAGAAGGTTAAAATCCAACAATAGAACTAATGAAAATAATTCTACCTGCTTTACTTGATTTAAGTAAAGGTACTGATGCTTTAGCAAGCAGATAAGGTGCTTTAACATTTACATCAAATACTTTATCCTATGTATGATTGTATAATTCTTTGAGACTATAAATAACATTCCTGGCTATACTTGGATTAATGAGGATAATTATTGCTCTAGAGCTATTGGGCATCATCCTAGTCATGAAGAACGACTGGCTGCTTATTCTTTATCTGACTTTTGTGATTTATATAATTTTTTTTGCAGTTAAATGATCATAAAAAGGTTTCTGGCAATATTTTGGATCTTGTTTTTCCAACATTAGTGGTATCTGCTTGGATATTTCTGACGATACAATTTTTGCATGTGATAACTTTCACTTTGTATTAGACATAAAATGGTAATTTTCTCCCTATATTAACCTTTCATATAAACAATACAGTTATGATTTTAGAAGAGCAGATTTTGTTGGCATTAGTAACAAACTTTCTAATTTAAATTTTGCAATATTGATCACTGTCTAAATCTAGTTTATGACAATCTTAATATGGTCATCAATGAGATCGTTCCTAAGTTTGCTATTAATTCTAGCAACTACCATTGATCTACGTGATCAAAAATAAAAAATATTTTCATTCCATGTATAAAGAATTTGGCTCCAGTTATTTCCCTACCTAAACTATTTGCTTTCGAGGTTGCTCTTCCTTTTCAGAATGTTGCTTTTATTTATGAGTGCTCTCTAAGTTCAATTGTTTTAACACACGATAAATTCGTTGAAGCGATAAACTGTTTCAATACTCAGTCTACTCCTGGTCCCGATAATGTACATCCATTGTTTGTTAAAGAGTGCATACATTTTTTTAGTATCTTTGTATTACACATATTTAATGTTCCTTTGCTTTAAGGATATTTTCTATACCTCGAGGCCCATTTGTCTGGCAGTGACGTCATTGTGACGTAAATGCAAGTGGAACCAATGAGAGGTTCGAATGAATGCTAGTTGCCATGTTTAACTTAGAAAGACTTACTATCTTTGTCTTATTAACGTGCAATAGAAAGAGATACTTTTAAGAAAAACGTCAACACTGGACAACATTATTAAGTGCGTTAGTGCCGCTTGACATTTTTCTTAAAAATATATTTTTCTATTGCGCGTTAATAAGACAAAGAATGTAAGTCTTTCTAAAGTTAAACATATATTGCGAATGCTTTGTTGAATGGTCATGTTGTCGATTCTATCTATTCAGACTTTAGCAAAGCTTTTGATGTTGTCAATTAAGTTAATAATATATACATTACATCTGGCATGACTTGAATAATTTCATTGCTTGGTGCTATTATAATGGTATGAGTTGTAACTGTAAGAAAAATTTAACTAAAGTTACTATGTTATTAATATTTTCAAGAAATCTGTATAATAAATTAACATTTTAAGGCCAAATCGAGAAACCATCATTTACATATCTCCCAACATATTTTTAGTTTAAAATATGATGTTTCAATAAAATTATTTTCAAGATTCCATACAAATACTAATCTGATAATATTGAAAAAAAAATTGAAAAAGAAAGAAAAATAAAATATATTTAAAATGAATTTTAAAAGGTAAAAGAAACACAATTTAAAAATAAAATAGTAAATAAACAATTAACGAAAAAAGCATAGAATAAAAAAAACGGAAAACAATTATATTGAATATTGAATATTCTTAGTCGTTACTTGATGAAAATCCATATTCCAAGAATATTAAAATACTAAAAGTATTGAGATTTTCACAATTTTTATTTAATGTATAACGCGTTTCACTATCTTATAGCTTCATCAGATACATAATTAAAATTGAACTTACAAAGTTATGATATAAATAAAATGAAATGTGACATAATGACACAATGATGGTCGAAAATCATGTGGTATAAATAAACTGAAATAAAACAAATGTACTACAAATTGCAATAAGGACAAAGTTAATAATAATAAATTTTTACGATAGTAGTAATATATACAGGATTAGTACATAGACTTTTATGTAAATAAATTTAATAACGGTTATTAAATTTATTTACATAAAAGTCTATGTACTAATCCTGTATATATTACTACTATCGTAAAAATTTATTATTATTAACTTTGTCCTTATTGCAATTTGTAGTACATTTGTTTTATTTCAGTTTATTTATACCACATGATTTTTGACCATCATTGTGTCATTATGTCACATTTCATTTTATTTATATCATAACTTTGTAAGTTCAATTTTAATTATGTATCTGATGAAGCTATAAGATATTGAAACGCGTTATACATTAAATAAAAATTGTGAAAATCTCAATACTTTTAGTATTTTAAAATTATATTGAATACAGTAAAAATATACCCTTAACCCACAGATGACCTGAGTAGGCAAGAGAAACCAGAAGGGGAAGATTACCACAATAGGTACCAAACAACAAGAAGAAGAAAAAGGAAGAGGGGATAAGAGAATTTTTTTAAACAGCAACTTGATTAACTTAACTGCATCCGCAGCTCTGGGAATTTTATTGATTGTAAGGTGTCGCAAGAAGGAATCCTACATCAATAAATGTATATGTTGTGTACAAAACTGAAATAGAAAAATAAGTCTAAAAAATAAAAATTGGAACTGTAAGGTAAAATATAAAAATAGTTTCGGATGTAAATATCCCTGCAATGAATAATTCCGTTGTGTAACTTGGATAATATACATATTCTTTAAAAAAAAATCCTATAAAAAACACTGTTTATTATTTATATATTTAATTTTATGTTAATTCATTAAATATTTAATAAACATTGTTTTTATAAAAAAGGTGTTAATGATATGTAGGTACATTTAAAATAGTTACCAAAAATTTAGAACATTACAAAAAATGTTTGTGTAAATTAAATCTTTAATAAAATATGTAAATATCAACTTTTACAGTTAAGTATAACAACGTATTTTTCTTTTCTAATAATGTTTAAACTTATAATCTAGAATTCATTAGTAAAGGGGCTGCACCGGTTCGAGGCCAAAATCGACCAATTTCCCATGTAAATCTCCATAAGAGAATCTAAGGTCCATTCTGGTCATTTTTGCTCTTTTTGATACTGCGCATGCGCGACTTATGATCTGGACAAAATTTCGTTGTGACGTCATTGGAATGGTCGGATAGGACATTTTTTCAACGGGGGGTATTTAGGGAGGCCCATTGGTGCATCTATACTTGTAAAAATTGGTTACTCATCATTTTTTATTTAGAAGAATAGTTAGTAGACATTCATATTACATAGATGGCGTTGTGACGTCACTTGATGTATAGTAAAAAACACACCGCCGCTTGCTAGGATTGAACCCGAGTCTCTTTAACTGAAACAAGATATGTAGTCTCGCCACCATCAAGACACTTACCGTCGTGCGAGATAAATGTAAAGAATCGGTGCCAAATCATTACATCATTTTATTTGAAATAGTCTGGGATGGAGATATTAAGGATCCAAGGTCAAATAGGCAAATGGGACAGATTTTCGGTGGGGGTATTTAGGGGAGCCCCATTACCCCATCTATATTTGTAAAAAAATTCTGTATTGGTTACTCATCATTTTTATGTGGCAGAATAGCTAGTAAGTAATTTATATTTACTTTACCAATAAAACACTTTTTTAATTTTTACATTTATTACAATATACTTACATAAAACAGCTCCTCATATATAAATCTTATTTCAATGGTCAGCTAAAAAATAATAAAATTTATACTAAACTAACAACTAAATTCAGTTTATTGTTACATAATGTACACTGTCTTAATACACATATTAAACAATATGGCTGCTGGAGGCAAATATTAAATAGACTTCTATCAGTTGCCGCTGTGTTTTGTTTGTATTGTTTTCCAATTGAATAATCTTTGCTTTATTCTAGTGATTTTTTGGTCAATTTTGTGTTTTAAAATTATTAAAATACGAAAGACAATATACCTCATTTCTGTTGCGTTTTAAAGTGTGGAATGTGAAGTAATCGGGATAAAGTGCAGTTGTTTCGCTTACCTTCTGTACTACATTTTAAGCAAAAGCTGAGCTAAATACTTTATCTTCTGAGAGGCAGAAAAAATGGTTGCAGGCAATAGAAAATAAAGGTTTTACTAGCGAAACGAAAATTAAGAACGCTCGTGTTAGCTCTAATCATTCTATTCCTGGTAAGTGGTAAAATGAATAGTGTTTTAAAGATAATTTCAACTCTATCGGAAAACCTGCTGACTTAACAGACAGAAAATAATCCAGACTGGGGTATAAAGATAGTAAGTCCAGTTCCTTAAAATTTAAATTGGAGTGATAAAAAGAATTAAAAGGAAATAAGTAAGTTTATTTAAGTGTTATTTGACTGTCTCATGCCCTACATTTAGTTTGCACGTCTTATTTTAAACATTTTTCATTGTTGCAGGCTACGATATTAGAATTATTAAGAAACGTCGAAACTGAAGTAGAACAAGATTCAAAAAATAATAAAGAAAGTCAAACCGATTTGACATTTTAAACAATTTAACTGATATGTTTCTATCTGGTTTCTATCATTAATTATTAAAAATGATTTGATAGAAAAACTAAAGAAACTATTATTAACTGTTGCAAGCCTCGAAAGTAATGATGTAAAAACAAGATATTACACTGGTTTAGCAACATACAATGCTTGTTTTAAATTATATTGAACCATTTCTGAAAATTAACTTAAACACTGTTTTACCATCAAGTGCTGCTAACTTTAGTAAGATAAATAGATTTGTACTAAATATAGAAATAAAAATAAATTTTATTAAAATGTGTTTTATTAATAAAATATATAACATAATACAAAATCTTTTGCTTATATCTAGTGGTAACATCTGAATTTTCTAAACACCAACAACTTTTGAAAATCTTCACTCATGTTTATTTCTTTAGAACTTAACACTAAATACAGTCACTTAAACACTATTATATTTTCACAATTGACAACAAAAACTAAGGAAAAGACAATTTAACTACAAAGCAACATGGATTTAAACACAAAACTAAAGTAAAAAACAACATTTGTTTGCTCCCAGCAGCCATATTGGTAATAAAAACGTCAAAATCCCATTATTTCATTGTATAAAGACTAATAATGGTACATGGTACCAACATTAACGTAGAGAAGAAAACTGTAATGTAATGTACTCTTAGGTACCTGCAACTGATAGTTTGTATAATAACCACTAGATTGCATGGTTAGTACTAAAATATGGACGTACCTATAATTTATGGAACTGGATGTTTGTAAAATAACCACCAGATGGAATTTCTAGTACCAAAATAAATTAAATATAATAATCCTGAGAACTTTTAACCTTTATTCACAAATTTGCCTTTATTATTAATTACATTAATATACATGTTGTATTAATAGTTTAGATGAATACTAATATTTCATAGTGCATAATGATGATGATGATGAGGAATTTTTTGGGTGTGTACCTACCTACTGTATGTGATATTGATATAATATCAAAATAAATATATTTTTTAAATTGTTTATAATCTTTAAAAGGTGTGTATAATAATTAAGTTTAATTTATTAATATATGGTATGAAGGAAAAAATAAAATACCATCATTTCATGAAAATGTAATTCTCACCTATTTTCAAGAACAAACAAAACATGTTTATTTCTTTTGTCTTAAAATTTATTTATGTTAAAACTGGATGGGACATTCTCGTGATAATCTTTATGATTTGAGTGATAGGAACACAATAACTTTTTAATTTATTAAATTAATTTCAATACCCATTAAAAACTAACACACCGGTTATATTCCTTATGTAATATTTTACATTCTAATAATGAAGGTAATTTGTTGTTACGTAAATGTAAAATGAAAGTGAATGTATTTATATTTTTTAAAAAATGCATTCGTGTTTTCAGTATATATATGCACAATATTTTCATACTAAGAGAATAATCTATGTTTTAAACGATTCTATAGTTACAGTTTATTGTGTGTTTTATAAAATAATATTTTTATTATAGAAAACAATAATAAGCCTGTCATAAAATTATATGATTTGGTATTGGGTGATTTCAATAAGATTTTTACCGCAAAAATTATAAAAAGTAAATTTGGAGAGTGTGTCCTGTTGGAACTTGAGAAGAATGTTACATTTTCACCAACTAGAGTGACGAACAAATAGAAAAAAGAAGTACGCTTTGGTTTATAGAGGTTCAGTTGATGTGGAGAAGGACAAACCAAAATTTAAATTTTAATTGTAAGTTTTATATTTTTTTATTATTATAAATCAGGTTAAGGAATTAAGGTTTAATTAAAATCAGAGTTTATCAATTAAATTAATAAATCATCATATTAGAAAATGTAATAAAGCATTTAGAAAGTCTAATTTTTATTTGAAAAGACATCAAAAAATGCTTTGGGATAAATAATTATAAGGCTCAGTCTTCACATACAGGTTCTTCCATTTTTATAATACTATTTATTTTATATGTCATTTTTTGGTCAAAGGAATTCATTTAAGTCTTATGGTAAAAATTTTATATATATTTCCTTTCTTTTCTAACAATAAGATTCTTCCTATGTAACACCTGTTATCTTAAAAGACTGCATAGTAATCTTTTTTCTATTTTAATGGTTTGATCTTTGCTTTCTTATTGATCATCTATTTTTTTGTTCTTCGATATCTAAAGCAGTTCCTGATGAATTAGAAATATTGGAAAATTCGCTAGTAGACTCCTCTGAGAATCCATTAGTCATTTCTTCTAGTTCATTATCTTGGTTATTTTTAATATTAGATGAATGCATAAGTTCGTGCCTGATTTGAAGACAAACTTTTACAAGTGAAATTATAAAAAATATAATTCAATTAATCAATTTCGAGTGGTCAATATTTAGCCTCTTCCGTTGTAATTTTTGGATTTTCTTTCACCGTAGCATAAAAAATCTCATTGTCAATGTGATTTCCAGGTTAAAATCTCCAAGTCGAAATCTACCAAACCACTTTTTTACTATTCTAAGAGCAGGACAACGATCTTCATAATTTTTGGAAATGTTTTTTGTGCAGCCCCAATACTCACACCTTTCCAAAATTCGTATAGCATTAATTCTCAAATATTTCCTTTTATTTCTCAAACATTTCCTAGATTTCCCATTATTTCTCAAATATTTCCTAAATTTCCTTTATTTCCTAATTATTGCTGTTATTTCCTAAATATTTTCTAAATATTTCCTATATTTCCTAAATATTTCTCAAATTGTGTACACCTATTTCCCTCGTACTGAATATACAAAAAATTTTTGATCGATGTTTAAATTACTTTTATAGTGAAGCAAAATTAAAAACGCATTAAGTTATTTATCAAAATATCAATGATTGTAACAAGTTCTTTTCAATTTTTCAAATATTCAAGATTATTCCAAATTTTTCCATTTTTCACGAATTTTACAATTTTGCAAATTAAATAATTATTATAAATTTTTCTGCTTTTATGATTTTTTCCAATTTTTTAAATTTTCATTTTTTCTAATCTTTTCAGATTATGATTTTTTAAATTTTCATAGTTTTTAGTAAATTTTTTAGATATTCAAGTTAATTCAGATGAATTTTTGTAGATTTTCATATTTTTTATAATTTTTCCATTTTTCTTGGTTTTCTTTTTTCAAAAAATTCTGAAGAGTTTATAAAAATTATAAACATTTGAAATAATCATAAAATTTTAAAAATCAGAGTTATTTGATCTTTACAAATAAATAAGAACACAGACAAAAAGTAATTTTTAGAAAGAATCAATTTAAATTAACAAATAATGTTGTATTGACAAAACCATAAAAATGCAAGGTTACATATGGTAGTAAAATTGAAATGAAAAAACTTGTTTCTACATTGGAATGTGTATTTTTGATATTTCTAAAATTTGTGTGATATTAGTATTTTTTATCATATACTTACTTTTATAAAACTAACTGTAACTAGTGAATCGTTTAATAATATATTAGATTAAAAATATCCTAATACCATCAAAAATACAACATCCAATTTATAAAGTTTATAATTTTTATAAATTTTTATTTTCAAAAGACTTGGTTTTACATCTGTATTAATTTTAGAATAATATGAATCCTTCAACACTATTTTCAGTGCTAATATCACTGACTTTTTTACGATTCTAAGAGCAGGACCACGATCTTCATAAACTTTGGAAATGTTTTTTGTGCAGCCCTAATACTCACACCTTTCCAAAATTCGTATAGCATCAATTCTCAAATATTTCCTTTTATTTCTCAAACATTTCCTAGATTTCCCATTATTTCTCAAATATTTCCTAAATTTCCTTTATTTCCTAATTATTGCTGTTATTTCCTAAATATTTTCTAAATATTTCCTATATTTCCTAAATATTTCCCAAATTGTGTACACCTATTTCCCTCGTATTGAATATACAAAAAATTTTTGATCGATGTTTAAATTACTTTTATAGTGAAGCAAAATTAAAAACGCATTAAGTTATTTATCAAAATATCAATGATTGTAACAAGTTCTTTTCAATTTTTCAAATATTCAAGATTTTTCCAAATTTTTCCATTTTTCACGAATTTTACAATTTTGCAAATTAAATAATTATTATAAATTTTTCTGCTTTTATGATTTTTTCCAATTTTTTAAATTTTCATTTTTTCTAATCTTTTCAGATTATAAGTTTTTAAATTTTCATAGTTTTTAGTAAATTTTTTAGATATGCAAGTTAATTCAGATAAATTTTTGTAGATTTTTCCATTTTTCTTGGTTTTCTTTTTTCAAAAAATTCTGAAGAGTTTATAAAAACTATAAACATTTGAAATAATCATAAAATTTTAAAAATCAGAGTTATTTGATTTTTACAAATAAATAAGAACACAGACAAAAAGTAATTTTTAGAAAGAATCAATTTAAATTAACAAATAATGTTGTATTGACAAAACCATAAAAATGCAAGGTTAGGTACATATGGTAGTAAAATTGAAATGAAAAAACTTGTTTCTACATTGGAATGTGTATTTTTGATATTTCTAAAATTTGTGTGATATTAGTATTTTTTATCATATACTTACTTTTATAAAACTAACTGTAACTAGTGAATCGTTTAATAATATATTAGATTAAAAATATTCTAATATCATCAACAATACAACATCCAATTTATAAAGTTTATAATTTTTATAAATTTTTATTTTTAAAAGACTTGGTTACATCTTTATTAAGTTTAGAATAATATGAATCCTTCAACACTATTTTCAGTGCTAATATCACTGACTAGTGTAACAACTTTCTGGTAAATAGACAAACACTATGATAAAATCTACAAAAACTGTTATTACAAAAATTTTGGAAATCAATAAAACAAATCATAAAAATAAAAATAGTGTAACCACTTTTTGCAGCTATAAGAATATTTGAGTTATTATTTCAGTTTCTTAAAAAAGTTAAGGCTCGATTTTGAAATATTAAGGGGACCTTTTTAAGCAATATCTGTCTAACCATAACCGTTCAGTCTTCGGTCCGACCAAAAGTTTACTTCTTGTTCATTATCTCAACAAAACATTATAATCTCACCAAAAATCATCTATATATATATATATATATATATATATATATATATATATATATATATATATATAAATCATAAAGTTAAACAAATTGCTCTTATTATTGTATATTTTTTAAAAAAGAGTTTTTTGTTTCAGTTGCAGTAACATCATATTCATTCTGCTTAATAATTAGACGTGCGTTTTATAAATATGTTTGAAAAATTGCTTTTACATATTGCAACTATTTTGGGTCTTGTCACCACCAATTATGATGAAAAAAAGGTACGAAATGGACTTATTCAATGTGTTAAAGCCACTAAGAAGATTAAAAATGTTATGAGATACGCTAAATCTACGGGAGAGAAGCAGAAATTAGAAGCCCAACTTCGAGAAGTAAAATCGTTGCGAGCCCAATTTAAAGCCCAACAGAAAAAAGGTGCTGGGCTTCAATCAACAAAACCTACCGCAAAACATAGGGTCCATTGGGATGATACATCCTCTGCATTCACTTCAAGAATCCGAACAGGAGTCATATCCAATCTTAAACATAAAGATCCAGTAGCCTTTCTGCTAGACTGTAAAGCGCTATTTAAACGAAGAATTCAAAACGCTCTCAAGAAAGATGATTCAGTTAAAGTTAACATGGTGTTTTGTGGTGAATTTGAAATAGCAAGGGGTGAGAAGATTTTAAATGAAAATAAATATTTCACCACATCAAACTCTGCTATATACAAAACAACTAATATAGATAACTGGTTTGATGAAAAAGTTTCAGATCCTATTCTAAAAGAACTCGAAGAATTCCAGGAGCGGGATTCTGGATGGGCCTTGAAACGGATAGTAAACTTGGGTATAAACATTAATAAATTTATACCACAACTTGGATCATCTTATATAGATTTACCTCTTCAAATAAAAAGAAAGGAAGCATGCATTAATGTTAAAAATATGGATCAAGCGTGTTTTGCATGGGCAGTGGTGTCAGCTTTATATCCAGTTGCGAATCATCCTCAAAGAATTAGCCAGTATCCGCATTATTCGGGGTTGTTAAAACTTAAGGGAATCCAGTTTCCCATGACTATAAAACAAATCCCCAGTTTTGAGAAGCAAAATAATGTTTCAGTCAACGTATATGTTTTGAGGAAATATAAAAAGGATTTCACGACGCTTCCTACATACCTTACTGAAGCAAAAAAAGATAAACATGTAAACCTGCTTCTAATACAAGATCAATATGATGATGAGCCCACTAGATACCATTATGTATGGATTAAAAATCTTTCTAGACTTTTGTCCACTCAACTTAGTCAAGAGCACCATAAAAAGTATTTTTGTGATAGATGTTTACACTATTTCCGTTCTGAAAATAAACTTGCTAAACATAGCGAAGATTGTATAAAAAAGAATGATACAGCTATTAGGATGCCTGAGGAGGGCAAAAATATGATAAAATTTAAGAATTTTAAAAACAAAATAAAAGCCCCTTTCGCTGTATACGCTGATCTAGAAAGTGTTTTAAAGCCATGCGCGGAAAAGACCGCTTACCAAGAACACATTCCTGCAGCCGTTGGTTATTACTTTAAATGTTCATACGATGATTCTCTCTCTTTTTACCGGTCATATAGAGGATCTGATTGTATGCAGTGGTTCGCCGATGAGATGAATCAGCTTGCTGAAGACGTTTCAACAGTGTTTCTTTGTTCCTACGATATACATATGACTGCTCAAGAAGAGATGGATTTTAGGGCAGCCACTTGCTGTCATATCTGTGAGCATCCATTTAAATTTGGAGAAAAAAGAATTAGGGATCACAATCACCTAATTTCTTCAAATAATTATCGTGGTGCTGCTCATAATGATTGTAATGTTAATTATAAAGATACTCATATAATCCCAGTAATATTTCATAACTTGAGCGGTTATGATGCACATTTCGTGATAAAAGATATCGCCACACGAATGAAAGGAACTATAGACTTGTTACCTCTCACCAAAGAAAAATATATTTCGTTTACAAAACACGTTGATGACTCCAGAATTAATTTTAGATTTATTGATAGTTTCCGTTTTATGGCATCTTCTCTAGATAAGTTATCATCTTATTTAGAAGAGTTTCCAAATCTTAAATCGCAGTTTCATAATACCACTGAAAAACAATTTAATTTATTGACAAAAAAAGGAGTAATGTCATATGATTACATTGATAGTTTTGATCGTTTCGATGAACCCTGTTTACCTTCAAAAGATGCTTTTTATAATAAATTAGAAGATAAACCTTGCCCCCGACGTTTGTATCAAAGGGCTCAAGAAGTTTGGACTATGTTTAATTGTACTACTTTGGGAGAATATATAGATTTATATATGAAAACAGACATTCTACTCCTAGCAGATGTCTTTGAACAGTTCCGAAAAAGTTGTATGAAGACATATAATCTAGATCCTGCACACTATTTCACGCTACCTGGCTTTACTTGGGATGCAATGTTAAAATATACTAGACAAGAATTGGAGTTGCTGACTGATCCAGATATGTTTTTGTTTGTTGAGCGAGGTATTCGAGGAGGTCTTAGTCAAGTTTGCTCTAAAAGAAGAGCGCACGCAAACAATAAATATATGCCTAATTACGATCCATCTAAACCAGAAAGCTATTTGATGTATTTCGATGTTAACAATCAATATGGATGGGCGATGTCTCAGTATTTACCATATGGCGGATTTGAATGGGTGGATACAAACATCGACGTAAATACTATTGTTAATGATAATGATGAGGGCTATATGCTTGAAGTGGACTTGGAGTATCCACATGATTTACACGATAGACATAAAGATATTCCTTTCTGTCCAGAACATATCAATCCTAAAACCATGAAACCGCCAACTAGGACTAAAGAAATTACTAAATTGATGGCTACATTAAATAATAAAGCAAAATATGTCATTCATTATCAGGCTCTTAAACAAGCTATATCGCATGGCTTAAAGGTAACAAAAATACACAGAGTATTAAAGTTTAAGCAGTCTCCATGGTTAAAATCATATATTGATCTAAACACCGCTCTTCGAACAGCTGCCAAAAATGATTTTGAGAAGAATTTGTTCAAGTTAATGAACAATGCGGTGTTCGGCAAGACTATGGAGAATGTACGAAAAAGGGTTAATGTAAAACTTTTAACTGAATGGGAAGGTCGATATGGTGCTCAATCTTACATATCCAAACCTGAATTTAAGAACAGTATGATATTTGACGAAAATTTGGTTGCAGTAGAGATGAATAAACTTCAAATTTATCTAAATAAACCAATATATGTTGGCCAATCAATCCTAGACCTGGCAAAAACCACTATATATAGCTTTCACTACGATTATCTGCTTAAAACATTTGGAGAAGACTGCACAGCTTTCTATACGGATACAGACAGCATAGGGGTGGAAATATTGGGAAAAGACCCATATACCCTTATGAAAAATGATTGCCATCAGTACTTTGATACATCTGACTATCCCCGAGATAATATATATGGAATACCGCAGGTGAATAAGAAAGTTTTGGGTATGATGAAGGATGAATACAATGGGCGTATTATGACAGATTTTGTAGGGTTGCGGTCCAAATTGTACAGCACAAAAGTTGCAACTTCAGAAGAGGAGCTACAAAACCTGAAAGAGAAATTAAAAGACGATGAATATGATGATGATGAAATCCAACAAATTTTAATAAATTATGGTGTTACAAAAAAGGCTAAGGGTGTCAAATCATCTGTTGTAAAGACAAAAATTACTTTTGATGACTATATTGAGTGTCTAGAAACAGCCAAGCAGAAGACAGCGGCACAAAACCTCATACGATCCAAACAACATCATGTTTTTTCTCTAGAACAACAGAAAATCGCTCTCAGTTCGGATGATGACAAAAGGTATCTAGTGTCAGGTACCGATCAAACTTTGCCCTGGGGACATTACTCTATAATGGCTGAAGCAATGGATGTCGATTAGATTTACCTTAATTAAGTTGATACTTATTGAAGAATTATTTAATATTTGCCTCCAGCAGCCATATTGTTTAATATGTGTATTAAGACAGTGTACATTATGTAACAATAAACTGAATTTAGTTGTTAGTTTAGTATAAATTTTATTATTTTTTAGCTGACCATTGAAATAAGATTTATATATGAGGAGCTGTTTTATGTAAGTATATTGTAATAAATGTAAAAATTAAAAAAGTGTTTTATTGGTAAAGTAAATATAAATTACTTACTAGCTATTCTGCCACATAAAAATGATGAGTAACCAATACAGAATTTTTTTACAAATATAGATGGGGTAATGGGGCTCCCCTAAATACCCCCACCGAAAATCTGTCCCATTTGCCTATTTGACCTTGGATCCTTAATATCTCCATCCCAGACTATTTCAAATAAAATGATGTAATGATTTGGCACCGATTCTTTACATTTATCTCGCACGACGGTAAGTGTCTTGATGGTGGCGAGACTACATATCTTGTTTCAGTTAAAGAGACTCGGGTTCAATCCTAGCAAGCGGCGGTGTGTTTTTTACTATACATCAAGTGACGTCACAACGCCATCTATGTAATATGAATGTCTACTAACTATTCTTCTAAATAAAAAATGGGCCTCCCTAAATACCCCCCGTTGAAAAAATGTCCTATCCGACCATTCCAATGACGTCACAACGAAATTTTGTCCAGATCATAAGTCGCGCATGCGCAGTATCAAAAAGAGCAAAAATGACCAGAATGGACCTTAGATTCTCTTATGGAGATTTACATGGGAAATTGGTCGATTTTGGCCTCGAACCGGTGCAGCCCCTTTACTTTCATTCCTCCTGATACAATAATATTTTCACCGGTTACATAAGAACCATCATCTGAGGCCAAAAAAGCAACTGCACCTGCGATTTCTTTAGGTAAACCAATTCTGTAAATAGAATTAAAATTAATTAAAATATTAAAGTATAGTTGATTCAAATAGAAGTGTCATCAAGTAGTCTCTGGAAAATTCAAATTTGTAGTGGCAGCACCCACGTTTAGTGAAATTTGAATCGCAATATTAGCCAGCTTGTGATCAGATTGCTACATATGCTCAATATAACTATAAACATTTTGACACATCGCGATGAGATATAATTCCCTAACTAAAGTTCTGTTTCCATTGAATCTAGTAATAAAGTTAAAGATGATCTCACACGTACCCAGCCCACTTGATGACACTTCTATTTGAATCAACTATAAGTATTGTTGATTTTTGAAGTAAATATTTTTAATGGTGTACTACGACAGAATTTATTAAACGGGAATAAATTGATTTTTTTTAAACCGGCCAGAAATTACTACTTTCCGGTTTATTTTTAGGCCAGAAAGTCTCATTTTGTCGGACAAGGCCAGAAAATAAAAATGAGTCCGGTAAAAGCTTTTACGTAATACGTCCCAAAAGTGCTTTTACTGGACTCGCGGCTCGCCTTGCAATTGCCCACTCGTCCAGTAAAAGACCACTTTCAGGACTTATTACGTAAACTACTATTATCGTCACGCGATTCTTCAATACATCGCTGTTAAAAAGTATACGGAGCGAAGGAGTGTGATACAGGGAAGAATAGGGATAAAGTATACGCACGAATATATAATATATAAAGCAGACATTAGTTTACAATTATTTACAAATATTTTTTCTTTATCATTAGGTAAGACACAATTTTTTACACGGAATAAAATTGATCTCATTGTTGCGCTTCAATATATCTCCGTAGAAAGAACTCTACAAAAGACCCCTTTCACTCATTTTTTACACACAGTAGAAGCATAGCTTCTGTTTGTCAGTACCACGACTGCCAAGTTTTTAAAGCTATGCTTCTTATATAGTATGAAATATTTATTTATTACACACCTGCCCAAGAGTATTTTTGGAAGCTCTTTTTTTATTTCCTCTGTTGTCACTAAAATCTTGGAGAAATTGGTATCTATAAACCCTGGTACTATAGAATTTACAGTTATATTATTGGAAGCTAATTGAACAGAAGCAGCTTTAACAAGGCCCAATAAAGCTGTTTTGCTAACACCATAAGCTCCTATATGATTATTTGCATTAAATGAACCAATACTGCCAATGTAAATTATTCTCCCAGCTTTACTATTTTTTAGTAATGGTAATGCTTCCTTTGCCAGTAAGTAAGATGCTTTAAGATTTACATCAAAAATTTTATCCCATTTATCTTCTGGACAGTCAAGTATACCACCAATGTGAGGATTTACACCTGCATTATTAACTAATATATCAAGTCCACCAATTTTTACAGCTTCTTCGAATAATTTTCTTCTATCTTCCGCATTGGATACATGACAAACTAAACTTTTTATTTCAAAACCTTCATCTTGAAGTTGTTTAGTAGCTCTTTCTACATTTTTCTGTTTCCTGCTGCTAATAATCACTTTAGCACCTTCTTGTGCCAATCTTCGCGCTATAGCCAACCCTATTCCATCTGTAGAAGCCGTAACCACTGCTATTCTTCCGATAAAACGTTTTAAGCACATTTTTACACTACGAACCTTTTAAATTAAAGTACAAAATAACACTGTTAATTAATTTTAATATTTAAGTCATTAATACAAGGTTATATACAAAACAAAGTCTATGATCATAAATAAAATCATAAAATCCCATAGACAAGAACTTGGTAATCAAATAAAGCTTAATATATTATACACGGTAGAATTTCAGATATGCGTATTAGACCGTGACCCAGGCAACCACGTGATCACGTAAAACGTCATAAAGACGTGACTATCACGTGAAAAATGCATTAGGTCGCAAAATGTCTTAAATATGACCTAAAAAAACGTGATTCGGCTCTCCCCAAAAAAACGTATACCTGTGAAACGTAATTAACACGTCGAAAAATAGTTAGCAAAGTGACGGATAATAAAATATTTATTAAATTCATTTATTAAGCATTTATTAAAATTTTAAAATGGATCAAACCTTTATAACGTTTTATATATGCATTTCTAATAATAAAACAAGAAGGATGAAAGAACCTATGCAAACTTAGCACCCCATCCATGGAATTTTGGGTCGAAAATGACCTTAATCGATAGGTCCCCGTTAGGTCCTTCAAGGTCCCACAATTTTTTCGTTAGGTCCCCTTCAGTTTTTTCATAAATAATTTTTTAAATTTTGGGTAAAAAAAAACTACACTTTAGCACCCCATCTAATGCAAAATGGACAAATTTAATCAAAATTGTATTCTTTATCGTTAGGTCCGTATTGGTCCATTATTTTAATTGATAAATAATTTATTTTATTTGTTTTATTCTTAATTTTAAATAAATAAATCCTGCGCATGTGCACATCAGACACAAACAGCGCGAAATTTAAATTGGTATCGTTTCATGTACCTTGTGTTAGTGCATAATACAGACATATAAAACTAAGGCACTATAAACATAGGTATTATCATCAGCCATGTTTTGTCCAATGTCACTGAATTCATGTGTTAGACCATAAACAAATTAAAGAGACGTGCAATCATATTATGTAGTGGTGAAAATAGGAACTAAACCAGCTGGTAGCGCAAAAAGCGGAAAAGTAGTTATAACCGCATAGTGCCTTAGTAAGTACTAGTAGTGTTATTTTAATATAAATTTAAGGTACTTTAAGCATAAAAACATATAGTGAATAGTTTTAAACATGGTGCGCTGATGTCGGAACTTGTTGCCAACTTTATATTATGCATCAACACATCTGTTCTATTATCTCTGGTTTTGTGGTTGACATTGGACAAAACATGGCTGACGATAATTCCTTATGTTTATAGTGCCATAATAAAACAAATCTCGTGAGAATGATCCTCAAATAACCTGAAGTTGTAAGAAGATCTGAGAATGTAGTCTTTACTAAGAGGCTGATTCTGTAACTTTTCGTTTACGAACGAAATCGTTAGTTAACGATGGGTACTGTCAACAAAGATTTGTGAAAAGGTTATTCTCTATCTTATTCGTTAAGACTAGTTTATTCGTAACGAAAGATTTACGTTTTTAGCGACTATAGTATATTGATAGAATTGCTTGACATGACATTGATGCCAAATTTATCATTCTTACTTATTTTGTCTTTATTTACTACTAACAATAGTTTAAATTTTGAAAGAAACATATTGTATAGAGTTTGCATGAATATTTTATTAACTAAGTTTTAAGGGCAGAATACTTCACTTTGAGTTTTAAATGATAATTGTTGATTACTTTAATATTTTATATAATTTATTGTTGACCTTTCTGGAAATTTGAAATTATAAACTTGGATATACGGCAACGTTATGTTTTATGGAATTCGGTACTTTTCGGAGATATATTCGTCTGATATTTGGGTCACTGAAGTTAGCCCCCCAAGATTTATTTTCTTAACTTATTTTTTATTGTATCGTTTGTTCGTCGTTTGTTCTTTATTGTTCTCTATAAACATTTGTTTGTTCTCCCTTAGTTAATTAATAAAAAAATAATAAAAAAGGTAAGGGTGCAGAACTTGTTCCTGTTTATTTGCATGCATTGTTGCCAGATCCATTGCATATCTGTAACAATCGGAAACTTGTGAAATACTAAAATACCACAAAATATAGCATTAAAAATACGGTTATACTAATTATCATGTTCTGTCCAATGGGCCTAAATTCACGTGTTAGATAAAAGGTTTTGTAAACAAACATTTTGGTTAGAATTTCTATTTGAAAATACTTTATTTTAAGTAAGTATGTATGTTCAAAACTGTTAAAAGATTAAGTTATTTGGATTTTAGTGTTAATTATAGGCCAAGTTGTAATGTAATATTTAAATCAAAGTTAAAAACAAAATAATAGATTCTCTGGAAGGCTACAAAACATTTTAATAGTCTTTTAAAAACAAGAAAAGTTTTAAAGCTGTATTGAATGAATTTATTGTATTAAGATCAGAGATTTATTCATATGTGTACTTAAAAAACGTTACAAAATATTCAGTATACTCTTCAGAGTAAGAAACTCGTTAGAATAGGTTAAAATGTCCGATTTTTACTGTGTGAACGTTCCACAATAGCTTTATGTAATCATTTGGTTTCATACGCCAATCTAATTCCATATTAACCAATATGTACATCGGAAAATATAACGTACTCAAAAGTCTTTAATTGTAATAATTCAATTTATGAATTTAAAAGAAAATTTGGACAAAAAGATGCGGATCATATCTGTTTACTGCACCTTAGTTATAGTAATTGAATTTTAATAATAAGGGTCTACAAAAAAAAAACAAAATAAATGTAACAATGTTTATTGTACAAAAAAAAGTAAAAATAATAAAAACATAACATTTTATTTTCAATATAGTTTCTAAAATTTAAGGTTACTCTGTATAAACGTATTAACAAATAATATCATTCATCATTTTTGTACATAGATTAAGACCTTTCAGAATTCATCAAAAGTTTGTTAAACATGATACATTAAAATATGAACTATTCCAACTACAATTCTTATTCTATAAAATACTAGCTGTTGCCCGCGACGTCGTCTGCGTGTAATTCGAATAAAATCAAGGTCTTTATGTAAGCACACGCCTGAGTAGCTCGCAGATTGCAGAATTTTTTCAGACTTAAATGACATTTATCGTTATATTTTGGACAAGTTATTCTGATCTATAAGCTACATTACTGTAAAGTTTCATTAAAATCCGTTTAGTAGTTTTTGCGTGAAAGAGGAACAAACATCCATCCATACATCCATCCAAACAAACTTTCGCCTATATAATATTAGTAGGATGTATTCTAAAATAACTGAAAGTTTTCTACATTGTATATGACTAATAATATTTATTGTAATTAATATTATACATTTGGGCTCAATAGGCTTTTGCCTCAGCACTTCCTGTAAAATAATAATAATAATAATAATATATAAATTTTTTAATACAATTGGACATATCAAAAATTTATGATTTTGAATGTACTATTACCTATTACTATCAAAACACTTAAAGTAACAGTTAACACCCTAAAATTCTATTAATTAATCTAGAAATGAAAAAACATTTTATAAATTAACACGCACATTTATTATGTACACAAATGGAAACTAAAAAGATAACAAAAAATGATTCTTCAGTTAAAAAACTAACCAGGATCACAAAAAAAATACTTATATTTGAACAAGTGCATTTTAAAAAATCTAAGCTTTTTACCAATATACACTGCATAAAGATGGGAATTTTCAAACAAATCATAAAAAAAACATAAATACCTAATAATTATTAAATTACTGGTTTAAACAATTAGATTTTATTCTCTGACTGTGGCCATTTCTATTACATACAAATAAGTTTGGATTTGATAAGATAATTGGAAACTATTAGTATTAAGTACCATCAGTAGGAAAGAACTATTATATGTTTAATAAACTGATCCACTTTCTCTCAAAAGGAATAATAAATAATCATTCCTACAAGGTGTCAGCAAAAATTAGATCGAACATAAAACCAATTTATATATTGTGTAAACGTTAGTTTCAACAATAATTTTCGAATCCTATTTTTAAGATTGCAAGGTTGTGCAGTATCATAAACTTTTTGTTACATCGATTCTAATATTTTATGGCCTTCAGAACAATTATATGTAAATTAAAGCTAATTTTTAAAAAATGCAAAGAGAATTAGGACTTAGAGTAGATAATACTACTCGTTTAAAACACTTCAATTTGTCCAAGTAAACAAATTCTAGCCATCGTAAATTTGAACGCGAGAGTTGGCAACAGCGCTCGCCATAGTCAATCTGACTTTAAAAGCGCGTTCTGTCTGGGTACAAATTCTGCACCCTTACCCATTTTAAATTAGTTTAATAGTTTTATCCAAAATATTCATACTGCGCATGCGTCAAATTTACGTTCAAACTTTAAATGCGGTTCTTTTAAAAATTAAGTAAGAAGCACAGATTAATAAACTGACTTAAGCTACGGTTTTTAAGAAGTGTGCGCGTCGCACGTCTTACGGCTTAAGCAGAATAAGCTCAGCTGGACTCACAGTCCGCTTCGCGCGGGTCGGTTTTTATGAATTCTCAGTTTTTAATATTCTGTTGAAGTAAACGGATAGTGCAGAATGAATAATGCTATAGTTGCGTTTTTGATCGAAGAAATTAAGAACGATGAAGAAGACTTATTATTGCTGACAATAAAAGAGCCCAATAGAAAAGTTGATGATTTATTTTCCTATCGCAAGTCCAAAGGAACGTATGCAGTTACAGTAGAAAGACGACTTTTTGGGAATGAAATAAAATTTCGAGAATATTTTAGACTTTCTAGGGAATTGTTTGAGATTGTTCTAAACTTCATAAAAGAAGATATTGTTAAAAAAACCTTGTAACAGATATAGTCATCCAATCACACCAGAAGAAAAGCTGTGCATCAAAAATATGTAGTAATATGTCTTTAACAACTTAATTTTTGTGTTTTAGTGTAATTCACTAGCCACCACTTCGTTATAATTTGCTTCAGCTTATGTCGACGTCTGCGTCCAAACCCAACCAAATTGATCTCAGCGCACAACTCAAACTCACACTGCTTTGTTAAACTCATCCGTTCAACTAGACAGACTCTTACAAACCGCATGCATAAGACACCTGATGTTAAATTAAAGCGCACGTGAGCTCTGCTCAACTTACTGTCGGCCGTACGCCGCGCATTGTTCTTAGAAACCGTAGCTTTATATGTATAAAAAGTCACTGATTTATTACCTCATTTCTCATAGTTATACATAATATATGATAATTTTTAACTTAAATGAAGAATTTTGTGAATGTTCAGTCAAAAAGTGATAGCGATTTAGGTTTTCATAGCACTATGAACTATGACAGAATATTCCTACCTAGAACGTTGCGTGCTGTTAGGCAACCAATGTTTATAACACCAATATTATAACCAATTATTATTATTATCTTGTTACTTCTATTCATAGATTTGTAAAAATAATACACTCAGTGTAATCACTATGCTTATTACTATAATTTTTAAAAGAACCGCATTTAAAGTTTAAACGTAAATTTGACGCATGCGCGGTATGAATATTTTGGATAAAACTATTAAACTAATTTAAAATGTTAATTAAACAAAAAATAAGCTATGTGAAGTAAGAACAAACGTTTTTTACACATGAACAATCATAAAAAGAGATTTATTGATCCGTAATAATAACAAAATTATCAAAATTGCAATAAGAGGGGCTAACTTCAAGGTTCATATTACATTATTTTTTTTTTTAATTAACTAAGGGAGAACAACAAATGTTTATAGAGAACAATAAAGAACAAACAACGAACAAACGATACAATAAAAAAAAAGTTAAAAAAATTCATCTTGGGGGGCCAACTTCAGTGACCCCTGATATTTGTAAAGGATATGATCTGCAGTGTTTAATGATGGATAAACGAAAAAAAGGAGGTGGTAAAACAACTAGACAATAGTACGAAATATATTTAAACGAACTAGAAAATAATAGATTTTTTCGAGAAAATAAATTTACTGGTCTTCCAAATATAATTAAGAACAGTTGAGAGCAGCTCGTAGTAATATTAAATTGCGGTGACATTTTTTTGTTATTCTAGACGTTTTCGGACTGGAAGACCCAAACAAGACAAAGGGCCAGAAATATTTCAGCTTCAACATCAGCACGGCAGACTGGTAATATAGATGATCCAGAAAAGCCATTAACGGACTTGGAAGAAAGACTATTATATTTAACTGGTGAAGTAGTTATAAAAGGAATGGAAGGAGTAGAGGATGTAGGTCTCGAAATAAAAGCTGATAATGATGAAGTAAAAAACATGCTCTCAACGTCAGGCCAACAGAAGAGACAAAAAAGGAGGGATTTGGAGGAAGATGTTATTTGTAAAAAAAACAAAGAAAAATACAACATTACAAACTGCTCTGAACCAGTTGTCATCAGAAGGAAGTAAACTGAAAAAAATTAATAAAAATTTGGAAACTATAATTGAGCAAAACAATCGAATAATATTCTTAAACGAGAAAAAATTAGAATTAAAATATAACATTCTTTTTGAAAACAATGACTGTTAAATATTGTTTATTAATTTTGTGTTCTTTATTATTATTTTTTCTCACTTGCACAATATCAATTCCCGAAAACAGCTTATTAGGATTGTCCTTAACGAAACTCAACGAGAGGTGTTTGACATTCGTTAGTGAACGATCAGTTTGTAACGAAAGTATCGTTAGTAAACGGTGACCATCGCGATACAGAATAAGGACGTTCGTTCATGAACGATATTCGTTAGTTAACGGCGTCGTTAAGAGTTACAGAATCACCCCCTAATACGTCGAGGTTTCCTTGACTATGTAAAAGACCATGTGAGAGAAGAGACCGAAAGCTGCCAAAAGTCAAGTGTCAAGGCAGAAATGAAAACATTAACCAAGATACGTTCTTGACATTAACATTAGTTATATGGATGATATTTACTTTCATATTAGTCTCATTGTTAAATTCTTATTTTAGGTCTCAAGAAGCAGTTATGAAAAACATCAACACAAAAACAGCTTTATGCTTAGACGGCTTATTTAGTTTATTATTGCTAAATAGATTTCAGTTTATTTTTTTGGCTAAGTAGTTAGTTTGCTTATTGTTATTATGATTTTCTTTAAATAAAGTTGTAGATAATAGCAAGGGTTACTTTTTATGACAATTTTTGTAGACATATGAAACAAGTACTTTTTCAGAAACTTTAGGGAGAAGAAGTTTATTTTCGACACTTAGTAAGTACTTATAGATGAAACTTAAATTATCAATGTCAGTCCTTTTTAGCGTCTTTGTTACATTTTTAATTTTAATTATACATATGTATCAATATTGATCAACTGTCATTTTCAAACAATATATAAGCTTTAAACCAAAATCATGTTATTTCTTTTAACCTTAACATGACACAGAATGATCATATTATATTCAAAGGTCGGCATTGTCACTGTCGCCATCAGAGATAATATTATATTATATTGTCTCTGGTCGCCATTGTATATTTGTGTTTGTTTGGCGTAGTTTGTGTGCTCTGTATTAGTATTAAGTAATAAAAATTTTAAGTAAGTATTACATATACACTTTATTTAAATATATGTACATCTATATTTTATTATATAGTTAGGTAGATGCTTCATATTGAAATTAATGGTTACATTTTCTTTAAGGTTATAATCCCATAATCATTGAAGAATTAGTTTCACAATCATTAGTGAAAAGGAATCGAAAGAGAAAAGCTTTTTATGAGTCTTCTGATTCAGATCCAGATCAAGATCTTTTAATTTCTCAAAAAAAGTAAGAAATTAAAGCGACTACGTCAAATTATATTTGGAAAGAAATCAAGTAAGTTTATGCTTAAGTTATTAATAAATGTAATTACAGTTGATTTATTGCTTTAGAGATTTGTCTTCAAGTAAGAGTTGCAGCATTCGTAAACAACCTCTAACGGAGAGATGTCCAAAAGAAGACGATCGATCGTTGGATGAATTTGGAGGTAGGTTATCTTTATGTCATAGGCTTTAAGTGTAAAACGTAATTTCGCGGATTCTTTTTAGGTTCTAATTCTTCCGGAACTTGTACCTTGAAAACGTCAAGAAATTGCGATAAAAAAATCTATGATGCTAAAACATATTTTTTTGTAATTAAGCTAAAAAAGTTTCATTTTTCAAAATAGAATTTGATTTAAGTTTGAAAACGAAGATTAATCTTATTTAATAAAAAAAAAATAGTAAGTATATATTGATGTTTTATTTTCCTATTTTTAAAAACCAGCTTTTATGTGAAAGGTTACATACAAGTGATCTGCTTATGTTAAATAGACGTTATATTTATGTATATTATACGTCAGCAGTAAGTTAGTTGCTAACGTTTTAAATACGTATATTATACGTCAGTTGCTAACGTTTTATTAACGTTTCATATACGTATATTATACGTCAGCAATACGTTAGTTGCTAACGTTTTATTAACGTCATTAGTATCACGTGATTGTGGTGGGACTTATTCACGTTAAATTACCGTCAATAAAACGTCAGTTGAAAACGTGATTTAAGGTATCCGATAACGTATTTTTCACGTTTTTGGAACGTGATTTTGTTGCCTGGGGAGCTAGCGTATATGGAACATTGCCGGTAGATACACATCAACTTGTGGAATAGCACAATGCGAGCAGTCAACACAAGTTTCAGAGTTACACCTGGTTCACAGATGGAATTAAGACAAAAGAAGGTTCTGTGCCAATGGGAACACATAGTTCTATATTAAAGGCAGAACTCTTATGAATCTAAACGGATGAATGTTTGCACAGATATTTAGGCGGGTATTGAGGCCTTAAAGAACCCTAAGATGGTCTTCAGACTAATATACGAGTGACAGGGAGAACTCGATTTTATGGCGGAACCTAACAGTTTCAAACTAGTTTAGATACACAAGCAGACCGATAAACTTCCAAGGAAAAGTTCAGCCACAATATTCTACGGTCTAGAGCCAGTTCTAATCTTCAATACTTGTATTAAAAAAAATTTACCTCTATATAGTTGCTTTTTTTCTAATACATAATTATATTCGCACAATTTAGTAATGACTGCAGAATGTAAAAAAAAAACTAAATCAATAAATATAACGAAACTACGCCACTGGGCGAATGTTCTGGTATCAAAAGTCTTTCCCAAACTCTCTAGAATGATCGAGAGACGAGAGATGGCGCCGCGGGCGAATGTTCTGGTACGCGCGAATATTTAAACTTGCGAATAGTGCAAATAAAAAAAGTATCGATAAATTATTGTTAATTTAGTGTTTAGTAGTGTAATAGTTTAGTGTAGTTGTTCGTTGGAAATAAATCGACTTAAAAATAATTTGAACCTGTGTTTTTATTTGATAAAAACGTTACAATACGTTAATATTTGATTTATTTATATAAAAAAAATAAAAATGTGTCATAAAACACATTTCCAGTTATTGAGACGAGAATAAAGTAATTATAATTATATAAGTAAACTTTTTTTATCAATCAATTACGCTAATGGTCACATAAATTAGTATACAAATTGTTATGAGTTATGGCATAAAATTAATTCAATATTATCTATGAAATCAAAATACAAACACCGAGTAAATTAGATATTAATAAAAATCAACATTTTTGTTGGATTTATAAAAGGTTCCTAATTATATGATCTATTACGCTAACCATCCTGATGGTGGAGCACATGGAGGGTTAGCCATAATAATTAGAAATATGATTAAACATAGTGAACTAAATCCATACATAACTCACAAGATCCAGTGTACAAAGGTAACAGTTACAAATTTTCAGTGGCCTATTACTGTAGCAGCAATATACTGTCCTCCCAGACATACAATCACATTACAAACGCTACTTCAACACATTAGGATCTCACTTCATAGTTGCCGGAGACTGGAATGCTAAACATGTTGAATATGGGGTTCAAGGATTACAACAAAAAAAGGCAAAAACTTACTAGGTGCAATTCAACAAGAAAATCTAAACCAACTTATCAACCGGAGAACCAACGTATTGGCCCACTGATAGAAACAAAATACCAGACTTGCTAGACTTTGCAATTACGAAAAGAACACCTGACAGATCACAGCCCCATCATTATTACTGTCAGTACTGAAGTACTGGATACAGAACCTGAACCTAGATTATGTTCTAAACAAACAAATTGGGAAAAATTCCAGGAACACATTAACGCAATATATAATACCTAATAATAATAATATGTTTATTTGTTAAAAAGGCATACAATATAAAATACAAAGCATAGAAATGAAGCACAAATAAACCGAAATTACTCACTGAAGCAGATGGAATCTGCTTGTGCGCGAGTGTTAACAATTTTACAAATTATAAATATTAGTCTTAGAAAATGTTGGGACATAAAAAGGTGAGTTTAGGTCATGATAAGGTAGGTAGTTTAGGTCACAATTGGGGGTAAATTTAGTTCAAAACATCTTGGTTAAATAAGCTTAATAAAGGTAATTAAGTTACATTGAGGAATATGTATGCACATAATCTACGGTATTATACATTATTAATAACATTTTAAAATAACTTTCTATCTGTCTTCTCAATCCAGACTTTTAAATTCTTCCGATACATGCCAAGTTTATTGCTTTTTTTACATCCAAGGGAAGTACGTTGTAAATTTTGGCCGATAGATATTGTAGGCTACGTTGTTTAATCGTTTTTTCACATTTGGGAACCTGTACGTTAATTGATTTTTGACGAGTTTTGTGTTCGTGATTAACAGGTTCTAATAATATTTTATTCTTATAAATATTTACAAGTACTTTTTGAAAGTAAAGTTGTCTAATATCAAAAATTTTACTGGTAATATACAGATTGTCACTAGAGAAGGTTATATTTTTTTTATAAATGATTCTTAGTATCCATCTCTGTAATTAACTTTTCCAAGAAACAATCAGAAACTCCACCCCAACCCAAAAGACCATAAGAAAGTTGCGATTGTATGAGGGAGTAATATACAGTTTTCAAATGATGGACATCTAAAAATTGAGTTAAGTATTGAATTTTACTAATAAGACCTCTTACTTTCTTTGTGATGTTATTAATTTGTAGGTCCCATCTTAGGTGGCGGACAATAACAATACCAAGGTATTTTGTATGTTCTGTTTCTTGAATACTGATGTCTTGGGATATATGTAAGTTACCAAGGTGAGGCAGATTTTTGGCATATGAAGTAAAGGGCATATAATTTGTTTTTTTGCATTTAAGGTGAGCTTGTTATATCGAAACCACTTTACTACTTTGTTAAAATCAGTTTCTGCAAGTTGTTTTAGAGCTTCCCATGAATTCGCCGTGTAAAAAATTGTAGTGTCATCCGCGAAGCTAATCACTGTTCCTTTTAAGTTTAATGTTAAAAGGCTATTAATATATAATGTAAAAAGTAATGGTCCTAATACTGTCCCCTGTGGGACCCCAAAAGTAATAGTTCTCATTTCACTCAAAGTGTTACTTATGGAAACCTGTTGTTGCTGATTTGATAAATAGCTTTTCAGGATATCAAACGTATTTCCTCTTATTCCATAAAGCTGAAGTTTGTAAAGCAATAACTCATGAGAGACAGTATCAAATGCTTTAGAGAGGTCCACAAAGATACACAAAGCAGGTATTTTTTTATCAAGTGCCTCGTAAATAAGGGAGGTTAATGAGCAAATGGCATCCTCTGTCGACTTGCTCTCTCTAAAGCCATATTGTTTATTTGAAATAATATTGTATTTGTCTAAAAATTTAGTAAGTCGAAATTTTAAATTTTTTCCATGATTTTAGATAATATTGAAATAAGACGAGAAATAGGTCTGTAATTATTTACTTCTAATTTACTTTCGGATTTATGAATCGGTTTAATTAGACCAAGTTTAAAAGACTGTGGATAATAATCTATATCAAAACACTTATTTATTATAAATTTTAATGGTTTTGCGATTAAATCAGGTATTTCCTTTAATGTTTCTGCTCTTATTTGATCAGCACCTGGTGTTTTTTTGCTTTTTAACTGTTTTATGACTTTTATTATTTCTTCCTCATATGTAGGGGATAAAAACATTGTGCTAGATAGCTTCGGAATCTCCTCTGTAAAATCGATTGGTGAACTAATTTTCTCGAAAAGTGTTTTTCCTATATTACTGAAAAATGAATTAAATGTATTTGCAATTACAAATTCGTTTGTCGTGGTTGCATTGTTTGTAAGCCTAATATTTGTTATTTTTGTTTCAATTTTTTTTTTCTCGCAAATATTATTTACGCAGTCCCACATATTTTTTGAAGAGGTTTTATTTTTTTCAGTTTGATTTTAATCGAGTAAGTTTATTTTTCTGTTCTTTATATATCCTTTTTGTAAATGATCGTTGTTTGGTCTTTTTTGTAGTTGTTTATATAAATTGTTTTTTATTTCAATTTGATTTAGTAAACCCTTTGTAATCCAGGGTTTCTTAATTTTTAACTTCCCGCTAAAAAAATTTAAAATTTTTTTAAAATCGGGAAGTTATTGGTTTCACCCCGTTTTTCGAAAATCGAGTTTTCATCGGATCTCAACGTTTTGAGGTATTTGGAACCTCCCCTGACTATTTTTGCGAGGGTGTCTGTATGTACGTGTGGATGTGTGTGTGGATGTATGTAAACCTCTTATAACTTTTGAACGGCTTGACCGATCGGAATAAAATAAAAAGCGTTCCAAAGAGTTCCATCTAACTTAGATTCCCTGTAAGTTTAAACCGATTCGAACGGGTAGATTTCGAGAAATTTCAAAATAACCGTAAAAAACAATTGGTAAAAATGATGTTTTTTGGGCATATCTTTGTGGCCATCACATCGATTAATTTCATAACCTAATCAGCTCTCAAGCTTAAAAAACCACGTCGAACGCCGTTTTACAAATTAAAATCGGTTGATTCGTTCGTGAGATATCGTTGTCGAAAAATTTCAAAAAAAGTGTTTTTTTTCAATAACTTAGAGATTTTTTGACTAATCGATTTTGTGCTTGTAGTAACGTTTTTAGGTCTCAAAAAACTGCGTCGAATGCCATTTTGAACATCAAAATCGGATAACGCGTTAATAAGTTATGGCTTTTTAAACATTTCAAAAAAAGTCAAAAACGTCAAAATACGTCACGTTACTATCATATAGCTTTACGGTTAAAACTAGCGGGAAGTTGCAAGGATGGCCTTTAAGGTCAACCTCTTTTCGAATTTTTTTGGTTGTTTTGACTTTGATTTTGTACAGTTTTCAATATGTCCTTTAAGTTTATTAATAAAAGTATCTACACTATTATCTACATTTTCCGCTGAAAACACTGCGTCCCATGTTTCTTTTTTTAAATTAACTCTCAGTTGTTTGTAATTCCTATATTTTTTATAGACATTTTGAGCAGGGGTAGACTCCGTTTGCACAGTTTTATCATTTAATATTAGAACAATTGGATCATGATCGGTTATATCGTTTAAAAGGATAAATGAGTTAATGGAATTTAAATTACTTTGTTTAATAAAATAGTGGTCCAAGCATGTCCCACTTGCTCGTCTGGTAACTTGATTTATATAAGAAATATAATTAAATGTGTTTAATGTTGTTTTGTATTCCTCAATATAATCTTCACTTCCTAATAAGTTTATATTAATATCGCCTGTAATTATATGATTCTTAAATTTACAAATAGATAAATAATTAAATAAGTGTAAATTAAATAAATTTGGACATGATGAAGGAGATTTATATATTCCGGTAATTGTAATTGATTGTTGGGTATTTAGTAACGTCAGTTCTACAGCTTTTGAAACTCCCAATTGTATAAAACGGTAACTGTAATTAAATCTTTTATTTATATAAATTACAACGCCATCAAACGAGTTAAAAGATCCTTCATTATAAACAATATTGTAACCATTAATATTAAAAGTATCTAAATTATAAATTTGATGGGTTTCAGTTAAAACAAAAATATCAAAATTAGAATTTAACTGGCTTAAAAAGATATTAAGGTCGTCAAAATGTTTTTGCAAGCTTCGAATGTTGGAATAATGATAAACTGTTATAGTTGAATTTTTAAGGTGTGTTATTTTATTAATATCTAAGGGATTTTTTATATCTACATCATAATACCTAATGAAAGGGTCCATTTCAATTTTTACACTTCTTATTATAAAATAAATGAATAAAAAAAAACGATTTTTAATTTACTTAAAAATCTAATTAGATTAATAATACTATCTTAAAAACTATAGCACAAACAACATTTATAGGTTCATAGTTCCCGACACATCACAAAATTAAGTTACTCTTTTTCTTAGGTCTCTCTTGTCAGTGGTATCAGAAGATATACTATTTGTGCGACGACTCTTACTTACTGAGGTGCCCTTCGAGGTAATTGGTGAGTCTGAAGTAGAAGTAGTGGTTCTGAGATTAAGCTTCGGTTTCGTCTTGTTGATGTTTCGCTTTTCTCTCTCCGGAATAATCATGGAAGGCCCTCCGAACCCTACTTGAGATTCCACGGGCTTATCCAAATCTTCCAATAATCTATCAAGTTCGATCTTTTCCTGTGATGGAGTGTTGGGCACAGATGAACTTCTTTGTGGCAATTCGATGTCGGGCAATTCGTCAGTGAACAGATTCCCTTGTTTCAGTTCAGCGAGAGAAGGCTGGGTATTGCCAACCACCAAAAAACCACCCCTAATATATGCAGAAGGATTTTTTTCCCGTGCCTTGGATAAAAATTCCTTTAATAAGCGATAATCTGCACGTTGTGCAGCAGTGAAATCGTGACCAATACTGTACGGAGTCCTTTTCAAAATTTTAACGTTTGAAACAACTTCCTTTTTTGTTAAAAAGCTAATAAATTCAACAATCACAGGTCTTGGTTCTTGTCTTCCTACTGTATAGATATTGTTTATGTCTGACTTTTGAATTTTAGTCTTTAAACTATCACGAAAAAACGCTAGACACTCCTCCAATAAATCATCAGGATTTGTAGGTAAATTAAATATAATAATATCAACCTAAAAATACGATTAAAGAATCAAGAAGAAATAGAAGCCGCAGTGCACAATTACGTGGTACTTATTCAGCAAGCAGCTTGAAAAGCAACTCCAATACACCCCCAAACAAAAGCCGAGACCAGTATACCACTCCGTATCAAAGAACTCGTCCAAGAAAAAAGAATAGCTCGTAGAACATGGCAGCGTACCAGAAATCCTGATGATAAGGGACATCTCAATAGACTCACCAATAGACTCCATAATGCCATATGTGAATTTAAAAACGAGACATTCAACTATTATATTAAAAATCTTGAACCTAACGACCACTCATTATGGAAAGCCACCAAAAAATTTAAAAGGCCAACTATGACAAAATCTGCGCTTAGACAAGAAAACGGAAGCTGGGCTAGATCAGACAGTGAAAAAGCCAAAGTTTTTGCCACTCATCTAGGAAAAACTTTTAGTCCAATCGACCAACAAGAAGATGACGATATTAACAGCTTTCTTGACGTCCCCTGTCAATTATCACCGCCAATTCGTTCTATTACGCCATCTAAAATAAAAGAGCAAATAAAACTCACAAATCCGCACAAGGGACCTGGATATGATCTGATAGTAGGTGAAGTTCTGAAACATTTACCTAGAAAAGCGATAGTTCTTCTAACCACTTTATTTAATCGAATGATTCATCTCTCCTACTTTCCAACCCAATGGAAGGTCGCTCAAATCATCATGATCAATAAACCGGGTAAACCTCCAACTGAAGCGGCATCTTACCGACCAATAAGCTTGCTACAGTTATTATAAAAAAAAATTGAAAGACTCATACTGAAAAGAATAAAAGAGACCATTGACCACGATAATTTGATACCCAACCACCAATTTGGATTCAGAGAGAACCACTCAACGGTTCAACAGTGCCACCGAATAGTGAACTTCATCAGGGGGAGTCTAGAATCTAAGAAAATATGTGCTGGAGTATTTTTGGATATACAACAGGCATTTGATAAAGTCATCAAGGATTGCTTTTCAAACTCAAAAGAATCATGCCAAGTCAATTATATTTACTACTGAAATCTTACCTATCAGACAGATATTTTGACATTAAAATGGACAAAGAGAATAATAACTACCAACTTATTCAAGCTGGAGTACCACAAGGTAGTGTCTTAGGCCCCTATCTTTATCTTGTTTACACTGCTGATATCCCAACAACAACTAACACCGAACTAGCCACCTTTGCCGATGACACAGCATTGTTTGCACTGGATTTGAAAAACTTCAACGCCATCTTGATCTGCTCCAAAAATCGCTCCAAAAGTGGAAAATTAAAGTCAACAATGGAAAATCAGTACAACTCACAACAAGACCAGTCGTATGCCCTCAAGTTACACTAAACAATGACACTATTCCAATAAAAAATGAAGTAAAATATCTAGGTCTTCATCTTGACAAAGACTAACTTGGAAAGCTCACATTAGAGCTAAAAAGCAGCAATTAAATATTAAAACACGACAAATGAATTGTCTCATTGGTAGAAGATCTCAGCTATCGCTAGAAATAAATTAACAGTTTACAAAACCATATTAAAACCTATATAGACCTATGGGATAGAACTCTGGGATTGCGCGAAATCTTCAAATATAAAAAAGTTACAGACATATCAGTCAAAAACGCTAAGAAAGCTAGCAAATGCCCCCTGGTATGTTTCAAACCAGACAATCCACGAAGACTTGAAAATACCATATATTACACGAGTCATAAATCCACAAGCCACCAAGCACAGAGCCAGAAACCTCAACCATGAAAATGAACTGATCCACAATCTCACGAATGCCCCACTAGCTGAGAGAAGACTCAAAAGAAACTGGCCTGAGGACCTATTGTAAATGAAGGTGAACCGGCAATGGCCGGCAACACCTACAAAACCAAAATCATAGTCATCATATTTACTAAATACTAACTTACTGTTGTAGTAGATTGTAAATAAACAGGTTTTAACAGGAAAAAAAAAAGGTTCTATACAAACAAAAAACATGGTTTAATAAAACCGTGTGTGTTGTCACTTATGGGGAAACCAGACAGACTGGCCACATAACGCGTTACGTTACGAAGCGGTTTATCCTCCCCTAAGAAGTGCAAAAAAGTGTCGACTTTTTAATCTTTGCTACATATTAAAAATTAATAATAAAGCATATACCTGTTCATTGGTATTGGTGGTAGAGCGGTCTTCAAGATATCTTTATTCGAACTTAAAACAGCAGAAAATTTTGTTTGGATTAATCCAGGAGCCACTGAGTTTACAGTAATATTATCTTTAGCCAACTGTAAAGAAACAGTTTTTGTAAGCCCTAATAAAGCAGTTTTACTTATTCCGTAAGGACCCAAAACTTTAGTTTAGAAGGTTAAAATCCAATAGAACTAATGAAAATAATTCTACCTGCTTTACTTGATTTAAGTAAAGGTACTGATGCTTTAGCAAGCAGATAAGGTGCTTTAACATTTACATCAAATATTTTATCCTATGTATGATTGTATAATTCTTTGAGACTATAAATAACATTCCTGGCTATACTTGGGTTAATGAGGATAATTATTGCTCTAGAGCTATTGGGCATCATCCTAGTCATGAAGAACCACTGGCTGCTTATTCTTTATCTGACTTTTGTGATTTATATAATTTTTTTTGCAGTTAAATGATCATAAAAAGGTTTCTGGCAATATTTTGGATCTTGTTTTTCCAACATTAGTGGTATCTGCTTGGATATTTCTGACGATACAATTTTTGCATGTGATAACTTTCACTTTGCATTAGACATAAAATGGTAATTTTCTTCCTATATTAACCTTTCATATAAACAATACATTTATGATTTTAGAAGAGCAGATTTTGTTGGCATTAGTAACAAACCTTCTAATTTAAATTGGCCTGACTTTAGTAATGTTAATTGCAATATTGATCACTGTCTAAATCTAGTTTATGACAATCTTAATATGGTCATCAATGAGATCGTTCCTAAGTTTGCTATTAATTCTAGCAACTACCATTGATCTACGTGATCAAAAATAAAAAATATTTTCATTCCATGTATAAAGAATTTGGCTCCAGTTATTTCCCTACCTAAACTATTTGCTTTCGAGATTGCTCTTCCTTTTCAGAATGTTGCTTTTGTTAATGAGTGCTCTCTAAGTTCAATTGTTTAAACACACGATGAATTCGTTGAAGCGATAAACTGTGTCAATACTCAGTCTAGTCCTGGTCCCGATAATGTACATCCATTGTTTGTTAAAGAGTGCATACATTTTTTTAGTATCTTTGTATTACATATATTTAATGTTCCTTTGCTTCAAGGATATTTTCAATACCTCGAGGCCCATTTGTCTGGCAGTGACGTAAATGCAAGTGGAACCAATGAGAGGTTCGAATGAATGCTGGTTGCCATGTTTAACTTAGAAAGACTTACTATCTTTGTCTTATTAACGTGCAATAGAAAGAGATACTTTTAAGAAAAACGTCAACACTGGACAACATTATTAAGTGCGTTAGTGCCGCTTGACATTTTTCTTAAAAATATATTTTTCTATTGCGCGTTAATAAGACAAAGAATGTAAGTCTTTCTAAAGTTAAACATATATTGCGAATGCTTTGTTGAATGGTTATGTTGTCGATTCTATCTATTCAGACTTTAGCAAAGCTTTTGATGTTGTCAATTAAGTTAATAATATGTACATTACATCTGGCATGACTTGAATAATTTCATTGCTTGGTGCTATTATAATGGTATGAGTTGTAACTGTAAGAAAAATTTAACTAAAGTTACTATGTTATTAATATTTTCAAGAAATCTGTATAATAAATTAACATTTTAAGGCCAAATCGAGAAACCATCATTTACATATCTCCCAACATATTTTTAGTTTAAAATATGATGTTTCAATAAAATTATTTTCAAGATTCCATACAAATACTAATCTGATAATATTGAAAAAAAAAATTGAAAAAGAAAGAAAAATAAAATATATTTAAAATGAATTTTAAAAGGTAAAAGAAACACAATTTAAAAATAAAATAGTAAATAAACAATTAACGAAAAAAGCATAGAATAAAAAAAACGGAAAACAATTATATTGAATACAGTAAAAATATACCCTTAACCCACAGATGACCTGAGTAGGCAAGAGAAACCAGAAGGGGAAGATTACCACAATAGGGACCAAACAACAAGAAGAAGAAAAAGGAAGAGGGGATAAGAGAATTTTTTTAAACAGCAACTTGATTAACTTAACTGCATCCGCAGCTCCGGGAATTTTATTGATTGTAAGGTGTCGCAAGAAGGAATCCTACATCAATATATGTATATGTTGTGTACAAAACTGAAATAGAAAAATAAGTCTAAAAAATAAAAATTGGAACTGTAAGGTAAAATATAAAAATAGTTTCGGATGTAAATATCCCTGCAATGAATAATTCCGTTGTGTAACTTGGATAATATACATATTCTTTAAAAAAAATTTCCTATAAAAAACACTGTTTATTATTTATATATTTAATTTTATGTTAATTCATTAAATATTTAATAAACATTGTTTTTATAAAAAAGGTGTTAATGATATGTACATTTAAAATAGTTACCAAAAATTTAAAACATTACAAAAAATGTTTGTGTAAATTAAATCTTTAATAAAATATGTAAATATAAACTTTTAAGTATAACAACGTATTTTTCTCTTCTAATATAATGTTTAAACTTATAATCTAGAATTCATTCCTCCTGATACAATAATATTTTCACCGGTTACATAAGAACCATCATCTGAGGCCAAAAAAGCAACTGCACCTGCGATTTCTTTAGGTAAACCAATTCTGTAAATAGAATTAAAATTAATTAAAATATTAAAGTAAGTGTTGTTGGTTTTTGAAGTAAATATTTTTAATGTTGTACTACGACAGAATTTATTAAACGGGAGTAAATTGATTTTTTTTAAACCGGCCAGAAATTAGTACTTTCCGGTTTATTTTTAGGCCAGAAAGTCTCATTTTGTCGGACAAGGCCAGAAAATAAAAATGAGTCCGGTGAAAGCTTTTACGTAATACGTCCCAAAAGTGCTTTTACTGGACTCGTGGCTCGCCCTGCAATTGCCCACTTGTCCAGTAAAAGACCACTTTCAGAACTTATTACGTAAACTACTATTATCGTCATGCGATTCTTCAATACATCGCTGTTAAAAAGTACGGAGCGAAGGAGTGTGATACAGGGAAGAATAGGGATAAAGTATACGCACGAATATATAATATCTAAAGCAGACATTAGTTTACTATTATTTACAAATATTTTTTCTTTATCATTAGGTAAGACACAATTTTTTACACGGAATAAAATTGATCTCATTGTTGCGCTTCAATATATCTCCGTAGAAAGAACTCTACAAAAGACCCCTTTCACTCATTTTTTACACACAGTAGAAGCATAGCTTCTGTTTGTCAGTACCACGACTGCCAAGTTTTTAAAGCTATGCTTCTTATATAGTATGAAATATTTATTTATTACACACCTGCCCAATGGTATTTTTGGAACATCATTTTTTATTTCCTCTCTTGTTAAAATCTTGGAGAAATTGGTATCTATAAACCCTGGTACTATAGAATTTACAGTTATATTATTGGAAGCTAATTGAACAGAAGCCGCTTTAACAAGGCCCAATAAAGCTGTTTTGCTAACACCATAAGCTCCTATATAATTATTTGCATTAAATGAACCAATACTGCCAATGTAAATTATTCTCCCAGCTTTACTATTTTTTAGTAATGGTAATGCTTCCTTTGCCAGTAAGTAAGATGCTTTAAGATTTACATCAAAAATTTTATCCCATTTATCTTCTGGACAGTCAAGTATACCACCAACGTGAGGATTTACACCTGCATTATTAACTAATATATCAAGTCCACCAATTTTTTCAGCTTCTTCGAATAATTTTCTTCTATCTTCCGCATTGGATACATGACAAACTAAACTTTTTATATCAAAACCTTCATCTTGAAGTTCTTTAGTAGCTCTTTCTACATTTTTCTGTTTTCTGCTGCTAATAATCACTTTAGCACCTTCTTGTGCCAATCTTCGCACTATAGCCAATCCTATTCCATCTGTAGAAGCCGTAACCACTGCTATTCTCCCGATAAAACGTTTTAAGCACATTTTTACACTACGAACCTTTTTAAATTAAAGCACAATATTAACACTGTTAATTAATTTCAATATTTAAGTAGTTAATACAAGGTTATATACAAAACAATAAGTTCTATGATCATAAATAAAATCATAAAATCGCACTAACAAGAGCTTGGTAATGAAATAAAGCTTAATAATCTAAGATCCCGCTGTATATATGAACCTCTTATTCTTTTACCGAATGAAATAATTTATTTTATTTATAAAATCAATAAATAATCACAAATACGGTAAATTGCCATATCATATCCTGGCAAGGCTATTTTTAATTAAAAATAGCCTTGCCAGAATATGATATGGCTACTGACCGGATTTGTGATTATTTATTAATTTTATAAATAAAATAAATTATTTCAATCGGTAAAAGAATAAGAGGTCCATATATACAGCGGGATCCTGTACTATAATAGTAGTTTAGTCCCGAAAGTGGTCTTTTACTGGACGAGCGGGTCCAGTAAAAGCACTTTTGGGACGTATTACGTACAATATTTTTTTTAAACCGGTCAGAATTTAGTAATTTCCAGTTTATTTTTAGGCCAGAAAGTCTCATTTTGTCCGGTAAAAGCTTTTACCGGACTCATTTTTATTTTCGTGCCCGATCCGACAAAATGAGACTTTCTGGCCTAAAAATAAACCGGAAAATACTAATTTCTGGCCGGTTTAAAAAAATATATTATACACTGTAGAATTTCAGATATGTATTAGACCGTGAGCCAGCGTATATGGAATTGGCGTTGTCAATTTGAGGTCTAACAAAAGTTTGTTGATGAAAATAAAGATGGTTTTCCTTTTACATAAAAAAATTGTTTTTTTACTGAAAAATATTGCCAGACGGTTTCCAATGTTCGAAGTCAAGTTTCCTGTGGAAAATTATGTGAAACCTAAATGAATTCAGGTGATCTTAATTTTAATATTTAACAAAAGAAAACATTAAAACCCACCTGACATTTTTGTCACAAAAAACCGTCTGGCATTTGTTTATGTAACAGAAAATTGAAGTGAAATAGCTATGTATATACCACCTAACAATATAAATATTATATTTATCAACTAGCAGCCCGCCCCGGCTTTGCACGGGGATTAACGAAAAATAACAATAGCTATTAAATTTATTGTATGAACGCTTTCCTCTAAACAATATTACATGTTGTTTTATTTTCTGGAAGCAAAATAAATTGATTTTCAGGTGCTCCGACCCATTTTAGGCGATTGGCCATGAGGAAAACCGATCCCTACTAATTGGAAGGTTTGACCTTGAGACTTATTATTAGCGAAAGATGTTTTGATAGGAAATTGAAGCGGTTTAAATGGATTTGGTAGATCATTTGGGGTCATCGGTATTCTCAGTGTATGAGCTAGTTGACCAGCTGCTGGTTCAGTTATAATGGTTGCTACAACTTAATTGTCCTTTAATTCCTTTATAAGTGGCCCCGTCCCATTGCACATGCTAAATTTGTGATATCTGTCGTGATTATGAAATAAGTTATTTTGATAAGGATTAATACCAAGATAAAAACTTTTAAAAAATTAAAAAATAGTTATTGTGACGTAACTATAACAGTTAGACATATGCTGTCGCGGCATTTTTTGTAGATATTTATATATTCTTCAAAACCGTAGTACATTATTTTATTCTATAATCAATAGTAATATCAGCACACGCGATGTAAGGATTTTAAGGTCATTTTTGGTTACATTAATGGCATTTTAGTAAGGATCCTTATTTTTTTTGAAAACGAAACATAGCCTATGTCACTCGGGAATAGTGTAGCTTGCCAACGGTGAAAGAATTTTTGAAATCGGTCCAGTAGATTCGGAGCCTATTCATTTCAAACAAACAAACAAACAAACATACAAACAAACAAACAAACAAAAAATCAAACCTTTCCTCTTTATAATATTAGTATAGATAAAAACCATCATAGGTACATGTCCTATAAATTTCTAAAGGATCGATACGACTCTCTAACATCTAATATAGAGGTTGCGAAGTTATGCGGTGGATCGCGTTGTTTTTTTATTTCTAGATTATACATTAGAAATAAGAAAGTGAGTCAAAATCGAAAAATAGAAGGAATTAAAAAAAAACGCAAGAACTAAAAATGTCGAAAAAACATCGAAAAAAAAAACGGGAAAACCGAAAAAAATTTTAAAATTACAAAAAAAAACAAAAAACAGAAAAAACTGGTAAATCAGAATATTCAAAAATAAAAATAAAACAGATAAGAAGGATAAGTTAATTCATCGATACGACTCTGTATATAACATCTCGTTGTGTTTTGATTTCTAGATTATACAGTTAGAAATGAGAAAGTAAGACAAAATCTTAAAATAGTAAAAATTGGAAAAAACATCGGAAAAACTGGAAAAATGTGAAATATCGAAAAAACGGTAAAACCAAAATATGTTAATAAAACAAAGAACAAGAAAAACAGAAAAAAAAAATCGAAAAAAATAAAACGGATAAAAAGCATAAAAAACTAGAAACAAACTACAAAAAAAAAGATAAAAACAAAAAAACGAAAAAACATTCAAGAAATACTCGAAAAGTGAAAAAAAAAAATAAATAAAACTGTGAAACATCGTTGAAAAAAAAAAACAGTACTAATTGAAAAAGAATATAAAAAAATGGGTAATAGTACGAGAGCCCACGACCAAGATTTTTGTCTCATAGCAATACGGCCAAAACCAAATCAAATCGATAGATACGATTATCCTGAACTCGAAAATACCTATATCAGACATTTTCAGCGTAGCGTTTGACCTGACCGAATTTTCAAAATTGTCAAAGAATTTTACCGAACTGCATCATAGCAATATGTCTGATTTTCAGACTGTAGTTGAATGAGAGTTCTGAGATACCGGAAACATATTTTTCAGACGTTAATGGTGTAGCGTAAACCCGGAAAATCACTTACAAAAGTTAGAAATGAGACAAAAAAAATGTCTCATAGCAATACGTCTGAAAATCTTTTTGATTAGTAAATTTTCGTTATTTGATGCGAACAAAACAATTTTCAGACATTTTGCGCGTAGCATATAGCCTGAGCGCATTTTTCAAAATGTTAACAAATTTTACCGATCGGTATCATAGCAATATGTCTGAAAATTGTTGGACATGATAAAATAAGTTGTCCACATGTGCAAAAAATTTATATCAGACGAATTAAGTGTAGCACCTTCTCTATCAGACAACTTTTCAATTTTCAGATATCATTTCAAAATCGTATTGAGGCATCTTGAATTCTCTGTTACAAACCAATGAATAAGTTGCGACTCTGAATGATGAATGATAGTTCTAGTTGCCATTGAATTATTTCAAAATGTATTTCCCTTCTTCATTCTAAAAAAAAATTACTTGCACACAAGATCCAAGCTCAAACATTTCTAATCCGGAAGTATCTGTGATAAAAATTGCAATTACGAAGATAATTCGTTCATTTTAATTTCAATACGACTCCCTATCGGCCTACTATTTTTTTTTTCAATATTCATAACGACAGAAGCCACCGAGTGATCTCAGCTTTGAACAGACTCTTGAAAAAAATTACCACAAAGGAGAAATTTTCTATCAAATATACTAATTTATTTCTCGTTCTTTTATCGATAATATTCATGATCGCTATGATCAGTTAAGGAAGAGATTATCGATCCTCGTGTGGAAGTTCGAAAAAAAAAATTCTCGAGTAAACCGGAAGTGTGCTAAAGTCACACGTAATTAAGTTAAATCGATTCCACCAATTAACGAGACTTTTATGAAATGAAAACGTTAAATGATCTGTACATTTTAATTCAAACGCCAACGGGATGACGGGTGAGGTATAAATTTTAGCGAGGTTACGAGTGTTAGTATATAAAAATAAATAATAATAAATATATAAAAAATATCACAGATCAATTTCACAGATAATTTTTTACTGAATATAGTAACCAATCAAATTATTCAATTTTGAGTCATATGTCAAATTCCATCCAATCACCTCTGGATTACAGCGACAACACTCTACATGTGGTGTTTTCAGTTTGGTGTTTTCATCAAAGATCATCGAGTATTTGATTAAAAATTAATTAAACGTCAAACTGACAGCTGGCTTGAAAATGTCGCAAAAAACAATGCGAGGAATTTCTTCTACAGTGGAAATTAACAATCCGTCAACTTCAGCAAACTCTTCCTCCAACTTAACATTTACCAATTGTACTTTTCACAACTGTAAATTTGTTTAAAAATGAATAATAGTTGATAGATTAAAAATAATAAATTTTGTTGAAAATTATTAAACGTCAGATTGACAATTTTTTGAAATCTACAAAGTAAAAAATTATCTTATCGAATACCCCTCAGGCCTTGATAAATACTCAAAATTTTGTCTTAGAGGATCCTTCAAGCGTGTTGCTCCAAGATAATAGCCCTCGGCCTGCGGCCTCGGTCTATTATCAAGCAACACGCTTTCAGCATCCTCTATGACAAAATTATCTCGGTATTATCAAGGCCCTAGGGGTATTACTACTGATAATATCACAAAATTAAAACAAAGTCAATTGTAAAATAAAAACTTAAAAATGAATTCTTCAAAAAAAATAAAAAAAATTCTGATAAAACAAAAAAGAAATTCTAAAAAAAAATTCTGAAAAACTAAAAAAAAAATTCTAATTCAAACTAAAAAAAAAAATCTTAAAAAAAAACTAAAAATAAATTCAGTTGTCAGTTTCGTCAATTTGGTCGCCAAATGTAAGATCATTATCTGAACATTCTGAGCTCCATTCTTCGGATACTGCCCGTATTGACATTGAAAACTAAATCTTGGGCAGTGTCTAATAGATGCTCTTTTTTCATTAAATCTAATTCGTACTTATGTACATGTTCGCAAACTCTTTTCCACTCCTCAGTGGTAATGCTGGAGAACTTCTGTCTTGCAAGATTTTCGACGATGTTATATTATGACTTCCAACCCAATTTTTGACCGCGGCCCAAATCTAAGTGAGCGTCGTTCCAACGTTTGGAGCAGCTGCCGAGTGAGCTGTATAATAGTAAGAGAGGGGCAGGAGCGTAACACACGAAAAGCCGTACCCGCCGCAGGAGCGTAACAAGCGCTGAGGCGTCTGCCGGGCGACTCCGAAACGTTTTTTTCATTTTTGGGAGTATATGCTACACTCAAAGTGTCTGAAAACAGGTTTTTGGTAATCCTGGCAGCAATACAAAAAGTTTAAAAAAAAAATTATCCGTATTGCTATGACACAGGTCGGCTAAATTTTTTGACATTTTCAAAAATGCGCTCAGGCTATATGCTACGCGCAAAATGTCTGAAAACAAACTTTTTCGTAATACAATTATAAAATCTATGTACATTATCGATATCAGACGTATTGCTATAATACCGACTGCCTTTTTTTTTGACACAGCAGAAATGGCCTCCCACGCAGTAGCTACACTTTCGACCGTTACTGCACACCTAGTCGGGTTCAAAATCATATAATCTAACGATTTCATAGGGTTTTGGCCGTATTGCTATGAGACATGGTTTTGGTCGTGGGCTCTCGTACTATAAGTAATTGGAAAATAAGATGAAATTAAAAAAACGGAAAACATTGAAAAAAAAAATCAAAAAAACAAGACAATTGTGAAAAAAAAAGAAAAATAATGAAAAAAGGAAAATCGAAAAAAATACTCAAAAACAAACGAGAAACTAAGATAAAATTGAAAAAACGGAAAACATTAAAAAAATCAAGAAAGGCGCAAAAAAACAAATGAGAAAAAATGGGAAAATTGACTAATGCATCTGTGGCTGAAGTGGTTCATGACATTATCTGTTGTAGGTAGATATCGCAGGTTTGAGTTAAGCTGGATGTGACATTCTTTTGATTTCCCCTTATTTCTAAAAAGTCCATGAGAAATGTCTTAACACTTTGACTGCGCATGGCGCTCATGAAAGCCGCATCATGCCTTAGGCAGATGCGCATGGCTTGAATTTAGATTGTTTCTTTATTTTTGATCTAAACATGGATAATAATGTGGCGGGTCCCTCAATGTCAAAAAAAACGTAAAATACATTTGAATCGCTTAACAGAAGGGGAACTTTTAAACATGATAGAGAATTCTGATGATGATGACAATTATTCAGATTTTGATATAAGTGGTCGGGATTGCGGTTGGGAAGAATCTGATTTCTCTCTCTTTTACCAAATAAACAAAATAAAATTCCTACAAACAACAAAGCACCACATATTATTTCTAAAATTTCTGCAGTAAATCAGGACCAGAAAACAGTGTTAAAGTAATTAGTTTACTAGTAAATAGTAATTCACAATAATGAAAAAAAGTATTTTTCTATTATCCATTATATAATAACAAGATATCAGTACATACCTGCCAAGATAGTTTACAGGTACTTCATATTTTAATTTTTCATGTTCTGATAAGACAGTTGCAAACTTTGTACTTATATGTCCTGGTGCTATAGAATTAACAGTAATATTATCTGGACCTAAATGAATAGCACCTGATTTTACAAGGGCACATAAGGCTGTTTTACTGATTCCGTAAACTCCAATAGTATTAAATGAATAAAAGGCCGCAACAGTAGAAATATAAATTAACCTTCCAAATTTACTCTCTTTCAATAAAGGTAACGCTTCTTGACCAAGCAAATAAGCAGATTTAATATTCACGTCAAATATTTTATCCCATTTATCTTCAGGACAATCAAATACACCACCAATATATGGATTTACACCGGCATTGTTTATTAATATATCCAGCCCTCCCGCATTTGCAGCTGCTTCAAATAATCTTTTTCTATCTTCTCGTTTAGACACATGACAAACTAATCCTGATACATCAAGACCTTCATCTTGAAGTTCTTTTTTGGCAGCATCGACATTTTTTTGTTGTCTACTACTGATAATAACTTTAGCACCTTCTTGTGCTAATCTTCGAGCTATTGCCAAACCAATTCCATCGGTAGAAGCTGTTACGACTGCCTTTCTTCCCAACAATCGAGCTGTAGCCATTGTGAATACTGTCACTACTCTGATTGATTCAAGTTCTTAATCAGTTAAAGTATTATTTAAAAATAAAATCGATTAATTAATTACAAGAACAGGTTCATAAAACATAACCCCCACCGACAAGTTTTTTCATTAAACCATGAAGACAACAAATAAGTAATTTATTAGTAAATAAAATGCAATAAATATAATTAATATACCGACTTTTGATATTAAAAGTATTAATTTAATACATTCCGACGAGAATTTTAAGCAATACTAATTTCAGTTTTGAACTTTACACATATATTAAATTAGATACATCTTGATAATTCCGAGTATAAACTGCTTAATCGAAATCGAAATCATAAATACGCTTCTATAATTTTCTAAAGGTAAATTAAGATTACATAGTTTCCTAATATCTCCATACTTATGCAATGGGCTTTGAATGTAGCAACGAAATGGTCCTTTACTTTAGGACTTAACCTAAACCCTTTGAAGTCTTACTTTATAATATTTATGGGCAAAAGGAACTTAGGAGGCACAGGTCTTCCAAGCTTTAATAGTACAAACATACAAGTGGTGGGGAGTTAAGTAATTGTGTTGACTGATATTTGACTCAAAACTAACCTGGAACCAATAACGCGATAATTAATTTAATGGTATTGAAAAGCAATTCTGGCAAAATAAGGGGTTTAAAACTAGACAAGATATATTAGATCACATATGCGTTTTTTGGTAACAAAAATGCTACAATTGAGTCAAGCAAGGTTCAAACACTTGCATGCATTAACATAAATGGAGCTCTGAGAAGCACCCCAATTGAAGTTCTGTTAGAACTTCCGTTTCTTTACATTATCTTGAAGGGAGAGCAACATTTTTGTTAGACCAGGACAACAAAATAAACCAGAAAATTGGAGAAAACATCTGGGAAATGATTCCCACATACCTGCCCAAGAAAACATTGCCGGTAGATACACATCAACTTGTGGAATAGCACAATGCGAGCAGTCAACTCAAGTTTCAGAGTTACACCTGGTTCACAGATGGAATTAAGACAAAAGAAGGTTCTGTGCAAATGGGAACACATAGTTCTATATTAAAGGATCAATGTATGCACAGATATTCAGACGGCTATTAAGGCCTTAAAGAACCCTAAGATGGTCTTCTGACTAATATACGAGTAACAGGGAGAACTCGATTTTATGGCGGAACACTTTCAAACTAGTTTAGGTACACAAGCAGACCAATAAACTTCCAAGGAAAAGATCAGCCATAATATTCTAAGGTCTAGAGTCAGTTCTAATCTTCAATACTTGTATTAAAAAAAATTTACCTCTAGTTGATTTTTTTAATATATAATTATATTCTCACAATTTAGTAATGACTGCAGAATGTCAAAAAAAAACCTAAATCAATAAATATCCGTTATATTAATATTTGATTTATTTATATCAAAAATAAACATGTGTCATAACATAAAACACATTTCCAGTTATTGAGACGAAAATAAAGTAATTATAATTATACAAGTCAACTTTTTTATCAATCAATTACGCTAATGGTCACATAAATTAGTCTACAAATTGTTAAGAGTTATCACATGAAATTAATTCAATATAATAATCTATAAAATCAAAAAAAAAATACAAACACCGAGTAAAAGCTTAGACAACACCTATTACTTCATTTTTAATTTTATTATTTATATATTTATTTTTAAATTAGATATTAATAAAATGTTAATAAAAATTAACATTTTTGTTGGCTTTATAAAAGGTTCTATACAAATAAACAACATGGTTTAATAAAACCGTGTGTGTTGTCACTAATGGGGAAACCCTGGAAAACCAGACAGACTGGCCACGTAACGCGTTACGTTAAGAAACGGTTTATCCTCCCCTAAGAAGTTCAAAAAAAGTATCGACTTTTTTAATCTTTGCTACATATTAAAAATTAATAATAAAGCTGATACCTGTTCATTGGTATTGGTGGTAGAGCGGTCTTCAAAATATCTTTATTCGAACTTAAAACAGCAGAAAATTTTGTTTGGATTAATCCTGGAGCCACTGAGTTTACAGTAATATTATCTTTAGCCAACTGTAAAGAAACAGCTTTTGTAAGCCCTATTAAAGCAGTTTTACTTATTCCGTAAGGACCCAAAACTTTAGAAGGTTGAAATCCAACAATAGAACTAATGAAAATAATTCTACCAGCTTTACTTGATTTAAGTAAAGGTACTGATTCTTTAGCAAGCAGAAAAGGTGCTTTAACATTTACATCAAATATTTTATCCCAAGCATCCTCTGGACAATCCAATACACCACCAAAATAAGGACTAACTGCAGCATTGGAGATTAAAATATCCATTCCTCCAAATTTTTCCGCTTCTTCAAATAGTTTATTTCTATCTTCGGCTTGTGATACGTGACAAGTTAAACCTTTTACGTCCAGGCCTTTATCTACAAGTTTCTTAGTGGCTTCTTCGACATTTTTTTGTTTTCTGCTACTAATAATAACTTTAGCACCTTCTTGTGCAAGTCTTTTAGCTATTGCAAATCCTATTCCTTCAGTAGAAGCAGTAACAATTGCTACTTTACCCACAAAACGTTTTAGAGTAGACGTCATTTTAAATGCACTATTTTATCTTTGAGATTAAAGTTCAAGGATTAAAAATATTTGTTTATCATCTACTTTTACGAGTTTCTTACAATATAACACATGCAGCTATTAGATTTGGATTGCAAAATATAGCTACAAAGATTTATCACAGGGAGATTTAGGAACAAAATCTTTAGCTAATGAAAATTGTAATAGAACTGTGATTTATCCCGTGTATTTTTGAGTTTGTCAATTAAGTAACGAAAGCATTTGTAGTTGAATGTCGTATAAAATAATATATTTATTTAATTTAACTCAATCTGAAAACTAATATTGATAATATACATACCGTCCTAAAGGAATTTGAGCGACAGCAATTTCCGCTATATCGTCATTTGAAGTTATAGCATCAGAAAATTTAGTACGAATTAGTCCTGGAGCTACAGAATTGACGGTAATGTTATCCCGAGCTAATTGAACAGAAGCAGCTTTAACGAGCCCTAATAAAGCAGTTTTTGATACTCCATATGCTCCTAGCATTTCATTTGGTGCAAATCCCGCAACAGAAGTAATATAGATAATTCTACCTGCCTTACTGGCGTTTAGTAAAGGTAAAGCTTCTTTAGAAAGTAAATACGATGCTTTTACATTTGTTTCGAATATTTTATCCCAGCCCTCCTCTGGACAATCAAGTACAGGACCAACAACAGGATTTGTAGCTGCATTGGATACTAAAATATCAAGTCCTCCAGCTTTCTTAGCTTCTTCAAATAGTTTTTTTCTATCTTCAGCTTTTGCTACATGACAAGTTAGACCAGTTACATCAATACCTTCGTTTAAAAGTTTTTTGGTAGCTTCTTCTACATTTTTTGCTTTTCTGCTGCTAATAATAACTTTTGCACCTTCCTGACCTAATCTTTGAGCAATTGCAAAACCAATTCCATCAGTAGAAGCTGTTACAATAGCAATTTTTCCAGCTAAGCGTTTTAAAGACGAGCTCATCGTGCCACAATAACTTTTTCGATAAAATTTCTATTTGTTCAAAGTTCATAGATCAAGTATGTAATTTAGATAAATATTAAAAAATTGAACTTGAACTTCTTTTGACAGTAGACCATCTGTGCAGTAGACATTTTACTTTCGAACACGAACATTTAAACTATTACTCTTCTTCACCATCGCGATAGACGTGGCCTTTTGTTATTACAAATTGACAAACGATTACTGATAATTTCCAATTATATCCTTATATATTAAATAATACTGAAGCAAGTTGTTATTTATAAACATAGAAGTAAGATAATCCTAGATATGTAAAACTAAGAATTTTTAACAAATAAAAAAAATTTTTGGTGACTGCCCGCTCTCTACGTAAAAAGACCTCGTATCCTAGTGTGACAACTACAAAAAAAATTTTGAATAAACATTTCAGAAAGTGGTGTAATTATTATTAAATTAGTGAAAAATGGCTGGTGTTCTCTTTGAAGATATATTTAATGTAAAAGACATTGATCCAGAAGGCAAGAAATTTGATAGGGGTGAGTAATTAGATGTATTTCTTTTTAGGTTATGTTATTAAACACAGCGTTAGTTTAATTATACATAATTTATTATAAATAAGTTAGCTTTAAATCATTTAAACAAATGATCGGTTTAAGCACCTTTATTTTCGGTTAACTGTCAATATTTTTTGTCGAAACATTTTGTTTCAAAACTGAAAACTGCATCTTTACATTTACATCTATTCTATTTGTCTTAATATTCATGAATTTTTTAGTGTAAATCCTAATCTTTTGTTCAATATCTTTATTAACATAGAGATACTTCTATGTATTTATAGTAATTTGAATCAATATACTTCTACATTCTTAATTATTAACTAGGGTTTTCCAAATTAATTTCATAATTTTTTGCAATACGAAAATTCTTTATGTATTGTTTCTTAAACCACATTTGAATGTACATTTTATTAAATTGACAATTTCCGTTAAAGATCTATTTCTAACCATGTGTTAATCTAGTTCTTACTCCATACACATACCCTAGGGGGGTCTAGAATGATAAAATTATTGGATCCAGTTGCGCAAGTGCCCTGCTGTTTCTCTGATCTTTTTCGCTGTATTTAACTGTTCATGTTCAACGATCGATCCAGCTGGATGTGGTGGAAACAACGACGGTCAAGGTCACCGGGTCTAGGTCACATGATGTTTCTCTGCGTTTCCTAGGACCGAGGGTAGGGTGCGCGGTTGCCTTCTATTCTTTGGAGGCGTTACTTAAATCTTGGAGTAATGTGGGTCAAATTTTCTCTATCAGATGTTACTATCAGAGTCGAAATTTGTTTGAGGGATTTTGTGTCTTAATTATTTTTTTAACTGTTAGTTGATAATCAGCTACTGAATCTTGTTCAAATTATGTATCTGTAGGTTTTGATATCTGTAAAAAATATGGATCGTTCTTATCCAACTTCATTAGATTTTGGTAAATTTATATTATATATTTTGATAGATTTTTATGTATATTTCTAATTGGAAATTTCTAGTTTTTCATACTTTATTTATTTACTCTACTTTCATTTATTATATTAAATGATTTATTTAAAAATAATCATACAAATAAAAAATATATTTTTTTATGATGATAAAGGTAACTTATGCAAAGTTTAATAAAACTCAACACACTGTTTTAAATTCGCATAAATCTATTTTTAAAGATGGTTTAGTACTAAGTAATATGTTATTTTTGGTTTTTCATGTTTTATTCCATTTTAGATTTTACTTGGCAACGATATTCATGTACGGTTATTAATAGTTTTCTTAATTATAGTACACATAAAATCAGCCAAATTTGAATCTTGGTATTTGCCAACCAACAGTTTTACAATTTTACATCTGGGTCAAACCCAAATGTGTTAATGAAAAAAATATTTAGCAAATTGTTTTAAAATGTTATATTTGGATCTATTTAAATTATCGCATATTATTATTGAATCGGTCATCAGAAAAATTGTTATGTTAATGACATCGGTTATATGGCTTATTTCCTATTTTTTTTAACTATGTGGATAAAATATATAAGAATCTAATTACTAGACTAGAAATCTGGGTAATGATCGCCTTGATTCCTAAATTTTCGATTCTAGTTTATTATGTATTTATTTTTATGGAATTTAGTGGGTAAAAATTTAAAAATCAATTAGGAAACTGAGGGGGTATCTCTGCGATTTCAACCAACGACGTCTTTGTAATTTTTAATTCAAACTTGGCAACATTCAATTTTTCCAAGAATTGTTTTCATTGCTTTTATTGCTTATTGGTTACCGCCCTAAATTATTGATAATTTTATCTAGTTCACTTCTGGAAAATTTTACAAATAGAATTTATTTTTGAGAATGTGGGTCATTATTTTATTTTTATTTGTATGTTCTACTTAAACACCGTTTACACGTTAAATTATTGACGGTAGACTCAATTTAAATAAATTTAAAGTTATTCGTTGTATTTTTTTTGTTTTGTTTTTATAGCAGATGGATTATATCGATCATGAAAATTAAGCAAAAGTTTTATTATGTATCTAAAGTACATTTTTAAGTATATTTCTACTCAGCGTACTAAAGCTTTCTTTCGTAACAATATAAATATTGTTCAAGGATTTTTATATATCTATTTATAAATTAGTGATAGGGTTTCCAATAAGTTACAAAAAGCAAACTAAGGACTTGTCAGAAATAAAACAATCAATTGTACAATAAAACATTATTTAAATGGTCCCCAATGAATCACTGATATGAATAAATTTGTTGAATGCAGTTTTACATCAATTTTTAAATAAACAAAATATCTGCAATGGCTTGTTTAATATTGATTCTTAACCCGAGTCGTTTGTTTCCTTTAACTGCGTTTCAACCTGATTAGTCTAAAAACGAACTTTATGTAGGTTCTACTTATACAGAAATAGGTTTAAACAGAGTGAATGGCTTAACACTAATCCCTGTTTCATCCTATCAGGGCTTATATTTCGTTTTTAGACTAATCAACTTGAAATGGAGTTTAAGCAAAAACAATCGACTCGAAGGTAGGTACCAGTTGATTGAATTTCCAGTCCTAAAGATGACTTCTTCATTATTTTTTGTATAAAACGAAATGTGTCAGTGGAAAAATCGAATGATAAACGTTGTGATTGTTACCAGTAAAGAAAAAATAAAGTTGATTGATCTCTTTAGTTTGAAAGTGTCAGCTTTTCAGTATTTAATGATTGATCATGTATCAGGATTAGAATCAATCCAAATACTACAATTCTTCTATTGGATCAAAAATGTGCCTAGTTAAATTCATGAACTGAATTTTAAATCCAAAATCACTGAACGTTATATGCATGTTGTGCTTTTTAGTTAGGCTGTAGTTTAATAAATGAATGTTACTTTTAGAAAGAATGCATCCCAAAGTTCTCTGAGAAATTTCTAGTTCTTGAGATCATCATTTTAACACTCTCTACTACAATATTCTCTTCGTATATTGAATTTTTTGTCTCTTTTCCACCGTAACATCTCGAAGTGAAAAGTTTCTAGGGCTTATTTGAGTTTTATTTTGACCATTATAACGGGTAAAAGTTTGTATTTATTAATGTAAAATAATTGTAAATTTATATATTAACTTAAACGTTATAACGGATTAAAATGAAATTAGTTTGTTCAAAATAGACTAAAATATGCATGACATCTTTTGGGCACAATAGACAAGCTTGTGGTATCTTTAAATGCAATATGTATAGATTGATGATTAAAATAGATCCTATCTTACTATTTTTTTTTGTTGATATCTATCTGTTTTTTTATAGGGACCACAGATTGGCATCATGTTTTAGTGGGATTCTGTATATCACTTCATTTATTTGCTAAGCGAGATTTTTCTCCAAATAACAGTAGATTTAGTAATTGAAATAAAATTCGGCAACCTCGCCATGGTGTTTTTTTGTCAGCCGGTGGAATCTCCACGGTGTTGGAAGTGATCGTGGTGGGGAAATTGCGCATTCGAATTGACGTCCCCCCGTTTCCCCCCTGTTTCGCGTTTGCCCACTTTACACCACTGACGGTAATTTGCCTTTAACAAACATTTCATCTGTGTTTGGCTGAACACAGAAACCAATCCTATCAATAAATTGTATTTTGATACGAATCGATTTTTTTTCATAAATTTCGCAGTTCAGTTTTTAGTTGTCGCGATTGTTTTTCCAAAAAGAAAACATGCCGGTGATAGCCGGCCTTTGTCGACGTTCTGGTTTATGTGTGGCGTCCATGAACTTGACAAGGTGAGTGCTGCATGCCTTGTTCTTGCTTACATCATGGAATATGTTTTTTTATTTTTCTATAACACGCGATATGGAATCATTACAAATTAATTTTATTAAGGTTTTTATTTATGTCAATTATCTGACGCATTTTTTTTATTTAACGTACGTGTTGTCGATTTTTTTATTCCTTTAGGTACTCAGTTTTACGTACGGGCTCCATTAATTTTATAGTTAATTACATCTAACGATGACATACCATAGATATGGTATCTATAACAATATCTAGTTTTGCTGTTAATAATTACTCTAATGGGACTTTATATATTTTTTTTGTTAACTGAGTATATTCGGTTTATAAAAATATATACTGCACATAAAAAATTGTGATTATAATCGTTGATTTTCAAACAAAACTTAAGAATCCATCTAGGTTTAGAACAGATACATCCGATGTAAAATTATTATTTATTACACTATTTTTAATTCCATTTTCATATATAATTAAAAATATTCCATTAATGAAATTTTTTACATCATTCCTGATATTGGTCATTTTAATCAGAGAATCATCAATAACAATTAAGTTCTGTACAAAAAAATTAGGAAACGATACCTCGATCGTAAGTGCACTTAGACACTTACCATTTTGTGGCCATACAAATCTTAACTACGATTTCATTTTTAATAAAAAATTGTAATATTTTTATTATTTATTATTTAGCGCTTTAAACATATCTTAAGTGATAAAATTTAGTTGTTTTCTTTGAAATTTTAGAGTATTTTTGTTCATGGGAACATTGTTTTTTGTAGATTTTTATCGGTAAATGCTTTTGTGGTTTATATTTTTAATATATTGTTTTTTAATTTTAATTTTTTCTAGTACTTTCAAATGGAGTTTAACTGTTTTTTACATTGAATGAATAATTTGCACAAAAAAATAAACATAATAAAACCTACTGTGCCACGTTTAACAATATTGTTCGGAGAATACAATGCATGTTAGCAACGTTGTGTAATTAGTTTATAAGAGTATTTAATATAAAAAGGTTGTTTGTTTTTACTTACACAAGGAGTTTTTAAAGCATTCTTAACTTTGTTAGACAGATTTAAATTTTAAAAACGTTACGAGATTTATCAAAATAATGTAGTAATTATTTGTACACAATAAAAAGGTCTACAGAAAACTCCGCGATGGTATATGTCTATCCTTATGGATATCCCACAATAACATTTTTTTGTCATTTACTTTTTACGACAAATAATGGCTAATTTTCGAAGCGGTTTTAACCAATACAGCATTAATCCTTATCCAATTAAATAGCTTAAATACATTCTTGATTTAATATAGATGTATGGTCCTTTACAGCACAAGATTTAAATGAATATTTTCGAAGATATTACAGTTACAGATTTAAAATTGAGGGACGTAGCGCTTGCAGTGGTACTGGCCAGCCGGGGCGTCGGCAGCGTGCCTATAAATAGCGCGTCGGAGTCCGCGATTTTCCCTATAGCACTTTGAATTTTGCAGCGATCGGACGCGTTTATTACGAAATTAATCATTATGACGCTACCCTAAGGTGGCGCAGTTGAGATGTTATAAATTTCCACCTGTAATTCTTACATAACTAAGTACTATGACGCCACCGTAAGGTGGCGCAGTTGATATCTCATATATTTAAAAGAGCAAAACTTACTTACCTAAGAACTATGACGCCACCGTTAGGTGGCGCATTAAATATATAATATACCTAACCGATAAATTACAAAGTACTATAAATAATAGTAAAAACTGGTAACTAACGAGAAAATATGATAAAAAAATACAAAAAATTAATCGTAAAAATTAAAAAAAAAAACTGGAAAAAACATGGTTAGGCGGTGCGAGGTTCGCCGGGTCCGCTAGTACTACATAATTAGAAAGAAAGATATTATTAAATCAGGGCGCCACAAGACTTTTTGGAAAGAAGATAGAAAGTTAAGAAACCTATATAAAAGAAAGCAAAGAAAGATTAGTTAAAAAAGTTAAGAGAGGTACAACAACCGGTTAGTTTATGAAATAATATAAGATCCCTTATGGAACTCCTATAAATAAATTTAGAAACTAACGGACGGTAAACATGATTCCTTTATGCAAGTCAGAAAAAAAATGATTATTTTTTGGAGTGTTTCTTGGTTACCTAATTACTTATGTGACAACTATTCCTCATAATTGATTATAATTTCAATTTACAGGATATCTTTTCATATATCCAATTAGAAACGAAGTTATAGGACTGGATCTAATTACAAAACATAGAAGTTTTTTCTGCAGTAAACGGAAGTGCACAATGGCAATGTGATATGAAACGAAAATTTAGCGAAATAAATTTCGGTGTAATATTGTATAACTTTACAGCTTTAAATTGTTTGTGCAAAATGCAATCGCTTTTATAATTTTAAGCTTTTATATAAAACACCACGTCTGGTTAATGTAATGTTAATGGTAGTTTTTTTTTATAATAATTAACAATATTTCGACAACGAATATAATGTATATCGTATAATTGTATAGTTCAAACAGGCGATTATTTCGATAAAAAAAATCCCGACAGGATGTTTTAATTGGCCGCTATTTAAATCTAAATGCGGTATAATTGCGAGGGAAGATGGAGTCAATTTTCTCCTGTCAAGATTTTTCAGTAGCCGGATTGGTATTATTTTCTTACAATTTTTATTGTGGTTACCGTGAGAACGAGTTTAATTATTATAACAGGAATCTTTGTAATTTTATTGAATCATGCATACATCCATCTTTTGTTGTCTAGTGTTAAGATTAGGATTATAGCTGTTTCACCTGTAACTAATCCTTGTTTTACCTAGGTAGACCATACATACGTTTGTTTTTAGACTAATCAGGATGAAACAGGGATTAAGAAAAAAAATCGACTCACTTTTCAAGAATTGATCTCAAAAAAGTTGCTAGAAGGAAAGAACTAGCCTAAAGTTCAATTTGTCTAATTTTAAGTAGTTCCCTCCTAGGTCTCAGGATCAGATAGAATTAGCTGGTAAAACTCTCCCAATTATCTTCATTTTAGAGTGGGCCTAGATTACGATTTATTCTTTTAATTTTTACCCGTCTTTGCTTTACTCCATGAGAAGACCATTTCCAAAGAAATTTAAAGTGTCGGAATGGGCTGTAAAGTTGATTACTAGATGAGTTCGAAGAGTTCTTTGTTTGCTATTTTCACACGTACTGTCTTATTTTGTATTGAGTTGCGACCATAAGCAAAGTTTTGATGACAAACCCTTTACATGTGTCCGACTACTTTTCTCTTCTTCTTCTTCGCTATTTTTACCATTCCCAGTTTTGTGTTGGGCCTCGTATTTAGTGGATCTTTAATATCTTACTCGATATTATTGTATTAAAATTTTTAAACAGACTAAAGTTGAGTGCTAACTCTTTCTAAAACTACAGGATTTAAACTTCTTAAAAATAATATGATGGTAATTGACTCAAACGCAGATAAAATCTAAAATTTACATTCTTCTTCCCTTTAACTTTATTAGTGAATAAACAACAATGGAATAAACAAAACTTCTAAATCAGCATAAACTTCTCCACGATGTAAGCATTAAAGATATACGTAATAAAAAATTTTCTTCTCTTGGATAATATCATATAATCACCAAAGTTTTTGCTGAATCATCTTGTTATAACTAAATCGGGATTTCCACCCTAGTTGGAAATTTTCCTCGACAGTATGAAAAACAGAAATTAACCCCAACCCTGACCTACCTGAATGGAAAACGGACGAAGATAGAATTGGATAATCCATTTGAGGGGGTGGGCGCGGTTTATTGATGATCACGCAGCTATTCTGACGTCAATAATATGGCGTCGAGGGCATACAACGCCCACAATTAAAAGGGTGACTCGTATTGTATTGATATTTGTTTAATTCTAGAGAGATATTTTTTTTATATAAAGATCTTGGTACTTAAAAATATATGTTTTTGTTCAGTAAATTCAAAATAAAATACTAAAAATTTGAGTTTGACCATGTTAGGGATGGAAAACTTCTTTAGTTTCATTATTCAGCCTATATAATGTATATGTAAACTCGATTTTATTTTTGAGTGAATTGGATTCATTTCAGAGCTTTTCAAAAACGAACGTATTACGCTATACTGGTGATACTCGCGCCTTATAAGACTATTTAGAATATATAGTTATACTGAAAATAACAAGTCTGAGCATCAGAAGTTTTATTCTGTCTACACTATCCAAGTGCTACAATAGTATTATACATTACAAGGTCGGTAGGTGACTTATTACAGTACGAGTTAGTTTACGGACGAGGCGACGTAGGATCCAAGTCCGGAAATAAAAACGAGTACTGTAATAACACCTAACGACCATGTATCGTATTATATTTTTTTCTGCGACGAGAAAAAAGTTTGACATTTTATCTCTGTTAACGGTTCACAAAACGTCACTTTTTATGAAATTATTACTTTTTTACCATGGGAAAAAAGTGAGTACTTTTTTCCCGGATATATACAAATTACAGAATCAAATTGACAGATAGTTGATTGATAACGCAGGTCTAATTGTCACTATAAGGACAAAAGCCTACTAGTTTTAAAATTCAAATTTTGCATCAGTAATTTTCTGATTTTATTTAAAATATTAAATCGTCGTCACAGAAAAAAATAGTGTATTATACACGGGAAAAATATTAGATTTTAGCTCTCGGTTTTTTGTCTCCCTCCGCTTCGCGTCGGGAGACAACACAACCTCGAGCTAAAATCTAATACTTTTTTCCCTTGTATAATAAATAACTATTATTTCATCCTGTTTTTATAAATTAACTAGCTGTACCCGGAGCCCGTTGCTACGCCAGCAACTAAAATAAATTTAAGAAAAATAAAAGAGAAGAAGAGATAGAGAAGGAAAGAAAGTTTATAGTTTTGTTTTACTTATCGCACCAAAAATATATTTTTCGAACTTATATTTATACGAATTCGTGTAGATATCTATTAATCAGTATTGAATTTGATACATGGAAGCGCCATCTGGTGGTAACTTCCATTAATACGAATATCATATTCATCTTACCCGTTAAAAATACATCATCATACTGATTTTCCTGACAGTAGGTTGAACGGGACAGAAGTTGCTACTCTGCAGCGCCACCTGGTGGCGAGTGGCATCAATGAGCATATCATACAAACCTTCTCCGTGGAAAAATACATATACATACCAATTTTCATGACAATCGGTTGAAAGGGACAGAAGTTGCTACTCTGCAGCGCCACCTGGTGGTGAGTGGCATCAATGAGCATATCATATAAACCTTTTCCGTGGAAAAATACATATACATACCAATTTTCATGACAATCGGTTGAACGGGACAGAAGTTGCTAGTCTGCAGCGCCACCTGGTGGCGAGTGGCATCAGTGAGCATATCATACAAACCTTTTCCGTGGAAAAATACATATACATACCAATTTTCATGACAATCGGTTGAACGGGACAGAAGTTGCTAGTCTGCAACGCCACCTGGTGGCGAGTGGCATCAATGAGCATCTCATACAAACCTTCTCCGTGGAAAAATACATATACATACCAATTTTCATAATAATCGGTCCAGTAGATTTTGAGTTCATTGAGTACATACAGACAAACATTCATTTATATATATATATATATATATATATATATATATATATATATATATATATATATATATAGATAAATTAATAAAAATTTTAACAGTAGTTCGTTACTTGACTAAAAACAGTTCGTAATTTGATTAGTTAGGTCAAATTACCTTGAAAGCCATCTGTCACTGTCAAATAATTTTTTTATTGTTAAGATTTAATTGTTAATATAAAATTGAATAACATTGACTTCTTTTTAAATATGGATGTAAAAGTAAGTAATTAATTATTTTATTTTAATTTTATAGTCATTATAGTATTTTTAAATGTCAAAAATTAAAAGTAACTGTCTTCCCTTAAGCGATCAGAGCAGCGTTGCTAGGCAACACATTACAGTACCTGATACCGTAATGTTTTACTTACCGGCGCCAAATTGATTATAGGGAAGTGTATTTACTGGAGAGGATGAAATAAATATATTTTTTTATTAGCAGAGAAATTTTATATATACAGTATATCCAGTCTTTATTGGCATGTCAATCATTATTCTATATAACAGCCTCAAAAACAATTGTTTACATATGTAAGTAATAGTTTAGAATTCTTACCTCGCCCTGATTAGTGTTCGGTAAAAAAGGCAACCGGTGATTCGTCAAAAAATGTGTCGCGTTCCTTTTGAGGATTGCTTGATTTTATTCAATATGCCATTTTTGACATGTGTCATTGTTTTTATCAATTTTAAAATCTGTCAGTGTTTAATATGATAATTTTGACATGTGTTATTGTTTTAATGGTCAACTTTGACATATCAACTTTTTATATGTCAGGTATGTCATTTATCACATAGTGACATCTTTTGTTACTTTATAAAAACAGAAACACTGTTTGATTATAATTTAGAATCCAGTTCAAATTATTTAAATCTTCGTGGTTGGAGCTACGGTGGAGTAAATTGTACATATTGAAAAACTGATTATTAAAATGGTATGTTTTTTTTAATATCAATAATATTAAAATATGTTATTTTATTTACAGTGAGTCGCTTGCATTGCGAGAGCGAATCATTCAAAATGGATCTTATTTTGGACATCAATTCGTGGTTGTATCCGATGGAATTAGGTAAGTTTACAAAAATATTTATATCAATGAAATCCATTTTCATTCTATAAAAGTATATATTATGACAAAGGAATTATTTATTATTTATTGGTAATTGGTCCTCTTTGGTGATTATATATGTATATATATATATATATATATATATATATATATATATTCTCCGAAAAAAAAAATAGAAAAAATTGCGGAAAAAAGAAAACTGAGAAAGTACTTACTAAATTCAGCATGTATTTAAACGGGCGATCCTTATCCAATTAAGTATCATGATGCCACCGTAAGGTGGCGCAATTGATATCTCATATACCGGGTGAGGAAAAAGTATGGAAACCTCGTTGTAACTCAAAAACCATGGGTCAAAGAGAAAAACTTCCAAGACTTAAAGTTTATGGTTTTTCCCTGGCTATCAGATGGTTAAGATAGATTTGACCATGACCATCATGCTCAGGCGATGGTCAGGTCAATTTTTTTAAATGGAACTTCATACGACCTCTAGAGGTCACGTTGACCTTAGACCTTAATGCATATCTGGTGATGATGAATGATGGTCATGGTCATGGTCAAATCCAAAATTACTATCTGATAGACAGGGAAAAATCATAAATTTTATATCTTGCAAGTTTTCTCTGTGACTGATACATTTCGAGTTATTGCGATGGTCTAGGAATTTTTAGTTTGACCTTGAACATCACCATCATGGTAAAATTTTTAAAAATTGTCAAGGTCATATTTGGACGTAAAATTTCACGCTCTTTCGATTCCCCATGTCAAAAATACATGGTTCTATTTAAAAAAATTGACCTGACCCTCACCTGACCATGATGGTCATGGTCATGGTCAAACCCATCTTAACCATTTGATAGCCAGGGGAAAAGCATAAATTTTATATTTTGCAAGTTTTTTTCTGTGACCCATGGTTTTTGAGTTACAACGAGGTTTCTTCATCCGGTGTGTATTTAAACGAGCAATTCTTACTTAATTAAGTACTATGACTCCAGCGTAAAGTGGCGCAAACAATATCTTATATATATATATCACTCTTTCCGACCATCTTTCGTCGGTTCCTCTTACTGTATGCCCTGTCCAATTTCATTTTGGTCTTAAAATCATCTTAATATGATGTCTTTTACTTTCGTTTGACTACGAATCCATGTATTTGGTCTTCAATCTCGCCGAGTAATAACCATCATTGAACGTTCCATTCTACGTTGTGCCGTTTGCAGCTTTTGGATGGCTTTAGATTTTAGAACCCATGTTTCACATGCGTATGTCATACAGGGAGAATACATTCGTTGAACACTTTGCTTTTTAGACTAAGAAGCATAATATTTTATTTGAATATATGTCGGTTTCTTCCAAACGCTGACCATCCCTTTCTAATTTGTTACGATATTTCTACATCTATATCTGTTTCAAGCGTGACGTGATGTCCAAGGTAAACATAGGACTGCACTACTTCTATTGAGGATTGTCCGATATTTACGAAAGATGAGTTATCAAATTCTTTTTCCATTATCTTGATCTTGTCAATATTTACCGTTAAACCAATATCTTGGCTTTTTAGCATTAAATCCTGCAATAGATTTTCCAGTTCTTCTTTGGATTGGGCAAGAAGAACTAGATCGTCCGCAAATCGAAAATTACTCAGTCGTTGTCCGTTGATGTTAATTCGTTTATTCTCCCAATTAAGTGAGCGAAACATGTGCTCCAAAGCCGCTGAAAATAATCTGGGTGAAATCGCATCACCCTGTCGCACACCTCTTGTTAAAGTAAATTGTGACGAATTTCCATCCATCCATCCATTCTAACATTCCTGGTGATAGATGTTCTGTATCAGTTCTATGTTTGTTATTAATAAGGGCTTCTGCCACTGAATCAAAAGCTTTTTCGTGTCTGCAAAGGCTAGGGCTTCACACGAGACGAGAGTAGGCGAGAGTAACAAAAATCTCGTCTCGGTCTCGTCAATTCCCAAAAAATTGAGTCTCGTTCAAGTCTCGGTCTCGTTTTGTTACTATAGTATAGTATAGTAGTTGTCTCGTCTCGTCTCGCTTAATTATAAATTTATAACAAACATAATAATTAATTCGAGATTTGAGTTGTCTTAATGTGTGAATGTGATCCAATGTTGAGAAGTCTCGGCGAAAACCAGCTTGTTCTACTGGTTGTTGCGGACCCAGGATCTCCCCCTTGCAGGAAGACCGTCCTATCAATAAAATTTCTGGTCGTTGATTCTGGCACTTCCAAATTAATTGCTGGTAACAAAAATAAATAAAAAAATTTGATACCCCAGTCCCTTATTATACAATACACTAAAAATATAACTTATTTTCTTTCTCTGACTGGTTTTATATCCACTCTTCTATTTCTTAGCTCCTTCTTTTTGCTTTTCTATACCTTCTACCTCGTTCTTTTTGCTCCGATACTTGTTATCTCAGCTATTTCTCGCAGTTCCTCTACCTTCCAAGTCCTGGTTTCTGTTTCTATTTGCTTTTGCTTTATTTTTATCTGCTTATATTTATTTGCAATAACTTTTTACAACTCTTTTAAAATTCAATGGCAATCTATCCAATAATCTATATCATAACAGCCAAACAAAAACTAAATAAAAACAAATCTATACAAAAAAATATATAATCTAGCTAGACAACCAATTTGTAAATGGCAAATCACATTCCCAAAACTCTACTGAGGGAACGTGTGCCCCGAAGAAAAATCCATATCAATTTATACTATTTATAGAAAGTCAACTGAGATACTCGCGCCTTATAACAGTAGTGGGGATAAATAGTAATACCGAAAGTAACAGGCCCAAACGTCAAAAGGAGAAAATGTGTTTTGCGTCATCTGTCAATTAAAAAAATTAAATTAACTGAAATGGTCCTTTATAACTGTGCGTTTGACTTATTTTATCAACCTGTTATTTTATGAACATCTCCCCTATCTACATAGTTCTTTATTTTTTGTAAATGTATAGTACCTTTATTCAAACAAAAAAATATATAAGTTGTCACAGTTTCCCTTTGGTAGAGGATCTAGTTATTTTTTGGAGATATTGATATTTTTGATGTTCCGGCTGGGCTAAATGAAGAGAATCTACTGCTCTATTTCATCGTTTTATATTCTACTAGCTGACCCGGCGGACTTCGTACCGCATAAAACTGATGTCTTTTTTCGTTTTTTCAAATTTTTGCGATTTTATTTTGTTTTCAATTTTTTTTTTTTTTTGATTTTATCGTTTTTATCATATTTTCTCGTAAGTTATCAGGTGTATACAATTTTTTGATTATATTTTATAATTTATCGATTAAATTTATTAGGTAGCAACTGCGACACCTTACGACCCTTACGTCATATTATTTAATTTAGCAAGAATTTGTTGAAATATGTGAGATATAAACTGCGCCACCTTACGGTGGCGTCATAAACCTTGAGTAAGAATTGCTCGTTTAAATATATGTGATATTAACTGCTCCACCTTACAGTGGCGCCATAGTACTTTATTAAGTCGTAATTGCTAGTTTAAATATATAAGATATTAACTGAACCACATTACGGTGGCCTACTCAGGGTTGGAACTTCATTACTGAACCGCTAGATGGCGTTGAAGAAGCTAGTTTTTGAGATTTTTTGACAAACAATTTTTTTAGTTTTCATAAAAAATATTTTTTTTTGATAAAAAGTATCCTATGTGACTTCTAATACCTCCAAGAATAGGTGTACAAAGTTTCATGATAATCGGTTGAGTAGTTTTCGCGTGAAAGCGTAACAAACAATTATGCCATGATATACATACTCCTAGCTTAAAACGTCTCTAATAGAATAATAAATTAAATGAGTATATGAAAATATGGAAAACGCCCCAAGTGGGGGGATGTTGCTGTTGCTATACCATCCCTTCACTTGATATATTCTGCTCTTTCTACCTTTGACCTTTAAAAATTATCCTGAACGTAGAAGTTTGTCGGTGGCACAGTGTGGCGTGTGGGTGTTGTAACGATCGACCATCGTGTCTCTGTCGTCGAGAAAATAGAAAAGGAAATACTTAGTTTTCCATTTTCACGGTCGAGAGCAGTTTTTCTCATTATGTTTGTTTTCTGTTATTGTTCATTTGAGTAATGGTGAAAATAATTATGTCTTAAAAGTGAGTATGTTCGCTTTTTGTAAATATTGTTAATTGTAGATTTATGTTTCTTTTAGGTAACTAAACCGTTTCATAATAGGTGTGTGTTAATTAAGGTTTCTCGTATTTCGAAGTTCTGGGACTTTTTGTAAATTTAGTTATCTCGTTCCAGAGACTTTCAAGTCGAGACTAGTGACGAGACACGAGTGTCGAAATTTTATTTTCAAATCATTGAAAAACAAAACATAGCGCCATCTAGTGGTATTATTTAAAAATCCACTGAAATACAACCAATTATCGAAATATGTATAATCTGAATTTGGGAAAAAACTAAGTTTACTGGGTACAAAAACAAGGTGGAATTTAATCATTGTGAGAGCAAAAGGGTTTCTAAATTTCGAATATTCTGTGAAAAAGCCGTTGATTGATTTAAACGTGTTAAACAAGTGGAATGAAGACAGTCTTCTTTTTTTTTCTCATTTTTTGATTGGTTCCAGCCAGTCAAAAAAGCTGCTAAAGCTTTAGGCAGACAAAACACTTCATTATTTACAGCCGAAGCAACTGACGTGTTGTTGAAAAAAATTAAATCGATAACGACAAATAATAATGATTTGACGAAGCTTTGAAACTTTGATAGCTCGTTTGATTAATGTTAAGAACATTTTAACGATTTATACCAAATTTTACGGATGTTTAACAATTTTTTTGTATTCTCAACGCTTTTTAACTGTTCTTTCTTTTTAACAGTTTGTGGCGATTTTTTAGCAAATTTTAATTATTTTACAAGTTTTTTGGAAATTTAAAACTATTTTCGTTAATTTTTAACTTTTTTTTTTAATTTTCAACAAAGTTTACAAATTTTTAATAATTTTTTACAATTTTTTAACGATAATTTAAATATTTATATTTTAACGGTATTTTTATAGCTAAATTTTAACTGTGTTTATAAGTTTTCGAAAAATTCTTGACATTTCATTTAAAATTTTAAAAGGTACCCCAGATAAATTTTTCTGGGCTTTATTGCAAAAATGGGTTTTTAAACTAAAAAACAGTTTTTGTAGAAAATGCGTCTTTGCGTAGAAAAGATAGACTTTTAATTGGTTTTATGAAAAATCTTCTATTTTGCACGATAAAATGCTTCTTTGATAAAAGCTGCGTTTGTTTTATAAAAAAATAATTTAAAAAAAAAACGTTTAAAAACAACTTGTGCCAGTTTAAGACAAATTGATCCGAAAAAAGGTGATTTTGTTGAAAACATGTTGTATTTATGTGTTTTTTTTTCTATAAAAAAATATACAAGTTTAGAGACAATTTGTCATTTTTATTGTTTTTTTTTTGAGCCGGAGAGAGAAAGTAGTTTTCTAAAAACGTAAAAAAAGGTAGCGAAATACGGTTTTTTCCGTTCAATTTCAAATTCTAAACCGTTTTTGATTTTCCCAAAAACTTGATGATGAATGTCTCGGGAACAAAATAAGATAGAACGTCCCTTTTAATTGTATCTGAATGGATATTTTATTTTTATTCTGAAACAATTCAAATTTTTAAAATACAGTTTCGTTCAAAGTTAATTTTTGCTTTTTTTTGCATTCACACTTCATGCCGTCAAAAGATTTCCTTTGACGACATTTTTTGTCTGCATGAATTTAGAAGACCATTATTTCTCAGATCATAAATGTATATTTAACAAATTTTATTTTAATGACATACAGTCTAGCTGTCAGACCAGTATAATTGAATTCAGACCTATCTGCGAACCTTCACTAAAAAACTGCATCCGCTTTTTAAAAAATTACAACTGGATGGATCTTCACAAATTTGAAAATATAAATGAAATGTTTAACAACTTTTTGGAAATCTTCATGAATGTGATAAATACGTTTTTACCAACGAAAACAAAAACAATTCATAGCAAGAATAAACAAAAACGGCTATTAGAGTTAAACCCTGATACTTTTAATGAATATTTTATAAATATTTCGAATAACGTAATTAAATCTCTTCCAAATAATTGCAGTGATCCTTGCCATACACTGTCACAAAATATATGGAATAATAAATCCTTGTTTCTACATCCAGTTACCGCTGACGAGGTTAAAATATTCATAAGTGAATTATCTAATAGTAAAGCTCTTGACATATATGGCATTAGTAACAAAATTCTTAAATTGCTAGCTGAAGGTTTATATTTACCACTGTCCATAATCATTAATAAAAGTTTTATCACCGGTACTTTTCCTCAGAAACTAAAAACATCAAAAGTTACACCAATCTTTAAAAAAGGCGATGAAAATTTACCAGAAAATTATCGACCAATTTCTATAATACCCACATTTTCGAAACCAATTGAAAAAGCTTTTAATAAAAGACTCTTTAGTTTTTTAGAGAAATATAATTTACTTAACAAAAACCAATTTGGTTTTACAAAACTTGTGACTGATATAGTTGGTGCCTTCGAGAGGGGCGAAATGATCTCAGCTTCATTCTGTGATCTCTCGAAGGCATTTGACTGTGTCAGTCACAACATACTCCTAAAGAAATTGGAATTTTACTGTGTTAGGGGCAACGGACTAAATTTTCTTACAGAATATCTAACTGATCGTTATCAACTAGTCCATATCAATAATAAATTATCAACCTCTCAGAAAGTTCTTGCTGGTGTACCGCAAGGATCCATACTAGGACCTATGCTTTTTATTTTATATATTAACGACCTTCCATACGTTTTAGATACTTCAAAGACGTTATTTTATGCAGATGATACTACAATTTACCACAGTAATAAAAACGAGGCTGTACTTAAGGAAACAGATAAAGTATTGCTTGATATATCAACAAATTGGTTTGTAAATAATCAACTATTACTTAACAAAGAAAAACTTCAATCTTCTGTTTACTTTAAAAGAACGTATCAATACTAATCAAAACCACAGCATTAAATTTCTTGGACTTTTTTTAGATTCTAAACTTGACTGGAAGGAGCATATACCTTATCAAAAAAACTATCTAGTACAGTGTATCTGCTGAGAAAAATTTCACAATTTGCATCAGTAGATATCTGTAGAACTGCTTACCTGGGACTATTTCAAAGCCAAATTTCTTACGGTTTAATCTTTTGGGGAAACTCATCGGAGTGGCACAAGATATTTGTACTTCAAAAAGCTGCGGTAAGGGCGATTTCAAAAATCAATCAGAGACTTGCAGACATACATTCAAACATTTAAACATACTTACTCTTCCATCCTTGTACATTCTCCAATGCCTAATGTATATAAGAAATAATAAACATAACTTAACAATGCCAACTAATTTACATAGTTACTGCACCAGATCTAGAACCTAATTGTACTACCACAACACAGATTAACCCTTACAGATAAAAGTTTAATATGTCAATCAATTAAACTTTTCAATAAACTTCCGCAAAACCTAAAAGACCTGAATGAGGTACCGTTCAAAAACAAAATTAAGCAGCTACTACTTAAACTAGCACTTTATTCTGTGACTGAATTCTTCGATACTGATCTGACGGAACATTGCAAAAATTGAATTTAGAAACAGTTATTTCTTTCTGTTGTATCGTATTTTATTTTAATTTGTATTTGTACTTTTATTAATTTTACCTTAGTTTTAATAACTACATGTCCTTGACGATGCTAAAAACATTTTATTGTTTAAAAAAGCAAATAAAGCATTATTATTATCCTTTGTCGGCATTATTTGTCGGTATGAAGTGTGCATGCAAAAAAAGCAAAAATTAACTTTGACCGAAACTATACCTTAAAAAATTTCAACCACAAAAATGGCGGTTTTTGGTAAACAAGTATACATAGATTTTTTGTTAAAAAATAGGATTTTTGTGATTTTTTTTTGAAAAATATGACAGTCTTATTAAAAAACGTATATTTTTCTTATAAAATCATCGTGTTTCTAATGAAAAAACCTCCTTTTTGGTGAAATAACATTGACGAATTGACTGCAGAAAATTGCATCTTAATTTATTTTATCGACTATAAAGTTATCCTGCGATTATTAACATTTTTTGTGTACAATGTTTATCTATAAGAAAATGAATTTAGAATCTTTGGCAACATTGTTTCTAACCGTTGATTCATAATAAAGGAACATCACTATTAGCGAGCAAAACAAAATGCGATGGATGAGATAAAATATCGAACGCGAAACGCGACCTCATTGCTGCTTTTCAAGTTCAATGCCAAGGCTGGGCTATGGTTTCGATCTAGCGCATGCGCAGGCGCAATGCGGCCTATTGGGGCCTCTTGCTCGGAACGTTGCCAGGTTTTTGCTTAAATTCATCTAAATCAGGTTTACCAATTAACATTATATTTATCCACAATGAGTGTCATTACAAATGTTTACATTGAAAAATATTTGCACTCTCAAGTAGCACAAAAATCGCGAAATTGGTTATAAATTATTTTATGCACGTAATTTTAAAATATCTATACGTAAAATTGCCTTACTTTACTTATAGACCAGGGTAATAAGGTTTTTGTCGTGACACTGAAAAAATCATGGTTCTGAAAGTTTTTTGAAGTAAAACTTCTTTAGCGAGACTAGGAGTAAAAAAGTTATCCTAACGGACGTGACGTCATTCTAATAACAGAAACCGGAAACAAAACCTAATACTGACACGATTTTGCATGGGCGCCGGCAGCAGGGTGCAAGAGGGTGCGCTTGCACCCCCCTGCTATGAAAGAAAATACCTGAATTTACCAGAAAATTATATATTTTTTTAATTTTTTTATTAAATTATTGTTTGAATAAAAACTAAAGGCGTCGCGGTTGCTGTCCAAATCATTCTACATTCTATATATATATATTAGATCATAATAGTGTGTAGATGCAGATGCACCCCCTGAAAATAATCCTTGCGGCGCTCATGCGATTTTGCCTCCTATATTAAATAAAATTAAATCTGTAATTGTATGAATTGACAGCTGATCATCTTGTTAATCGAAATACATTGCTTATATATAAATAGTTTTTTGTGTATAAAGTGTTTGTATTAAATATGAATAAACAATGTGGATTTATTAATGAAGAAAGTGATGAAAAAATATTGATTGAAAATGAGTGAATAGGTAGGTACTCTATATGCATAAATTTTATTTTTGGTGTGTAATTACACTATTTATACCTAATTATTTATACCTATTATTTATACCTAGCTATTTTCGTTTTATAGACTTAAAGAGCTAAAAAGAAAAAGAAATTGTGAACGTCAAAGGGGATATTATAAGCGCCAGAAAGATTTGAAGAAAAATGACAAAAATGAAAAAATGACGAGACAGCCACATTCATTATGATTTGATTAAGTAAGTTTATATACATACATACATATTATGATAGTAAATAATTGTTTATACGGAATCTTTACGTTGAGTAAAGAAGCATGTTGCACGTTTTTGTTCATAAAATAATAATATTCAAAATATTTTAACACTTTCTTATACTTATTTTAGGTTTGGTTAGGTAGCCATAAAGGCCATAAAACCACTAGTCAAGATGGCTGATCTTTTACCACCAATAACAGATCCTTCGTAGACGTGAAGGAAACAAACTTAACTCAGGATTTTAAATTTTATGGAATATGCTATAAAATGCTACAAAATGAAATGGTTATCTAACTATCGAAGGCTCTTGTGTTGTGATGTATTACAATAAGGTAGATACAGCTACAAAATCACACATTCTAAACGTAATGTGTGTATATTTTTAATATTGTTTACCTATTATTGAAGCAAAACTTCTTTAGGCACGACTAGGGGTAGATTCTAACGGAAGATTCTAATGGAAGTAACTGTATAATTTCAGCTATGGGAGGAGTTTAAATTTCCGAAATTTATTTATGAAATTTTCAAACGGTTTCAAATACATTAATGGTATTTATAGACTAAAATCTATGTTTCACATTTTAGTTATCATAAACCTATTATTTCATATATATAAAAAATAATGATAACTTTCAAATTCCTATTTCTAATGAATAATATAAATATAACATCTCATTTTTTTTGTAAAGTATATAGGCAATAAATATGATTGAATTGTAATTAAATATTTATTTTCCGATACGTACGTCAACAAGTTTTACTTCAATCGCGCGTAAAGGTTACACGCACACTCTTTTTTTTTGATGTATAAATCTTTATACAAGCATATTTTAACCATATCTTGCTTGACATTTTTTGATAATTTTTATTTATAAACAAATTAGTGTTGAAAATTTTTTTGACAACCCTCCAAAATATTCATGCAGCGAAAATGAATTTACGTGATTTTCAGCTTTCCAATCCATGCCTTTTGCGGATATATATTTATATTTCTTTTTAGATTTTACTGGTAATAAATCTAAAGAGATTTCTTCAGCTTGATTTGTGATTTCTAGGTGTGTATAATCTGAATCACTGTCTGCTTCAGAAATCATGATAACTTAAACAACTAACAATCCTTTCTGTCCAAAATGACAAGTATGGAAGATTAAGGAAAAACATCAAACTAATGAAACCAGGCAACCAGATATAAATTGTTTTTAAATATAACTTTCATCACTAGTGATGAAAATTAAAGTTATGAGAATTTCTCTCACGTGTGGCGGAAATCACGTTTCGGTTGAGAGTGTTTTATCACAAAATGACGTCTTTTTGTAGAAAATTTTTATTTCATTTGTTTACCCAGAAAAAAATCCAGTTAGAACAACTTTTCGGTTACCAAATGAAAAAGTAAGTATGTTCTTAGGAAAAAGAAAAAACAAAGAAAAAAATTAATTGTTGAAAAACATTTTCACAAAAATATGTTAATTTTTTACTTCAGTCGTTTATACATCCGAACTTAAAAGATTGTAATTGTTTTTTAATATACAGGGTGTTTCAGGATTATATGGTCAAATTAAAAATTTGAGTTCAGGACCCAAAAATAAGAAAAAAGTTTCCTATGGAATAATATCCGGAAACGCTTCGTTAAATAGTTATGCCCCTCTAAATAGGGGGGTTGAAATTAGGTTTTTAATTTTTTACTCAAAGATAGAAAAAGCTAAAAATTTGAACTTTGGTAAATATTTTGTACTGGTAGAAACACTTCTACTAATATTATTTGACAGCAGCCTACTAGATATTTTTCGTCTTGTTACGATAATAATTTTTTAAATCAGTAATAGTGCGGTTTTGAATATTTTATTTTTTTTTTAATAAAAAACGATTAGTTTTATTAAAAAACTTTAAAAGTAAAAAAATGTTCTAAATATATTAGTTTATACAGGGTGTATTTTTTTATGATAAAATTTTAACAAGTATAAAAGTTGTAGTAAAAAACGAATTAAGGGTTGCTAATCTTACCCTTTTTGATAATAGGGGATGATTAAAAAAAATTCTTTTGAAGTGTTTCTATCAGTACAAAATATTTACCAAAGTTCATATATTTGGCTTTTCCTATCTTTGAGTAAAAAATTATAAACCTAATTTCAACCCCCTTATTTGGAGGGGCATAACTATTTAACGAAGCGCTTCCGGATATTATTCCATGAGAAAATTTTTTCTTATTTTTGGGTCCTGAACTCAAATTTTTAATTTGACCATATAATCCTGAAACACCCTGTATAAATCTACTTTTCGCTTACTTTATGAATATGCAATTTGTTTATTACTATATTTTTTATTTAACCGTACAATTTGTTTAAAACAGTAAAAAAATTCTATTTTTTGTACTATTTTATCACGTAACTACTATCAACTACGTTGTAAGTGTATCAAATAACGATTTACTATTATTATAGCGATATTTAACTTGGTATATAATATGTATAAATTTTCAAAAAAAGAATTGTGTGGTTATATGAAACCACGGTAAAAGTGAAACTTTTTTTCACACTATAGACATTTAACTAAAAATTTTTCAAATAATATTCCATTAAGGGTATAAAAATCGCTTTATCAATCTTAATTTTATACTTGGAAAATTGGAATGGAAAATAAAATTAAATAATAAATTCAAGTACTCAATTAAACACTGACAACCGCCTACTTTATACCTACTCGGCGGTCAACCGACATGCAACATGCGCTAACACAGAGCAAAAAGTTTGGGACGATGTAATAAAAGTTTCACGAAATCGAAATCCAAAGACCTCAAAACGTTGAGATCCAATGAAAACTCGATTTTCGAAAAACGGGGTAAAACCAATAACTTCCCGATTTTAATTTTTTTAGCGGGTTAAGTTAAAAATAAATTAATTTAATATTCATACAAAATAAGTTAAATAATAAATTCAAGTACTCAAAATTGAAATAAATCCATAAACAACAACATGCACCAGCAAAAAGTTCTAACAATTAAACACTGACAACCGCCTACTTTATACTTTATACCTACTCGGCGGTCGACCGACATGCGACATGCACTAAAATAGAGCAAAAAATAATAATTGTTCTAATAATAATGTTTTTTTGCAAATTTGCTGTTTTTGCATTTTTCTAAACAACAAATAGGAATAAGAAATTTTTACAAATGGTCATTTTGAAGCTTTTTGTAGCTTTAAAAAACGATTAAAAGTACATTTTTTCACAGTAATTTGTTCATAAATAAAAATGTCAAATGGTTAGAATGTGTTTGTATAAGTATTATACTGTGCCAGAAAAAAGATTGCCACACAAAAAAACCCCAACCGTAGTAGGCTTTGAAATCGATGTGAGAAACACATGAAACAGTTTTTTTCGTAATATTTTTGTTCTTAGTCGCAATATGCCAAGTAAAAACACACAAATTAATTATTAAACTTTTCCAAGCAAATCCGAATTGGCGCTTCAAAAAAATTGCCGTGGAGGCTAAAGTTCATCGGAAAACGGTCTCAAAAGTTATTAAACTGTTCAAGGAAGACCTCACAATCAACCGGAGAGAAGGAAGTGGAAGGAAAAAGGGTTCCATAGCCCGAAAGAAGCGAAGGAAGAATCGGAAGAATCCAAACATCTCAATACGGAAAGAGGCCCAAAAAGTGGGTAAATCAAGTTCAACTATTCAAAGAATCAAGGCAGATAGTGGAATGAAGTCATACAAAGTGCAAAAAGTTCCAGACAGGAATGCTGTGAAGAACAAAGAAGCAAAACCCAGAGCAAAGAAGTTGATAGCAGATTTTTTTCAAAAATATTCGTTTTGCGTGATGGACGATGAGACCTACGTCCTTGAGGATTTCTCGCAGCTTCCTGGTCCGGAATTTTATACCGCAGACCATCGCGGGAATGTTGACGAACAGTATAGAGTGAAAAACAAACAAAGTTTCCTAAGAAATTCCTGGTTTGGCAAGCAATCTGCTGTTGTGTTAAAACAAGCGAAATTTTCATCAGCCAAAGCAGTATAAACTCAAAAATATACATCTTAGAATGTTTGGAGAAACGACTTTTACCATTCTTAAGAAAGTACAGTGTCTCAGCATTCTTCTGGCCGGACTTAGCTTAATGTCACTATAGCAAGGCCACCAAGGAATGGTATGAAGCTAATGGGGTTGTTTTGGTGCCAAAAGATGCCAATCCAGCAAACTGCCCAGAACTAAGATCAATTGAAAGGTATTGGGCTTTAGTGAAAAGTTAGCTGAAGAAGACTAAGAAATCAGCAAAAACAGTTAAGGAACTTAAAAAAAAAAAGTGGAAAACAGCTTCCCAGAAAATACCTGAAACCACCATAAAAGACATGATGCAGGGGATTCCAGAAAAAAACATATTATTTTGTAAAGATTAATTTTAGTTCTCTTTTGTAATTAAATTAAATATTTCTGAGAATATACCTTTCTAAAATGGGTTTACTTTTTGAAATCTGTCCAGTGGTTCAAAAGATATAGGTATTTTTGTGTGGCACTGTTTTTTCTGGCACAGTCCTTATACATCCAAAAAAACAGCACCCTGGCTTTTTGAATGTAACGTAGGAGACATATTTTTATCTTTTCTGATATAAAAAAATAATATTTTTTACTTATCTATTATATTGGTATTCCATATTAAAACAATCAATATTTATTTGAATAATAACAGAGTCTCTAATTTACTCTTATCAAATTTTATCAAAATCATTAATGAGAACCATTAAAAAATCAAGTCAATAGCAGCAGCGAATGTTTTGAAATGTATTTATTTTTGTTTTTTTTTGTGTAAATCAGTGTATTTATGAAAAAGTTTAAATAAAAAAAAGTGATAACATATTTGGATATTTTAAAATTCAGAAGAAGTTTTAGTTAAAAAGAATAGATTTTTTTATTAGTTTTTGTATAATTTAAAAATAGTTATTTGTGACACAAGGACGGAAAATGCCATTTTGCAAGAGCGAGTAAAGTTGTGTAGCCGAGGGGCGTAGCACCGAGGCGAAACAATACGAGCACGTGTAACACACTCTATTTTTTGGTCCGACCAATTTTTAATATTTCAAAAAGTTCAAAAACTGTTTACTTTGTGACATACAAGATTAGGTGTATATTGACATTATTGACATCTATTGCACGATTAAGAGAATTAGTAATAAGGAATGATTTTCTGATAATCGATTTCACGATCCTTAATTTTTATAGGTAGACACGAATACTGTGCTAATAAGCAGCACAGTAAAAATTGTTATATTGATAATATTAATATTAATATCTAATAATTTTATATAAAAATAGCAGAGACAATGAACTATTATAGTTCAATGAGCAATAATAAAATCGAGATATGTATTTTCATAATCGAATGATAAGTAGTTGTAAATTGACATAAATGTCAAATTTAAAATAAAAGTTATGAGAGAAATTAAATGTAAGTTTGAATTCTGCTTACCTTTAGAAAAACTTATTAGTTTAGTATATTATACGCTGTTTTTAAATAAATTTAATTAAAATTTGTAGTATTTATTATGTATTTTTGATGACTCATAGCGCTATCTCTTTAGATAATCTAAAATCTACTTTGCCGGCCTAGGCCGGAAAATCTCATTTTCCGGACGATTTTGAAGTAATTAATAGTATGGTTTCTGGACGGAGGACCAAAAAAAAAATTGAAGGTATTATTTACACACGCAGGAACAGTAATGAAATGTATCCAATTAATTTGTTGTTTTTTTTTATTTATATCAAAATTGTAAAAATCGAAGAAAATCGAAAAATTGTTAAAATCATAAAAAAAAAAACATCAACAATAGTAAACAATTATAGATAACCGCAAAATATTCTAAAAACATAAAAGATTAGGTATACAGAAAAACATATAGGAAATTGTAAGAAATCGTAAAAAAACACAGTAAATCGTAAAAATTCTAAAAAAAGAGAAAAGAGTGTGTTTACTTATGTACACGCGTTAGAAGTTATACTTCTTTGGCGTATGGAAAATAATCACAATTTATAAAAAGAACTTTTTATAGTAGAAAGTTTTTTTTTTTGGTGATTTATAAGTCATATTACTATTATTAAATTATTACTAAGTGCAACCTGTCCCTTGGCAAATAGCGCTTTACCAAGATAGATTACGGCATAGTCTACAGTACAGTTTATTTTATTAACAGTTACAATAATAATTACTGTTTTTACATGTAGAAAAAAAAACAAAAAAAACTTCTTTCTCGCGTAATCGATCCCATTATGATAACAGAACTGTCACAATTGGACACTTATTCAAAGGAGCTACGAACAACTTATTTAAAAACTTTCAAAATGATAATATCAATACACAACTTATATCATATTTAATAACAATTCAGTATAAATTTCGAAGTCTATACATATAGAACTGATATTTCATAATTTGTATATATGTAGTTTTAAAAAAAATTACGTAAATGATTCGATTTAATTAAATTTATTGGACTATAAACCACGATGTAGAATTCAGGTGTCGGTGTGCGACTAACTTTAGGGTATTAAATTTTATCGGTTGCGACTAACTTTAGTAGTACGAGAGCCCACGACCAAAACCATGTCTCATAGCAATACGGCCAAAACTCTATGAAATCGTTAGATTATATGATTTTGAACCCGACTAGGTGTGCAGTAACGGTCGAAAGTGTAGCTACTGCGTGGGAGGCCATTTCTGCTGTGTCAAAAAAAAGGTAGTCGGTATTATAGCAATACGTCTGATATCGATAATGTACATAGATTTTATAATTGTATTACGAAAAAGTTTGTTTTCAGACATTTTGCGCGTAGCATATAGCCTGAGCGCATTTTTGAAAATGTCAAAAAATTTAGCCGACCTGTATCATAGCAATACGGATAAATTTTTTTTAAAACTTTTCGTATTGCTGCCAGGATTACCAAAAACCTGTTTTCAGACACTTTGAGTGTAGCATATACTCCCAAAAATAAAAAATAAACGTTTCGGAGTCGCCCGGCAGACGCCTCAGCGTTTTAGTAGATTTATATCTACTATTCAGCTGGTTCGCAGGTCACGACTTCGGGAAAATTTCACCATAGTTTTTCGTTTTGGGTCCCCCTGACCTCAAAAACACCTTCCGTTCAAAAGTTTATATATATATATATATATATATATGTATATATATATATGTATGTATGTATGTATGTATAGTTCCGATATAACGAAATCTGTGGACACGATAGCGGTCGCATTTCTTAACGGATCGAAATGAAATTTGGTACAAAAATCAATCATCCCAAAATCTCGGTCGAGTTCGTTAATGAGCCAAATCGGTAAGGCCGTTTGGGCGTGACATCAAATCAAAATGGAAAAAAATTCGTAACTTTTTTACTTCACCCTGTACAAAAAAATGTTAGGGGACTTTTTTGTTTGTCTTAAAGAGACCTACAACTTTTATCTAAAACATTTTTTTCTAAAACGTATACTTTTAATATATTTAATTAATATAAATCTACTGATGCGCCTGGCTTACCAAGGGCCATTTTTTTTCTGAACTCTATCCCAGTTTCCTTTTGTGAGATTTATTTTATTCCTTTAACTTCAATGGTACGGTTTCGGGTAAATTCTTTGTTAATTATCATCTAATAACCTAATAAAATTTGAATTAAAATGTACAGATCATTTAACGTTTTCATTTGATAAAAGTCTCGTTAATTGGTGGAATCGATTTAACTTAATAACGTGTGACTTTAGCACACTTCCGGTTTACTCGGGAATTTTTTTTTTCGAACTTCCACACGAGGATCGATAATCTTTTCCTTAACTGATCATGAATATTATCGATAAAAGAACGAGAAATAAATTAGTATATTTGATAGAAAATTTCTCCTTTGTGGTAATTTTTTTTAAGAGTCTGTTCAAAGCTGAGATCACTCGGTGGCTTCTGTCGTTATGAATATTGAAAAAAAAATAGTAGGCCGATAGGGAGTCGTATTAAAATTAAAATGAACGAATTATCTTCGTAACTGCAATTTTTATCACAGATACTTCCGGATTAGAAATGTTTGAGCTTGGATCTTGTGTGCAAGTATTTTTTTTTAGAATGAAGAAGGGAAATACCTTTTGAAATAATTCAATGGCAACTAGAACTATCATTCATCATTCAGGGTCGCAACTTATTCATTGGTTTGTAACAGAGAATTCAAGATGCCTCAATACGATTTTGAAATGATATCTGAATATCGAAAAGTTGTCTGATAGAGAAGGTGCTACACTTAATTCGTCTGATATAAATTTTTTGCACATATGGACAACTTATTTTATCATGTCCAACAATTTTCAGACATATTGCTATGATACCGATCGGTAAAATTTGTTAACATTTTGAAAAATGCGCTCAGGCTATATGCTACGCGCAAAATGTCTGAAAATTGTTTTGTTCGCATCAAATAACCAAAATTTACTAATCAAAAAGATTTTCAGACGTATTGCTATGAGACATTTTTTTTGTCTCATTTCTGATTTTCCGGGTTTACGCTACACCATTAACGTCTGAAAAATATGTTTCCGGTATCTCAGAACTATCATTCAACTACAGTCTGAAAATCAGACATATTACTATGATGCAGTTCGGTAAAATTCTTTGACAATTTTTAAAATTCGGTCAGGTCAAACGCTACGCGGAAAATGTCTGATATAGGTATTTTCGAGTTCAGGATAATCGTATCTATGGATTTGATGCGGTTTTCGCCGTATTGCTATGAAACAAAAATCTTGGTCGTGGGCTCTCGTACTATTGGGTGTTAAATTCAATTAAGATGTCGGTGTGCGCGCGCATCGTGAAAATTCACACTCATCATTTTTCTCTATCGCGCCAAAAGAAGTATAACTTCAAAAATTGTTAAAATCATATAAAAACATCAAAAATAGTAAACAATTATAGATAACCGCAAATTATTATTCTAAAAACATAAAAAAAATACAGAAAAACATAAAAAATCGTCAGAAATCGTAAAAAAACACAGTAAATCGTAAATATTCTAAAAAAATAACTCGCATCGTATAAAAACGAACAAAACGTAAAAGAACGTAGAATAATGTAAAAAATCGTTTAAGATAATATCTTACGATTGCGTAACTTTTTCAACATCAAAAGGGGATGGTTTGTTCCTAGCCATTTTGAACACTTTATACCACTCTTCTGGAACTTCTACTCTACTCTTTTGGTTTATCAAACCAAAATCTTTATCACACTCTAAGTATGAGTGCCCCCGTATTGGAAATGTGACTTTTACACTGTCTAGCCTCTTCTCCGTATGCACTATGTAGTGTAGAAAACGCATCATGGTGTAATTTTTATTTTGCCCTCCACAGGAGTCGCAAAATATTTTAAGCTTACGTACCTTCATGTCGAGGTAATTATATAAGAAGTGGTGCAATAAAGAGCACACATTATCGCTGCCTTTTCTTCCCACAGTTTCGGGATACACATAGAAAATACTTTGTGACGTAGAAAGAACATGAATGTTAAAAGAATACGTTGAGAGCTGCCTTTTATAATAAACGTCGTTCGTTGTTATATTCGGGGCAGGCAGATTTTTGGCGAAATCCAAGCAAATCGCTTCCATGTCTTCAGATTGTTGACTTTCCCTTTTAGCTTCTCTTTTTCTTTTATAAAACTGTTCAGCCTTCATTTTATGCACCTTATTTTCGGTGGATATTCGCTGTACATCTCTGTCTATTTGGCGATACTCCATCGTCTCCGTTTGCGATAAGTTCAGCTTTTGAGTCTCTAAACTTTTCATTTTTGCTTGATATTCATCACATTGACTACATGTGTCAGACCTTGGATAGCCAAAGGCTATATTAAAATCTTTTGAGAAAATAGTTCTATAAGTTTCATAGGAAATAGGGTGGTTACGGAACTTCTGACAAAACAATGTGTACATTTTTTTTATATTAAGTTCTTCCGGTAAATATACTTTATTCGAATCATGTAAGCTGTAATGGCTTTTGCGACCTTTAAATGACTTAATATGACTTCTGATTGTATTTCGAGTTTCATCAGACAGTATGTGTTTACGGTTTTTGTGTTTACCTCTTTGATCTTTTGGTGCCTCGCCCTTACTTTTTAAAGATCGCTGTAACACTTCCAGTTTCTTTCGGCCAATTCCATGGATAGCCAAAAATGCCTTTTGACATACTTGCACCTCTTCGGTCTTTCCTTCTGCACTTTGAAACCTTACGCGATAGCTAAAAGTAGCATCATGGAGGACAGCGTGCTCCTCAGGCTGTCTAGGCCTGCGGTGTTTAACAGGCAAAACCGAAATAAGACCACACAAATATATATTTTGTTCGTTGACAGAACCAAGCAAATTGAAATTCTGGATTATTTTTCTTCTAGCCGACTCTGACACATGGACAAAACACTTGAACCTTTTGCACCTACAGTCTTCTCCTATGGAATGACTTCTGAGGTTTATTAGTTTATTTACATCAGTCATTTTGCCGAATTTCTTCCGTTTGTTACTTGAGTTGTTTAGATCAGACATTTCTACTAATCAACAGAAACGTAAACAACAATAAGCCTACTTTAAACAATACAGCATAAACGGCACCAAACTGAAAAATTGATACATAAAATTTTAACCAACGACTTAACGCCTTTTTACGTGGTTCCGCGCGGACATATCGCCTTTTTAGCCTGTATGGCAAAACTAAAACGGGTGATATCTGCTGACTGATCGCTCTTTTAGCCATGATAGTTTCTAGGGGAAAAGTTTACATCTTTATCTCATAGATGGCATCATTAACTCAATTTTGACAAAAATTGACATATCGCCTTCTTTGCCTGTACCCTTCATATTAATTAAACGAAACTTTATTATAATCGTCTCTTGCAAAACATTAAAAGTTTATGGGAGTTTTGTGTTTAAAAGACTCAAAATTTTATATTTCCAAATAAAATTAATTTCAAAACGTCTTAAAACTCATTATAGTCATATAAAAACATAGAAAATCGTAAAAAAACGTCAAAATCTTGGATAATCCTTAAATTCGCAAACATCATAAAAGATTTTGAAACATCATAGAAACTCGTAAAAATCGAAGAAAATCGTAAAAATTAAAAAAGTCGAGAAATATAACCTTACTGAAGAATTGACGAATTGTGCAGTTTTGACATAAGGATTTTCTACATTACTCAGCCCCGGATCTAGGGGGCAAGACTCGTGCTATAAATTTATACAAGGAAAGACTGAAATTGTCCTGAAAAAGATGTGACTTAACTGCAAAATCGACGAACTGTAGATTTAGCAGTGTTAACTGGCATTTATAACCAAAAAAAGACCTAAATTCAACAGTTTGTTTTTAATTAAGTAGTATATAACAACATTAAAAAATGAACAAAAACTTTTATCAAATTTTTGTAAATAACTCAAAAGTAAGGTTTTATAGAAAATTTCATTGATTAAAAGTTGTAGGGCGAAACCACTGAATTCCGTCAGGATCTGTATGTTTTTAAAGAGCATGCTCCATTTTTATTGGAACGAAATTCCTTATCGCGCGTTGCGAAGAGGCTAGACGGAAAAAATTCAGACGAAAAGTTGTCACGACACTTTTAAGCCGTGCGGCGTACGCATGTTTCTTTGTCTCTCTCTTTCTCTCTCATATATAGATAGATAGATAGATAGATTATAGAATTATTACTAAAATTGAGCCTACTAATTAAGGTTATATTGCATTATATTTGTTAATAATAAAAGAATTATTATTTTATAACTTAAAAGAAATAATTTTTTTTATTACAATTCCTTCACCAATTAATCGAAAGGATCTTCGTTCTATCCGGGTGTCCCTTGACACCTTTCACTTTTTTTTGTGATATTCTCTCTCTCTCTTTTGCACCAGATCTATGATGCCTTTCCTAATATTTTTATTGCTCTGCGAATTTACTATATATAAACACTTTCAACTACATCCTGTGAGAAAAATTAATTAGGTAATTGCGATCGCAGTTTTAACGTTGGAAATCAAATTACACCTGAGATAGATTTGTTAGCAGAACAAAAGATTTGAAGAGTAAAATTTAAATTGCAATACAATATTTCAGATCTTATAATGTGCTATCCTAAATAAAATAAATGTCTTACATGACAGAAATGATAGGTCCTTGTGTCGTTCTTTCTGGGAGGCCACCATTAGTAGACAGCTGATGGTTGACATGATTATGATAAAGATACAAATATAGACAATAGGGGCAGTATTTTTAGTTTTTGTCCCCTCTCGAAAAAATTCAAGATCCGGGGCTTCTTTAACAGCTACTAATCACTAAGTAGTTTTTTCTTTTATTTATTTCCCTACACCCTACCTGGTAAACCTAATAGACCGCTGTTTTAGAGTGCAAGGTGACTCCTTTGAAACAAGCGAAACTTGACGATCGACGGATTCAGATAATTCAAGGTCGCGAACTTGGCGTGATAGAGATGTAAATTGTATATTTTTAGAGGGTGTTCAAACTGGAACTATTACTTAAGGTAGTTTAAAAAATGGGACAACATTATAAACAACTATAGAAAGATTAAATATTATAGTTTCAAGAGTGATGGCAAACGAAGAAGAAGCTGTTATTAACACAAAATTTAACAAATCTAGACAGAAAGATAGCCCAAAAAATAGAACAGCATTATAAAGCAAAGAAAGATATAGAAACTATTATAATTTCAAGATTTATGTAAGGCAATTAAAAAAGAGCAACAATGAATCAGTAAATTTAGGAAAACCATGATTTTCTTTGCTACTAAAGAAAGCGCTAGTTCCTAGTTCACATGTTGGTCACGGCACTGTCCAGTTCTTTACACGGTTTGTTTGCCCCTAAGTATTCATATGTTATCTTAGTAATATAATAAGAACTACTGGCGCAATAAGATCGTATCTAAGTGCGGTCTAAGAGGTAATTCTAAACCTCTTTACATTTACATGTAAGGAGAATTGTTCTGGGAAGTGTCCATAGATTAACAAGGAATAATTCTCTGAAACCCTGCGATCTTGAGGCTCTAAGGATCGGAGCAACCCAATTGATGAAGATTCCTACAGGCTCAATTTCTCCACAGTAGTTCGAATTCACACTAATTATTAATATTAACTAGTGTGAGTTAGGACAAAAAGAAATCGCTTAACCAACAAAAGAAGCCGTAGTCCCTTACTATACGGATGGGTCTAAAACACCAGAAAAAGTAAAAAAAAAGCTCCTAATGTTACGCTGTGAATAACCGTGGGAAACACTCCTATGATCGTCCAAGCGGAAGCTTAATTGACCCAAAATATTGCCTCCGATAGCCAAGCTGCTTTAAAGATTCTACAATCAATTACATTCGAGTGCAAAATAGGAAAATTCAAACAATCTCTTAAGCAACTGGCTAAATACACCAAAGTAACCTTTACCAGGGCATAAAGAAATTGTCGAAAAGAGATTGCTTATAATTTGACAAAAGTAGGTAGGACCAGGACCTTTCTGTGGCGTTTTGAAATGCTGCATCATGAATGTAGTTCGTAGTTGGGAAAAGAAACTCAGTGCAGCTTATTGGAGAACCACTCGTGGCAAAAAAAGCAAAACAAAATATTAATGAATCTACAGCAGCTGCACTAGCGTGTAGTTTGGAAAATAACCTTAAATGGAAAGAAATTTTCTAATATTTGACTGGGTGGTGGTACTTTTGATGTTTTTATTCTTACGATTCATGAAGAATCACTGCTTGAAGTCGGAGCTGCTGCTGGTGATACCTAGCGTGGAGGAGAAGATTTTGATAATTGATTAGTTAACCATCTTGTAGAGGAATTTAACTGAAAGTTCAAAAATGATTTACGCAAGAATCTTTGTGCTCTGACAAGGCTAAGAACAGTAACTGAAAGAGCAAAACGTGCTGAAGCCACCATTGAAATGACAAAATTGACTTTCTCATTAAACTAGTCAGACTCAAAGAACTGGTCAGATCTATTCCGAGGTACTGTTCCATCAGTAGAAAATGCTCTTATAGATTTAAAAATGGATACGGGTTCTTATCTTGGTAGGAGGCTAAACTAAATTTCCAAAAATACAATCACTTTTACCAAACCATAGTGGAAAACTTTTAAATTTTTTCATGAGCTCAGATGAAGCCGTATAGATACGGTGCTGAAGTCCAAGCTGCCGTACTAAATGGAGAATCGGTCTTCATTGCGCTACTCTAAATTATTCTTAAAACTTCTGAAACCTGAACTCCACTAATCACAGGAATCCTCACAGGACACTGGGTCTTCTGCAGACTCTTAAAGATACCGTGGAAAAAACGGATGACCTACAGATAGGATGAAAAATAAGGAACAAAATATCAACTTTTGAGACTATTGATGAAAGAAAAATAGAGGTTAGAAGAGGTTCCGGAAGACGAAAATGTTGATGGCTGAAAAATGTAAGAGAGTGGGACAGAAAATGCTCTTATAGATTCCAAAATGGATACGGGTTCTTCTCCTGCTAGGAGGCTAAACTACATTTCCAAAAATACAATCACTTTTACAAAACTTCTATAGTGGCAAACCTCTAAATTTTTCATTAGCTCAGATGAAGCCGTAGATACGGTGCTGAAGTCCAAGCTGCCGTACTAAATGGAGAATCGATCTTCACTGCGCTACTCTAAATTATTCTTAGAACTTCTGAAACCTGAACTGCACTAACCACAGGAATCCTCACAGGACACTGGGTCTTCCGCAGACTCTTAAAGATACCGTGGATAAAACGGAGGATCTACAGATAGGACGAAACACAAGGAAGAAAATATCAACTTTTGAGGCTACTGATAAAAGAATAAATAGAGGGTAGAAGAGGTTCCGGAAGAAGAAAATGTTCATGACTGAAAAATGTAAGAGAGTAGGCAGGATTCGATATAAAAATGAATTAAGAAAGGTTTTTTGACATTGTCGCCAACCTTCAGTTATGAAGAAGGCACTCAAAGAACAAGAAGAAGTAGTAGTAAGGTTACATGGGCCAATCGACCCCTTATAATCTAAAATTTATAATCTAGTAATCAAATTTCGTTTATGCAAAATAGACAACATTGTAACTGAGCTAATTTTTAAATTGTGGTTATTACCATAGTAACAGTTGCTACGTTAAGTTTTTAAGTTATTTTATTACAAAAAAAACGATCTTGATATTGGATTAAGTTTCTCCTTCCAATTCGTTTTAGAATATTTCATAACAACATATATCTATAAAAATTACTATATTGTTTACTGATTACCATGACAATAATTGAGTTTTGAGATTTATAAAAAAAAATCATTTGATAAGTCGTTTGAATAAATAATTTTCAATTATGTTGTTACTGTTTTGATTAAATAAACTGGTTTAAAAATTTAACAAATTAATTTGGTTTAAGTTCCATTCTAACAGTTCCAAAAGCAAACTCCCACCTTCGTTGTAAACATTGCGATTGCTTGGTAACAGAAATTTTAATACATTTACGTGTGTGTGAGTGCCGACCTGTACTTTGTAGATATTTTAAATTATTTCAAATGCGCCATAGGCACACGTCATTTTTTGCAATATGGCTGCGTTTTAAATGTCGCGAGTGCAATCTTGTTTCCTAATTCTGGATCGCTGTTAATTCATCGATTTGTGGAAATGTCAAGTTAAATTTAGAATGTAATAGTTTTTGGAATAAAAGTTAATCGAAAAATCAGGTAAATTTTTGTTTTTCTTTAAAAATAGTTTTTTAAATGTTTATTTATTTACAAATTTAATCGCTAATTCTGTGTTTAAAATTTTCAAGGACGATATTGTTATGTCCAAGCTTTTTTTGGTGTAGATTTATTATTTTTAAATTTATTGTACTAATTATCTCATGAATCATGAAATGTTAGAATATTTAATTTTTATATATACAAATAAGTCATTGTAAAAAAAATCAAAAACTTGTTAAATGTGCTTATATATTGCCTAAATACATTTTATGAATTTTCTAGAAATTATCCAGAATACAATACAATTTTTTTTTAATAAATTTTAAAATATATTGAAAATAATGTGTCATTACAATTAAGTTAGCGTGGAATATTAATAGATTTTTTACGGAATTACGGAATTTATTTTTTCTATATCTCAACAAATTACAGTTAAAAAAAAATGTTTCGTCAATAAATTGCTCCCTAAATGTTCTCTCCGAATGCGCAATTGCTCCAGTAATTATTCAATTTTTTAATTAATTATATGCAATTAAAATTACGGAATTTATTTTTTCTATACATATCTCAATAAATTACAGGTTTTTTTTTTAAATTTTTTCATCATCAAATTGCTTCCTAAATGCTCTCTCAGAATCCGTAATTGCTCCTGTAATTAGTCAATTTGTTAATTAATTATTTGCAATTAAAATTACTTAATTTATTTTTTCTATTTCTCTACAAATTACAGGTATTAAAATTTTTTTTATCAATAAATCGCTCCCTATATGCTCTTTCAGAATCCACAATTGCTCCAGTAATTAGTTAATTTTTTAATTAATTAAAACAGAATGTATTTTGTGTTTTTTTTAAATTAATTATTCACGTATGTTAGTGTGTATTTATAGTTTAGAGCTACTAATTCCTAATAGATGGCGGTGTAAGTTAATTGATGTAAGTCTTTATCAACATTTCACACCTACGTTGGGTAGACACGTGGTAGGCGACGCTGGGTTTTGGTTTATAGATTATTTATGGCTAAAAATAGTTTTTTAGCTTTTCGTTTTTCATATTTAAATTATAATGACACATAAAAAGTAAACAACTATTACGAATGCCGAATCCGAATGTTTTCCGTATTTTTATTCGAATACAAATATTCGCTTTTTAAAGTAATATGTGTGGATGGTAGACACAAGCAAATATTCGCACACGATTATTGGCTCCAAATATTCGTACAATTGTCGAATATTAGTATACGCATGTGTGGAGCCGGCTTTAGAAAGATAATATGAAAATATTCTTAAAAAATATATACCTAAATTAATTAACTAGGTTCTTCATATTTAAACAGTTTTCACTAATGATATCAGTTTTGTATATATTACTTATACTTAAAGACATTTTAGATTAACGGCAACATTGTGTACCCCATTTTCAAGTCGTTTCGCGCCGCTTTGATATTAATGTAAAGAAATGCCGAATGCGATATGAGTTAAATACCGCGCATAGAGTTGTGCTGCATTACAGTACACAGTAGCGTCATTGATTTTTTATATTAGATACCTTACGGTAGGCTTCATAGTACTTATGTAGTAAGAATTTCTCGTTTAAATATATGAGATAATAACTGCGCCACCTTACGGTGGCGGTATATTATTTGATTTAGAAGGGTATTTTTTCCGCATTTTTTCTGTTTTTAATTTTCCACTTTCTTTTAGTTTTTCGTTTATTTATTTATGTATGAATCGAAATTCAACACTATCTATTGGGTTTTCTTACAATCTAAATGTTGAATAATCTAGAAATCAAAATACAGTACCATCTACCGGGTGTCTATCTAACCTAAATGTCAAAGGTGTATTAAGTTACTTCAATTAAGTTAAACTGTCATCTATTACGAATTCGTAGAACTAAACAATACATGTCTCTTAGAGGATATAGTCACTTTACTGTTGAAATACACAAATAAGTAAAAAATGAATCAAAAAAACATTTTCCACATACACACGAACACAAGAAATATATATATATATATATATATATATATATATATATATATATATATATATATAAAGAATAAGGTGACTACTAAACATGTAAACTAACAATATCCAAATTGGATTGGGCAATGTAGTCAGGGGTTGGCGATGAAAGAAAACTTCTTTTTAGTTTGGTCGAGCTTTCGCTGTTATATATATATATATATATATAAAGATGGCGTTTTGGCGACCATTTGAAACGGGGATCAAGATCCATCATCGTCGCAATTATCAATAGATAACAATTATATTAATGACAGTCTTGAATTAAAACACAAAGATTTACAACTAAAATTAACAAGTGTTAATTTGAAAGAATTAAGTAATTTGTTATTTGACAATTTTCAAATTGATACAAAATATACAACACCCGTTTTTCTTTTGAAATTAAAAACAAAAATTAATAAAAATTTATGAACACACCCTTTTTATTTAATTCCACGCCAATGGTCGGCATTGTCCCCAAAGGGATTAAAATTCCGACAAAGACCAAAGGATATTACATTGACTTTGGAAAGAGTATAATACAAATTAAAAAAAAAAGTCAATTTAATATTTAAATATTTATTATATACCTAGTTCTATGAATTTCTAATATATGGTGCTGTAACTTAATTTGCTCTTGATATCTAGGATACAGATACCCGGTAGATGGCGTTATCTATTCATTTATAAATAAATGGAAAAATAAGAAGCTAAAACGAAATGGGAAATATTTGAAAAAACAGAAAAAATTGCGGAAAAGAACAGCTAAAAAATACGTCTTATATTTAAACGATCAATTCTTACTCAATTAAGTACTAAGACACCACCCTAAGGTGGTGCAGTTGATCTCTCATGTACGTAATCGAAAAAATTAAAAAATACATCGAAAAAAGTAAAAAGTATGATAAAAATGACAAAAACAAAAAACACTGAAAAAAAAAAACAAACTTGAATAAACGGAAAACGAGAAAAAGACGGTACGGAGTTCGCCGGGTCAAGTAGTTTTATTATCAAATTACAAGAAAACTATACAGAATTTCAAATAGAAAAGTTTTCTACAAAAAGATAATATGCTGATAAGAAAACGAAATAAGTAGGATTATTATACTAAACGAACAAATATGCATATGCAATTATCTTTATCAATATATCTATAATGGAGAACATCCGCATGTACTAAATTATAAAATAACTTAAATACTCGATTATTGTGTTTCACGTGAATTAAAAGTCCTATCCAAAACTTAAATCCGGTTTATAAAATCATACTGTTTTTATTCGTGATTTATTGTTTGAAATTCATTAATTTATTTTATGAATAAGGATGTCAGAATAAAAGATGTACAAGTCGTCAAGAAAATAGTGCCTAGGCCACCAATGAAATGGACTTAATGATTTTAAATCTTTTAAAACCGATTCAGGGAGTTCTTTTTGACGATTCTATTACGAATATTTATACCGCCCTATATGGAAGCGGCGCTTTAACACTTGTTCATACTTCGAACACGTCATTTTTCAGCCTTCAGGGTTTGTGACAAGCACCCGGTTGGTTTTGATTTAAATAAGATTATATAGAACTAGCTGATCTGGCCAACTTCGTCCCGCTCAACACTGATTTCTATTTCTAATTTTTAAATTTTTACTATTTTGTCTCGTAAGAAAATACTTAAATAAAGTTCCATGACGCCACTATATTTTTACTATTTTATCTCGTAAGAAAATACTTAAATGAAATTCCATGACGTCACCGTATATTTAAACGAGCAATTCTAACTTAAGTATTACGACGCCACCTTATGGTGGCGCAGTTGATATCTCATATATTTAAATGAGCAATTGTTACTTAATTAAGTACTATAACTCCACCGTAAGGTGGCGAGGTTGATATCTAATATAATTAATCGAAAATTACAAAATATAATAAAAAAAAAGTAAAACCTGCAAACTAACGAGAAAATCTAATAAAAACGACAAAATAAAAAAAAAAACATTGAAAACAAAAAGTTTATACAAAATTTGTTGGCAACGTGACGAAACACCCGGTTGGTTTTGATTTTAATAAGATTATACAGAACTAGCTGGTCTGGCCAACTTCGTACCGCCTAACACTGATTTCTATTTCTCATTTTTAAATTTTTACTATTTTGTCTCGTAAGAAAATACTTAAATGAAGTTCCATGACGCCACCGTATATTTAAACAAGCAATTCTTAATTAAGTATTACGACGACACCTTATGGTGGCGCAGTTCATATCTCATATATTTAAATGAGTAATTCTTACTTAATTCAGTACTATGACGCCACCGTAAGGTGGCGAGGTTGATATCTAATATCATTTATCGAAAAATAAAAATAAAATAGTAAAACCTGTAAACTAAAGAGAAAATCTAATAAAAACGACAAAATAAAAAAAACATTGAAAACAAAAAGTTGATACAAATATTGTTGGCAACGTGACGAAGAAAATAAGCTGATCTAGGATATTCTAGACTGGTCCTAGCCCTCTGGGCATAGGCGTCATTCGGGGTTGGCAAGGGGTGGGGTGTAAAGCTCTATTTGAATCTATACAGCTGTACTACAAAGTTACAATCCTCTGGCCAGTTATTAATATTCTAAAAGTGGAGATAGAGGCAAGGCTTCAAGAAAACAACCTAGATGTATTTAACCACTTAAGCAAAGTTCTAGGTGGAAGTGATATAGACATAGCCAGTGTACAGTATGTGTGTAAAATACTATAGTTTAGACGATGAACTTCTTCTGTCTGAACTGAAATGTTTTACTAGAATGGTAGAATCAAGAAACAAAAGTATTCAAAAAAGAGCTGTAAAAAAATCGTTGAAAAGTGTGTTCCCTATGCTTTTTGTACTTTTTCGTTTGTATTATACGATTCCGATGAACTCGGCATCCTGTGAGAGATCTTTTTCATGCTTACGGCTGTTAAAAACATATACCAGAAACTATATTGGCCAGGGGAGGTTGTCTTCGTCAGTCCTTTTGGCTATCTATTGAAAGGAGTGTTGAAGTAAACATTTCTGAAGTTATTGATGACTTTAACTCAAGCCAGAAGAGAAGGCTCTATTTTGTGTAAAAGTAACTTGTGGATGTAGTAGGTATGATAACATTGAGTAAAAGTGAAAATTGTTTTATCATGTTTACTTTATTTTTCCTTTTATAAAAAACAAACGGGCTGGGCACACATAAATTAAAATTAGGCACACTTTTGACTTGTGTGTAAAAGATAATTACCTCACATGTGGCACGTGGATCATGTGGTTTAGTTAATAACTCAAGTCGTTAAAAATTATTGTTTTAGGCTATTTGTTAACAATAAAATTGTTGTAAAAATAGTTTGAAAAAGCTTAAAAAACTAACAAATTTAAAGCCAGTTTCTCAAAATTTTCTACCCATTCACATACCCCCCAGACTCACCAGTAGATCTTGCCACCCCAGTTGAAAAGCTGAAATGACGCCCATATAATTTTTTTTATAAAAACGGGATATACCCTTACAATTTTTGCCCATTTAATGTATTGGCTATGCGCACGATACTAGAGGCTTCTTGCGGCCAAATTACGAAGATCAACCGCAGGACCGCTCACGCAGGGTTTGAATAGGAAAAAAAAAACAAATAGAGTTTAATTAAATTTTTAATATATTTCATAGTGTTTTCAATTTTTTTTTTCATGTTCGTATCTTTTTTCATGACGGGGTAAAAAGGTAAGTACCTATATACAATGAAATAAGTAATAAGAATAGTTAATCTCTTAAAAACATTAGAATTTGAGGTTATACACAGTATAATCCATCGAACAAAAATCTTTTTAAATTCTAAAAAGTTGAAATAATTTACTGAAAATCAGTAATAAAGATTGCAATATAACCAATAATTAATAAAAATAAATAAACGTTCAAATTTTTATATTTATTTAAATGCATTTCTATCTGTCTATTTCCACAGATACATCTCTAAAAGTTTTTTCAATTGTACCACACTTTTTATTTAGTGGAACCTCGATTAACCGGCAGACACGGGACCAACAGCCTGCCGGATAATCGAAAACGCCGGATAATCGAGATTTTCATGAAAAAGCTAAGAATTGTATGCTGTAATTAGGTATTTAAAAAAAAAAGCATTAAAGTATTTATTTAAAACTAAAATTTAACAAGAAAATTTGTAATTTTTGTTTGCTTCACTGTTTTTTCGGATTTATCCAAACCCAATTTTCGCATTCGCCTGAGGAGCATTGCGTCTGTATTATTCGCATCCTCTTGTTGTTCAATAAACTTTTGGATATTTGATCATTCATAATAATAACGTGCGCCGAAAGAAATCAAATACACTGCGATGTCAATTGTCAACATTTTATTGAAGTAACACTTGCTGAAAGAAAATCAAACGCACCGCGACATGATTTACTACTAAGGACACGGCCAAATTACTCTAGTCAACATCTTTAAAAACGTGAAAAATTAAAATAAAGGTCCTAAAAATATGAGCGATAGCTCATTGGATTCGGAATCTGTTGACATAAACAATGGGATAAAAGGTATACATAATTGGCCTAAAAATTTGAAACTTTGTGGAGCCCTTTTCATATGTATACTTTACAAGATTCTGTTATAAATGTTTATAAAAGTTTTTTAATTTGTTAATTATGATTTTTCATAACTATTGCAAAATATGGCGAAAAAGTAAAGAAAAATATAGAATTTTTCCAAATAAATGCATGTAGTATCTAATAAACAATAAATACGAATTTGGTCTTAGAATTATTTGAAAGAGAAAACTTATTTTCTATAAAAAACTCCTGAATATCCTTTATCATATCTCCAATAGTTTAAAAGATATATAATTTTTTTAATTGGCAAGTTATTTGGCGCTACAGTTAACGTGACGTATGATATTAGAAAGTATTATTAACAAATTAATAAACTTTTATAAAGATTTATCGCAGGATCTTGTAAAGTATACATATATGAAAAGGGCTCCACGAAGTTTCAAATTTTTAGGCCAATTATTTATACCTTTTATTCCATTGTTTATGTCAACAGAGATTAGGAAAAAATTTGTTAGTTAACAATTGAATAACTTTTTGAAAAACAGTGATAAAATGTTTTTTTCAACTGATTTAGATTCTTTCAAGTATTAGGAAAATACTGGAATTTTTTCAAATTTTTAAAATAACATTTTATGTCATAAAAAAAATATTTTATCTGATAAACACCGTTTAGCGGTAGCGCGCGCATGAGGTAAAAGCCGCTCAAAGCCCCATTTTCAACGTCAAATTAATATTATAAATAATGGAGATAGAGTTCCGGGAGGACGGACTTTTTTTTTTGGAAATTTCCTCCTCTTTAACGAGGTTTTTTCAAAATTGCTTAAATATTAATATTTTTCGAGTTATTAACAAAAACATAAACATCTGTTTTTTTTTCAACATATTTTGTTAATAACAATTGCAATTTGTTGCCTGCACACTTTTCCTTCAAAAACATTTTTCTACAGGTGATTCCGAATCCAATGAGCTATCGCTCATATTTTTAGGACCTTTATTTTAATTTTTCACGTTTTTGAAGATGTTGACTGGAGTAAATTAGCGACTTTGTCGCCGACACACAAACGCTGCAGCAAAAACGCCGAGTCGAAATGTTTAAGAGCCTGGCCAAACCAAACGACGCGACGCCTTATATTATCCACACAACACACTTTAATTTTAATAATTCATTTTGACAATGGACCTAAACGAACACGAAGACGTACTGTTGGAATTAGCAGTTTATAAATATCGCCGGCGAAATAAATTTATGAAAAGATTCGCGGTTCATGCTATTAATGTAAACAGAAAGAAACATGGCCAGTTTCATACTTTATACAATTTGTTACTAAAGGATGACGTAATAGTATATTACGTATCAAGAGTGGTAAGTAGGATATTACGTACGAGTGGAAAAGTTACGCACGAAGCCGCGTAGCGGCGAGTGCGTAATTACACGAGTACGTAATACCTCTTACCACTCGAGTTACGTACTATGCTTTTTCTACGACTCAATATTTTAATTTTAATTCTAAATATTTGACATCTCTTAAAAAATATATTACGAAATTTGGCGTTTAAAATAACATTTATCGAAGTAGTGACATTAAGTAACATCCTAGATTAAATAATAATTTAAAATGTAATATATGTTGCCTAAATCTGTTTTATTTTTATTTTATTTTTTAATAAAAACTATTATATATTTATGTTTTAAAATTGACAAAAAGTATGTAAATAGACCAAATAAAGTAGTACGTACATAAAAATTTTTATTGCAATTTAATTAAACAAAAAATTTAAGTTTTCTTAACTAAACGCACATGTATGTTATGAGATCTCATTACGTGCATGTTATTGTTAAATGTCACTTACAAGGAATGTCTACAGTACGATTTTTGACGTTTACAGTCATGGGCGTAGAAAAAATATTTTACTTATTTTCGGATGTATCCCAAAGCATTCCATGTGAATATCTAAAACATACGATAAGAAAACAAGACACTAAATTTAAACAATCGATTACAGTGAAGGAAAGAGTTGCAGTAACAATTAGATAAATCATACAATGCAGGACGTAATTCTATTTCAGAAATAAATAGTTCTGTGTCAAACAGCTTTACTTCTTGAAATATAATTGAATACTGTTAAAATTTATTCTGAATTTATGCAAGTCGCTGACGCTAATCTGGCCACTTGCATTAAAAACAAAGGGGAGCGAGCAGCGAGCGTCTTTGTGGTTGCCGCAAAAAGTCGCTCTCTTTCGCGACACTGTTGCTCTAGGTGCGTTTGAAACGCTAATTATGGCCATGTCCGTTTAGTTATATGGGTTGCGTCGTTGCGTGTTGCGTAGCTGCGACAAAGACGCGACGTTTGCTGATTTGGCCGTGCAGGTCATAGTGCACTATCAGTTTCGTATTTCAATGCCTCTGCAAAGGGTGCCGGTTAACAGAGGTTCCACATTTCAATTTTTTGTTTTTGTTATTACACTTTTTTTAGAATCACTACATCGGTTTGAGTCTAGACACCACAATTTCACTTTCAAGAGATTTATAAATACAAAAAAAAAAATTCTCTAAAAAACATCTGAGCTTTTTTTAAATGAAAACTAAAACTTCTTTCATAACATTCTTCGCTGTAAATGAATTCATCGTTAGTTACGTCACAATAAGGCTCTCCATCATTTTCATCCAATCTGACTATTTGATTTGTAATATTTTCGGTATTAGTAGATTGTTCTGTAGAAGAAGTCTAAGTACTTGTTGTCTAGGATGGATCTATGGAACGCTTCACATAACGATTATTCCTGCAATAAAATATTTTTTATATTACCATTAAAACCATTACCATGAATAGGTACATAGAAACTTTGTGTTGAGAACTTGAGTAGCATTTACGATGTCATACAAGTATTGTTTTGGAAAAATTATTGGCACACAAGCAGGACTATTTGGTAGAACAGATTTTTTGGTTTCAATAAAATGAACGCTACAAATCACATGGCTGCGTGTTTGTGCCCAAAAAGATTTCTCTTCACTAAAAAAATATTTTAGCATTTATTTTGAATACATTAAGTGTATTCAAAATAAATAAATTTTATCTACATGTTAATTGTATAATCCATTCTGTAATTACCTAAAAATTTACATACCTAGATATATAGGTTATACTCACTTTTGTATCTTCACTGCAGCTATTCATTTTTGACGTTCTTCTGGTCTTTATATTTTGCTAAGGAATGTATAAAATGTGCATTTACTATTTTTACCGTTATTTGGGCGAAAAGAGATAGAACAAACACTATGATCCATATTTTTTAATAAAAAAACATACGTAAATTGGTCCTGCAGATGAACTTCGTGTTAGATCCGCCGCGTGCGCTAAGATCGGGCGACGGTAGGTCACGTGGTTATGTGCGCATAGCGAATTCTTTTCTACGATGTGTTTTTTTATCACCATATTCAATTGAACGAAAAATCAGTTTTTTAAGGTAAAAAAAACAATGACGCAGTAAATATTTCCATAAACATGAGATGGGAACTCTCTTCCCCAAGACATTACAACCATAAAGTCGCGCCAAGGTTATTATTGATTTTGTTAATATAAGGTCTTACTTTCTTCCTTTCTTAAATAATTTTACATGATCAGCATACGGTCACAAAGTTTTCTAACGCTCAGATGAATCAAATGTAAAAAACTTCATCTCAATCCATCTACCTGCACAAAAAATCGCTGATAAGGCGTATTTTAGTGCTTTACTTTCTCGTATAACTATAAACGATAATAAATGCAACTAGGAAATTTAAAAAATACTAAAATAGTCGCTTTATGCACATGGTTTACATAGTGCAGCATATGGTTTTTATCTAGTTACGTAATCCAAAATTGACCAATTATACATAACAGAGACACCTTGAATAGCGCATTTTGAAGAAAAGTTTAGTACTATGTATACAAAAAATTACAACATTCTTGGGTACCTTGAAAAACATAAAAATAGGCAAAAAAACCGATTTTTGTGTATCTCACCTTTTATTTCTAAATCCTCGTTCTCCGACAACAATCACAAATTGTGTAATTTTCTATTTTTTTCCAGGATTATACTTTTTAAATTACTTAATTACCTAAAATTAAAAACTGTTTTATTTTGTTACCAACAACACATGAAAATTGTTAGGAAAAATTTAATTTGCTTCTTTGATAGTTTAATGATTTTACAATTATTCGTGTGACTATGACAACATTGCTTCTCCTTGCGCAAGGGCATGGCCAAGTACGTCATCAATGAGTCGGTTGCCTTGCGTTTTTAGGAATATCTCTGTTGAGCGGAATCGCCTGCAGGAAAATAAGGACTTAGACAAAGATAAAGAACAATGGAGAGTCAGGTGCATCTATTTCTCTTATATTAAAGTTGTTTATATATATTAACTTGTTTTATTACAATAGACATATACAGGGTGTCCAATTATGTCAGCATCATATGGGATTTTTTTTTTATTCTTATTTTTATGAAAAAAAGTTATTCTCTATAAAAAGTTTTGCATAGTCTAAAACTTCAAACACAACAGTCAGATATATCTTTTTTTTGCCGTATACGAAGTTTAAAAAAAATTAATCAATAGTAAAATAGTGACAATTGTTATTAAGAAGAGTTGTTCATAATTATTGAAAACTATTGTCAGATATCCAATATTATCCATCTACCATGAAAACAGATTTTGTTACTTTCATAAACTTGTTGTTTGCATAGTATAATTTATTTATACCGAACATTATTAAAGATCGTTTTCATGGCGGATGCGGATAGATAATATTGGAGATCTGACAATAGTTTTCAATTAAAATCAACTTTTCTTAATAAAATTTCTTATTTTTAAAAATAAAGTTGCTTTACTCTTGATTAAAATTTATATTTTTTCACAAACCTCGTATAGGGTTTAAAAAAAATTGATATCCGATGGTTTTGTTATCAGAGACTATGCAGATTTTTTTAAAAAGAATAAGTTTTTTCACAAATTTAAGAATAATATAGTTTTCCATATGATGCAGACTTAAGGTAGTTGTCGTGGTTAGGGCACACCGTCAGAAAGTTATAAATTTTTGTATACTTATTACCGACCCGATAATACAAACAACTAACCTAAAAATTTGAAGTTGATCCACCGTATAGAATCAGAGATAAACTTAATTAAAAATTCGATAATAAACATTGAGTATGTACGATCTCTGTAGTTCTGAACCAGTTTGTTATTTATAAACGAGGTGTGTCAATTAAGCAATGAGACTGATTTTATAGCCGCGCTTGTGGTAAACCTGCGACCTTACAATTTTCCTCGCCTTCCCGGCATCCTTCCTCTCTCAATTGATATATTGACCATAGCTCTAGCTTGTTTAAATTTGTCTGCTGTATCGTGTTGAATAGACGCGGGATGGGGGTGCTCGTCTCGAAAATGGAGAGACAAAATTTAGAGAACCGCGTCTCGATAAAATTTAGCGTCAGATAGGACGAAACAGCTTCGGAAACAGGCGACGAGTGCTGGTTTTTCTATTAAGACCCGGAAACCAAAGGCCAAAGCTCATAATGGTTGTCTCCGCACGCCCCCCGCCCGAAAAACTACCATGAGCAAGTCGAAGATGAAAACGATGATCAAAATATTTGTTCCATCTTGACAAACCGTAAGTCTACTATCGCCAATTACTCGAAAGAATAAAATAGGAAGTGGCGAGGATACAGATATTCCAATCGAAGGGTTCCAGCACAGAAGCGTGGATAAACGCGCTGAAGTCACTGTACACTGTACAGCTTCCCAAAGGGACTACTTTAAAAGGGATGTCAGAGTTGTAGAATAATTTTTAAATAAATGATGGAATCAGTTTCATTACTTAATTGCCACACATTTTTTTTGTTAAATTTTGTAATTTTTTTTTTATTAAATATTGGAACACTTATGGGGGCTTCAAACACAATTTATTCACAAAATTGTAACAAGATACAGAGAGCTCAGCTGGATAGCGTCTGAACTGATTTACAATAACATTGAACTACATATTCGAATTATTTGAACTCCCGTGGCGTTAACTGCCCATACATCCCCTTATTAACAACAAATGGACATTCTGGAATTTGCTAGAAACATGATGTAATCTAGTCAGTATGTCTAGAGATTTCCAGAATAATATAAAAACACTCTTTCAAGTTAAGGTCCTTTCCTTATTCAGTTATCCCGAATTATGTATCAACTGCGCCACCTTAAGGTCCCGACGTAGTACTGAAGTAAGTAAGAATTGCTCGTTTAAATCTATACATATAATAAAACTGTAGAAATGTATATGTTTTTGCGCGCATCACATGAAAACTACTGATCCTATTCGAATGCGGTTTTCAAAGACGTATTTGTCTTCTTTCAATTTAACATCTGAAGTATAAAATTTTCTCCCCCACCCCTTTAACGGGGTGAGGAAAGAAATTTTTATACAAAAATCAACAAGCCACGCGAACGACGTCGCGGGTACATCGAAATAGAACCCAAAAATGTGGTTAGATTTTTTTGTCTGTCTGTCTGTCTGTATGTTTGTGCGCGCATCACATGAAAACTACTGATCCGATTCGAATGCGGTTTTCACAGATGTATTTGTCTTCTTTCAACTTAACATCTGGTGTATAAAAATTTCTCTCCCATTCCTTAAATGGGGTGGGGTAAGAAATTTTTATACAACAATCACACGCCACGCGAACGACGTTGCGAGTACAACTAGTATATTCTATAGAATAGAATTTGATTTTCTTACTTTTGCTTTTTCCGCATTTTTTTTGTTTTGTTCTGATAAGTAGCTGTACAGAAAAGGTCCTTTAACGACAATAAATATTAATATAAGTCTGAACAGATTTGCTTCTGGCAAATTCAAAAGCAATTGTGTCGACGAAATGAAGCGTGGAACATAATTTTTGTAACCATTCTTGATTCATTTTGTAAAAGGGCTAACTTATACATCCCTTTTGTTAGGACTGCAAGAAGTGTCAAAAGGTGTTTAGCGTCATATACAGATATCTCCTAAACAAAGAGACCAATTTTGACAAATCATTGAAAAGAATATGATAAAACCATCCATCGTATCTATATACCTGTCGTATGTCAATAATGTGCCACTCATATATCATTTATACAAAAAAAAACTACAAAAACGACATCTTTGTATCAAAAACCAGAATTTTTCTATCAAAACGACATTTTACTAATTAAACCGTAATATTTCTACCAAAAAGGTATATGTTGTTATGAATAACTAACTTCTTTTGTTGGAAGAAAAATGACGTTAACTGTTAAAAAAATTTGTTTTAGTAGAAAAATTACATTTTTAATAGAAGAAAAAGGACGTTAAAAATAACGGGGTTTTGGTAGAAAAATGACGTTTTTAGTAAAAATTCCGTTTTTGATAGATAAGATAACGTTCTTGAGTACAAAAAAACTAGTGTGGCAGTCAGTGGGACTGCCGGCAGAAGTTATACTTCTATGCACGCGCAAGGATTCATAAATTTGCATGCAAATGATTTAACAAACTGATTATTTGATATTCGTGGTAAGCGACCCCAAAAACCTCCTAGTACCGTGTTCCACTCTTTTTGTATCGAATTTGCATACAATTCCTGGAGACGAGGTCCGTCTTAAGCATCAGGTGTTTCGAACACCATCGCCATTATTATAATGGTATTTAGCGACTCAAAAAACCACCGAGTACCAAGTGTTCACTGATTTCGTACAGAATTTACATAAAACCCCAGGAGAAGAGGTAAATACCCTAGACACAAAGTGCCGCGGAGATTTTCGGAATCGTGATATTCGTGTTCAGCGACTCCAAAAACCCCGAGTATATAAATTGAACCCATTTTCAGAATGTAAGTTTTCTCTCTATTGTCTGTTCGGAATGTACTTTTCGAATGCAGAAATGCAGTTTCCATTTTTACATTATAAAATATAGCGACAATGTACTGAATGTTGAAACGGTATTCAAAGGACTTATAGTAATGACTAATAACATGTGATAAATATTTCATCTTTGTTTTTACCGACCAATATACCTTATAAGTGTGTCTGTCTCTCTCTTACTCACACCATTACATATGTAATGATTTTTCCCATTTAACTGTACACAAATCTTTTCCACCGAGTGCATGAATAGAAGTATAACTTCAAAAAGATTGTTATACGACTGGCATACCACTGTCATATGGTCATGAGGGATGTTTATATCATAATTTTTTCAATGATATGTAACTCGATACAAAAAGTCCGCCTGTTTAAGAGATATGACCTTATGGCACTTGTCGTAGTCCTTACCACTCTAGCAAGAGGAATACATAAGTATGTCGTTTACCATGATGTGTCATACGTAGAAACCCTTTAGCACCAAATGCTTTAAGGGCTTGTAAACAATATAATGATCTGTCATCAGAAGAAGTTTGACGGATCTGTCAGAACAAGTTTGACGTATCTGTCATTATCGTTTTGTTAGCTATTATCGAGTGAATTGGATTTCTCAACCCTGAACAAATTGATATTTGAGGTTTGACAGTTGAAGACACCACCGTTACTTAGACAGAATCCATAAAGTATTTTCTACATTTTAGTATATTTTGATGTAATTTTTATCTTCTATTTATACCTATTTCATTACACGAAGTTCTATCAGCAGCCCTCGAGATTAGTGGGGCCTCCCGAGGGTGGCTTATATAGCGGATGAATAATAAAAGAAAATGTCAGCTGGCAACATCGAAGGCACATCTCGATAGGCGCGTTGCGTCGTTTCACTCGACCATGTCCTTCGTCAAGGTCGCGAAAATTGTGCTGCTGCCGACAGTGTTTTGTTTCGTGAACATGACGCGTGGTTGCCATCGATTTTCCCCGTTACGTGGAAGTTTTTAGCTTTAGTGATGTGGGTGTGTTTCAATTTTTTTTCTTTAAAGAATTATTTTTTTTTTGTTTAAGAATTAACTGGTACGATTTTTTTCTTATATTTTATAGTGGAATTACAATGTGATAATAAGTGAGTTAATTAAACCTACCTAATATATCTAAATTAGAAAAATTGACGTTTAAATAGATTCAACAAGCTTGGGTTTTGGTAATTTCATCCAAATAATCATGTCTAGTCCCTTTTTTTCACTAAAAATTTATAAATTCTTAATTTTAACATAAATTGTTGTCATATGTTGTTAACCTATCACGTAGTTATACTAAATGTTTCAATGACTATACAAATTTAAAGAAAGTTTTTTTTATTTAAAAATTATACAAGAATATGACATTAAAGTAAAATCCAAAAAATGTAACATCCGACAGGACTCGAACCTGGTTTTTTTACCTATAGCCGGAACCACCTCTAACCACTTCAGCATCTGTTGCTATTTTTTTAAGACATAAGTTTATCAGTCACTCAATTATAAAAATACAACCACATATAAAAATTCAATTCTATGTTTAAAAAGAAATCAATGTATTTTCAATTTTCATTAACACGTTAACAAGTTTTATAGTGAATGACTTAAATTTAGAACACAAAGAACTATATTTCAGCTTTCCTACTAATAATAAGCGCAGTTTTCCTGCAATTTCTACTTTCATTTCTCAATAAAGAAACGTTTCCCAATATTCAATTTATTGATTTGAACTGTAGCAATTTCTATCAGAATTTCTGAAATTACAGAAAAGTGTTTGGTATCAAAATTGAAGCTCATTGTCTAATCTAATAAAAGTGTTATTAATTCGGAAACATTTATACTCCAGTCAAAAAGCAGACCATATTGGACATTTTCTATAGGAACATTTTTTTTTGCTGAAATCACCTTGTACCAATAATCACGATATTGCCAGTCGTAAATCTTGTGCTTAAATTTTAATTTATCAAAATTTGAAAAAATCGGATATTTTTGCTTATTGCGCATATATTTTCGCCTCGAAGTGCATGGGAGGTAAGGTGTGATGTCCCTCTCAGGAGCCCCTCGGCGCGCCTATCTGAAGTAAATCGGTGAGTTCAAATTCATAACGTGCTATACTCTTTCCAATCTAAATGTGAAATTTTTTGCTCTTTGTCGGTTTTTAAATGCCTTTGATGGCATTGCCGACCATTGGCGTGGAATTAAATAAAAAGGGTTCATAAATTTTTATTAATTTTTGTTTTAAATTTCAAAAGAAAAACGGTTTTTATATATTTGTAAATTTTGTATCATTTTGAAAATTGTCAAATAACAAATTAATTCTTTCAAATTAAAACTTGTTAATTTTAGTTATTAATAAGAACATTTGACTCATTATTCAATTAATACATAACTCATAATATTTTTATAACAATTGTCTACAAATAATACTCATTTTGTCAGACAATCTTAAAAGATTGTCTGTCCAGCAAGGACCACGAGGAGGTATGAGCCTTCCTTGCCTGGAAAGGAAAGGGTTGGGTATGTTAGTAAGAATATAAAATTAGTTTGTTTTTGAAAACAAGTTTTCAAGATACATTACGATAGCTGTAAAGGAAATTGGTTGGAATGACTAACAAGAATTGTCAGAGTCTTCTGAAGTAGAATCGTTTCCAGGTTGAATAACTAATGGTGCTATTGGCGGTAAAACAGGATATTCCTTTTCTATTTTTATAACATGTGTTTCGCAATTTTTCCATACATCGCTACATGCCACTAATTACCTCTCGAATATTATCAAGAACAACTGCGCTTAAGGTTGGTGACTGATTATATTTTCGTAAACGTTTCTTTACAGTACTCCAAACCATTTCGATTGGATTAAAAATACAGTAGTAAGGAGGTAAACGCAAAAGGGTATGACCATGTCTGCTGCAAATGGTGTCAATGACGTATTCATTTTTAAAATTCTGACTTTTGACCATTCTTATTAATTCCTTCTTTACTGGAACCTTTTTAGGAACATCGATATTTTTGATTGCCATAAGTCTTAAAATTTCATTCTTTTTTTGTGTTATTAGGTATTTTGTTTAATATGCGGAAATGATACGACGCATTGTCCATAACAATTACTGAATTGTAAGAAAACCCAATAGATAGTGTTGAATTTCGATTCATAAATAAATAAATAAACGAAAAACTAAAAGAAAGTGGAAAATTAAAAACAGAAAAAATGCGAAAAAAATAAAGTAAAAAAAAATACCTTTCTAAATCAAATAATATAACGCCACCGTAAGGTGGCGCAGTTATTATCTTATATATTTAAACGAGAAATTCTTACTATATTAAGTACTATCAAGCCACCGTAATATATAATATATCTAATATAAAAAATCAATAAAAATCAATCACGCTACTGTGTACTGTAATGGGGAAGAAGACTATTGGCGGTATTTGACTGTTGTCGCATTTTGCAATTTTCCTCTTTGAAGTTTCGTTTGATGTACAGCGCGCCGTCGGCATTTGTTTACGTTAATATCAATGGGTTACGAACCGACTTGAAAATCGGACAGTAAATACACAATGTTGCCGGTATTTAAAAATGTCTTTAAGTATAAGTAATATATACAAAATTGATAGCATTAGAAATAAAAACTGTTTAAATATGAAGAACCTAGTTAATAAATTTAAGTATATATTTTGTAAGAATATTTTTATATTATCTTTCTAAGAGTCATTGACGAACAATTGAATAGTAAAGTAGAGATAAAATTTTCAAAATATATAAACTTAGGAATATTCGGAAATACATCTGGCAACCTAGATTCGAAAGTCGGTTCCTTTGTTGAGGTTAGAAGGCGTGGTTGTCTTTTCACATTAACATTAGTTAAACTATACCAAAAATTGCATTTTTTGGTCTTTCTGTCATCCGATTTTAACTTTGTTTTAATCGATATCTCGGACGACAATGATTTCAAATATATTTCCAAATACCTATTTTATTTGAAAAACGGGAAACAATTTTGTGCCATTCAAAAATCGCATTTTCTTTCTTTCCAGTTTGTGAACTTGCAAATTAGATACATGATTAAGTAGTTTCTTCTTTAAGTAAACATATTTGTAACCAGTAACTGGATCTTAAAAATTAAATTTCATATTTAAAATGATATTTTAATGAACAATAAACGGCCAAGTGCGAGTCGGACTCGCCCATCAAGTTCTGTAGCAGCAAGTAACAATAAAAAAGTTCTTGTAGTTCCTTGTAACTTTGATCGATGTTACAAAAAAAAAAACAAATTTCGGTTAAACAAATTTTCAGTGGAAGTTTCTCTTATTCCAGAAGTTACAGGGGCACACACATTTTAGCATTTTGGAAGTATCTCTTGCGCAAACTATCCATTTAGAAACAAATGATATTAGAAATCTAAATATCATTTTTAAAAATCTATCCATAGATAGAATAGAATAGAATGTTTATTGACGGAAAGCTCCATTACAAAATTTTAAATTACAGAAATATATATACATATACAAAATAATAAGACTACAAGATACATAATAAATAAATAAAGATAAATACAGAATACAGAGTAAATACATGCATTACAAGGTAGTTAAATCAGTCTATGTAGAAGAGTTTTAAATTGAGGTAATGAAAATTTATACAGATCAATTCCGTTTTTTAGAATTTTTTTTATTTATTTTCGCCGTGTTCTTTGTCTCTGTGTCATTCCGTGGAATTTTGAAATTGAATTTAAACCTATTTCCCGACTACCTAGAGCTCTGAAATTTTCAGGATAGCTAAGAACTGGATGACAATGCATGTTTCAAGTGTGTTTAGGCATATACATAGATTTCGAAATTTATACTGAATTGTTATTAAATTAAATATGTATACGTATTATCATTTTGAAAGACTTTATATAAACTTGCGGGGGCCTATTTGTATAAGCGGTTCAAGCGGTTGATTGTGACAATTCTGTTGGGTTATTGTAATAGGATCGATCTCGCGAGAGAGAAGTTTTTTTTTTCTTTTTTTTTGTTCTTTCATGTGAAAACAGTAATTATTATTTTAACTGGTAATAAAATAAACTGTTTTAGAAAGTTTTTAGATACAGCTACCCTTGTAGAAAGTTTTTATTAAATTAAATACAGCGTTGAATGACTTAATATTTTTGCAATATCAGGGATGCTATGCATTGTTGAGATGACACTTAAAATATGACCTATAAATCAGTAAAAAACTTCCTATTATAAAAAGTTCCTTTTATAAATTGTGCTTATATTTATAAATTGTGCAGATCTTATTAAAGAATTGTTGCTAAGGTAATTATTCTTGAATACTGAAATAAAATATAATTGATTGTCTCTAAGGACTCTTTGGGGGACATTTATTTTAATCTTTTCTAGGATATTTGGACAGTCTAATACTCCGTTTACAATTTTATAAAATAAAATCAAGTCATAATACAATCTTCGAGATTCCAAAGAATCTAAATTAATATGTTTTTTGATTAGTTCATAATTATACCTATATTCAATTCCAGGAATCATTAACTTGTAACCAGCAAAACGAAGAAATCTATTTTGGATGTTTTCGATTAAATTTATATTTTTTTGCAGATGTGGTGACCAAATGAGTATTTTCTAAAATGGATCGGACTAATGCTAAATAAACGGTTTTTGTTGTTTCGATATTAAATACATTACAATTTCTTAAAACAAATCCTTGTTGATTTTGTTGATTTAATGGTAATATATTTTTTATAATTTTGGCAAGTAAAGTGACATTTTTCAAAACTGCTGTCAGTTTTGAAAGTCATTACTTTTCATAACTAGTTTTGAAAACTTCATTTCAAAACAAGTTACGAAAAATATAAAGCAAATATAAACAACTAAGAACTATTTTATACTAACTTTATTAAAGAAATATTTAAAAGCAGACATTTTTAAACAAAAAATTAAATAAGTATACTTAATATTTAGATCAGAAACTTACCTTTTAATTATATCTGTATTAAATAGAATTGTCATTAGAAAGGTGTCAATGCAAAATAAACACGAGAACTAGATGTATTGTTTTTAATTATTATTAGATAATTATGATTTTTTTAAATTATGGAATTTCGTCAAAATTATAAAAAATCTTGTACGGAACTCGTTATAAAACGCCATTTTGTTTAACTCGTGTTCATTTGCAGCACTCGCTACGCTCTTGCTGCAACATCACACTCGTTAAACAAAATTGGACTTTTCATAACTCGTTACGTAAATAACTATTATGTGATCGTCAAATGAAAGCCTATTGTCCAAAATAACTCCAAGATCATTAATAGAATTAGTTAATACTATATCCCTGTTATTCAGGTTATATTGAAATTTAATGGGATTGAATATTCGATGGAAAGTTATTTGAAAACATTTACTGAAATTAATTTCAAGCATATTTTTTACGCACCACTTATAAAAAATCATTTAATTGGGATTGAAGAATTGTACAGTCTGATTCTTTTTTAATGGTTTTAAAAATTTTTATATGGTCGGCGTACATCAAATACTTACAATTAGTTAAAATTGAATTGATATCATTAACAAACAGGATAAATAATAAAGGTGCAATATGGGTTCCCTGAGGTACACCTCATGTAACCAAAATTGGATGTGAAATATATTGCCCGATTTTGACAAACTGTGTTCTATCTTTAAGAAAACTACTCAACCATACTAACAAATTTTCATGGAATCCGATTGATTTAAGTTTTCTTAAAAGGATTTGATGGTTTACTCTATCAAATGCTTTCGAGAAATCTACATAGATTGAGTCTACTTGATATTTATTTTCAAAAGCATCAAAAATATCCAATTGATAAGTTAATAAGTTGGTAGTGGTTGATTTGTTTTTACAAAAGCCAAACTGATTAATGTCTAAAAAGGATTTACATAACCATTGTAATTTACACTGAGCCAAATTCGTACATAAATAGAAAGAAAGTGTTCATTACGACAATGAATTCAGGTACTGATTTTGGTCCAAAGTACAAATCATTGATTATAAGAAAATCGTTTCATTAAAGTATGAATACCTTTCTTTAATCTATTACTTATTTCATTGTATCTATGAACGGACGAAATCATAAAAATCAATACAATTTTCTTTAAGCCAATGAATAGTGTACATTAATTCAATGAACTTTTATACGTTATGCTAATGAATCATTTCTTAATATCTATGTAAGAATTGCATTGGCTTAATGAACACAGTTCTTGCATTTAAGAACATGTTCATGATTTTAAAGAACGCGTACTTACTTGAGAATGAACCAAAATTGTTGTATTTATGATTATTATTATCATATTTCTGAACACAATCTTTGTTATAAAGACATGTCATTGTAGTTATGATCAGTCTTACACCATATTTATGAATCTGAAGATAGTTACTAAGAACTGATAATATTGTTCATTCTGGTTTAAGGAAATAAAATATTGGTAGAATTGATGTACAATCATTTATTAATCTTTGAAATTGGGAACAACTTTAATATAACATAAAATATTTATTTTTAAACATAAATTATTATATAAAATATATATTTTCGAACAAAAATTTCCTAAATTAATTACCTAAAAATACTTTATTAAATTACTTTTCTGATTTTCTTCGGTTAAAGAGTCTTTGAAGTCTCCTGGGAACAGCGGGTGGTGTCTAAATAGGACCCTTTTCTCGACCCCCGATCCAGTGTGTGGTTGTTTGCACCCATGATATTACAATCTATTGTTTAAATTTAAAAAATATAATATATGTGATTAATATTTTATAAATAAAAATAAATAACCATATATCATACTTACGAAAATATTAAAGTTAATGCCACAAAGAACATAAAAGGATATTTAAATTTAACTTTTCTTAGTTGTTATTTCTTTTATATGTTCTGGCGAAAATAAATTCTTGATAAAATTTAATTATATTTGATTTCCTCTTGTCTTTTTTGCTTCAGATTTTGTTGGTTGATACTTAAAATCCAGGACTCACATAACTTTAGCTTCATGATCATCTAAAATTAGAAAACAACGATATTTAGTAGGAACTAATATTAAATTAGAATGTTTTTTTTTTTGTTATTTAATTTTCAATCTTTTAGAAAAACTTTATAAATAAATACATTTACAAAAAATTCGTATTTGTACCACATCTATTATGTCATACTGTCGAATTTAAAATTGCTATTGCCATAGTAGAGGCGATATTCTCATTAACAATAAATAATTTCTAACTTTAAGTACCTACCCCTACCCAATATTAATATTGCAATTAACTCTTTTGAAGATTTCTTTAGAAAGAATGCTATAAAATTAACAAAGATTTTAACTAAAATACAATATGACTTTAAAGTCATAGTATTTTTTATACAACATAATCAAGCCGATATTGGTATTAATAAATTGTAGGTAATATATAAAATGAAAAAATATTTTGAACTTACCTTTAAATACAGGATGATAAAATTGTCAAACTAATATAAAACTAAATTAAAACTTTCCACAAAAATTAAAATCTTTCATCTATAGGTTATAACTGCAAACTACAACCTACAACCTGCAAATAACGATTAACGGCACCACGCTGAGATGAATAAAAATGCGCATACTCAAAAGGGGTTTTTTATGAACGATTTCATTGTATTAATGTACCTATTATTTTTAAAGATAGCATTTATAATATCAAAGAATGTCAAACATATATTTAAAGATTCTGTTCATTATCGTAATGAACCATAAACATTCTACCTATGATTTTTTTAAGTACTGAAAATCATCAGTTAATGAAAGCTTATTCATTGTCTACATGAACACTGAAAATGCATCAGATTTTGTGTTAAAAATTTTTACCTATTATTAATGATTTTTACGTTAACGCAATGAAAACGAAGTTAATGAACACACGACATTAATATTACGAAACAAATTTTTTTCAGTGTATCAGTAATGATATTATCCAGCAATTTAGGTATAACCGATTGTTGGCAAACACCTCGATAATTTGTGACATCTTTAATATTTCCTGCTTTAAAAATTGGAGCAATAAAACTTTGTTTCCATATTAAAGGTATTTCGCCTTGACGAAGAGAAAAGTTAAAAAGAATGTGTAACGGTTTTGATAGTGAAAAAATACAGCTTTTCAATAAATTATTAGGAATTAAATCCGGACCACTTTTATTGTTACAAGGTAAATCTTCGATTTTAGTAAAAACAGTGGATAGCTCAATTTCAGTTATGTTAATGTCAAATGAGTTTTGAAAGTCGTACACTGGGGTTTTACAAGTTTTAATAGAATATATGGTTGAGAAGTAATCTGCGAACATATTTGCTATTAAATTTCCATCATCACATTTTCTTTCTCCGAAATACATTTCGTTTGGTAATTCATTATTTTTTCTTTGAGGCCTTAAATATTTCCAAAAAGATTTTGGATATGCTTGTAATTCAAGTTCAGTTTTAACTAAATAATTTTCATAACATATTTTTGACAAATTTTTACACTGTGAACGGAGATCAGCGAAAATATTATAATTATTTAAACATTTAAAACTTTTATATTTTTTATGTGCCTCTTTTTTACGAATCGTTAAGTGAATTAAGTCTTTGCTAAACCATATTGGAAATTTGTTACGATTAAAAGATTTCTTAGGGACATATTGTTCAATCCCGCTATATAAAATATTATAGAACTCATTCACAACGAAATTAAAATTAAAGTTACTTTGTAAGACATTGTCCCACTTAATTGACGAAAAATATTCATTTAGTCCTCCAAAATTTGCATTGGAAAAATCGTATCTGAGTTCGTTAGTTAATAAAGTAGATGGGTTTGATGAAAAATTTTTTTTTTTTTTTTTAGTATTAGTTTTAAGTATGGACAACCCCAATTTTTTTTTCTATTTTTGTGTAAAATCTTAAGGTGGTTCACAGAATACATCTACTTACCCAATTTCAACAATATAGTTATTAATGTTTCGGAAAAAAGTGACTGTGACATATGGACCGACCGACAGACAGACAGACATGACGAATCTATAAGGGTTCCGTTTTTTGCCATTTGGCTACGGAACCCCAACTAGACATGATCACAAACTTTAGATTAAATGACTTGGAAAGAATTTAAACTATTTTTAGAAGTTAGAAATTATAAAAACAAGAATTCCTTTTTTACCCACACCTTTTTTTCTTCTCTTTTTACTACCATTTCAGTAAATCAATGATTCTTAATGAACAATTCACATTACATCAGGTTCTATTAGACTTTTATTAGACTTTTTTTTAATAAATAAAGTGGAATTTTCATTCATGTTTTGTCCATGTGTGAAAATTTAAAGTAAACTGATTTTTTAAAAGTTGTTTATATTTATGTTATTAATTAATTGAGATGGATTCTCGCTTCGTAATTAATTGAAATCATCACATCATAGAATATACATTAAAAGATTTCACACTAAAAATTTGCATTATCTTTGCTTGTTTATATTGCTTCTTAAGTATTGTTTGTTTTAATGAGTGTCAACCGCAATCAAGGTCTTTTCACCACAAGATTGTTGATATTTAATATCTAATACAAACCAAGCCTACAGATTTATCTGTTAATTGTTTATTTATATCTTGAACCCTTATTATTTAAAGATAGTTGAAAAATAATTATATTATAACTAAGAAATTTGTGTTTGTATACTAAAATGATAATTTTCCATAAAAAATACATTTATTTATGCTGGTTATACAATTGTCCGTTACCATTTTATTCTCAACATCGAATAGTGAAAACGTAGAAATCGTTTTAACTGAATGTCCGTCCGTCTGTCTGTAAACTCATCTACTCCGTTATTGCAAGGGCTAGAGACAAAAATAAGATGCCAAATTAAAGCTCTTTGTCTGAAGACGTCATCAAAGGCGAGGAATTTTTTTATCAACAGCAAACTAACTTAACTTTTCCTGGCGTGATTTTTATAGTACGATTTGTCTTTAGCCTCAAATAGGCCTCAGGTTCGGCGATTACCTCTTCATTTCTTCCAATCTGGCGAATAACGTGGTTGCGGAATCAATTCGAACCGCAACTCATACAATTTTTCCATCGTTTTCATTGATTTGTAACAAAGTGCATTGTCTTGATGAAATTTTTTGACGTCCCTAACGTTTATCGACTCCCCAACTTGTACCTATGTATGTATGTATTTATGTATGTATGTATGAGCAATTTAGTTGTAACAGATACACCTGCGACCTATAAGATCTATTGTGTCCCCCTTTTCTTGCTATATTTCTGATGATTTCTTAGACATACAGCAGCTCTTCTAGTACCTATCTTCTTTAGAAAGTTTAGGATATCGTTGGGTTTTAAGTTAGGTAGTTCTTCCTTTTCTATTTCGTATTTGACACTAGAATTACTTAATGCGATGCATTCTGAGAGTATGTGCATTGAGGTTTCATCCTCTACCTCACAGAATCTGCAGTTCTAGGTCCAAAAACCCCTGCTTCTGTTCTTTTATCTCTCTTGGAGCCATCCGTGTACCATTTTATGTCGTTTTGGCTTAGCCCCAATATGGTGTCCCATTCAGATTTAATTCCTAGTTTTGTGGTAAATTTTCTTACAAAGTTAAATTTCTTTGGCATGTCATATTGGGACATTTCCCAAGTTTGATCAAGTTGAAGTAATGGAGGTCTTTCCGTGATTATTCCTTCTTTGACAATTCTATATATTGTTTTCTTCCTAGCATTTTCTACATGAATATGCAGTGACGAGAGATTTAGGATTACTTCCATTGCAGCAATGGGGCATTTTCTTATTGCTCCAGTGATACATGCACAGGCTATCCCCAGCTCTTACGCCCACGTAAATTTCACTGTGGTAAATAATAGTGCAGAGTTCCCATACACAAAATCCAACAAATTTAAGTAGGGACATTGCCTTTCAAAAAAAATATTTAATGACAGCTCATTACTCGATTTTGTCCATTTCTACAAAAACATTCAACGTCAACTTACGCTAATAGTTATTTATGATATGAGTGTTAAAAGTGAGGTTTTATTTTGTGAGTGAAAACGTTTGTGAAATGAGCGGAGCGAATTGAACAATTTCACGAACAAAATAAAATCACTTTTAACACAAATACCATACAATGTTTTTTGTACAACTTCCCTATTTTGATAATGAAACGAGCAAATTTGCAATGACAATAAACCAAACCGTGTTAAAAGTAAACTAAACCGTGTTAAAAGTAAACTTGTTTACATGGCAACGTGTTAAAAGTATTTTTAACACGCTGCTATGTAAACAATCGTTTTTAACATTGTTTGCTACCATTAAAAGTGTCACTTTTAATGACAGTTGTACAAAAAGATTTTTATACAACTTCTCGTCCAAAATCGCGTGAGTATATACCAGTATATGAACAACGAAATTCACCATATTTTATTCTTCGCGTTGGGGTCGGAAACTTTTCAAACCACCCGTGTACGTTCCGCGCAAGTTAATAAAGAATTTTATAAGAATTTTTGGTTACACCGGCTGTAGGAACTTTCCGTAAATATACACCTTTGGGTTACCTATTTAAATTTTATTTACTACTGCTATTTCATTGTGGATCAGTCTACAGTTACGGTTAAAATTTATAGTTAAACGTATTTTGTTTGTTTAATGTCATATTAAATAGGTAGATTATATAATACGTTGATGTATATTATAATTTTATGCAGGTAATGTAATTTTATTTTAGGTGACAAATTTCGTCTTGTCCTAGCTACGACACTTCGAGAAGATGGATACGCTGACGCAGGTGATTGGAATCCTCAAGGATTGGAAAATGAGGGATCAAGAGCTGACAGTTTCGAATATGTAATGGCAGGAAAAGTGTACAGGATAGAAGGGGATGAAGCTGCCACCGAACCTTCGAGTAGACTGTAAGTATTATAATAGTTTGTTATTGTATTATTTAAAAATAAAGTTTTTTTTATCGGTATTGTATAATCGGTCTATAGATCAGGAAAGGAAGATTTGAAAAATTCATAAATTACTCGGTGCGATTTCATTGTTGGAGTCTATTAGGGACAATCACAGAAAAGGCCAATCTTTTCGTGGATATGGAAATTTTTATAACGTTATGTTTTATTTAAACTTTAAGGCAGTAAAATGACAACTTTTCGTTAAAATCGATATTGTAAAAAACCAAGACGTCGAGGAAAAAATGTTTAACAGACGAAATAAACTACAGACAAATATCTATAAAATGAGATTTGCTAAATCAAAATCACTGTATAAACAAAAAATCGTTGCAAAATTAAGCGTAAAATCTTCAATTTCGATTATTGTTCATAACCTTTAAAATAAGTTATAAAAACAAACCAAAATCTGTGATCTTCTTGATTTTATACATAAAAGGTAATGTGCAAAAGATGACTGGATAGGTGAAGTAGTGTTTGCAAAATTGTAAATGTTTATCCTGTTTGCGAACTAGGAAGCAACTTCTGAAGATGCCAACCGCTCGTGTTGGCGAAACGTCAAGTCAGCAAGACAATCGATGCCGGCCTAACAGCCCAAAAACCATTGATATAATAGGGATGTGGACTATTTTTGGGAAAGTGTTTAAAACCATGCATAAGTACCAAATATAGCCCAAACTATTTATTATTATTTTTTAAATACAACTAATATCTTTAAAATAAGTTATTTAAAATTCCATTTCAAATTTCGCGCCAAAACGTGGATACCTGTGAAACGCCCGCTGTGACGTCACTTGTTCCTTAACATTGTCGAAGTTGTATGTAATAGAAAGTTATTTCGTAGTTTTGTGTTAATAAGATGGATTCTACATTTTATAAATGTTGTGCAGTGCCGCAGTGTGAAAGTACTACTATTAAAACACCTGAAAAACTATTTATTCAAGTTCCATGTACAAAAACGATGCGGAAAATTTGGCTTTAACTAGCCCGTCGGAATCCGGCACTTTATGTTCCGGCCAAATTTTGCACTTAACTGTGCTCAATTTTGCATCTCGATGAAGATGGACATATCCCACAGCATCGTCTCCATATGACTGCCTCGAGGAACTAAAACGAAATGAAACAATTTGTTAAAAAGATAAAACATAACCCCAAAATCATATTATTTTATTTTATTATATTTAATTTAACTTTTCGAGTTTATAAATACCTACGATTACTATTTTAATGTATCCTGAGTATATTACTTACATGGAGGCCTACACATTTCTAAATTCAGCAGATCAGAAGTTACTATTTGTTGCGAAGAAATTAGCCACCGTAACGTAATCAATTCTTGACAAATTTGAACTATCTGCCTTAATATATCCACTTTCCATTATGGGAAAACCTTTAAAAATTGATTCAAAAAAATAATTGTTCAAATTTCGAAGAAATTTCACGGGAATCACAGTAATAATATTATCCAAATATCAACAAACAACACCATATTACTTGACAGCGAAAATTCTTGTGTGGCAACAAGTGACGTCACACATTTTGATTGGTGTTCATTGTCACGTGACTTGAGAGTGAAATATTTAATTACATTTTATTAAATAAAAAATTAATCCCTTGTTTATTGAAGAAAATATTGTGTTTTTTATTATTTTTATTATAGAAACTAACTTTTCGTGGTAAAATTATATACTTATTTGAGTACAGTCCACATCCCTATTGTTTATATTGTTTATAAGGCTAAAAAGTGTATACTCTTAAATAAATATTTTTTATAAATAAATTTAAAAAAATCTTTTTGATATTTACAACACTAATTATTGGGAGTCTGTCGAAGAGAATGAGATCTTATAGGATGGTCTATCCCTAACCACCCCCTGGTGAAAATGACCCTTTTTTATAAAAACGGCATAAACAATTACAATTTCGCAAAAACTACTTGACCGATCGAGCCCATCTCTTGCACATTACATTTTATAGATAAAATCTAGAAGATTTTGGTTTGTTTTTATGACTTATTTTAAAAGTTATTAACAATAAACGATATTTTCGATTTTCCGATTAATTTTGCAATAACTTTTTTGTTTATACATCGATTTTGATTTAGCAAATCTCATTTTATAGAAAATTTTCTGTAACTATGTCTGTTGAACATTTTTTCCTTGATGTCTTGGTTTTTTACAATATCGATTTTAACGAAAAGCTGTCTTTTTACTAACTTAAAGTTTAAATAAAACATAACGATATAAAAATTTCGATACCCACGAGATGAGAGGCTTTTTCTATGATCGTCCTCAAGATATTCAAACAATAAAATCGCAAATTTCTTGGTCTATTATACTTTTTCAGCTACCTGTATAAAGTTAGATATTAAGCTAAAACGTAATGCTGTACGTATTTGATTCGGTTCTTTGGCTGATCACAGAGCAATGTAATTTTTCAAGTTTTTAGTAATATTTGTAATAACCTTATTAATTATACAGTAATAAACAAATTATTTTCTATTAAAGACATTTAAATTTGAATGAAATTGTTATCTTAAGCCGACTATACATATTAGTGGGAGCGATGGCCAACATAATAGCTAAACAGCTATGCCATCATTCCATGTCGCTCGCATAGTTGGCCGAGTGAAACGGAGCACCAACGTGTGTAAAAGTCATTAGGCGCAACTTGTCTCCGCTCGCTGCCGCTCGTGATCAGTTAAAATATAAAAAGACTTTTAAAAGAAATTGAACAGCATTCAAAAAGGAAAATGTACCTAAAAGCAAAAAATTAAATCTTTATTTCTTAAAAAAATTGTAAGCAACTAGGCATCTGATTTCGATTTCCTTGAAGTGGGCTCCAATGGTTCATATCTTTGTAAAAGATTTTAGTTACTAACATTCGAAATCAAGATTTAATAGCTAAGATTAAAATAACGAGTAATTTTCCATTTGAGTCAACTTCAAGGAAATCGAAATCAGATGTCTATTAGCTTACATTTTTTATTTTTTAGTGCATTTTCCTTTTTGAAAGCGGTTCAATTTTTTTACCCCCAGTTATGATTATAAATATTTGAAGATCCACATTAGCAGATGTCCAATTTGGACATTAAATTAACTGTTTTTTAAACCTTAGTTATGATTATATATATTTGAAGGTTTACGTTGACAGATGTCAAATTTTGACATTAAATTAACTGTTTTTCTTAAACTTCAGTTTTGATTACAAATATTTCAAGGTCTACATTGACAGATGTCAAATTTAGACTTTAAATTAAATGTTTTTATTAAACCTCAGGTATAATTATAGATATTTGAATGTTTACATTGACAAATGTCAAATTGGTACGTTTTTTTATAAGATTTTAAATATTTGAAGGTCTACATTGACAGGTGCCAAATTTGAACAAAAGATTAATGGTTTTTCTTATAATTATGAATATTTGAAGATCGACATTGACAGATGTCAAATTTGAACATAAAATTAATTGTTTTCTTTATGATTATAAATATTTAAAGATCTGCATTGACAGATATCAAATCTTAACATAAAATTAACTGTTTTTTTTTTAAATCTCTTATGATTATAAATATTTGAAGATCCACATTAGCAGATGTCCAATTTGGACATAAAATTAACTGTTTATTAACCCTTAATTATAATTATAAATAAATATTTGCAGGTTTACATTGACAGATGTAAAATTTAAACATAATATGATAAATATTTGAAGGACTAAATTGACAGATTTGAACATAAAATTAACTGTTTTTCTTAAACCTCAGTTCTGATTAATGTCCAATTTGGACATTAAATTAATTGTTTTTTAAACCTTAGTTATGATTATAAATATTTGAAGGTTTACGTTGACAGATGTCAAATTTGGACCTTAAATTAGTTGTTTTTCTTAAACTTCAGTTTTGATTACAAATATTTGAAGGTCTACATTGGCAGATGTCAAATTTGGACTTTAAATTAACCGTTTTTATTAAACCTCAGGTATAATTATAGATATTTGAACGTTTATATTGACAAATGTCAAATTGGTACGTATGTTTTTTATAAGATTTTAAATATTTGAAGGTCTACATTGACAGGCGTCAAATTTGAACAAAAAATTAATGGTTTTTCTTATGATTATGAATATTTGAAGATCTACATTGACAGATGTCAAATTTGAACATAATAGTATATTGTGGTACAAGTGTTACAATGACAGGTTTCGTAGTACGAGTTCAGTTTGTGAAACGAACCGCGAAGCGGTGAGTTTCGCAAAGAACGAGTACTACAAACCGTCATTGTAATTCGAGTGTTACATACTATTTTTTATAATGAACTTTTAAAAGTATAAAAAAATTAATAAAATGAGAGTTTTTCGAAATATTTATTTATGGTGGCAATCTTGACACTTTGACACTTGTCAGTTTTAATGATTTTAAATTTGAATGTTTGTCAAATTTGTATAAAATATTCCAAATTTAGCAATAACGCTGATAATGTAGTTAATAATTTACTACAACATACTTCTTGATTTACTACCTTAACTCTTTCGTTGACAATCAGTGCAGTGCAACCAATTGTGTAAAACAAAAAGTTACCAAAAACAGTGTTACAATGAATCTATTTCGATACTGTTTTTAGTGTCGAAATAGAAACTTTGTGAACGTGAATTATAAAATAGATATTTGAAGGTCTATATTGACAGATTTCAAATTTGCCAAATACTTTTTTATCTTTTTAAACTAGTTATTATTTTTAACCAATGTCAAATTTAGATAATTTATTATTCAATACACAAGTATATGATATATACCAGGATAAAAAATTTCAGTTGTCCAAACAGGTTTTCTAGTAGCCACTCCTATAATGATTAAAAATAAATTTATTCACGACTTATAATCGTATCCTATAAATCATTTCAAAATCTTACGATTTATTTACCGAAATCATTAATTGTAAAGTATTCTTTATTGTTCATACACACATAAAATTACCTAAACTATCATTATGATACGTGAATTTATACACGGTTAAGGTCATCTAATCACCATGCGCAAAATTGAAATCAAATTATGTAGCTCTGAGACCTTGAATTTTCGCGAAATTATTTAAAGAAAATAATTGCTTGTTGTATTTTGTGTGCACAATGTTGTATGACTATCTATTATAATATTTATTATATTAAAAGCGTTATTGTTAAAATAGTGATGATTAAAAGTATTTATATACGTAAATCGCATGATTTCTGATAAGCTTCTAGACTTCTAGAGAATTCGATTAATCTTTGTCAAGATCGTAAGTCTATTCAGAAATGAATAGTTTTTATTACAGAAGTTTTAAATGATTAAAAGCAGAAAAAAATCGATTCTTAGTTTCTTACAATAGGACTAAGTTTCTTCGCATTCTTTAGAAAAACTATTCAGAGTTGCTTTTTGAAGTTTTACTTCTATTCGTGCACTCGGCGGAGGAAATTTGTGTGGGATTAAATGTGAAAAATCATGACATATGTAATGGTGCGAGTAAGAGAGAGACAGAAACACATATAAGGTATATTGATCGGTTAAAACAAAGATGAAATATTTACCACATTAGTAAACGATTATTTTGAGATTTCTCTCATGGGATTTTTTTGAAAATTTTGAAATGTTGAAATTTTTATAAAGTATACAAACAATTAAATGACATTAAGGAGAAATCGGAAAAATGTCGCACCCAGCGAGACTCGAACTCTCAACCTTGAGCTCTACGCGCTGACGCTCTACTAACTAAGCTATAGGTGCTTAGCCATCAAATCGCCGAAACGGTCGTTACATTCAACTCATGCCACATGTGACACTTACTCACTTTCTCCTTAAGCACATATAGCATGACGTTAATGAGAGAGATTATACGGATTTTCAAATTTTTCACCTGATTATGTGTATAACCGTTCAAAAGATCAGTGGGTGGAGGGGACTTTTGGCTTTCACGGTATATCCATACCTAAAAGTTGATTAATGTGTGAATTGACGATATACTTAAAAATAATATCATATTATTATCTAATTAAATGTAATTTTTAACACTATCTGTATATATTTAGATCTTGGCATCCACCTCATTGGCTTCTATCTACGCTGAAAACATTTTTTGAGTTAATTCAGTAGTTTATTGACGAATATCAACGTGTTCGCTACGATTTTTTTTTACTTGTTACATAATATTTACGTGATCAAAGTTTGTTTGAACATAGTTATTAAATGTCATTATTTCTTTATTCTAGTAGTTGTTTTGTTGTTTCTGTAAGTTGCTTGTTGTCGATACTTGTTTATTTGTAGTAAAAAAATAGTAGTCTGACGTTATTTCATGTACGGTTGTTATATTACTTGGTTTTTAAAAATGCTTTTATATTTTTTTGTTGCTTGTTTATATCTCGATTGTTATCTTAATTTTTACGACTTTATATTCTTTATTTTACTTTGGTTTGTTATTCAAATGGTAATTCTAGAAACTTGTTTTATTCCTTGGAGAGTTCCACTTAAAAAAAATACCTCAAAATTTAGTTTATCCAAATATCAGATGTGTCAGTTAAGCCAATTATAATATTAATAGAAAATCATTTCATTAACCGATTAACCGACTTCAAAAACGGAGTCTGAGTGTAATTCAAGAAGCACACCAGATCGACTTATAAACGAGTTGACCAAGATGTTTGCTAAGTCGACGGCTTTCTGATTAGGAACTTCATAAGCTTCTCCCCATTTCGTAATATAATCTCTTCCGACGAAGATTTATTTCCCGCGGTTTTTTCCGGTAATGATCCGAAACTATCAAAAGCAATTCTTTCAAACGGATCTCCTATCGGTATCAGTTCTGCGTCTCATATGTGGCCCATTAATTACTGAACAGGAAGCTTATTTTCGGCACCAATCTTTGACTTCACCAAAGTAATTCACTCGGTAGAACCTTATGCGTACCTTCGACAATGTCGTTTTCACACCCTCCAGACATTACAGTGTGAAGATAACCCAACACTTCAAATGCACCATTTTTACGATCATCAGTCTCTTCCTCAATTTACTTCTATCAGCATTCTCAACAATCTTTTTGATTAAACTATCTTCAGTAACCAAAGAACTCCACTATGCATAATGCATTCTGTGAAGATAATGAAATCTCTTTCCAGTTTGGATGACGATCCAGCAACTTCCACTTTCGGATTTCTTTTAACTTAACCACGCTAGAAGTTTCGAGATCTCTATGGAATATTCTGGCTATTCTTGATCACTTGATGATAGCCATAGGTAGGTTGAATTGTCAGATTAATGGGTTAGATCTTATTAAACAATCGTTACACTTCTCTTCCTTTTGATGCATTCTTCCAGTGTATATCGATTGTGGTTGTCTTATTCTCGATCACTAGATGATAGCTATATGTAGTTGAGTTGTCAGATTGATGGATTAGATCTTGATTTCGCAATCGTTACACTTCTCCCCCTTTTGATGCAATGTTGTCGATTGCGGTTGTCTAAATCGATCGAAATGGACTACGATCGGTATCCTTTTGGTAGACTACATCATTAAACTTCTTTTTTACGATGTACGGATTCTCCCAATTTTTCTGTAGCTGCGGACATATTCCTTGTTTTCTTTGAGGGTTGTAATACAACCAGACGAGATCACCCTCTCTATAACAGGTTTCTTTTGTCGGAAGACGAGATCACCCTCTCTATAACAGGTTTCTTTTGTCGGAATACTGTTTCATTCGATCAGTTGATAACTGTAGATTGCTATGAACCTGCTTATGAACGTAATCAATCTTCCTCTGTAGATTGTATACGTAGTGTTCACCAAACAGATCTTCAACCGGTTGGGATACAAACAACAAATCAAACGGAAGTTTAATCTCTCTTAGGACTATCTACCAATGATTGTCTCTGAACACCAACTGAGACTGAAACAAACTTATTAGAAATTTCTAGATGTCTGTGAGATATATTTTTTTATTATCATTATCGCGATCGCTATTGTAAAAATTTAACATCAGCAGGTCATAGATTATACAGTCCAAAAAGAAGCCAACTAAGAAGATTGTATATTGACTGTATAATTTATCAATAAATTATTAAGGAAATTATATTTGTTGGAAAAAGTATATACAAAAAATAAATAACCGAGTTAATTTTTGGCGAATTATTGTTAAAAACGTAGATGATGGACAAATAGAAGATTTACCAAAATAAATAATTAATCTATTTTAAAATAATGGAAAATTTATTGAATATTTAATTGATAATTAGATATTGGGGTCCACGCTGTGTTTTCTGAAATTTTGAAGCAGTGAACACAGCTGGTGGTATCTCAGTATCTATTTGTCTTTTCTTCAATTATAAATATATACAAATTTCTTATATAAAAAGGAAATATATGGACTTTCAATACTGATCAAAAGCACTTAGAAGATGTACTAAATTTATTGAGAACTGAAGGATCAACCTTATATTTACTAAGAAATTTGACAGCTTACATGAGGAATTACTCTTGTGGATCTATCTAGCTGAGTAATGAAGATCGTATTAGAATATCTCGTATACAGATTAATCGCTTAATAAAAGTATAAAAAAATTTATGAAATACTCATTTCATTGGATTCACAAACTTTTAAAGGTTATAAATAAAACTCTTCTAAAAAATATCTGCTAGCTACTAAAAATGCAATCTTTGAATCAACGCGTTAATTGTTATTGTTGTGTGGCCAGCTATGTCTCCAGATGCGAAGTCAATAGAAAATGCGCTGTTCTACATTAAAATGCAATTTAGAGGAAGGCAAGTTTACACGTTGTGTTATGAAATTAGGAAGGTCTTTACCATCGGAGTACGCGGAAAATCTCATCAAAAATAATGAAAACAATGTACTTCAATAAAATATATGAAAAAAAATTGTCTTATTATGTGCCTGAAACACAAAAACTACTGGGTTCGATTTATTTATAATTTATTAAACAGTAAACAATTTATTTATGTTCAATTTTTGTATATAAGACCGGGCCTTGTAACAAGACTTGGTAAAGACTCTCCTATGCTTCACACGCCGATGCTTTTATATACTACACCGCCAAATTCGTAATAGAAAGGACTGGAAACATCTCGTTGCAGGTTCTACGCACGTGAAATCGGCTTGAAATGATTGACTTGAATCCTCCAGTAAGCTTCTGTGGCGTAATAGAGTACTTATGTTTAATTCGTTATGGTAATAAAATTTAGTTTCATAAAACAAGACTAGAGAACGAGTAACGATGCTTTTGATTTTATAAAGTACAAGAACGAAACGAATTTTATCTACTTAGCAAAGATTAAATTTTCAATCGAGTCTAATTAAAATTAAAACCAGTTTAATGTTTTTTACCTCTATGGATTGATGCACCATGGTGTGTTACACATTGATTAATGCGGCTAGGCATGGATCTAATAAGTTGATTAATATCCTCCTGGGGTACCTCATTCATAGCTACCTCTACCTCAAAGTGTCGCCAAAGTTTGAGGAGGTTGTTGTAAATTTAGTAGCCTCCTAACGATAATGTACGATTCGTGTTCTATCGTGGATAATTCAGAGGATCTTGGCGTCCAGGTCAACACATCTATTCCTGCATGGTCAAACCAGTCTAATGTTAGTCTTGCTATATGAAGCCCCTTGCCCGTCCACCATGCATGCCTAGACAAAATCCAAACTCGTCACTAAAGACTATTTGTTCCATTCCTGGTCCCACAATAACCTTTCTCTTCACCACTCAAGTCGATGTTCTGGAGTCAGAGGTAGCACCCAATGGTGACGATGACGGTATGAATTCTTCGTATCGTGGTCATGTTAAACCGTTATAAAGAATGTTTACAAAAGCACTAAATACACCTAGTAAAAGTTAAAGACTCACAGCAGTTTTAAAACAAGAACGTTAAAGTGATAAGGTTGAAAATTTTATCAGATATTACTTTTGCCCTGTTAAATATGTTAACAAAAATAAAATAAAAGAAATGATCATTTACTGGGTGTTCGAATTTAGTATAAGTTCACTAAATTGAAGTTTTAATGACTTGGTGATTAATAATAGTTCAAGAGATTAAACAGTAAACTCCATTTGGGTGTTATAATAGAATTATTATCCAAAGAAGAAAGAAAAGGTTTTTTTATTTCTCGCGTCAAAAACCCGCTTAGAACTTACTTGCTTCGAAACGGCCGCGTCTGAACAGCTGCGCCTAAGCTGCCGCGTTTTATCAGCTGTGCCTAAGCAGCCGCGTCTTATCAGCTGCGCCTAAGCAGCCGCGTCCTTTCAGCTGCGCCTAAGCAGCCGCGTCGAAACAGTTACGGCCACATTAGCGGGATTTCACGCTGCGTTTTGACGTGAAAACGCCAAAAAAATAGGCTATATTGTTGTTAGTTGGGCCGGCCAAACACGGCGTGAATTCCCGGCCGAAAGACGCGTCTTCAAGGTCTCCCGCTCACGAATAGGACTGGTTCCATTTTCGAGCGTCTTTTCACGCTGTCTTGGGTTGACACATGGGTTGAATTTCACGCGACGTGATTTTCGTGATTTTTGTAACCGCTCACCTTCCCGACACGCGAAGACTGAAAACCGACGTGTGTGACAAGGGATGAGCTGGTTTTCACGCGAGTGAAAAAACTGCTAGTGTGGCCTATTCTTTTTATAATGACGGGAATTCACACTGCCTGAACGAAACGCAGCTTGAAATCCCGCTAATGTGGCCGTAGCCTAACCAATCGCGTCGAACTGTCCCTTTCCGCGTCAAGTTCGTCGATAGTGATCCATCCCGTAGTCGGTGTTACCGGAAAACGTTTCCATCAAGATATCCTAAACCTCGAACGTTGTCAAGACTAATACGTTGATAATATAATGAGAGACTAAAATAGACTAGACTAAAATAAGAGACAACTAATACAGTACCTTTTTAAATTACTTCCCTTTTTTTGTAAACAAACTTTATAGTAAAAAAGTGTGTGTGTACTTATGTACTCACGTAAGAAGTTATACTTCTTTGGCCTAAAAATACCAATCATAAAGTTTAATCTTATGCCTAGATAGTAAAAGCCGACTCTTTTATTTTGTAAATTGTACAGCTGATAATTATTAATTAAAGTGAATTTTGTTTTTATAAGAAAATATTTGAGTATTTTAATTATCCAAGGACTACAGTGGAAAGTTCACTACGGCCAGTTTTGAGCGTGTTAAATACGAAGAATATATTGACAACTATATGTACAATAAATAATAGACTGAGATCCCGAGGCACCCAGACCTTCCTTATTTTCTAACTCTTAAAATTATGAGAAATGTGTGGGGTAATGTATGCATACCCGCTAACCTGATTAGCCGGCCCTTTTACAGGTAACAGGTAAGAAAGGTACATAAAAATAGGGCTTACTTTCCTTAAATTCTAACAGCTGGTTTTTGAATATGTTTTACAAAATATTGTACGAAATCATAATCCAATATTGCCAGACACCTCTTTCTTGTGGGCGGTAACTCCCGCCAGACGCTTTAAATTTGCATAAAAAATTTCTTTCTTATTTTCTAACTTCCAATTTTTATATATGATATTCATGGGAGTATTTTAATACCATTTGTATGCAGCCAGACCAACCCCATGGGCCAATCACCCCCCCCCAGACGCATTAAAGTTATCCTGTATGTGTAAGCATTATCTATGCGCTTGAGTGCGAGTGAGTTGCTTTCTCACTCTCAAACTCATGGACTATTTTGTTTATACGCATGCACGTAGCATCTTCTTTCGCGTTTGTGATAGCGCAGGCATTATATTGTTATATTGAAGTTTTATGTTATTTTTTCGATTTTGGTTTTGATGAGTTTTGATATAAATATATAATATTTTCATAAAAAAATTTAATATAACAATATAATGCCTGCGCGATCACAAACGCAAAAGCAGATGCTACGCGCATGCGTATACACAAAATAGTCCATGAGTTTGAGAGTGAGAAAGCAATCTACAGAGTACATCTCACTCGCACTCAATCGCATAAATAATGCTGTCGTGCTTACACATACAGGATACCTTTAATCCGTCTGGGGGGGTGATTGGCCCATGGGGTTGGTCTGGCTGCATACAAAAGGTATTAAAATACTCCCATGAATATCATATGTAAAAATTGGAAGTTAGAAAATAAGAAATAAATTTTTTATGCAAATTTAAAGCGGCTGGCGGGAGCTACCGTCCACAAGAGGTGTCTGGCAATATTGGATTATGATTTCGTACAATATTTTGTAAAACATATCCAAAAAGCAGCTGTTAGAATTTAAGGAAAGTAAGCCATATTCAAGTTAGCGGGTATGCATAGGTGCTTAAGCATACATTACCCCACACATTTCTCATAATTTTGAGAGTTAGAAAATAAGGAAGGTCTGGGGGCCCCGGGATCTTGGACTATAATAAAACCTGTGAGTTTTAATAAAAAAATTTATTTGTTTTTTAGTTTTTTGTCAAATTTGTCTAATTTTTTGAAGTATGTATGTTCTCGATTTAGCTTGTTCTAATTTCATGTTGTCGGTTTTTCGTTACATGAGTTTTTCGTGACTAACCCTCATTATTGTTCCCTAACATGCCAAAAAAAAAAGTATAACTTCAAAACTTTTTTTTTCAATATCGTGTAAACGTTCTTCTGGGTACAAAAGCAAACTTTTTTATGCCACATAATTATTGTTTTTCGTTTAGTTATTATTCGATATATCGTAATTTGATACTTAAAGTCAGTTGTTGTGACCTGTGTAATTTTCCATGTTTTATTTAAAATTCTCACAACTTCTCATCAATATTCTTGACATGTACATACTGGTCTAAAAAATGCTTGTCAAGTTGCAACGTTACGGATATAACAATTTGCCAAATCGTTACTGTTATCATTTACGTATTATAGTTGAGTAGTTTGCTTGTTATTTATATACGTAGCCAGCATATAAATTAGACTAATGGCTATTGCATAAACGAGTGCCAAATGTAATGTACAGAAGATAAACAATCTGCAGATGCAATAATAATGCAATGTATATTATTTATATTATTATATAGAAAAAACTGAGTTCATTAAGTTTTGATTTACATTATCATTTGGACGATTTTTTTCTTATTCAGCGGATTGTTAATGATAAATACTTGTAATTTTCGATAAATTAATATTAGCTTAGTTAAATAATTTCGTATGCAACTATATACAGATATTTAGTAAACTAATTATTTTGAGATATCTCTTATGAGGTTTTTGAAATTTAGAAATTATACAAACAAGAAAATGACATTAAGTAGAAACTGAAAAAATATCGCATCTGGCAGGACTCGAATCTGCAACCTTTACCTAACGCGGGTAACGGCTCTGAACACTTCCGTCATAGATGCATTAGTAATAAGTCGGTTTTTTGATCGTCTTGATTCAACTCTTGTCACATATGACACCTAATCACTCCTCCTTAGGCACATGTATACATAACGTTAATGAGAGAGATTATTTGTGACATTTTCTTGTTTGTTTAATTTCTAAATTTGAGAAATCCCATCGGAAATCTCTCAAAATAACTAATTTACTAAAAAACCTAACCGAATAAAAATATAAAATAGGCCACAATGTTTCATTTGTGGATTTGACAAATGTCTCTCTTAATGTCATGCGTGTATGTGCTTCTGGAGGAAGTAAATAATGTGACATGGGTTGAATCAAAAAGCCGACGAATTACTAATGCATCTGTGGCTAAAGTTGTTAGAGGCGTTACCCTCGATAGATAAAAGTTGCAGGTTCGAGTTATGTTGAATACGACATTTTTTCAATTCCTCCTTAATGTCATTTTCTTGTTTGAAAGTATTAATCTAATGAGTCGTTGTGGCAGCGAAGTCATCGTAGAAATAGTGATTGCAGTGGCGGATCCAGGAAAGACTTATAGACTGAACCACTCTCAAAATCATCATTATTCGCCCATGACATATTTAAGACTAGTACTCGCAACGTCATTCGCGTGGCGTGTGACTGTTGTATAAAAATTTCTTACCCCACCCCATTTAAGGAGTGGGAGAGAAATTTTTATACACCAGATATTAAGTTGAAAGAAGACAAATACATCTTAGAAAACCGCATTCGAATCGGATCAGTAGTTTTAATGTGATGCGCGTACAAACATACAGACAGAAAAAAAAATCTAACCACATTTTTGGGTTCTATTTCGATGTACCCGCGACGTAGTTCGCGTGGCGTGTTGATTTTTGTATAAAAACTTCTTTCCTCACCTCGTTAAAGGGGTGGGGGGGGAAGTTTTATACACCAGATGTTAAGTTGAAAGAAGACAAATACGTCTTTGAAAACCGCATTCGAATAGGATCAGTAGTTTTCATGTGATGCGCGCACAAACATATACATTTCTACAGTTTTATTATATGTATAGATTAAACTTCATAATAGTTACCTAGCTACTTTCTTAGTCAACGTGCTGCACGACCTTTTCTACAGCATAGTTTTCATTACTTATCCTTAACTAATTAGGTATTGTATTGTTACGAGTCGATCCGGACCTGTCGCCCAGACGGAGGTGTGAGGTGTTGTCAGAATTCTTGGAATTTTCGAAGAGTCTAGTTTGTTTTCGACCGAAATCGAAACTTCTAGTGACTTTTTTTGAAAATTTTGAAATTTTGAAAGTTTTTAGAAAGTATACAAACAAGAATATATTAAATGACATTACGGAGAAATTAAAAAAATGTCGCACCCAGTGAGACTCGAACTCGCGACCTTCAGCTCTACGCGCTGGCGCTCTAACAACTAAGCTATAGGTGCTTAGCCATGAAATCGCCGAACGGTCGTTAAATTCAACTCATGTCACATTTGATTTTTTATAAACTTCGATAATGACCACAAAAACAAGAAACACCCAAAACATTATTCAAAAAACCTGACAAATTAGACAAAAACAAACCAAATTTTCCTTCAAATACACAGATTTTATATTTGATGTACTGATAAATATCTTAAAATATTCTTCGTAATAAACAAATTAAATAATTAAAATATTCAAATATTTTTTTTATATTTTATTTGAAAACCTTAAACAACGGAATTTTTATCATTTGTTAACAAAAACAAGATTTACTTTAAGTAATTAATAATTACAAACTCTCAATATTTTCAATCTTAGGAAATAAAAGAAGCGACCTGTTACTGCCTTGGCATGCGATTAAACTTCATGATTGGTATTTTTTGTTCAAAAAAGTAACTTCTTAAGTGGGTGTATAAGAACAAGAACACATACACTTTTTTATTCAGCAACGATGACTAATGTTAGTTGAGTTAGATCCCGATAGAAGGTTTTGGTGGCGTTTGTTAGCGAATTGAAGGAAACTGCTGGTAAAAACGGTTAATTAATGTTGTGTATTTCAAAAAAATGTTTTTTTTTTCGTATTCTTGTGGAAAATGCAAAAATTTTATCTAAAACATATCTAGTCCAAATATAATATTTTTAACATGGCTGAACTGATACGAGTTCTGAATATACTCAAGCATTAGTAGTAATAAACATAGCTCGGTTGTGTAAAAGTTTAAATTCGATTTGCGAATAGAATATGTTTCAATGACCTTGACAGTATTCAGAATAAGAATTATTTATAGTACAGTGAACCAATCTTAAAATGGACCCGAACCTCGCAATTTTAAAGACCTTCATCGATCTTCTTGAAAATTTGGAATTAGGTTCATTTTACCCTCCTCTTCAAACCTGACTTGGTTGCAAAGTATGTTTTTTATTTTTAAGGGGTGAAAACTACCCCTTAACTCAAGTATATTGAATACTAATAAATTAAAGCAGTAATGGGCTAAAATTATGTTCGAATATGTTAAATGTTGATAGTTTTTATTCATAACTATAATATTTTGTAATTTCTATTACTTAACTACCCTTAAAAACAACCCCTTATACAAAAATGATTTAAAAATGTGGTATAAAATTAATATGATTTTTAACTTCAACTTTCAAGTTCATCTGTTTCTTCACCATCAACTTCCTGTTCTTCTTGGTCGATAGGAGGACAATTTTGGCAGCTATCACCAGAACAAGTACCGCAAGTTTGATTGCAGTACAATCCAAGTTTGCGACACCCGCAAGTTGAGCCACACCCTTTTTTGCAATTGCAAAATATCATTTTAAGTAGTTCTTCTGGTGCAGGAATATCCGTCATTTTGTTCGGTACCAAGGTGCCATAATAACTGGATAGCACGTGCCACGTTTATTCTCTTGTACTTCGAAATATACTGACGGTTATACCGTAAACTATAGAGAAGCATGGGCCAAAAATATGTATGTGTATAAAGATATATAAAGAAAGAAATTTTAAGCAGGTGTTCATTACGAAAGAGCCCCTTCCTCTCTCGAATTTCTCCCAGAGGTATTACGCCTAAAGAAGCGCACCTTTCTTTTTCTATCTTTTACTCATATTATACATGTACATATTATTTTTATACATGTATTTATATATGTGGGAATCCAGATATGTAAATAGAAGACGACACTGCATGTATAAAAGAATAAATACTCTGAAAACATCAAAATTTAGACGCTCCGTACTTTTCCAACATTATCGCTAGAAAAATGTATTTGGTTTTTAAACAATAACTCGGCTTCTTTTTAAGCTTTTAGGATTTAGCAATACATCATTTTGTAGGGAATTTCATAAGCTATAAGATCACGAGAATTGCAATCTCCCTAGACCCTTTCGTTTAGAGAATTTTAATGTTAAAGGGCTAAAAAGACGTTCCCTTAGCATTGAAATCAATACTTTAAACGCTTATATCTCATTTGATTTTCAAGTTGCGTGAGTTTAAAAAAAAGCAAAATATTCAGTAAAATAAAAGCTAAATTTTAGGTCAGAACACTTTTATTCGTAAATTCATTGGTTTTTAAGATATTTTGAAAAAATAACGCATTTTTTGAAAAATCGAAAAAAAAAATTTACTTAAAATAAGTTTTTTCAAAATGTAGTTGTTCTAAACAATTGAAACTTTTGGAACGTGTTGTTGGGACATAAACAAAGTTAATTTTACATGGGCTACGATTAATTTTAATTTTGCCGAACATGACGTCACTTTTACCGTCATTTTTTTTTTTTTAATTTGGGGTACTTCATTTATTTCCGTCATAACTTGCTTGATTTTTATGCTAGAGGCTTTTATAAAAGCTTATTTTGAAGGTCTGAAAAAGTACTTTAAAAATGTTTATTAACATTTACTCTGAAAAGTTGATGGTTTTTCCGTTATTCGAGCTCAAACTTTGCATAAATTTACGAAAAACAAAAAATTCGTTTTTAATGACTCATAAGTTGCTTAACATTATAGAAAAAATTAAAGTTAAAGTGATAAATTTCTTTGTTTTTTTATAAGCTTTAATTTTGATAAGAATAATTTTTTCCTCAAAATGCGTAATTTTCGAGTTATTTGCGAAAAACCGTTGAAAAACGTGTTTTTTTTTTTAATTTTCAATCGCCAATAACTCAGAAATTATTGAGTTAAATAAAAAATTGTATTCTACATTTTCTTCATAAAATTCAATTCTCTATCGATTCCCGGTGTTATTTTGAACTTTTAAATTTCCACCCCCGAGAAAGGGTGGCATTCACCCCCGGGGTGGAAACATACTTTGGCACCAAGTCAGGTTTGTTATTTGCATCATTTTTGAGCTACTGTCAAAATTTCATACTAATCCATGAAGGTCTTTAGAATTGCGAGGTGAATTGCTTGGTTCACTGTACTATTATTCTTTTCTCGTCACATAACGGTAGGTCATGTCTTTATGTAGATAGTATTTTATTTTACATAAAAAAATCTACATATAGGTTAAAAGTAAATTATGAAACTATGGTATTTTTTCTTTAATTTTTTTTATGCTGATTACGAATTCTGTAGAAAAACTAGGTACTAAAACGTATAATTCAGAAATAGCCGTTCTCCTTGCTCTTCTAAATACGTCCAAATGTTATTTTTACATTTATCTGAATAAATAGGCAGCATAATATGTAAAGACATCCTGCAACTCATGGCGTTAAAGTTCTTTAAAGTAGAACATTGTGGAGTTCATTTTATTATTTCCTAAAAATCTTTTAAAATTAATCCAAGTTGCTATTTAAATCAATCCTACTAAGCAAGCTTGCAATAAATTATCAGCAAACCTTTGCTTACTTTGGGAACTAACGAAAACTCAAGCTTTCATTTTGACTTCTGACAACTTCGGGAATAGTATATTGTAATACAAGTGTTACAATGACAGGTTTCGTAGTACGAGTGCAGTTTGTGAAACGAACCGCGAAGCGGTGAGTTTCGCAAAGAACGAGTACTACAACCGTTATTGTAATTCGAGTGTTACATACTATTTTTTATAATGAACTTTTAAAAGTATAAAAAAATAAATAAAATGAGAGTTTTTCGAAATATTTATTTATGTTGGCAATCTTGACACTTTTGACACTTGACAGTTTTAATGATTTTAAATTTGAATGTTTGTCAAATTTGTATAAAATATTCCGAATTTAGCAATAACGCTGATAATGTAGTTAATAATTTACTACAACATACTTCTTGATTTACTACCTGAACTTCGTTGACAATCAGTGCAGTGCAACCAATTGTGTAAAACAAAAAGTTACCAAAAACAGTGTTACAATGAATCTATTTCGATACTGTTTTTAGTGTCGAAATAGAAACTTTGTGAACGTGAATTATAAAAAAATTGTTTTAAATATCTAAAAGCTTCTTATTTTGGAGCGTTGAGGGTGAATTTTTACGATGCGCGCACACTGTCACGAAAAATCGACTTTATGAAATTACATAGTCAACATATTCGTTTCTTTTTTTTATTTACAGAAATTTCTAATTAGGTTTTCACTTATTTTAATAATCTTGCTCGTTTTTGTATTATTAATATTAACATTTTAATATTTACTTGATATTTATTGTTATTTACCTATTTTTTTATGATAATTCTACTCTTAATATCAGTTTCGCCATGAATTGATACAACAACAGTAAAAGGCCCTAAATGTAAATAGTAAAAAATTTAGGTTAATAAAAATCGTTTTTAGTATAATTTGTGTATAAAATGTTTAAATTATGTGCAAATAGTATTAATATTATATCGTGGTGACTGGTATTTATTAAAAATTTATCTATACTAATATTATAAAGAGGAAAGGTTTGTTTGTTTGTTTGTTTGAAATGAATAGGCTCCGAAACTACTGGACCGATTTCAAAAATTCTTTTACCGTTGGCAAGCTACACTATTCCCGAGTGACATAGGCTATGTTTTATTTTCAAAAAAAATAGGGATCCTTACTAAAATGCCATTAATGTAACCAAAAATGACCTTAAAACCCTTACATCGCGTGCGCTGAGAATACTAGCCTCAAGGTCAAACCTTCCAATTAGTAGGGATCGGTTTTTCTCATGGCCAACCGCCTCAGGCGGGTCGAGCACCTGAAAATCAATTTATTTTGTTGCCAGAAAATAAAACATCATGTAATATTGTTTACAGGGAAGCGTTGGCCCAATATATTTAGTGGCTTTTGTTATTTTTCTTTAATTCCCGTGTAAAGCCGGGGCGGGCTGCTATCTATACTAATATTATAAAGAGGAAAGGTTTGTTTGTTTGTTTGTTTGAAATGAATAGGCTCCGAAACTACTGGACCGATTTCAAAAATTCTTTTACCGTTGGCAAGCTACACTATTCCCGAGTGACATAGGCTATGTTTTATTTTCAAAAAAAAAATAGGGATCCTTACTAAAATGCCATTGATGTAACCAAAAATGACCTTAAAACTCTTACATCGCGTGCGCTGAGAATACTAGCCTCAAGGTCAAACCTTCCAATTAGTAGGGATCGGTTTTTCTCATGGCCAACCGCCTAAGGCGGGTCGAGCACCTGAAAATCAATTTATTTTGTTGCCAGAAAATAAAACAACATGTAATATTGTTTACAGGGAAGCGTTGACCCAATATATTTAGTGGCTTTTGTCATTTTTCTTTAATCCCCGTGCAAAGCCGGGGCGGGCTGCTAGTTGATGTAATAAAAGTTTAGCGCGATTTTGTTACACAGGGTTTTCTGGGGTCGCTAAAAACGAATATCTCATTGAAAGTGATCTCCGGAGTACCTGGTGCCCAGGTTACCTTCTATCCATATTGCCCCCTGGAGTTTTCGGTAATATCGTTATAAAATTAGTCAAAACTCAATACTCGGTTATTTTTGGACACGTTGAAATCGAATATGACATTAGAAATGATCACCGGGGTACCTGGTGCCCAGGATACTTACTGTTTACTTCGTCTCCTGAAGTTTTCGGTAATACAATTAGTCCAAAATTAATACTCGTGGGTTTTGGGCTTGCCAAAAACAAATATAACATTTATTTATCACGTCTCCAGGAGTTTTTGGTAAATTTATTAAACAAGTAATCAAAACTCAATATTAGGGTTTTTGTGCTCCTTGAGAACGTATATTATATCGAAAGCGAAGATATTAGTGCTCAGCAATCTTCTAGAGTTTCGTTGAATATATTGAAAACAAAACCCAGTTTTTTGAAATTTAATTATATAACGATATTACCGAAAACTCTAGGAGACGACGCCGACGTAGGTATCCTGGCCACCAGGTACTCCGGAGATAACTTTTAATGTCAATTCGTTTTTAGCGACCCCAGAAAGCCCTGAGTTATAAAATCGAACTCATTTCAGCCAATAAATAACGAGTTCTATTTGAGATGCACTTTAAAAATGCATTTTTCCCATATTACATGATCGGATAGGGTCACACCGTTTCCTGACGCTCAGAGGAATCGAATGAAAGAATCATTAAAATCCGTCCAGCCGTTCGGGTAATGTCGATTTTAGTCCTTTATTACCTCGACTGGTTTTTATCTTCACAATAACCTTCTTTGTGATTTATAAAAGTGTAAAAAATAGCTCAATTGGGCGAGCAGTGTTTTACGCCAAAGATTTTCTGTAAATTTGTTCATATTGTTATAAAATCTCTGGATTAATTTAAAATTGTTATATTTTACTATAAAACTAGTCCATTACGCCATCTACCAAACTTACTTGAAACTTATTCCAAAATTACCTTATGGTTCCTGCTGTTGCTCGTCGATCTCTCCTCTTCCTGTATTCCTGTTTCCCGATTTCACGCATGCGTATATCGCTCACTTTTATATAACTGAATTCTATCTATCCCGGTTTTACTGTACGTGTACACACTTGAAAGATCACTTCTCTCTGACCAATCCGTGAGTCCCATAATATTATTCTTATTTCCATTTGTTGATTTTTATTTTATTGCATGTTAAAATATGACTTATTTATATTAGTTTAGGATTGTTTTTTTGGATAAAAGCTTCTGTATGAGAGTTGTTTTTTGTCATAAAGGAAAATTGATCGATTTGGAACAGCTGATTGTCGAGGTTAGGACGGTGGTTTTTAATGAAACTAGGAAGTTATTTATGTAATTGGAATTTATATGTGCGATTTTCAGTTTTTAATAAAATATTTGTGTTAATTTAAATATAATTTGATTTTTAAAAAAATTCAAAAATACAATTGTTGGCGTTTTAAAAAACCTATCAATTCTAAAATTTGAAATTGAATACATTGAAAACCCGAAAAAAATTAGATATACAGTGTGTATCAGCCAAATGGAATAAATTCGATAATAAATAAAGGAGAGCATGTTCGAAAAAACGCTCGGACACGTCGAGTGGTATTTTTAGTTGTGCATTTTTTTCAATAATTTTTTTTTATACAGGGTGTGTCATGTAACAGTGGCCTATACCGAATTTGTTATTTTAAATAGAACACCCTGTATATTATTCAATTTTTGGATTCTTCAGAAATTTCTAGACATATTTTTAGTACAGTGTCCTATACCTACCTTCAACCGTTTTAAAAATAATAAGTGTTTTCAGATTTATTGCAAAAATTTAAATTAAAAAAGGAAAATTCTTTGATTACAAAAATTCAGTACCACACACTCAATACTTATTTCCCATTTAGGTTTTTACAATGTGCAAGTAAAAAAACATTTCAGAGTTTCTTTTTTACTGATGGAATAAAAAAAAACTATTAAATAGTTTATTACTTTGGTCAAATCGCCTCTGACCTTAGCAAATTGTTGTCTGACTGCATGACAGTAGTTGTCAGTGTTAAAGTCGCTTGAACTTCGTTAAGTGCAAATCAGAAAAATGGTTCATTTAACAGAAATGCACAAAATAACAATTCTACAAATGATTGGTTATGGAGATAACACACGAACACAATTGGAAGTTGCTCACTTATTTTATGACAAATTCACAAATTTGCACCCGTCTATTTTCCAAGGAACAATTAGCAAAATAGAAAAGCAGTTTCGCGAGGTTGGACATGTAAAAAAGATAAAAAAAACTGATAACAATGCAATAAGTTCTGATACGAAATTGGACATTATGCTTGAGTTTGAGCAGAAAAGCAGCCCCATCATTTGATGTTAGCCATTCGTCGATTATTCGAACACTAAAACAAAATAAAATGCAGCCTTATAAAATGATACCAACTCAGGAGCTCATAGAAGACGATTTTGATAGGAGAACGTATTTTTGTGAACAAATGATGGCAATGTTAGGTAACAATGTGGTCCAATTAGAAAATGTTTTGTTTTCTGATGAGTGTACCTTTACCCTTCACGGTCATGCTAATCGTCAAAATTGCCGCTATTGGTCTAGGGAAAATCCTCATTGGATGAGAGAAGAACATACGCAATACCCTAAAAAGGTTTGGGCAGGAATTGGTGTTGATCATATTATAGGTCTCTATTTCATTGATGGCAATCTGAATGGCGATAATTATTTAGCACTACTCCAAAACGATGTTGTGCCAACTTTGAGAAACTTATATCCTAATCCAGTAAACCCACAAGCTCCAGCGAATATGATATGGTTTCAGCAAGATAGAGCACCGCCGCATTACCAAGTCAATGTCCGGCATTACCTCAATCAAATATTTCCAAATCGATGGATAGGAAGGCGAGGATCCGTGGATTGGCCAGCGCGATCTGACGTCATTAGACTTCTTCTTATGGGGCTATGTCAAAAGTATTGTATACCAAACTAAACCCCTCGACTTAGCTGACTTAAAAAGATGAATAACGCTTGCGATTAGATCGGTTACGCCTGAGATGTTAAGCAACGTTAGAAGAAATTTCTATTTAAGAGTAGGATGTTGCCAAGACGTTCGCGGCGAACATTTTGAACATCTCCTACATTGATATAATAAAATATTTTTTGTTTTTTACGTTATTTAGAAATAAACAGTATTATGTTTTAGTTTTTTTTTGTTTTATAATTTAAATTTTTGCAATAAATCTGAAAACACTTAATATTATTAAAACGATTGAAGATAGGTATAGGACATTGTACGTAAAATATGTCTAGAAATTTCTGAAGAATCCAAAAATTGAATAATATACAGGGTGTTTCATTTAAAATAACAAATTCGGTATAGGCCACTGTTACATGACACACCCTGTATAAAAAAAATTTATGAAAAAAAATGCACAAATAAAAATACCACTCGACATGTCCGAGCCTTTTTTCGAACATGCCCTCATTTATTTATTATCGAATTTATTCCATTTGGCTGATACACACTGTATGGTATTGGCTTTCTAGACATTAATTTATTTGTATAGATTGACAATTTTGAGGTTTTTAAAAATCTAAAAAATCAACTGAAATCTGGCTTTATTAAAAAAAATATGATAACCAGATGATTTAGTAGGCCAAGGTTTTTTGTGGTTTCACTCCACACGTTGTTTTGGGAATAATCTTCCTTAAACAGATTAAAATTGCCACGGTCAACTCTTATAGAAAAAACAGAAAAACATAAAATTGTAGCACTATACCGAAAAGGAAATTCGATAGCAGTGAAGAGGGAAAATTATAATATACTTATGTTACTATAAAACACTAAGGATGCTCGGGTTCGATTCCCAGTATCGGAATTTTTTTGTGTTTGTGTCTTCTATGAGGAACGAGTATCTCCAATATGACGTAATGTGTTTAATAGTATATGGTGTGGCAAGGGGTGAAACAAGACGATTTCTGACTAGGGCGAGAGTTGACTGCCGAGCGAAGCGAGGGCTGTCATCGCCCGGTCAGAAATCGTCTTTGTTTCATCCCGTGCCACACACTATATTTTTCATATCACTTGCATTGAAACAGCGAGTTTTGATCTCTGTAGCCAGTCGAAGTAAGACTATTTCAGACTAATGCAACTGTCAATCAGAAACATTCTGACAGACATAAAATAATGACATTTGTTTCTGCCCTAGGGAAGAAACAACGTTGTTTCTCCCCTAGGGCAGAAACAACTGTCAGGCGCTTCGCTCGGGCAGTCAACTCTTGCCCCAGTCAGAAATCGTCTTTGTTTCATCCCGTGCTACACACTATATTTTTCATATCACTTGCATTAAAACAGCGAGTTTTGAACTCTGTAGCCAGTCGAAGTCAGACTATTTCAGACCAATGCAACTGTCAGTCAGAAACATTCTGACAGACTTAAAAAAATGACATTTGTTTCTGCCCTGGGGAAGAAATAACGTTGTTTCTCCCCAGGGGCAGAAACAACTGTCAGTTTCTGACAGTTGCATTGGTTTGAAATTGGCTTGTTTTGACTGGCAAAACAGGGATCAAAACTAGCTGTTGCAATGCATGTGATATAAAAACGCTTTTAAAATGAATACAATTCAAGTTTGTATACATCTGTATAAAGTAACTTATGAAGTTTCACTTCAAAAAATCACATCTAAATATGGTCGCAATCGATTTGGATAACACTTTAGAATCTACCAATTAAAATGTCCCAATTTACTTGCAATAAACACATTTTTAAATAAAAATTATGAAATCAAAAAACGATCATTGTTATAATAATATTAGGATCGCTAACGCTCCCCCTACCATCTATTATGTACTCTCTGATTAAAACATATATTAACATTTTTATAGTATTAAATAATAATGACCTTCAGTATTGTATTTTTTTTTTGTTTTGTTGAACTTCTGTTATTTAACCGCTGATCCAAATTCTGAGTCTAACTATAACTTAGTAACGGGCAGCGGCATTACTGCATGCATATATCAAAACTCGTGATCGCGTGTGTTGGCAGCATTTACCATTTACTCGACACGACGACCCAGTGCATGAGAGAAGAACAAAAAAAAACTAACTTTGGCAACTTGGGCAATTTTATGTAACATTTGGAGGTCTTTCGTACAGGTCCAAGAGTAACATCTGCTCAAAAAACTAATGTGTATGAGTTATGTAAAGTATTTAATGAATTATTCTAATTGTCACTTAAATTGATAGGAAATTCTACACATTGAAATTCGTGTATGGCATTTACCAGAGGACTTGTAAACTTTATGAAGCTGAATTTTCCGAAAGAAATTACTATACCCGAGCCGCTCAAAAGATGGAATTCAAGGACGCGTGATCAGTGACTGGATGACGTAATCGTACGATGCCACGCCTTCTAAACTGAAATAACGAAGAACAGTTTACACTGTACTCATACCAGAGATAATATAAACTGTGGGCATCGAGGGTGGGTACTTTTTTGTTGAATGGTGTAATTTGGACTTGTGACGTTGGTTGGGGAGAGTAATATTCAAACAGTGCGTGTCGTTCACGTGATCATTCCATCTTTTGAGCGGCTCGGGTATAATAAAGCTTATTGTATTTTAGTTTTTGTGAATAACTATAAAGTAATGAAAAATTATTTTAGGAATATTTTAAAGAAATTTAATTTTTATGTAAATAGTATATTGTGTAGCAAGGGGTAAAACAAGACGATTTCTGACTAGGACGAGAGTTGACTGCCCGAGCAAAGCGAGGGCTGTCTTCGCCCGGTCAGAAATCGTCTTTGTTTCATCCCGTGCCACACACTATATTTTTCATATCACATGCATTGAAACAGCGAGTTTTGATCTCTGTAGCCAGTTGAAGTAAGACTATTTCAGAAAAATAGTGTAGTAACATCTTGACATCTTGTTAGACGATTATGATTTTATTCGCTTTTGTTTATTACAAATTCGATCCTGACAGACTTGAAATAAAGACATAAATTTACTCATCTAGGGCAAAAAAACTGTCAGTTTCTGACTGACAGTTGCATTGGTCTGAAATTGTCTTGTTTCGATTGACAAAACAGGGGTCAAAATAAGCTGTTTCAATGCATGTGTTATGAAAAAGTTATTCTTACATTTTTTTTCAGAAATATTTACGATCTTAATTTACGAAAAAAGCTAGAGGAGCGATTTTAGTTATACGCTTATAAAAAATTAGTTTTGAAAAAAGGCATTTTTACATTTTTTTGAAAAACATTAGTTAAAATATTTCCCATCGCTTTCTACTACTTCTGACCAAATTTTGGAGGCGAGAACCACGAATACCGTGTCGGAATAATGTTTCGTCTTTAGATACAATTCACGAATCGACCAATTTTTGGCAATCTTCGTAAGAAGTGAACTTCTGTACAAACAGGCTTTGAACCATCGAACTAAATAAATAGATAATACGGCTGGTAGTGTAGGATTTCCCAATTAAGTCTTTCCAAGTATGTTTTTACTGATTTGCGACGTGCGAACGACCATTTTCGTGCAACAAAATGGTTTTGTCTTGTCTTTTAGAGTATCCCAGCCGTTTTTTTAAATGCATCATTTAAGCCACTCTTCTGGTTTCACCAAATACAGACCCATAGATAATCGATTTTGCCACTGATGATATTTTGCCGGGCTTAACCTATGACTTTCTACACTTCGGATTCTCATAATGGATCCAGGTTTTATTACTGATGATAATTCGACACAAAAAACCTTTCTTTTCTGCCGTTGAAGCAGCTGTTCTGAAAGTTCCTTGGTTTAATTTCATATGTCTCAATGTTCTTCCTTGTGGATCATTTATAAACTTTTAAGACGTTTTCCTACCGTTGATAAGTCAACTCGTAATAGGGTAGACAATTCTTGAAGTGTTTGACTTGAGTCTTCATTGAGAAATGCCTTTAATTCATTATCAAGTATGCTAATGAGGGTTCCAGTAACTGATAACGGATTAAAAAATCTTTCCGAATAACTATTTTTACTATTCATAACATTTGTATTTCATAAATATTGTAAAACATATCGAAACCACAAACTTATAGTTCAAAAGCAAGCGAAGACTAATTATAGTTTTATTTTGGAAAACATGCAATAATACACAAAGAGGCATTTACATACACGCTAGGCTAAAATGTAAAACTTTATTTTATTTTTATTAGTATGTAGAGTTTGTACTAGCTCTAAATTTTTTAAATCAGAGACTCTCCATCGGTCTATTAAATGTATTTCCCAACCGTTGGTTTATTTATTAGAGTCAGAATTTTTGTAACTCCAAACAACCCAAATCGAAGTGCACATATTAAAGTGGCGGTGATTTACACTACAGTAGACTGATTGTAGTGCTATTTTAGAAAATTAATCTAAAACTTTATTGTTTTTGCTCATAAACGAACAATTTGCTTGCTAATTATACAAATTAGCGAATCGTCTCCGACTTGTCAGATGGGCTCCACGAACTTTGGATTTTTCATCAGAGTCGCTGCAAACGATACAAATCAAAGTGCGCATTCAAATCTTCTGTTATCACCGATCTACACCGCGATCAAAGATGCTAATATAATACATAAGTCATCAAACAATAAATTCAAAAATTAGTACTTGTAACTTTTCAAAAAGGACAAAAAAACTATTGGTGTTATATGTAATATTGCTATAGGCACAGAATGCTAAGGCTTGATTGGAGGTTTCCCTCTTATTTGTTCTGTGCTTCCACTTTCTAATTTCTAACGTTTAGTTCTTCTAAATCTTTCTCCACTGCTGGCAACCATTGTTTTTATTATTTGTTCTTTGTCTTCATCTCTATCCTGTTATTCCTGTTCGTTATAAGATCCTTGGTACACTTGTTTGCTGCATTTCTGCTTCATGCCCCAGGTATCTAATGCTTTAGGCATTAATTTGCTCTATTATTGAAGGACTGATATACATGCTCATTCATTTATTATTTGTTCTTATTCGGCACCTTTCATGTTTCTTGTTTCCTCTTTACATCCTACGTAATATATTCCTCTTCCAAATTCGCAACTAATTTCCAGTATCTTTTTAATGTCTACAATTCACTTCCGTAAAAGGTTGTTCTCAGAGACAATTAATGCTAAGACGGATGCTCTTTAGCTCGATATACATAAGATAACCTGGAGACCCGAGGACGGCCTGACTGAAAACCATATAGATCATGTTTTAGTGATATAAAAGCTCTAATGGCGATAGTCTCGGCACAAATAAGCTCACCACTGGTGTGGGACTGCGTTGGGGCCCTGACACATGCCGCAAGTCAAAATTCTGGCACTGGAATGGATACCAGGACACTCAGGATTTCGATGCAATATGAAGGCTGATGAATTGGACCGTGCGGGAGCTAATACCCCAATGATTGGCCCGGAACCATTCGGCGGAATTGCTGACACATTCAGAAAGGCAGCCATTGAGAAATGAAGGCTAGAGAAGGCCCAGGAGTGGTGGGAAAAATCACCGGGCAAGCGACAAGCCAAAGTCTTCATAAAGGGATACCGATGGCTCAAAAACTCAGAAGGGCACAGGGTCAGGTGTATATAGTAGAGGACACAGGACAGAAGTCCAACTAAGTCTAGGTGCGTATGCCACAGTGTTTCAGGCTGAAGTAATGGCCATACAACACTGTGCAACGGAGATCGTAAGTCAGGGTAAAACCGTAGTCATATACTCGGACAGCCAAGCAGCTCTAAAGGCGATAGTCTCAGCACAAATAAGCTCACAGCTGGTGTGGGACTGCGTTGGGGCCCTGACACATGCCGCTAGTAAAAATTCTCTGACACTGGCGTGGATACCAGGACACTCAGGGTTTCGGGGCAATGAGAAGGCTGATGAATTGGCAAGTGCGGTAGCTAACACTCCAATGATTGGCCCGGAACCATTCGGCGGAGTTGCTAATACATTCAGAAAGGCAGCCATTGAGAAATGGAGGCTAGAAAAGGCCCATGAGTGGTGGGAAAAATCACCGGGCAAGCGACAAGCCAAACTCTTCATAAAGGGATACATCTGTCGATACTGCCAAGAGGAGGAGGAAACCGCATTTCATGTCCTATGCCAATGCGAAGGCCTTGCAAGGACGCGGTATCTAGAACTGGGAGAGGAGAAACCGGCTGCTCCAAGTTATGCGGAGTGGTCACTGTCAAGGCTACTAAGTCACATTAAGAGGGCCGGGCTGGACAAGGTTCTCTAATCCTATTCTTGAGATAATGGGTGGTCACAATAGATCTGCAAAGGTCGCAGTGATACAGGCTAACAGCCAACCCAAGAAACATCTAATCTAATCTAGTGATATAAAAAGTTTAAAAATCGTAAGGAGGTACATATTGGCAAAAGCAGACAGTGATCACTACCTCTTAAAATCTAGCAGAGCAAAACCGAAGAAAATAATTAAAAACGGATGAGTTAAATACAACAGGGTGAAAGTAAAGGACTTTAAAACAATAGAAAAGTACCCAGAAAAAATTAAAACTATTCTGGAAAGAAGGAAAAATGAGAGCATGTGGGTAGAAAACTAATCGAAATCTTATCCATGTACATAATATGTACATGGATACGATTCAGTAACGTACATAATTTACTGAATCGTATCCAGAACTTTTATCAAGTTTCAAAAGATGGCACCACTTGTATCTATTTCAAGTAATTCCCACAGTAAAACCGTTATAATTGTATAACTTGGTTGATAAGTATTTTTATTATGCAAATCAGCATTATATACCCTCGACCGACTTTTCCATTAGCACAAAAAAATACCTTGGCACTACTAACATTACATTCCGGTGCTGACTTGAAGGCTACATTGCACATGCATTGAAATTTCTACACTAGAAACATACGGGAAGGTGTTTTATTTCGAGCCCAGCCTCCTAGGATTCGTTGGATGTGCTATTTATCCGATGCTCAGCTGTTCCGATATGTCGTCTACTTTACTAGTCACTAAACTGCCAACCATAAAACAAGTGCGAATTGTTTCAATAGTGTGCAATTATTTAATAGCATGTGTGTTTTTTTTTCATTTGTTTTCTATTAAGCTTTTGCAGTGCTTTTTTTCTCTTACAATTTTTTATTAATAAATAAAGTGTGCAGTGGTTGTATAGTGTTAACGGTTTTTGAAGTTACTGTGTAATTTTTTGGAACTGGTTCAATCTTTTTTTTAAAGATAAATTTAGAAATCGGATGGTTTTCGAGTATCTAGTTAGTTTTTGGAACGAGATTACTGTCCAAAAATTGGGACGTTTTTTCTGTATAAAAATAGTTGTGTTCGAAATTGGGTTAACTATTTACTAATTTGACACCATACGACACGTTATTTTTGTTATATTGGGTTTTTGCATGAGAAATATAGACCTATCCTAGTAACTGAAACAGATTTTTAGGTAAAAATTTGATACAGCACGAGGAATCAATTCCAATGAGGCTCTTACGGTAAACTCATTTTTGTAAGGAATAAAAATATTCCTAAAACCAGTTCGAGGGTTAAATTTAAAAAAATGGTTCGTTCAAAACTTATTCTAGGGAAGCATGAAAATGCTTTGATAACTACATAACTTCTCAAAAGATGGTGTTGTCATTGTACAAAACTTTAATTTTGTATATTAGTAAAAAATCTGTAACAGTTTTTTAAATATAGTGTGTAATTTTTATTACAAAACTATGGTAAAAAACGAGATTTGCATGCTTATTTAGGCCGTCCATACACGTAGCGCTGTATCGCAGCGGTAAGGGTTTACCTCAAGAGTGTAAGAGCAGATCCACCCACCGGTTTGCCGTAGCGATGATCAGTTAAAGTCATCGCTTTCACAGGTGTAGATTACACAGTCGCGATTGTTTTTTTGACATTAACTTTGAAAATGTAAAAAAATAAAAATTTAAAAAATATTGGGTAAAAAGTGGTTACTTTACATTACAAATACGGTCATATATTAGGTGAGTTAGCAGAAAAGGAAGCAAACTTTGGTAACTACTTAGTTTTGTTTCCTCAATGACATTAAACAAACCCTGATTCTCCAATTCATTAAAATCGGTTGATTTTAGAACGCTGCGATGAGCCCCCCTTTCATACACGTTGCAATGAGCCCCCCTACACACGTTGCAATGAGCCCCCCTTTCAGACAAACGTTGCAGTGTTTTCACCCCTTGCCGTCAAAACTATTACACCTCCATTCTACCTGATTGGGGTTTGATCTAACGTGGTGGCACACACACCACGGTCAACCCCGTCATGCTGCTCGAGGGGGCAACCGCTACGTGTATAGCTGGCATTATTTTATTTTTTTCTTGTTCAGAGATATCACAAAAAAATTCCGGTACAGAGAAACTTCTTAAATGGGTATTTTATTATCTGACAACAATTGGTTTGAATCTTTCCATTTATGTAAATTATTACAAAATCAACGAAATTAATTTTATTAGTTTTGCAACAATGTAGTCTTTTTTAATAGCTTATCTAATAGTTTATTATTGTCCGCAATACAGTTTATGTGGAAAAAATATTGTCAGGTTTGTTATTTAGATTTGAAATTAAAACAAGTTTATTGAATGTTCGTGAATCAGTTCTTTTTGTTCGTAAATTAGTTCTTTTTGTTCGTGAATCAGTTCTTTTTGTACGTGAATCAATTTTGTTTGTTCGTGAGTTAGTTCAGAATCGATGCTAGTCAAGGAGATTTTTACAATTTATGTATTCGATATTAACCTTACTAACATTGTAAGTCAATTTGAATGACACTTTGTCAATTTCGATAAAAAAATAACCCAATTTCGTTGTAAGTCAATTTCAATGACACTATGGGTATGTTCCGATATACACTGGGAGCACTGTTCAGTACTATTACTGGGGAAAAATTCGTTCCGTTATGGACTGCCAGTACACTGCCACAGTGCCCTAGGGAAATATATGACGTCATAAGTTGACGCCATTTTTACACTGTGAGTACTGAAATTTTCGAGGTAAGGCACTCACAGTACTTTGATCACGTGATCGAATAAGAGCGGCGAGAATCATCAGTTGGAGTCTATGAACTAGTAAATGTAAACAAACTTGTACCACTAAACTGAAACTCGTGTCAGTGAATTAGAGAAAATAAAAAATTATTATTATTAAAGTTTTAAAGTTGCAAGTGTTATTCAAATTTAAAAATATTTTTATACAATACTGTGTACTTACTTTTGTTGTGATATTAATTAAGTTTATAACTAAGTTAAACGGCAAATATTTATTACAGAAATATTGCAGCAGTATTTTTATTTTCTCATTGAATGGAGCAATTTCCAGATTATTTTATTTTCATTTAAAAACAGCGTCACTGGCGGGGTGACAGTATACTGCGGTGCGTTCCGTTTTAGATAGTAACCAGTATAACTGGCTATAAAAGAACGACTTTGCAGTATACTAAATTGCCATCATGACTTACAGTGCTCACAGTGTATATCGGAACATACTCTATGTCAATTTCGATAAAAAAATAACCTAATTTCAGATTTAGGTTGACATTAACTTTTATTTTTTCTGTCAATTTTATTTAAATTTCGTGTCAGTTTGTGCAAAAACAGTCCCAGTCAAATTTTCTTTTAGTCTTCGGAAAACCATCGGAAAGTCTTTGGAAAATTGAAGAACAAATATTTTATGTGCTTTCCATGGAGGACGATTCTTTATTTTCAAAATGATTCAGTGAGATGCTGTTACCATTCTGACGTCAGATATGTATTCTCTATATGTGAAAACGTGTAATATCTAATGCGATGTGGCAGCACTTTATACTCAATTGCTTTTCCTTAGTTTTCTGAAGGTAATTAAGCAGTTTCTAAGGTGTCGGTATTGGATAAATGTTAATCATTTGTGAAAACATGATAATTCTTATGTCGCTTAAGTATCACATTTCCCATCAATGTTCCGCAGTTTTTCGTATATTTTTTTATGGTTTTCTTAAAACTAAAAGACTAAGCATTTATATTGCATCACGGATTCACGTTTAGCGTGCAAGTATGCATCAAGAAAATGTGTTTTAGTTCAAAAATTCTTCGAAAAACTAAAGAATCGAGATAGCAAATGTGCTGCTTGAGCGAGATTAGAATTGTCATGTTTTCACAAATTCTTAACTTATCCAATACTAGTGTAGCTTCAAAAAATCAAAAACCTACTAATGCATCTTTAGTAAATTAAAGGACAACCATAGTGATAAGTGTTCTAGAGAGGCAAAAAGTATTTCACGTATACAGAATATGCATATATCTGACGTCACAATGGTAACAGCATCATTATTTTGATAAAGCTTGCTCTATGACCAATACATAAAATATAGCTGTTCAATTTTTCGAAAACTTTCCGCTAGTTTCCCGAAGACCAAACGACGATGTATCTATCTTGGACCACCGATTAACATTTAATGCGCAAGTATGCATCCAGATAATATATTTTGGTCTTTTTATAATAAAATATTTTCGTTGACTTAACTGTGATACAGTGAGCAACTGATTTCAATAATTTTAGAAGGCTGTAATCTCAGAATACATGCACCCTAGGTCGTATTGATTTTTTGATCTACGACGAACCTAGAATTTTCATTAAATTTGACCGGAATTGGTTTTTATAAGAATAGTTGCTAGATCCTTAAATTTTAATCATATTTAAAATTAACTACAAAGAAAAGCGTTAATCAATATCATTGAGGTCGTAACCTTATATTTCACGAAATTAAATATTGGGGCGTTAAATTGATTAAATATTAACGTTCATCGAACCAGTTTGATTCTGATCTGATAATAATAAAAACATGTTTTAATAAAGATTACAGTATTATATGATACAATGAAAAATGTTTGATAAAAAACGTAACATTTTTCATAATCTTAAATTTGAACCGTTTCCAAAATCTTATGCAAAATATGTAGTAACAATTGTATTGTTGTGATTTAATACACTGTGGGTATTTATTTTTAATATTTATTTACGACACTACAAATTTATTTACTTCATCTATTCTTTATTATATACTATACCCTAGCCGCTCAAAAGATGGAATTCAAGGACGCGTGATCAGTGACTGGACGACGTAATCGTACGGTGCCACGCCTTCTAAACTGAAATAACGAAGGACAGTTTACACTGTACTCATACCAGAAATAATATAAACTGTAGGCATCGAGGGTGGGTACGTTTTTGTTGAGTGGTGTAATTTGGACTTGTGACGTTGGATGGGGAGAGTAATATTCAAAAAGTGCGTGCCGTTCACGTGATCATTCCATCTTTTGAGTGGCTCGGGTATAGCATCAAACAATATCTTTTTCTCTTTCGTGTTTTCAAATTTTAAATTTTTACGATTTCGTTTTTATATCGTTTTAATTTTTTATTTTGTCGTTTTTATCATATTTTGCAGGTTTCGTTTTATTTTGCAATTTATCGATTAAATATTTTATATATCAGCTGCGCCACCTTACGGTGGCATAATAGTACTAAATTAAGTAAGAATTGGTCGCTTAAATATATATCAACGACGTCACCTTACGGTGACATCATAGTTCTGATTTTAGTAATTATTTTCTTAATTTTCTGTTTTCCGCTTCTGTATCTTTTCGACTATTTTCCATTTTACTTTAGTTTTTCGTTTTCTATTTATTTATAAATCGAATTACAATACCAACTACCGGATTTTTCCGTAACCTAGGTGTTAAACGATGGTATTCGCCCTATTAAGCGAGTGGCGCCATATCTAGGCTTAATACTTAACTACGTGCTCAATCAAAAAGTAACAAATAAAACTTTAGCGTGTAAATGTTGCACAAAATTCAAATTATCCATATGTGTTTATAAATACCTAGAGACTAATTGTGATAAGACACAAAACAAAATTCAGGAAAATCCCCCACGGGAGTCTAATCACCTATTTTAAATCTTTTGGCTTGATGACAGCCTGAGATGTGGATATTTCTACACACGAGAGGATGCACAATTGACCAAATGTGGTCTCGGTGCCGGTAAAGCACTTGTTCGCCTCTCTCTAATTTTCCAGATCCACTCAATAAAAGTGGAATTTTGTTCAAACCGACAGATTTGCAAACAATGAGATGAAGTAGCGAACATAACCAAAATAATAATCACTTATACGGTATAAAATCTTCTCTTTTAAAATGAGTACTTCAGATATACGTTTTACTAATTATTTTTGTTATGTTTGCTACTTTAACTCATTGTTTAGAAATGTTTGGAATTGCAAATTACTGAAATATAATACTTTTATTATCACAATTATTAGGCACTAACTTCTCATTTATAAACACATTTATATGGATAATTTGTCATTTTTATCTTCTACGCGCCAAAAGTTTTATTTGCTATGTTTTGATTGAGCAAGTAAATAAGTGTCAACCCTTCACATGGTGCTATTCGCGTAATAGAGCGAATAGATATTTTATTTCATCCTGTCCAGTAAATACACTTTCCTATAATCAATTTGGCGCCGGTAAGTAAAACATTACGGTATCAGGTACTGTAATGTGTTGCCTAGCAACGCTGCTCTAATTGCTTAAGGGAAGACAATTACTTTTAATTTTTGACATTTAAAAATACTATAATGACTATAAAATTAAAATAAAATTATAAATTACTTACTTTTACTGCCATATTTAAAAAGAAGTCAATGTTATTCAATTTTATATTAACAATTAAATCTTAATAATAAAAATATTATTTGACAGTGACAGATGGCTTTCAAGGTAATTTGACCTAACTAATCAAGTTACGAACTATTTTTAGTCAAGTTACGAACTACTGTTAAAATTTTTATGAATTTATTAATTTATAAAAACAGGATGAAATAAAATATAATACGATACATGGTCGTTAGGTGTTATTACAGTACTCGTTTTTATTTCCGGACTTGGCTCCTACGTCGCCTCGTCCGTAAACTAACTCGTACTGTAATAAGTCACCTACCGACCTTGTAACGTATAATACTATTAACGACAAATTAACTTACAACCGTCATCTGTTAGGAATTTATAAAACTAAATAATAAATACAAACCCTGCATTACTTCGTATCGCATAATCTAATCTAATAATCTAATCTAAGTAACCTGGCATGGTCTCACCTATGGAGCCCCATGTTTTAAGCACTGCTTCCTATGGGAATATTGTGACCAGGTTCGGCACCAAGAGTCCGTACATGCACCCGTGCTTACAGGACTCTAGTTTGTTCAGCTGAAAATCAGCATCCCGCTGATCCTCAGGAAGGCTAGAATCCAGTTGTCCTAAATTCCTTGAGTCACTGTTGCCACAGGGCAGTTCCCTTTATAAGAGATTTGAGTCCTGTGACCAGCTCCTCAAGGTGGTGATAGGATTCAGGATTCGTGTCACCGAAGATGAGGAACCGTTTATAGTCCAAGGCCTCACACTCGAATAGAATGTGAGTTGCCGTCTCATCGTCCATGTCACACAGTCGGCACAAGGTGGGTTCCTGTGTCAGAATCCCCATTCTCCGAAGGTGTAGTCTGAATGGTCCATGCCCGGTGAGCAGGCCCACTAGTACTCTGATCTGACTCCTGCCTAGATCCAGTATGTCAGACGTGAGTTTTTTGGAGTAGCCTTTGAGCATCAGCTTCGAGTGCCTCAGCCCTACAGTGTTACTCCAGTGTTTGGTCGACTCTTCCCAGACCCAGTTCTTGACTTTGGTCCTTACCCAGGCTCTAGGCACTCCCAATACAGGTTCTGGACCAGTAAATCGTGTATCCGCTCCCTTCTTGGCCAGAAGATCCGCGGTTTCATTTCCTTCAAAACCTTTATGCCCTGGTATCCATTCCAAGAAGACACTGTTTTGTCTAGCCAGTTTATTGAGGTTTTGTATGCACTCCCAGATCAGCTTGGAAGTAACCCGAAATTGTTTTAAGGCCAGCAGTGCAGCCTGGCTGTCTGAGAAGAAAGTTATCCTCTCCCCTCTCCAGCCACGGACTCGGGCGTGGTCGACAGCCTTTAGTAAGGCGTATACCTCAGCCTGGTACACGGTTGTCTCCGTTCCCAAGCTGAAGTGCTGCCTAAGGTTGCGTGGACCACAGACCCCTGCACCGGTTCCTTCTGACGTGCATAACAATACATGATTTTTTTATTGCAACCTTTATTTAAAAAAGAGGTGAATGCTTTTTATTCTTTTCTTGTTTCTAAGTGAATAATCTAGAAATCAAAACACAGCGACCTCTAACGGATATCTATACAACTTTAAAAAATAATTTAAAAAACGTTTTGGACCAAATAGTAAATCTAAACCATTCTCACAGGGACGCGCCAAGTAACTTCGGCGTGTCGTGCGAATTATGGATAAGCGCCTTTATCAAAATTACCAGAGTAGAAATATTATAATCAATCACTCCTTTACATTTCAACGTGAAAAACTATGATTTTTTTTCTAAATCTAACTAATTTTTTCAAGAAAACAATAGGTAGGTACACAGTGTACACTTATAAAAAATAATATATTAAACACTTTATTGCACAATAAAACAGAACAGGACAAAAATTATGTTAAAGTTATAAAACATTAATTAAAATTATTAAAAAACTGAAGATCAAATGAAACATATTTAGATTGCGATTTTTTTTAAACAAACACACTTATTATGATGAAAACCAACAGAAATTTCTTATACAGAGAAATTAAACTTTTCTTGCTTTACCTTTGGCAAATTCATTAATTAGATTTTCAATATTCAGGACCTTTAAAAACTCAGATTCTATAGAAATAATAGCAAGATTTTCTAGCCGCTCCTGACCCATTCTAGATCTTAAGTAATTCTTAATTAGTTTTAGTGTAGAAAATGACCTCTCGGCTGAAGCTACAAAAATCGGTATAGTTAGTTAATAATATACGTAACGCAACAGTAATGTTTGGGAATGAGTAGATTCCGTCGCAAATTTGTAGAAATTGTAATTCGGTTAAAAGTTTCGTTTCGTCTATGTCTCTCTCGTTTTTTTGTTAGTTAAGGCTTCTTCAAGTTTTCTACAAAAATTAAATTGATGTTCACCAGAATACTTGCCGAAATCCTTGATATTCCACAAAAATTTGAAAACATCGACATGGGAGGATAACAGCTCAAATCTCTCATTTACAGATGAAAGAGTAATATCTAGCATTCCAAAAAACAGTGTATTTTGAATTTTAATTCTTGGTTTTCTATTGGCCGATCTTCACTTTCATAGAAATATTGGTTTTTTATTCTTCGTGGCCGTAAGGTTTCTGCACTTTTGAATTTTGCATCTACGTCCAAGGAAGTTGCTAATTCTTTAGCATCTACTAGCATGTCACTGAACCCTTTATCTGAACGATATTCTTTTAAAAAGGCATTTATGCTGTTCAAACTTTCGCAAGAATTTGAAATATTAATTTTTTTAGTTTGCAGAATCTTGGTAACAATATCGACTTTACTCAGTATCTTGTACCACAAGACTAACATACAAACAAAGTCATAATTTTAATTTTTTTAGTTAAAGAAGCTAGATGTTCTGTAGTTATCAAAATTATTCTCAGAAAAATTTTTATATAGAGCGTCGGAAATTTCGCCCAACTGAAATCTTAGAGAAAACTCTTGCAGGTACTGCGCGGCGCCCACCCTTCTATAGAGAAGACAAGTAGGTAGTTAAAATTTAAAATAGCATTAATTTCACCACCGACACCGGTCAGTATTGGTGGGTAATAAAATTTCACCATCGGTACTGGTAAAACATTTTTTGTTTTTTATGTTGTTTTTTGTAAAGCTTCAAGTTTTTGAATTGGATATTTATTTAACTTTGTCGACTCAAAGGGCGCCTTTAACGCCTTGGCGCCGTCGTGCGCCGCACGACCTTGCCCATATGGACCCTGCATTCTCAGATCCATTTGGTCAGATACAAAAAATTTCATTACAATCGTAAAAAAACCCATTTCGAATCCAGTAGAACTTTCTCGCGCTATCAACACGAATATCCTTAACCTTTTCCTAGACGGTTTTTAATATAGTCTTTAATTTCTTGAATGATTCGATTTGTATTTGCTCAATCGTGGCGATTTTATATTTTGGAAATAAAAAAGTCGTAGGGATCTAAATCTAGTGAGTTTGGAGGCAGGGGTATGATAGGAGTGTTATGTTTTTAGCCAACAAGTTACGAACCAACAACGATGGATGAACAAGGAATGTGGCAACATCGTAATTGTTTTTCTCACAAATCCAGCTATTTTCTTTTTATTGCTTCATACAACTGCTGATATTCTGGCAAAAATTCGTTATGCACAACGTCTTCATTAACTTTGGTATCGATGTTATTTATAACCATAGATCCATGTTTAATCACCGGTTATGATCATTAGTTTGGATTGTTATCGATTAACTCAACTCCTCCTCAGAGACTATTTTTGAACGATATTAAAACAGTTTCGGAACGAGTCTCTTGCCTAAAATATCCGAAGAAATAACATGTCACGCGCCAACAGATATGCCGATTTCCTCAGCTCCTTTTCTTATAATTTTCACCATTTCAACATTTTTATTTTATTTTATGGAGTGCTGGGAGGTCAAGACGAGAATTAATAGTTTACATTGTACATCTTCTCGGCCTGCTTTAAATTGCTTCCTCTTGAAATTTGATTCACTAACGATAGGTTCATTCGCTAAATTCTACAATAACCATTTTCACTTTAAAAATTCATTAATTAAAAGGATTTTATTGCATATCTCTACCATAATATTTTATTGGAAGGCCAATTTACCTAACAAAAAAGCACCTTAAACTTGTTCTGTTAGTTGTAATAATTTTAATAATGGGAATTCCAGTTTGAATACTAATGGAATTATTTAATAGTCTCTTGTTGCGTAAGTTGTGTACCCAGAATAGAATACGAGTATGGTCTGAAAATTTTCCACCTAACAATACAAGACTTTTTTTTTGTTTTTTTTTATTTTTCAATTCTACACACTTCTCCTAGCCATGCTCCCATCTCTGTAACAAGCCAAATAATGCTCAGCGTTTTTCTCTGCAAAATCATGTTTCACGAAGGTGATTGCCATTTAATTTGACGAAAATCTCCGAGAGCAATTTTTGGATGAGGAAAAAATGTCGTTTGGGGCTAGATCTGGTGAGTAAGACGAATGGTTCAGCGGTTAATATCGTAATTCGTAAATTTTCTCTATGCCTACCGCTCAGGTGTGAAAAGGGGCGTAGTCTTGGTGAAACAGGTGCAGATGTGGCCTTTTATCTGCAGTAATTATTCGTCGCCAAAACTAGATTTTTTTACGCCTAAACTGCGTCTGAAGAGGTTCGGAAATATTCATTCGAACACGTTTTTGGTCTAACGTGAGCAAATGCGGCACCCACCGCGCAAACAGCTTTCTAATGTCTAAATGATCTTTTACCATATTCATAACTTCTGTAATTTAATTCAGCGGTCGTCTAGCACCATTTGGTGAGCTTTGGCAATGTTGATAGTTGCAGTTTTTGGACTTTCCGAACGTTCATTGTCTCCCAAACGTTTAAATCCCATAATGTCACTATATTAAATGATAGTGCAGAGTCCCCATACACAAAATCCAACGCACCTTTGATTCGCTTAGCCATTTTGCCTTTCAAAAATAAATATGTATGACAGCTCGATACTTAATTTTGTAAATTTTCATAAAACACTCACATCAATTTACTCAAACAATTATTACACAACAACTGCGTATTCAAAATGGTTAAAAATTAGGTGAGATGTAAATCGTAATACACTAGTTTTTATCTACGAGTACTGTCATCTTCACGTTGAGTTCGGAAACTTTTCAGACCACCCTCGTAATTAGAATCCGAATCAGAAAGAATACATTCTATATAAAAATTTACACAACATATAGTCTAAGATCCCGATATAGGACGACCTTCACCGAGCTGGTTAATGGACCAAACATATTTTTTATGTAATTTAATATATCAAAAAATATATTGCATATGAGTTGCATATCGAATTTCAGTCAAGGATATTTTTAATTAATTTTTAAAAAAAATTTGTGCGACTGAGAGGTCCCTACCTACCCTCCCATGCGATAGAAGAGGACACAACATAACAGCGTTTGTATCCCGGCCTTTTAAAGAGAGAGAGCTCTCTGCTCTCTGCTCTTGAAGACAAGAAGGATAGCGATAGACGCGTACATTCTGAGCATTATTTTGGAGTAGTTTCATATTAAAATAAAGGATTAATTTTTATTTTTTTTCAATCAATTAAATATATATGTGTATATATTTTGTTACATTAAAGTATATATAAATCTTTAGTTAAAAAGAAGGTTATAGCAATACATATATAATTCTTATCTTACAATTTTTTTTTCCTATTTAAAAATATTAACTGAAATAAATTAAAGCAATTTGCTCTATATAATTAATATATCTATAGATATATACTGATATATACTGTACGCGTCTATCGCTATCCTTCTTGTTTTCAAGACCATAGAGCAGAGAGCTCTCTCTCTTTAAAAGGCCGGGATTCAAACGCTGTTATGTTGTGTCCTCTTCTATCGCATGGGACGGTAGGTAGGGACCTCTCAGTCGCACAAAAAATATTTAAAAATTAATTAAAATTATCCTTGACTGAAATTCGATATGCAACTCATATGCAATATATTTTTTGATATATTAAATTACATAAAAAATATGTTTGGTCCATTAACCAGCTCGGTGAAGGTCGTCCTATATCGGGATCTTGGACTAATACAAAATATATATTACTTATTTGGTAGGGTAAAGAAAATAAGAACTTTTTCTATATTGTTTTTATTATCTTTGTAAACATTTGTTTTTCAATTTTCTGAAATGATTTATTCATTACTTGTTTAACAAAAAATTGTTAGTCAATTTGTAAAACAATTAATCATTGATTACCACACAACTAAATAACTACTGCATGTTTTTTATGTAATAGCTTTTATGCATGGATGTTTTACCTTGGCTTATCATTTTTCAAACGCATGCTTATTTTTTATAGTTTGGCCAAATTGATTGATTACATAAAGTAGTTGAATAGTTGTTCATCGAATTTTTACATTTTTTCCATCCCAGATTTCCGATTCTAGTCTATTAATTATTCTCACCTTCTTCAATTTATTCTAAAAACAGTCACACATATGATATTCATTTTTCGTCTTTACCTTCATATATATCAATCCACTTCCTTTTTCTTTATATTTTTTAATACTCTTCGGTATTTTTTGAAGTTTTATATCAGTTAACTTCAATTGAAAAAGAGAAGATGAATTAAAAAAAATTAAAAATTTTGATACCCTCAAATATGCTACAACAAATACAACTTATTTTGCATTCGCCGACCAGTTTCATTTTTAACATTAAAAAGTTAGAATATAAATGGCGAATTTTCACCAATCATAACAATAGTAAGTCTCTTAGACAGTTTGAAGACTGGAACTTGGCTTAGGGTAGATATAGTATAAATAATAGACAATAATAGACAAAGGCCACATATTAAAATATAAATTTAACAGAATTTTGACAATTAAGATAAGCAAGATCGTTAAAATTGGCCACCTTCGTCATTAAAAAAGCGAAAAATTGTGTCGCTATTGTATGTTACTTATACTATAGTATTAAGTGTATGATGAACTATGAACAGTACTTAGTAACCCTTTAAAGTTGGTGCTAAGGATAGTCTTCTGATAAAACTTAAAAAATTTCAGGGATAACACAATGCATTGTAGAGTGTAAACTGACCCTTCAACTATTTTCTTGTTCCATTTTATTTTGATCTTAATTTCTTCCTCAACACTACCTGGGGACTAAATCTTGTAAAATGAAAAAAAAAACGAATTCAATACTTGTATACCTTCTGTAAATGTTCTGTTCGTTCTTTAAGATATTCTGTGTTGTTCTATTTTCTTTTAACTTGATTTTAATTTTTTCCTTTAGAAATGAAAGGATAAAAAACTAATCGACAATATAGAATACCTCAATTAGCTCTTCAACATTTTTTTATCTTGTTGCATTTTCTATTGACTCTAATTCCACCCTTGTTGATAACTCATACAAAAATACCTCAGGTAGAGCTTTTCTGTCTTATTTCATTATCTTTTGGAGATAATTGACAACTTGTAGAGAATGATCAAAATAGGTCTTCACAATTTTTAGCTTTGCTTCATTTGGTTTTAATCTTAATTTTTTCTTCCACCCTCTTACATATTATAAAAAGCATCCTAAATTATGTAATAGGAAAAAGCTTATTGACAACGTGTACAGATTATCTCAAGTAGTTCTTCAGTATTTTCTATCTTGTTATTTTTCTTTTGAGTTTTTCTAAATCGTGTGAAAGAAAAATAGGTTTTTAACAACTCCTACAGAATGCCTCTTCTAACACTCTCTTCAAGGTTTTCTGTGTTGTTCCATTTTCTTTAACATCAGTTCATTCCTTCACACTATTAAGGGACTTTTATATACTGTAAAATGATAAAAATTTATTTATTGATAATTTTTCAAGCTTTTTTTTCTTGTTACATTTTCTCTGACTTTAATTTGTTTCTTCATACGAGTCAAACCGTGTGAAAGGAAAATTGATAACTGGTACAGAATACGTTACGTAGCTTATGAAACTCGATTTTTCAATTTGTCTTTCATTCTTTACTCCATCTTTTCTTTCTTTCTTTCTATCACTTATTTCACAGATCTCATGCAAGGTTCATTTCCGTTTAGATACCATTTTATTAAACTAACTCTAGTTAAACCAATCTGTATATCATGCTTTTGCTTTCTATCATTTTGCTTGTAGTGTTTTTTAAGAAAGTTTTAGGTTTGTTTTATTATTCTTTTTGGTTGTTACAAGAAATTGTCGTCAAAAACATTTTTGGTGTAGAAAGAATCAGATTATTTATGAAAAAATAAATTCTTGTAACAACAAAAAAATGCTCTTGTCTCTTCTTTAACTGTCCTCTCTGTAGTTTTTAGGTGTAGCTTAAAATTTCGGTTATGGGAAAACTGGCTGCGGCTAGGAGCACGCCTTCAGTGTAATATGGCAGTGGCTAAATGATCGACCTCACGGATTTTCTATCTCGTGACTGACCTCGTGCCAGAAGCGCGTTTACAACGTACAATGTTTTTTTAGAATTCTGTAAATGCACTATCTGGTACGACAGTCAGGCATGCGCAAGCATCTTAATGTGTGCACGTTTAGCTGGTTCTTTTTTTATTTTATTTATATTCATTTTATTTTAGCATTGGGTATTGCTTGATGTCACTTTGTGTAAATATTGTATAATTGGTATAATAATATTCAACAGATTTATCCTTAAGAATATATACATAGTTTTTTTGTTGTTAGTGATTTTTTTTAATAAAATACTTGATTGAAGTTTTGATGTGAGTATTTATTCGAAACTTGGTGCCGATTACTTTAAATACCTCTTAGTTAGTAAAAGAAGTTTTTTTATGGATATGAAAATAAGAGGAACAATTCTAACTGTATATTAAACTGTTTTAATGATTGTAAAACAATCACAACATTTTGGATTATCATCTACGATTATTCTAAAGCATTCTAAAACTTTCGTTGAATCCAAAAATTAAATTCCAAATGGACTCCGTAACCAATGGACTATTACAGAAAAATGAGTAATAAATAATAGGTATATTAATTAATGATGCACTTATCTATTGTAGATTTTAGTTCTTTATATTCTGTAGATAAACATATCTCCTTAATTTTTCTATACCAGCTTTGGTGTAAATGAAAGCGGCATCCTGAATCGTGTCATTTACTTCGATAACTTCAACACGTCATTACCTCTAACGGTTTACTTGATTTGAAAAAAGTAACAAGAGGTTATTCCATCGAATATTGCGGATCAGCTTATGGTGTCGATCTGAGCACTGTTTTGTGGAAAGATACTAAAAATGTTGGACTTTGTTCGGCATATGTTGGCGTAAAACCTTTCTTACTCAACTGCCTAAGGTGGCTCGTTATGATAAGAAAGCAAACAAATACATCGAGGTTAAATGTCCACAAATCATTCCAGAATATAACTCTTACATGGGAGATGTAGACCTCATGGATTAATGTATGGGTCAAATTGGACTTCATATCAAAACAATGGACATGGCCACCAGAATTTTTTACCATCTACTGGACTTTGTAATTACTAATGTAATCGTTCTGTATCGAAGTGTAAATGTCGAGAAAAATCGGAATTGTTTCCGATGAAAAAGATGCAACGATTTCGATTGAAAATAGCTCAAGAACTGTGTGATATTACTGAAAAAATCCCTTTTGGACCACCATCGTCCACTCTAAAGCCAACTAGTAGTTCTGCCGTTTGTAGACTCGTTGTCCATCAACTGGATAGTGTAAGATACGACGGATTGAATCATTTGCTTGAATGGGGACCGAAAAAGTCGTGCAAACGACTGACACTTATTCCTTTTGCACCAAATGCAACCTTCATTTGTGTAACAGACAAGGTAAAAAACTTTTTTTTATTTACCTGAAAGACAAGATCGTCTGCGCAGTCTACCTTTGACCTCAGATTCGTTTTCCCTCACCCAAATTATTCTAAAACCGAAATTCCTGAAACTTAAAACCTGCTAGTTCTATCTTACCGATTAAAGGGTTAAGGGTTGATTCTAGAAAAGCTGTATTGCATTCAGTATCCCTTTTTCAAAATCTTGCTTGGCTTAAAATGCAAGTTTAACTCGGTCGCAATTGTTTTTTATATTAATTGAAGCAATGTTTTATAAGTCGATTGCTTCTCAGGGTGTAAGTAAAATACAATTGTTACGTAGATTCCATTTTCCAAACCATAGATAGTGTAAAACTGGTAAAAAATTTTGCAGTAGGAAAATAATCCATCCGTGTATATTTCATTTTATATTTTATATACTTAAAACATCGATATTGGTTTTAAAAGAAAACAGAACGATTTTCGATTTTTTATTGTTGAGTTTCTACTATATTCTTTGGTAAAGTTGGTTGCTGTTCTGGCGTTGTAAATGTTTTCTCTAACTTTCTCCATGTCTTGAATTGTTAAATGTTTGTCTTGTAGAAAAGTTATTATTTCCCTATCTATAATTTTTCTAGGACGACCTGAGATTTCTTTGTCAGCTTTTCTTTTGCAGTCTGAATTAAATTTTTGTAGCTTGATTTGTTTATCTTTGCCTCGTGGTTGTGATCGGCATTTTTTATTATCGCTACTTCCTAGTTTTTTTTTCATAAAAAAAACTGAGCAGTGCATCCAGTTCTCGAACAAACCCATTTGTCTTCACCTTTTACCAGCTTGAATTTATATTTAAATTTAAAATCATTCAATAATAACATTGTTTTTCTACGTTCACGAGTTACTTTTTCTAGACGGTACATTTTTAATTATATTTTTCATTTTTGTTGTTTCTCTTAAAAAAAATCGGTCTTTTGTTCACTTCATTTTACCTGTATTATACCTCTATCCAAACAAAAATAGTTCAAAACAACAAATAGTCAAAATTTCATTTCACTGATTGAAAACATGTCACACCCGATAGGACACGAACCTGTAATCTTTACCTGTAGCTGATAATGCCTCTAAAAACATCGTCTTGATTCAACTCATGTCACATGTTTTAATTGTCGATTTAACAAATATTCTCTCTATCATTTACATCATGCATACGTGTGCTTAAAGAAGAATTGAATAAGTCACATTATGTGACTTCAGTTGAATCAAGTCGATCCAAAAACCGACTAACTAATAGTGCATTTGTATCTGAAGTGGTAAGAGACATTATCGACTATAGGAAAGGTGACAGGTTCGAGTCCTGCCCGAATTAACAGTTTTTCGATTTCTCCTTAATGTCATTTTATTGTTTGTATAATTTCTAAATTTATAACATTCTAATTTTTAGTTTATCATCTAGGACCATTCTAAACCATGTTTAGATTAGGTTATCCTATTTTGTCCCTAGAAAATCTTGCGATGATGCTTCAATATGAAATTGGAACCATCTGTTTTCCAACAACTTTGAATTTAATTAAAAGTCTTGAGGCATTTCTGGTTGTAATTATGCATGGATTTCAAGTTCGTTATAGTAATCAAATAAGAATTTTGATACACGAAGTAGTAACCGAATATTCATTTCTTGCATAATAATTGATCATTATCTTAACTCTGAGAAAAAAGTTTGTATTGTCATTTTAATAATAAAGTGTACCATTTTTAATCATTATCCAGTTTCCGGCAATAGCAAGCAAACAACCGATGAACCGATACTGTTACTCTGTGTAACAATATTTTTAACTGTTATCCTTATAGGCGAGGTAATGAAGCACTAAAAAATACTAAACCTACGAATTTAGCGGAGCAAGATGAAGCGGCATTTGATTCGGGATAGCGTCAGGAAATTTTGTGAACTGAATTGATCTCCGTAAGTTGTACATTTTGTGGATAAAGTGTAACTGTATAAATTCCCACTGAAGGGATTATATCCCTTAGTTAGCTCAATTGAGTCGTGGCTTCTTTTCTGAGTTTTACCAGTCCTTCTCAAACATAAAATAATATGGGCGCCAGAGTACAAACAAGCAAATAACACTCAAACACTAATTTAAATGATTTGTTTAAAAAAAAATGTCAGTAAAAATAACAAAATTAAATTTTTGTTCGTAAATTAATTTAAACTCTTATCTTTTTTGTTGATTCTTCGGAAAGGATTCCCTTGGACAAATTTCTTTCTGGGATGAACTGTATAATCTTTGGGTAATTCAAATTAAATTTCTTCCTGGGATGAACTGGGATCTAATTCGAAATTCGGCTTTCTTTTTTCAAAATGGCGGACGGCTCGAACTCGCCTCCAAATAAAATTATAAGCTCCTACGTAGGTCTCCTCACAAATGTGGCAATAACCCTAATAATGAAATTAATAATCAGAATTCCATCCCTTAATGAATTACAATCAAGTAGAATCACTTTCTGTTTTTTCCATATTATTGAGAATAAATTAATTTTAAATACACGTGTAAACAGGACTACAATTTAATCAGTGATCACAAAAACTGGTGTTTGGCGAAAGTGAAACTTCTTGAAATTAGATGTTAGTAATATTTTAAAAAAAATCACCTCAATTTGAGAAATTTATACAAATAAAATAATTAAATGAAACCATAAAATTAACTTACTTGTATTGTTGAGGAGAAGTTACCACGAGGAAAACAGATATGAAAATGAACGTAAAAATCTATCGTAGCGAATAAGAAGACTCCGAATATCAGTCAAACAAGTTATAATCACGGCGATAACATTAAAATAAATCTCACCGAATATAGTCTGGTGAATTTCAATACTTAAACGATCCAATAGATCGTTACAAAAGAAAATGCGTTTTTAAAGTACATCTCGAAGAGAAAATTTTCAATAAACATATTTTTGTAAATAGCATTAAAATATTGATTGTTTTTATTATGCAATTAGAAAATTATAAATGATTTTATTTTCCTATGTATATAAATCATATACCCACTCCTTTCTGTTTATTCTGTATAGAACAATGCTATAAACATGGTTTTTATGGGTATGACTCGTAAAGTTATAATAAGCACAATTTACAAAAAGAACTTTTTATAATAGAAAGTTTTTTACTGATTTATAGGTCATATTTTGTGTCATCTCAACAATGCACAGCATCCCTGACATTGTAAAAAGATTAAGTCATACAACGCTGTGATTGATCATAGAGAAGATTGTTTCCTTGTTAACAAAATCAAGGGTAGTTGTATCTAAAAACTTTCTAAAACAGTTTATTTTATTACCAGTTAAAATAATAATTACTGTTTTCACATGTATAAACAAAAAAAAAAAGAAAAAAACTTCTCTCTCGCGAGTTCGATCCTATTACAATAACCCAACAGAATTGTCACAATCTACCGCTTCACCCCTTATCCAAATAGGCCACCGCAAACTTATATGAAGTCTTTCAAAATGATAATATGTATACATATTTAATTTAATAACAATTCAGTATAAATTTCGAAATCTGTGTATATGCCTAAACACACTTGAAACATGCATTGTCATCCAGTTCTTAGCTATCCTGAAAATTTCAGAGCTCTAGGTAGTCGGGAAATAGGTTTAAATTCGATTGCAAATTCCACGGAATGACACAGAGACACAGAACATGGTGAAAATATAAAAAACTTTCTAAAAATATATAATATTGTTTTCATTATCTTGAAGTTTTATGGGTTCCATCAGCTGATTTTATATTACTTGATCCAATCAGAAATTCATTTTATTGTTATTGTGATTTTGGCTCTAAAAATTATTCAAAAGATAACTTAATTAAATTTCATTTATAAATAGTCCGGGTTCCCACGTGGTAAAAAAGGCACAAAGAATAACCGGCTGAAACTTTCAGAATCGCTTAATTGCACTTAGACCTACAAACTTCCATACCAACAATATCGATGGATGGGGCGTTTTTTCTTCAGCAGTGGTCAAACATGTCGAAAGATATAACCCTCCCCGGAGTGATGGATAACCGATTTATTTTTTGTAAATCAACAGTTTTTTATTATTACTACATAATAAAACACGTGACCTACAAAAAGAGGAGGGCGTTTGGCGGGGCCTACGCGCTTAACATGTAATAGTTACGACTGCCAACGACTTAACAAATAACCAGTTAACGCCCTCTTCTTTTGTAGGTCACATAAAATAATAAAAAACTGTTGATTCACAAAAAATAACTCGGTAATCCATCACTCTGGGGAGAGTTAGAACTTTCGACATGTTTGACCACTGCTGAAGAAAAAACGCCCCATCCATCGATATTGTTGCTATGGAAGTTTGTAGGTCTAAGTGCAATTAAGCGATTCTGAAAGTTTCAGCCGGTTATTCTTTATGCCATTTTTACCACGTGGGAACCCTAAAAGGCCCAATTTTAAAACTTTCAAAAAATGGAGATCCATTGTTCCGGTTTCCTAATCGAATAAAAATATTAAGCCGCCTATACATGTTGGCCGAATGAAGTTCTAACTTGTCTTTGCTCGCCGTTACTAGTCTCACTTCGGATCAGTGTCGGCCAATAGCGTTTATCTGTCCGCCATCATAGTACGAGAGGTAGGCCAGTTTTTAGACATGTTATCTCTCTAACTCTCCCCATCTGGCTGGCGGCAGTGGTTTCGTTTAACGCCCATCGTACCTGTACAGGTAAAAAATCAGATGGCCCGTATGACGTCGGGGAGAGTGAGAGAGATAACATATCTAAAAACTGGACGACCTAAAATTCTCTCTCGAAAACGTTGCTAGCTCTTAGACTATCAAACATCCATCACTGTCAGACACGTGTAATAATATGATAAGTCTATTTTAATAGTTACACACACTCATCGGCTCTAGCTCCTACTCTATTCCTATTACACATTAAAGATAAACCACTAATAAGCCGATACACGGTTTTGTAGATGATAGCAACCTACACTGTAGCAAAGCGCACAACCATCCTATATCCCTAGATATTGTGGAAGAGGATAGAAGATTCACAACGGCTTCTCTCAATCAAGATTTGAAAATTGTAGATAAGTGGGGAAGAAAGAATCTTGTTAATTCCAAGACAAAGCCATGTTACCTATCCAACAAGAGACAAAAATACGACTCATCCATCACAATGAACCATTAGACACTAGTAGCAAGCGAGTCCATTACGCTGGTTGGTATAACGATCTCCCAAGGACTTACTCTGGAACGAACATATTGCATCAATAGCAACTGCAGCAGGAAAGAAGTTAGGCTTTCTTTTTAAAACACGGAAATATTTCTCTCCATCCAACTTAGCTACTGTTTACAAATCCCAAATACGACCTAATCTTGAATACTGCTCGCATGTATGGGGATAGGCGGCTCCATCAAGGCTCAGAGCTCTTGATGCCATACAGGGAACAGTAGTTCGACTAATAAACGACACCAGTATCACGAAAAACTTAGCCCCATTTTCCCACCGAAGAGCAGTGTCTGATCTCTCCCTGTTTTACCGATACTTAAACGGATTTTGCTCAGAAGAACTCCGCTCTATAATGCCTCCACTTGCCAGACAAGCCAATGCAACGCGACATGCCAACGTCATGCACCCTTATACTGTACAGTGCCAGACATCGAGAACGGATCGATTCAATCGTTCCTTCATCCCCAAGGTCTCCAGATTGTGGAATTCCTTACCTTCCCACGTCTTTCCTACTCGTCCTAACTTGCAGTCCTTTAAATCTCAAACTAAGAAATTGTCTATTCTGCCCCAATAGATGTTCTCGGTACATTTGTATTTAGGTACATAGTACATACCTACGAAGATATCCTAAAAAAAACCCTTATTAAATAAAATAGGTGAAGCTGCAGCAACTTCAATATCGTCCATAGTGTTTCTGACAGCGACCAACGTGTGGGTAGTTCTACAGACAGTGGTCTCTATTGCTCGTTTGCATTGACGCGTCACGAACTTTGTGGACATTACAACCTACTTTCTACTTATTTTCTGATCCTCGCGTGGGCCTACGCTCGAACAATATGTGTAGCCGCTTTTAAGCAACACATAAAACAAGTGGTCTAGAGTTTCAATTATCAAATTGTCTATATAATTTCTGTCTCTCTTTCTCCCTCATTAACGTCATAAATAGCAATAACGCCAACTGACCACCAATGCATTGTGACCCCGCTAGCTTAAAATATAATTGGTCGGGGATTTTGCATAGATTGAGTGTTATCAGTCTCCCAAAAAAAAAAGAATTGCAAGCACAAACTTCACAAATTAAAACCTAACATCAGTTTGAAATCTTTATTCAAAATTTTAAAAATAATCCATATTTTCAAATTTAAAAGCTATTTATTAATTACAGGAAATTATTTTTCTTATCTTGGATAGTTGAAGTTTATCTGAATCCCTCGGTTTGGTCCCAGTATGGATTCAATATTTTTAAGGCCTATAAAATTCTTAACCTAATAACACAAAGCTCTTTTTTCCGTAATATAAAACTGTCTGTATTGATTCTCCTCGAAATATCTGGATGTGCCCTTGAAAGAAACGAAGAAACGAATCAGTTATGATCTTGTTTTTGAAAAAGTTGTTTCAAAAACATTTTCTTTAAGAACACGTGTAACAAACCGGATCAGATTTTAAGTATTAACTGATACACTAACTATTGGCAAAAAATTCTAAGAAGATCTAAGTTAAGTTAGTTTCTAAAATACTACTCCTTTTTGGAACTCACACCAAGTTAATGAATAATAAAAATGGTAAAAAAACGACTTACTTTGCAATCGAGGAAGAATTTCAAAAGACAAATTTAAGCTTTTGTTCGCTACTCCTCGCGCCGCCAGCACGAAAAACGACGTGAAGTTGAAAAGTTAAGATGACTACCCCGAAATTCACTTTGACCTGCGTAGAAAGAGCACCAAGTGAATAAAATTAAAACCACAGTTCTAAATATAGTAATTTCTTACGTTTTTAGTCACAAAATTACGACAAATGATTAAAATTATGAAAATCGAACCTTTACTCTGGTAAATCTATTCTCAACTCAAAATGATCAACAATTCGTTATATCATCTGTTGCTGAGGTGGTTAAAGGGCGCTATTTTTTTCGATTCCTCCTTAACGGTCTTTATTTGTTTCTAAAATTTTAATAATACAGTTAATATTTATGTAAACTTTTCTAATTTTTAAGTAAAAACTGCTAGCTTACAGTAAAGCTAACTGTTTAGAAAAATAAAATATACAATTCTTTTAACTTCTTCTAGATAAATCGAAATTACTCACTTTCTTAAGTAACAATATATTTTAACCTGATAGGTTTCTTTACCTCTATATTTCAACGACACAATGTAAATCTCACCATTAATTTACTTTTGTGCTTTCGAATTAAATTTAAAGCCCTTCACATGGAATATTGCGATATGAATCACAGTGGGAACTCTGCTCTGCGTCCCTGGAGTTTTTAATTTCGAAGAAGGAAAAGAAAAGACTTTTAAGTTCTATTTTTGGCTAAACATTATAAACGATACTAGAAGATTATTAATGGTGTCAGGTATTTTGTCTATATAAACGAAAGAAGCGATGTAGCTCTGTCTAAATCTCCCAAAACAATCCTTAATAAGCATAGATTTATTCTGTGACTTCTAAATGAAGTTGTTGATATTTAAGGTCAGAGTTTCACGCACTGTAACCTGTGTGACTTTAGAGCTATAAATCATCCTACTTCAGAGTATAATAAATAGTTAAAGAATAGACATCTGTTAATAGAAAGTCATTTAATAATCTTGCAGAATTTTAAATACTACATAATTTGTTACTACTGCACATTCTTTAAAAAATTAATTAAATTAATCACCTGTCATTCGAATGAGAATAAAATATGATAATTTAAAAATTATTTTACTAGATGTAATATACAGTGTGGGCCACAGAAAACAGTCCACCTCGATATTTGGCCGTATTGTGAAAACAGGTCGATTTTTTATCTAAAGGGGACACATTTTTAGGATACATGCATCTGTCAATTGTCAACCCTCTCACTTTAACTTCCTCAACCCTTTATTTTTAAATAGGGAATATACCATGTGTGGATTGTTCATAATTTTTTTTTGATATTTGTATTGTTTTTGCAAAAAAAAGATTTGATTCATTTAAAGTACAACACTTCTTAAAAATGAAACGTAACGCCTATGGTTAGCTAAAATGTCATTTTTTCTTTAACATCAATAGTAAATTAAAACAAATATTGAAAAAGCAATTATTTAATTGTAATGTAACGAAAATTAATTAAATAAATTAAACAATTTACTCAAATTAATATTAAATTAATTAATTAATAAGATGTTGAAAATGATGTGCGTCGACTTCCATACAATTGTAGAACTGCATTCATGGACTATTTGTCGTCTTTGTCATTTTTTCTTTAACATCAATAGTAAATTTAAACAAATATTGAAAACGCAATTATTTAATTGTAATGTAACGAAAATTAATTAAATAAATTAAACAATTTACTCAAATTAATATTAAATTAATTAATTAAATAATTAATTAATAAGATGTTGAAAATGATGTGCGTCGACTTCAATACAATTGTAGAACTGCATTCATGGACTATTTGTCGTCTTAATTCTTCCAACGAAACGGTTTCGGTTTTATAAATTTTACTCTTTAAATAACCCCACAAAAAGAAATCCAGGGGTGTTAAATCGGGGGATTTTGCATGTCATTCAATACGGTCTCTCCTTCCAATCCATTGCCTAGGTAATCGTTCATCAAGATATTGCCTTACAGCACTGCAGTAGTGTGGAGGTGTGCTGTCTTGTTGGAAAAAGAGATCATCTTCTGAGTACCTAATTATCGTTTTCGATTATATCTGTAAGAGCGGGATTTATAATGTCTTCTAATAAGTCGAGATATGTTTCTCCGTTTAAATTTGGTGGCAAAAAAATGGCCCAACATTACGATCCCCCTAAATTTCCTGCCTACTCGTTTAATTTAAGAAGATGTTGGGTATGTGGTTTGTGGAATAATCTAGGATTTTCGTCAGCTCAGTAACGATAATTGTGCCGATTTACGGTACCATTTACAAAAAAGGAACATTCATGCGAAAAACAAATATTAAATAAAAAGTTTGCATTAGTGGTTATTTTGTCAGTCATAATCTCACAAAACTTAGTCGTCTGTTTGGGTCATCTTCATTTATTTCATGTACTAATTTTATCTTGTATGGATGAAATTTATGACGTTTCACAGTAGTGCGCGAAAAACCAGACTCCTCGGCCAATTTTCTCATACTTGTTGTAGGATCTACATTAATATGAACTAAAATTGCTACTTCTTTAGCTTCAAAGCTCACCCTATTTTCATAGTTTTTTTTTTTTTTTTGATTAGCTACTGACCCTATTTGGTTAAATTTTCTCAATAGCTCTAAGACGTATGAATGATGCATATGCTTGTCTTCATGAAGCTGATTAAATAAATCCGCAGTTTTTCTTGCACTCCTCCTGCTTTCAAAAAATATTAAAAAATAATCTCAACTCGTTCTGCAATAGAATATTGTTCATTTTGGAACTATTCAAATGTATTTAACTACAACAATGATCAATCCTTATGTCTGAATACTTCATCTTAATACATTTCTAATGATGTGCCGCACATGGTATATTCCCTATTTAAAAGTAAGAGGTTGAGGAAGTGAAAGGGAGTGGGTTGACAATTGACAGATGCATGTATCGTAAAAATGTGTCCCCCTTAGATCAAAAATCGACCTGTTTTCACATTTTCTTAAAATCTAAGAAATACGGCCAAATGTCGAGGTGAACCGTTTTCTGTGGCCCACTCTGTATATAATTCCTCTTTGCGTGTGTATATCACTGAACTCCTCCTAAACGGATGAACCGATTTTGATAAAAAATTTTGTTTGTGTTCAAATTGAATCGAGAATCGTTTATACTTACTATTTGGTCCACTATAAAATGTTTTTTTAAATTAATCTTTCACTTATTTGTGTATTTATTGTTTAGTTCTACTAAGGCACTATATTATCATCAGCCATGTTTTGTCCAATGTCAACCACAAAACCAGAGATAATAGAACAGATGTGTTGATGCCTAATATAAAGTTGGCAACAAGTTCCGACATTAGCGCACCATGTTTAAAACTTTACCTCTACACCCTTTTTATGCTTAAAGTACCTTAAATTTATTTTAAACTAAAACCACTAGTACTAACTCTGTAACTATACCGTTATAAGTACTTTTTCGGGGGTCCCGGTGGGTGAGTGAACAGAGTGTTTGCTTTCCACACCGTGGCTTCGGGTTCGAATCCTGACACTGCCCATGGATGTTGTTGCTGTAGGGATTGTGCTTGTTAAAGTCCGAATAGTCTCAGTAGCTGAGGACTTTAAACAAGAAAAAAAAGTACTTTTTCGCTTTTCGCACTACTATCTGGTTTAGTTCCCATTTTCACCACTACAAAAAACGATTGCAAGTCTCTTTAATTTGTCTATGGTCTAACACGTAAATCGAGTGACATTGGAAGAAATATGGCTGATGATAATACCTATATCTATAGTGCCTTAGTTCTACGAATTCCTAATAGACGGCGGAGTAAGTAAATTGATAGACACCCGTTAGATGTCGCTGTGTTTTGATTTCTAAATTATTTATCGATAAAACTCGTCAATGGATGTACAGATTTGACTATTTTAATCTTGAAATATTTCTATAAAAGTTCAAGGACTGTTTAAACGGTGAGAAACATAAATAATAAGTAGCGAAAAATGGTAATATCGACAATTTATTCTTCAAATATAAAGTATGTAGTTATTATATACATAGTTCTATGAATTCCTAATTCCATTTGTTAATAGATAGAAAAACTATAGTAAAATGGAAAATAATACACACTAAATTAAGTACTATCATGCCACCGTAAGGTGGCGCAGTCGATATCTCATACATTTAAACATGAGAAAAATACATTAGTGTTAGGTGGTACCAACTTCGCCGGGTCCGAGTATATATCATTTATATGAGCAGTGTTTAGTTGATAAAATGGGAAAATAATTATTTTATATAAAATAAATGTTTATTACTTTTGAGTTTTTTTACGTTTTTTAGATCGTTAGTTTAATCTGAATGTATGTATGTATTATTTTATTATTTTACGTATGTATGTATTATTTTATGTTTTGGAAATAAATGGCCGTTTGGTTTTAAGCTTTCATATTATAGAATGATGTCCAAATAAATTTCTGAAGCAGAGATTTTTTTTGGAAATAACATAATAGATTACTACCAAAAAAGCTATTGTGTGAAAGAAATAATAATAAAGAAATATAAAATATATATTTTTTTATTATTTGAGCACTTTTTTATCCCTTAAAATAAAAATAATTGAATGTATACCAAATTGACCTTAACATATTTTATTAAAAATGATTTTGCCCGTCTTTTAAATCGAAACACTCCAAAAATGACGAAAAAAAACATTCGCGTGATCAATTCTATGGTACCGAACAAAAAAATAATAATTGTGTTATATATATATAGCTGTGTTGCATATTTAATTTTGATATAAATGAAGTATAAGGATTATAATTTTATGTAACAAAAAACGAAAAGTATTTGAACTTTGAATTAATAGAAAAAATTAGGAAAATGATTTAGTTGTTCAACGTGTTGATCTGTGGAGAAGAAATAAATCATGGATTTAACGTTGTACACGGTGGCAGTGTGGTTAGCTGGTTGTGCTATTTGTACCACGACCACTATCCATACTTCCTTCGTGAATATCGTTGGTGCGACCGATGAAGATGGAAATTATACATCGAAAATTTGTAATTCGTCTTAAAAATTTAAAACATTTTACTTCAATTCGTAAATGTTTGTTTCTAACATTTCTTTTCCATTACAGGGCTGCGTATGTGTCTTTCGGAGGTTTACTGATGCGTTTGCAAGGTGATCCAAACAATTTACACAGTTTTGAAGTGGACCAACACATGTACCTGTTAATGAAGAAGATATTCATGTAATTTTTAACTCATAATGTATCACGATTTTTAATAAAAATTGTTTTTATACATCTTGTCAATTATTTTTATTATATATAAAAAAAAGTGTTTGTGTGTGTAACCTTTACGCGCGATTGAAGTAAAACTTATTGAACGTATCTTCGTATCGCAAAATAAATATTAAATTACAATTCAATTATATTTATTGTCTATATACTTTACAAAAAAATTTCTCTTATAATATTATTTAACAAAAGAGATTTGATATATTTTACTTAAAAATAATGAAAGAAAACTAGTTTAACAATAATAAAAATTAACACTTACGTTTTTACAGGTCAAGTCATTATCAGGTTTTTGATTTTTTCTTTTATTATTATTTATTGATGAAAGAGTAAAATGTTCTTGAGAATCCGCCATTTTATTCAAGTGACAACTATTTTTTTTTTGTAATTTATCTAAAATTCAATAATTTCACTGTATAAAGAGTACTCACTCATTTTCATTTTTTTTCATTTTCATTTTTCTCAAAATCTTTCTGATAATAATATGCCCTTTGACGTTCACAATTTCTTTTTCTTTTTAGCTCTTTAAGTCTATAAAACGAAAATAGCTAATAGGTATAAATAATAGGTATAAATAATTAGGTATAAATAGTGTAATTACACGCCAAAAATAAAATGTATGCATATAGAGTACTCACTCATTTTTATTCAATATTTTTTTCATCACTTTCTTCATTAATAAATCCACTTTGTTTATTCATATTTAAAACAAACACTTTATACACAAATTTAAACTATTCACCACCAATGTATTTTGGTTGACAAGCTGTCAATTCATACAATTACAGATTTAACTTTTATTTAATATAGTAGGCGGAATCGTGTTAGGTATTTTGTATCAGGTTTTTTTCCGTTACATTAGAATGACGTCACGTCCGTTAGAATTACTAAGTTACCCCTAGTCGCGCCTAAAGAAGTTTTACTTCAATAATAGTTAACAAAATCATACATTTAAAACAAAATAACAAATTAAACATTTTAAATCCTATCTTTTGATATACATATTAGGTGTCTGCGATATATCTTACGAAATATATATGTATATAGCAATAATTTGTAGTCCTTCGGAGTTTTGAAATAACAGTATGGCAAACACATACGAAAACAGGGATTAGAGATAGATAAGATTAGAAAATGTACGATTTTTTAGAGCTTTAGCTTGGTTATTTAACTCCTATGAACACCTAAGATGTTAACTTTCCAAGCATTCCAATTGTCCAATTGATTTTGTGCTGAAAACATTAAATAATTAAATATCTTGAACCAGAAAACCCTGTAGGGAAGATTAAGCAGTGAAATCTATTGTTACGCTGGTTTCACACTGGGAGCATTGAGTCGAGTCCACGCGACTAATTTCACGGGCATAGTTAGAAAGTGATCCCTTTTACACTCTTGGATATGATTTTAAAGTCTATTTGGGGAGCCAAAATTGTTGAGTTTATTTCTGGAAATGGTATCAGTCCTCAGTTTCTTCATTTGTAACCATTTAAATGTAGTCACCGATAATGGCATGTATCGATACACATAAGTAACCCATTGCCTTTCTGATGTGGGTTGTCACAAGAGTTTTGTATTTATTAGTAGTTACTGTAATCCCTAACCAAAACTTTATACAGTACTGGGATGAAACAAAGAACTGTAGACTGGCCAGAGAGTGATTACCTCATCCTGGCGAGGAAACAGCAAGAAAATTTACCAGACAAAATCTCCGAACAGCTGTGGGAATCTCAACAGGTCACTGCCAATTGCAACATCTCTTTAGGATGTACCTACTATGTCGCAGAGGACATTTTCATACTTCTCTCTTGCGAGGATAACCTCGTCATCGGAATACCCTTGGCAAGGTGTACCTAGTTCGGTCAATTGCCAGAGTAAACTGTACACAGTAAGACTTCACATGCAACTTCCCCCTGTGGGCAACCTCTGGTCGTATTGATGGAGATAGTCTTGTCCGATCTTCATTTCTGTGATTCTTGTAGACAGCAATTGCACAACCAGGTGGAAGTCGTTCTATCTACTCCTCTATCATTAAGTGCTCTTTTGACAACCTCATTTGCAGTATTGTCAAAAGCCTCTTCTATGCCTAGAAAGGCACATACCACGGTTTCTTTCTTGTTGCTTGGATTTTATGTCAATTGTATCAAAGTGCTCTCCGTGGATTTGCCCGCTTGATACGCATGTTGACGAGGGTGCAGTGGCACCGGTTGCAGGGAAGTGTATGGATATGACCATGAAAAAAATAGAAGAAACAAGAACAGAAATTAAAACTGAATCTTCTGAAGAAAAGGTTATGGGGGAATATCAAATGTTTAACTCTGAATATGAAAACAAATCTGTATCAACAGAAAAATATGAAATTGAAACGTATAGAAATGAAAACAAAACTAAACCAGAAGTACAATTTAAAAATGAATTTATTTGTCATGGCATTATATATGAAGAAAAAAGTAAAAATTTTCATGATAATGATGATACATACAGAAATAAAATGAAACGAGAATATAAAAATTTGAAAATAAAATTAACTGATGATCCTGATAAAGAGGAGTTTATTAAACTTAATGATTACAAGCATAATTCCATGAAAGAAGAGGCAATATTCAAAAATGAACATAAAGAATATAATGATAAATGAAAATATTAAGACACAAAATGTAAGTTACTTAGAAAATGACATAGTAAAAGATATTTAATAAAAAATTGGAGAAGGTATTACAATAAAAAAAAAGAAAAAGAAGTAAAAAGACCACAAACAGAGGAATCCCGAGATAGCCAATAAAGTAGCAGAAAGGAGCTATAATATAGAGCAGCAGAAAGAAACCCAGTGACATTTTTGTAATAACAATCAATTTACTTAAGTGCAGAATCAAAGTCCCAGAAGAGGAATTCCATATCAACATTTCTACCAAAAGATTTAAAATTCAGGTGTTATGTAACAACAAAACAACTTATTATTTACTACTTTTTATTAAATTAACTTATTTACATAAAAAAATTAATAAACTGTGACTATTTCATACTATCACCTAAAAATAAAACAAGTTTCATAAATTACACTGTTTTTTTGTGACCAAATTAAAGTAACTTACTTGTAAATTTAAGCTTTGGTAAGTTGGTGTCTCAACACAATGAAAGGAGCACCAAATCCAGAACCACAGAACAAAATCATCATAAGCGTGAGCTTGTATCTATTGTTAATGCTAAATGGTAAATTCTGAAATAATATAAACACTGTCAAAATGATATCTATGGTAACAAGCGACCTATTTAATTTCAACAAGAATACTGAATACACACTGCTGGATTGTTATTCAATTCTAATCCCCAAATTACAGATATCCCTTTAGAGCAAAATTACACTAGAACTTATTTGAATGCTAATGGGAGTATTATGTAACAAAAATTGAAATAATTAACTTACAACTCCAGGTACACCACCATGGTCATGGGAAGCACGAACGAATGCATTCCTGATAATATTACGTGCTAAAAGACTGCTTTTACCAATCATTTTGTATAAAATAAGCAGAAAAAATTACACTTAACACCTAACCTCAAGTTTGAAGAACAAATGGCTACCTATAAGTACGTAACTATAACTATTGTCAAATCAGCAGTGCTACCAACTAAATTTTAAATATCTGTCATTTTAATTTCTATTTTAATATTTTGTTTAAATTATAGAAAGTACCATTAATAAAATATTGATTATTATAGTAAAAATTTAGTGTATACGAAAAAAAAGTTATTTTTGGAATAATTAAGAAAAGTGCTGTGTAATATTGGTTGCCTGCTATTGCAATACTAGTTTAAAAAAATCGTTTACCTTATCTGTGCATTATATAAATAAAGGCAATCATTGGAAGCCAGAAACCAAATGTTATCCAAGTTAACATAAATTTCGTCATTTTCATAGGATGTCCAATACGTTTTCCAAATGGGACAGACTAAAATTTTTAAATTTATGATAAAAAAGTGAAAATTTTAAATTATATATATATTTACATATTTCGCATCTCCTCCTTCGTGAGGTTTTTGTAAATATGCGTTCCTATACTGGATTTTATTAATATTGTTAATTAGAATAGGTCTGAACAATTTTGGTAAATTTTTAATTATCATTTTTTATGTCAAATTATTAAGAAACAGTTGACGTTGTGAAACTCGTTAATTCAACAACAAACTTGATTATCAGTATGAACACGAAACAAGGTCAAAAGACTTAGTGATTATTGAAGAATCGAATTTATAGAATTATTCCTAAAGAATTATTTAAAAATGTTCTCTAAACATAAAGTGGTTATTGAACGCTTAGTATTAGTGAAAAAATTGTACAGTTCATCAACAAATGTTTTAAAAACACAACTAGATGCACACTCAAGACAATTTTTGGTAATAATTTATTTAAAATTATTTGTAAATAAAAATGGTTCATGAAAATGTAACAAATTTGTACGGCCTATTTTTTTTGTTTTTTGATATAATAGTACGCTTGCAGATATAAGAAATTTACCTAATCAAAACATTATACAGTACCGGCTTAAAAAAACGTAATGTTAAATAAATATAACCTATGGTATTTTAATCAGGGCGACCGCGTGTGTAATGTGAATTCGCCGCTAGAGGCGCTAGTGTAGCTGGAGGTTTTTAATTAACTTTGAAGTTATTACGAAGTATAATAATATTGAATTTAAAACATTGTTTTAATTATGGAAAATACGAGTTACGGGTCAATGAATGTCACTGCTTTAAAAGTAGAACTACGAAAAAGAGGTGCAAAATTAAGCGGGCTGAAAGAACAGTACTAAGCAACACTGCGGCATTTTCCTCTAAATATCAATGGATTAATATTTATTTGTAAACGTGACGAAGGATAAGTGTCAGCTACAAATTTATTCTATGGACGGACCTACAACGCCAGTGGCGCCAACTGGTGAGCATAAAAACGGTAGCCCTCATTGGCTTAGAGCGGTACCTCGCGAAATAGATCCTGAAAAAAAATAAGATTCCATAAGCGTACTTTTTAAATCGGTACATTTTTATTATAAGTATTTATGAATTTATTGTTTATTTCGGTTCGGTTATGCAGAAAACCTGTTTTAAAGTAAAAAAAATGTATATTAAAAAAATCGTTTCTTGGATTAAATATCGTTATTTTTGTTTAAAAATGAATTAAAAAGTGTGGATAATTTTTTAATAAAACATCTGTTTTTGGATAAAAATGACATTTTATGATTAAAAAAGTCGTATTTGTCTAAAAATTGTAGGTTTGAGATTTAATAAGAGTCGTTTTTAGATAAAAAAATATCGTATTTTTTTAGCAAAATACCAAGGCGGTGTTTTCATATATAATATAACAAGAGAGTGAGAATAAATTGAAAATAATTTGACAGATTGTTTGAAAACTTGTTGCCAGGCAATATAGTCACGAGAGCCCGCAGGGCTCGAGTGGCTATTGCCAAATGGCAACAAGTTTGAACAAAATCTGTCAAATTATTTTCTAATTTATGGAACTCTCGAGTTATATTTGACAAGATTATTTTTTGATTCACAAACTAAACCGATGACTTTCTTTCACCCATTTCGCGTTGACACAATTAAGTAATTATTTTGACAAGTATCTGACAGTTGCTAGCAGAGATATGGTTGCTAAGGCAAATAAAAGCTACAGTGATTATTCCCGACAATAATCACAAGAGATTTATTCCCACTATAATAATGACATAATTGGTTGAAACTTACCCTTGTGACAGATAAAGAAGCATTTCATTGGTTTTAAGAAACGTCAAAAAATAATCATAAAAATTACCCTTTTTCTAAAAAAACCGTCGGTGAACGTTGAATAAAGTCATTTTCGGAATAAAAAACGCCACTTTTGATAAAAAACGACGTTTTATGGATAAAAATTCTCGTTTTAAAATTTAATGAATTCAAAAACTTTTCTCCCGACCATTGGCGGCGCTTAGTGGTGTATCTTACAATTAAAAAAAGTGAAAAAATGGGAGTATAATTACAGAAAACTGTAACTTTGTCGTATTTAATAAAGCGTGTTATCAATAGATATCAAAGATCAAAGAATGTTATTATTTTAACGCTTTACAAGTTTTTGAAAAACATTTTCAAAGACAATGACCGTTCAACTAATAAGAAACAACTACTTCCCGGGCTATATGCCCCGACGGATATTGGATTACACTTAAAAGTCAAACGGGGTTGGCATATCTAATAGATAATTTAAACCAAGCATTATGGTTTGCAGTTAGAAGGGATAACATAACTTGTAGACCGGTTAAAGGTGAAGATGTCACTACTATCACATCTTTTACACTTTCGTTATTGAAAGATGTATATTGATTGTGATTTTAGTGTAGTCTTCAGTCAGCGATTATGCTTTAAGCTCGCTGACGGATAACATATACCTTGTACTGACGAGGTGCAAATACACCGAAACCGGTCTACAAGTTATGTTATCCCTTCTAACTGCAAACCAGAATGGTTGGTTTAAATTATCTATTAGATATGCCAACCCCGTTTGAATTTGAAGTGTAATCCAATATCCGTCGGGGCATATAGCCCGGGAAGTAGTTGTTTCTTCTTAGTTGAACGGTCATTGTGTTTGAAAATGTTTTTCAAAAACTTGTAAAGCGTTAGAATAATAATATTCTTTGATCTTTGATATCTATTGAAAAAATGGGGTCACAGGAGTAAAACGCCAGAGGCAAAGATTTTTTGGATGGCACCGCAACACGAGTTTTTTTGGGCTTATTAAATTGCAAAGCTTATTGAGAAGTTAAAATTTACCTTTCAAAGCATTTATTGTTTTTATTGTTTGTAGTATATTATTCCTTCACAAGCACGTTTTATATTGAAACAACCTATACGTTGAAACTTGGAATTTCTTGAATCATTTGTTTCTCAGTCGATAACATTCTATAGCAGCTAGTCTATCCTATCAAATCGTACTTCTAAGGAAAGTTTTGATCCGTTTTAATGTATAGACACAACGTTCGGCTTCGGCGGTTGTCATGGGCAATTGCTTGTAGTACTAGAAATAGCTCTGAGAAATCTGTTTGTAAATTATTTTTAATTAAAAATTTAAGCAAATGGACTACTCCAGATACTTAGATAGTTTGTATATTGTTTTCAATTCTGTCTATACTTTATTTATATAAAAAAAAAATATGCGAGTTGCTGAGTCAGTTATTTCATAAATATCTATTTTAAAAGATCGTTTATAATATAGATTTTTTCCTTTACTTATTTTCGGAATTTTCAAACTTGGTTTTGGACAACACACACTTTTCATTTTCGTTTTTTGTTTCGTAAATAAAACCCAAACGATGAACAACTGTACTTCTACTCTGACGAGAAATTATTGAGTTCATAATGCCTCTGTGATCCAATAATTTTTACAACTTGGCCACTGTCGCGGGATGAACGAATCAGATATCGTGTCGCATTGAGCACTGCTCTTTATTTATAGCCCCGATGCAGTAATTAGAGAATAAAACTTTCAATAAAAAATGTTAATACACAAATAGAGTAATGATTGTTTTCGTATTTTTTAAATGCATATTTTTTACGTTGGTGTCGTTTATTAGCGTTGAAATTAACAAGATTCTTTCTTCCCCACTTGTCTACAATTCTTAAATCTTGATTATGAGAAGCCGTTGTGGATCTTCTGTCCTCTTCCAAAATATCTAGGGGCATTGGACGGTTGTGCGCTTTGCTACAGTGTAGGTTGCTATCATCTGCAAAATGGGTTATTAGTGGCTTCTAGTAGATCATTAATGTGTAATAAGAATAGAGTAGGAGCTAGAGCCGATCCTTGGGGAACTCCAATGTTGATCTTGTAGAGGTTGGAAGAATGTCCATCTACAGCAGCTTGGATGTGCCTGTTGGAGAGAAAGTTGGATATCCATCTGCAAAGGTTTTGCGAGAGTCCGTATAAAGGCAGTTTGTTCAAAAGAGCCGCATGCCACACTTGATCAAATGCTTTTGAGATGTCTAGTGATACTATTTGAGTCTCCCCATAGCGGTGGATTGTATCACTCCAGACATGAGTTACATATGCTAGTAGATCGGCTGTTGACATTTGTTGGCGAAAACCATATTGCCTGTCACTTAAAAGGTTGTGTGTCTCAAGGTAGCTCATGATCTCGTGATTGACGTATTTCTCCATAGTTTTGCTAAAACCGTGTGTGAGAAAAGAAGTTTGTAATCGATTTTAAACCTACTTCCAGTAGCGCCATTTATTTAGAAAAGTTTGAACTAGTTTTATAATTATAATTAAACCTGAATACATCTGTCTAAAAACACTTAAATCATGCATTGTCATCGAGTTCTGAACAACCCTCAAAGTTTCAGATCTGTACTTAGCCGGGAAGTACGATTAAAATCAATTACAAAATTCCACCAGGACAGGCAAAGAGACAACAAGAAAAACAAGTGAAAAATAAAAAAAGGTAGTAAAATATCTGTATTTGTGTTGAAAAACCGCCGGGAATGACATAACGCATTATCCATCATTATACCCCAGTTAGGTGGTATGCTCGTTAAACTATGTTTCAAACTGTAATAGTAATAATCATAAAGAACGAAACCGTTTTTATTTCAGCATGTGTTTATTTTAGGAAAACCGCGAGCGCATGTTGCAACTGGTGGGAGATTTAAAGAACAAAACAGAAAATGTACTGAAAGGTGGCGGGGAAAAATTAATAGCAAAACATAAATCAAAAGGAAAACTATTTGTGAGAGACCGAATTAAGTTACTTCTAGACAAAAATAGTGCTTTTTTGGAATTATCAACATTGGCTGCCAACGATATGTACGATGGAAATATTCATTCTGCAGGACTTGTTACTGGAATAGGTAAAATTCATGGGTAAGTTCAATTATCTGTAACACAATCCACAATGTTTGTATGGTTATTAGAAACTGGCAAAATGCTTTTTGTATTTATCTATTCTTATATTTAAGCAGTTAAACGTATTTTTTCAAACAAATGTTATGAAGAGACTGGATCCTTTTGCAGGCGACCTGGAACAGGCACAACCGCTCGTTATGACAGCTTGATTGTGTAAACAACATTAAGAAATCGCCACCTTAATGCAATAACAGCTCCGTGAAGTATACGAAAAGTGGTTATAAGTCAATGACCAGTAAGACGAAGACTGCAGTCAAATAAACACCTGATGACCGCAAAACACCTTCAGTTTGCTTAAAACTTACTCCAGCATGAGTTTTACATGACTTCATCTGAATTGGACGTTGGAACAATGGGGGTCTCTTCTGTCCTCAGATGAACCAGAAAATGCCTTATAGAGGCGACCGAAGAGCAGAGCGATTTTTAGTAGGCTGCATTGAAGAGCGGTGTGCTTAATATAGAGGTGGGTCCTGCATGACCTAAGCTAGGGTGCTGTTTCTACGGGAGCACGAACCGACCCTGTTTTCATTCGTAGGATCGACCGTGTTTACAGGACAGGAGGTTTAACCGATGTTAGATACATCGAGGAAACCAAAGTCGTTTTTCGGTTTATGGAGTGGCCGGCATGTAGTCCCGATATAAATCCGATCAAGGATTTATAAGACTACAATTAACTAAAATATTATTTATATGTTTGTATTTATATTTTTAGACGCGACTGTGTGATAGTATCAAATGACGCAACTGTAAAAGGTGGTACCTACTACCCTTTAGGAGTAAAAAAACATTTACGAGCTCAAGAAATAGCAGAACAAAACAATTTACCTTGTATATATTTAGTTGATAGTGGAGGAGCAAATTTACCTCATCAAGCTGATGTCTTTCCCGACAGAGATCATTTTGGAAGAATGTTCTTTAATCAAGCTAATATGTCTTCTAAAGGCATTGCTCAGGTAATTTTTAATAGGTATTTTTTCCAAATATACAAAACTGTCTCAATAAAATTTTCCTCGGTTAGAAACGTTGTCCACGTTTTTCTCTTTGTAAGCCCACTCCTAAACAAAGTTCAAATGACACCAGGAATAGAAGTTCTAAATGTATATACGAAGACGGTCCAATAAGTACAAAAAAAAAGAAAATGTTGGGAAAGCGATGCTTAATTTCTCAATACAGTCTCCTTTTAGCTCGATATAGTTGACCCACCTGAAAAAAAAAACGTTTTCTCAAGGTCTGAAAAATAGGCCTATGTGGCGGTGATTACCTCTTCATTCGACTCAAATATCAATCCGGCAAATGACTTTTTTAAGTTTAGATACAAAAGGAAGTCGTATTGGACCAAATCTGGAAAATACGGTGGGTAGGACAGCAATTCTAACCCAATACGACCAATTTGGCCGTGGCGACGGCGGAGGTGTGAGCTGGTGCGTTTTCCTGGTGGAAGAGAACTTGTTTCTTCGACAAATAAAGCCGTTTTTTCTGCAATTCAGCTTCGAATTGGCCCAATAACAAACCCTGTAACCGTTTTGTCCTTCTCCAGATAGTTCACACCTTGTGAATCTCAGAAAACGGTGGCCATTACATTTCCGGTCTATGGGATAGTCCTTCTTCGGAGCAAGTTCGTCATGTGAAGTCTACTGTTTCGATTATTCTTTGGTTTCTAGTGTGTACCACTGGATCCATGTTTCGTCGACGGTTACGAAACGATACAGAATCTCCTTCGGATTATGGTTAAACAGCGTCAAAAACTGTTTTGAAATGGCCTCACGGTTATGCTTGTTTCCAGAGTGAGCAAATGCGGCACCCATCGCGCCCACAGCTTTCTCATGCTAAAGATTTTATGCAGGATATGACTTAGCTATTTTGCAAACCTTTAATCGGCGGTCTACCAATACGAAATCATGAAAATTTGTTACGTTTTCCTCCGTGAAAGCCATTTTCAGGGCCCCTGGGCATTGCTCATCAAAAACTGATGTGCGACTACGTTGAAACTTGTTAAACCAATTTTCGAAGGTGAAGACTTAACGTACACATCATACAAGCGCTCGTTGCAATGCGCTATTTCTCATTTTTTTCTAATATTCACTCGCAGTACGTGTCTGTTGAAATTTCCACAGTTGCCGTCTACGAGAATGTACTACATGAAAATATCTTTTACCTGCGATAGTGGCTCATCGGTGAAAGACTTTTAGATAAATCATAGGACCTTCACAAATCTTAGTCTTTTTGACAAAACATACTCAGATTTGTATTTGACAAAAGGCAAAATTCTAAGAGGCCGAGCCGAATGAAAAAACCTAAAAAGTCTAGAGCTCACTGAGACATATGCAATACTAAAAGTAATCCTTGGTAAACTCAAACTATTGTAAAAATTCATTCGCAGATTAATTCAACGGAATAGATATTAATTTTAAATTTCTTCTTTTATCAATTTAACCTTAACAAACAACGATCTTTAAATCATTAAAAATTAACTTTACTTCAAAATGTTACATCCTCTTACCTATTAAATCATTATGTTTATTTACTTAAGACTTTTAATTAGAAATATATTTTATTTAAAGATAGCAGTTGTTATGGGTTCTTGTACTGCTGGAGGTGCTTACATACCAGCTATGGCAGATGAATCGGTGATTGTTAAACAACAAGGAACAATATTTTTAGCAGGTCCTCCATTAGTAAAAGCTGCTACAGGAGAAGAGGTACAATTATACTTTTATTTTATATGTTTACAATTTTCGATACTATTTATGCAAAAAATTGTTGAACTAATTTAATTTAAGAAAGTAAAAAACTTAAAAAAAGTGTGTGTGTGTGTGTGTGTGTGTGTGTGTGTGTGTGTGTTGTGTTGTACTTGGCTAGTGCGAACAGAACTGAAACTTCTTATGTTTGGGCCTGTTACTATTCATCCTAAATACTCTCCAGTGTGACGAAACGCTTTTGAAATGCTTCGATTTTATATATATTATTTCTTGTAGGTTTCTGCTGAAGACCTCGGAGGTGCTGACGTTCATTGTAAAATCTCTGGAGTTACAGATCATTACGCCCTTAACGATGAACATGCTCTGTCGATTGCTAGAAATATAGTTCAAAATCTATCCCACAGACATCCAGCAACTTTCAATGAACCATTTGAAGATCCTTTATACAATTCTGAAGAACTTTATGGAATTATAGATAGCGATTTAAAAAAGCCTTTTGATGTAAGAGAAATTATATCAAGGATAGTTGATGGATCTAAATTTGATGAATTTAAAGAAAAGTACGGTGAAACTTTAGTCTGTGGATTTGCTAGATTATATGGAAAAAAAGTTGGAATTATAGGAAATAATGGAGTTTTGTTCTCGGAAAGTGCCATGAAAGGAGCGCATTTTGTTCAGCTTTGTACACAAAGAAAAATACCAATTATATTTTTACAAAATATTACAGGTAGGCAAAAAAAACAACAGCAATTTAATAAACCAAAAATTTACTTTTTATACTAATTCTTTCAAAATTAAAGCTCCCTTAAAAATACCGTTTTTTGGCCAGTGTCCATTTTATATATTAAAAAAATGTTTAGAATGGAAAAAAATTATAAAAAACTATAGCTGACCCGGCGGACTTCGAGCCGCCTAACACTGATGTCTTGTTCTCATTTTTTCAAATTTTTACGATTTTTGTTTTGTTTTTTTATTGTATATAGATGTAGGTAACCGGCGCGCGTTGCTACGCCAACAACTAAAATAAATTTAAGAAAAATAAAAGAGAAGAGATAGAGAAGAAAAGAAAGTTTATCGTTTTGTTTTACTTATCGCACCAAAAATATATTTTTCGAACTTATATTTATACGAATTCCTATAGATATCTATTCATCAGTATTGAATTTGATACATGGAAGCGCCATCTGGTGGTTACTTCCATTAATACGAATATCATATTCATCTTACCCATTAAAAATACATCATCATACTAATTTTCATGACAATCGGTTGAACGGGGCAGAAGTTGCTACTCTGCAGCGCCACCTGGTGGCGAGTGGCATTAATGAGAATATCATACAAACCTTCTCCGTGGAAAAATACATATACATACCAATTTTCATAACAATCGGTTGAACGGGGCAGAAGTTGCTACTCTGCAGCGCCACCTGGTGCCGAGTGGCATCAATGAGCATATTATACAAACCTTCTTCGTGGAAAAATACATATATATACCAATTTTCATGACAATCGGTTGAACGGGGCGGAAGTCGATACTTTACAGCGCCGCCTGGTGGCGAGTTACATCAATGGGCATAGCATATAAACCTTCTCCGTGGAAAAATACATGTACATACCAATTTTCATAATGATCGGTCAAATAGTTTCTGAGTCTATCGATTTCATATATACAAACATCCTTATATAGAAGATGTGACTTTTTGATTAAAAATTCTCGGTCTGAGATTTAAAAAAGTCGTTTTTAGAAGAAAAAATATTATCTTTGGGTAAAACACACGTAATTTTTGAGTGCTTTTTCGAGAAAAATCGTCTTTTTTATTTAAAAAATGTGTTTTTAAGGTTTAAAACAGTTTTGAATGTAAAACCCGTCTCCAGATTAAAAGAAGTAGCTTTAGCATTGCAAATGTAATTTATTTTTGTATAAAATCTGTCAATTTTGTAAATGAATCTTTGTTTCAAGTTCTAAAAAAAGCCTTGTCGGATTCAAATTGTCGTTTTTAGTTAAAAATGCTTCATTTCTAGATGAAAAATATAAGGTTTACATTAAATATGTCGTGTTTGGAATAAAAATTTCGTTTGTCAGTTTATAAGTCATTTTTAAATTTAAAAAAATCATTTTTTTAAAACCGGCCAGAAATTAGTACTTTCCGATTTATTTTTAGGTCAGAAAATCTCATTTTGTCGGACTAGGCCAGAAAATAAAAATAAGTCCGGTAAAAGCTTTTACCGGACTCATTTTTATTTACTTTTCGGCCTGCTATCTTTAATGAAAAAAACAATAAAATAGTTAGTCTAAGATAGCGGTCAATTGGTTTCTATGGTAACCGAGTTTTGTATATATTTAAAATTATAAAATAACTTGACATATTTTGACGTTTAGTTGAAAACGTGAAATTTATTATAAAATGGATATTGAAAATGATATATTTAATTGTGAAATAATGGAAGATGAAATTATACCAGATGAAATTGTTAAGGCGACCACCCAAGCAACGTTTGTTAAAAAAAAATGTTAAAATTAGTTAATACAGAGTTCTTGTTATAAAAATGTAAACTGAATAATATGAAGTTTATGGTACAACAATGCCCGTTTAAAAAAAATATTGTACGTAATACGTCCCAAAAAAGCTTTTACTGGACTCGCAGGCTTGCAGGACTCGCCTCTGCGGCTCGCCCTGCAATTTACCCACTCGTCCAGTAAAATACCACTTTTGGGACTTGTTACGTAAACTACTATTATTAGATTAAAAACCGTAATTTACGTAAAGATAGTCGTTTTTTATTAAAAAAGTCGGTTTCGTTTTTGTATAAAATATAGTTTTTGACTTAAAATTGTTGCTTTTAGATCGACGGTTTAAGCTTTAAAAAAATCGTTATTGAATAAAAAAAAAAATTTATTTAAAAAACATTTTTTTTTTGATAAAAACATATTTTATTAGTTGACAGAAAAACTATCGTTTATGAATTAAAAATTTCTGTTTTGGATTAAAAAAAATAACTCTTAAAAAAATGCTCTGTATAGGTGCCGAAACGTCATGTACGGTTAAAAAAAAGATATAGGGCGAAAAAAAAAGTTTTTTGATTAAAAAAAAACATTGTTATATTAGAAAATCACCTTTTAGAATTGAAAGTAGCTTTTGGATTAAAAAATTTGTTTTTTGATTAAACAAAACCGGATTTGTATTGAAACGAAACACAAAAAACACTGGGTTTGATTTATTTTTAATTTATTAAACACTAAAAAAACTATCCCTTAATCACTCTACAATTTATTTCTATTTAATTTGTGTAAATAACGCAACTTCGTAAAAGACTCTTCGTTAAAAACTGTACCTCCTGTGCGCGTCGATGGTTTTAAATAATCAGCTTTTGTTCTTGATGGATTTTTGGAACGAAGTTCCTTACGGCAGGCTTGGAGGAGATAGGGATTTTGCTGCGCGACCGAACTGAAAAAAATGTAATAGTAAAACCGTAAGAAAAAGTCCGTGGAATAAAACCGTTAAATGAGACGTGCGCAGGCGCTACAGTCGTATACACAAGCGAGTAGTGTATAATACCTTTCTCTTTCTCCCTCTTTTTTTTCGTTCTCTCATCCCTTCTCTCTCTATTACCACTCCACCCCGCCAATGCATAGTATATACTCATGAATTCATGGACAAGCACGTGGCGTTTATTTTCATATAATTTCAAATTGTTTTGATTCTACATTAGCCGAAGGAACTTCGTTCCTACCTGGTGTCCCACGACACCACAACGTTTTTTAAATTAAAAAAACTCCGTTTTGGGATAAAAACACATTTTTGGATTGAAATCGTGTTTTAAGGATTAAAAATAACTTTTGAGTGAGAGATTACATATAATAGGCGACAGAAATTTCTATAGTTAGAAAATGGTCTGTTTTTTAACGTTTCATATTTTTCTAGGTTTTATGGTAGGCCGTCAGGCTGAAACTGGAGGGATAGCAAAACATGGAGCTAAATTAGTAACAGCTGTATCTTGTGCTCAAGTACCAAAGATTACTTTAATTATAGGTGGTTCCTACGGAGCTGGAAATTATGGAATGTGTGGTACGTTTCCTTTGTTTATCTAAATATTATTTTAATATATTTTGTTATAATTTGAATTAAAGGTAGAGCATATTCACCTAGATTTCTTTATATATGGCCAAATGCAAAAATTTCCGTAATGGGTGGACAACAAGCTGCTGGGGTATTATCACAAGTTGCTAGTCGTGGAAAGGGATGGACTGAAGAACAGAAACGGGAATTTGAGAAACCTATTATCGAAAAATTTGAAAAAGAAGCATCTCCATACTACTCTACTGCAAGGTATTACGATTACATAAGTCTAAAACAAAAAAAATTGAATGTACTTTACATGCGACACATGTTTTCCGAAGCAATTTTGTCTCCTTAACACGAATCCGTCGTCACATTTGGTCCATCACCCTTTAGTCTTTAGCAAATTGCTGAAAACTTTCAGGAAAATAAAGACTTGATATTTGGTCGAATTGTACCTATCACCTGTGCAAATTTGATTGTTTCCAGAAATTCTTCAGTTTTCTGAAAACAAGAGAGAGATGGAAAAAAGTCGTTATTAATCTGAAACTTTCGACAATTGGTTAAAGATTCAAGATTGACCAAATTTGACCCAGAAGACAACATAGCGCCAAAGTGACAAGTGTAGACAAAACGCTACTGAAGACAGCACAAAGAGAAAAGCACGTACCAATAGCCACTTACCAGGAATATAGTGAAAGAGAATTGTCTTGGCAGAAGCAGATGAGGTCCGCAATTTATCTACAAAGTTTATTCATGGGTATGAAGTTGCTAAGGCTCCCTCGGAAGTGAGAAAGGTTGGTGGAAGGAGGAGGATGAGAGCATGTCGTTTGTATTGTAACGATAAATCATCCTAATAGGCGTTGGTCACCAATCTGTAACCCTCACTAGCTCAAAATAATATGAGCCGTGGATTAAGTTTTTTATGAGTATTACCGGTCTCTCCTAAATAAGAAATTAAGGGCGCCAAACTCCACAAATGAAACTCAAAGCTGGAACTGTGTTAAACTTCTAGTAGTTCAATAAGTCTCTAAATTTCGTGGTAGGCCTCCTCGACAGATATGGTACAATCCTTTAGAGAAACGAACGAATCGGAAATCAACCCATTTTCGAAGTTAGTTTCAAATGGAATCAAATCTAGCAAATCTGAGTTTATATTGTATAAAGAGTAAATTAATCTTTATAAACACGTTTAAAAACCGGTCCTTAGTTCAATGAGTAAACGAAACAAAAACTGATATTTGACTAAATTGATTCCAGGTTTCCAGGGATGGCGATTTGAGACCGATTAATCGAAAAATCGATTTTTCGAAGCAAAAAAATCGATATTTACTTGATTTACAGTTTCTCCTGCCATCTTAGTAAAGCGTTTATCAAATAGATGTCAAAGGTAATAATAGTTTAATACTATTATAACTGTTTACAGCGTCTTTGAAAATCAAAGAACATATAGACCGTTTACTAAGAACCAACAACTACTTCCCTGGCTATATGCCCCGACGGACATTGAATTACAGTTCAAAGTTAAACAGGGTTAGTATATCTGCAAGATAGAACTAACCATTTTAGTTTGCAATTCGAAAGGATATCACATGTAGACCGGTTTCGCGTATTGCGCCTCATCAGTACAAGGAAGATATTCGTCCATATCTTTTCTAGTTTTCGAAAAATCATCTCCTTTTTTTATCAAATTTTCGATTTGCAAAAAATCTGTTCCAAATACTATTTCGAACGATTTTCAACAATTTTTTACGATTATTAACCAAATCTCACCTTTTTCAACAATTTTTTTAGATTGTCAACAATTTTTTACAATTATGCACCATATCTAACGAATTTTTACAATTATTAATAATTTTTCACTATTTTCAACGGTTTTTTAAAAGCAACAATAATTTTTAACGATTTTTTATCATTTTCAGAAATTATTTCCAATTTCAATAAAAGATCGATTTTTTGGAAATCGATCTTTTAGACCTCGATTTTTTTTGTGGATCGATTCATCAGGCCACGATTCGAATCGATTTAAAAATCGATCTTTTTCAGAAAGAATCGGCATTCCTAATTGATTCTACATGATTTAGTAGGTTAGTTTCTATAGATGTCACCTGTTTTTAGAACTTACAATAAGTAACACAATTAAAAACGACTTAATATGTATTCAAGGAGGTAAAGTCAACAAATTCACAAATTTAATGTCTAACGCTACGCTGTTAAACCGGCAAAGAGAGAGTTTGCTTACTCATTAAAATATTATTGTAATTATAGTTACGGAAAACTTTAGTCAATTGAAATTATTCACGTTTAAACAACTAAGTCGTTGCCAGAATGAAATGCTCTCCATTCTCCATCTGCGTGTGCAAAATGGATTCCTGTTCAGGAGGCAAAAAATGCTTCGGAAAAACATATGACTCAAGTACAGACAATTTTTTATTGTAGAACAGTGCTACTGGTATCAATGATAATTTATTTTTAATATCTTTTTAGACTGTGGGATGACGGTATCATAGATCCGAAAGATACAAGAAAAGTTCTTGGATTGAGTTTAGCAGCTACCTTAAATAAGAAAATACCAGATACAAAATTTGGTATATTTAGAATGTAAATTTAATAAAAATATAATGATCACATCCTCGTTGATATATTTATAATTAATATTACTATTTAATCCTTAAAAAAATCTTTATTTGTACAAAACAATCTTACATATCTCATAACATAAGTAAAGTACCTAACAATCTATTTGGAAACGACAGTGGCGTCTCGTTTCTCTATGGTTCTTAAATGTTTCTTTTTCATTCTCTTTAGTTTCTTAGTATTTGTAATAACTTGCACTACTTCAGATTTTAATTTATTTTCTTCTTGGCGTTTTAAATTAGCTCTTCTCCTCTCCTTCTTCTGCTCTTTTTCCTCTAGTTTGGCAGCTTTAATCGAATTTGATAACTCTTTCATGTGTTTTAGCTTTTGTTGCAGAGCCTTTTTTCTTTCTAGGGAATTACGAATGCCTTTTGTTTTTATAATTGTGCTAAACTTTTTCTTTTCAGTTTTCCAAACTCTACCCGATTTAGGTTTCCCACGTGGAACTGAATTCGTTTTAGTAACTTTTCTAAAAATTATAGAATGTATGTAAAATCAATACAATACGACCTTGTTAACTAATATCTTAATCTGGTGTGTTTGAGTTAAAAATGCAGATTATTTTTAATTAATCTGTAAGTACTACTTTTGGTTCCTAGGGACCCATCGGCATATTATTTTTGAACACTAGTAAAACAATTGGACAGTTAGCATATCGCGCTTTTGGGTATTCTCTAGTTAACTAGTTTTTTGTTACTTAGGTAGGAAAGCATGAGGTGTTTTTTAGTGACAGATAATATCTATTCTGAATTTGTTTCGTTAAAGCAACCCTTTCAAATTGGGAGCTAACAAATATGTTTTGTAGACGAAGATTTTTGGAAAGCAATAAACGAGAATAAGTCCGAAGCTATACCAGAGGACGAAAAATACAATTCCGATTATCAAATATTAAATTGCGGCGATGAAAGTAATAAATAAGAAGAATATTATGAAATTTTTAGTTACCATAACTTTGACTTTGAATTCGATGATGATTCAACTGAAAATTAACAACGACAAGTAAGGCAAACTCTTTGGATCTTTTGCAAATTCATAGGATCTGCTACGGAAAGAATATAAGCAAATCGTCTAAAGAAACAACAAAAAAAATATCACACAAAATTATGACGCTTGTTTTAGCAGGTTTGAAAGGTTAATTTTTCCAAAATATTCCTTAAACTGAATTAGAAGCGTCGGAATTATTATTCACAGAAAAAACTATTTAAATTCTGGTTCAAAACACTAATGTAAAGATAGATGAAATAAAAATAAAGTACAGTATGTTTAAAACACGCAAAAATAGTCAAAGAAAATTTTTCTCTACGTTTATGCAAATTACCGATGATTTTTAAATGAGAGCATTTATAGGAAACAAAGAATTTTTAAATCTGGACAAGACAAACCCACATGATGGTAAAAGCCGCATTGCTACTTTAAAGGCAACTTCAAAGTTGTGCACATTAAATGTCGTTGGTATTACAAGGAACAACTAAAATGCAAAAATCGCTTGCTGACATTTGAAAGTATGCATACTTTCGACAAATGGTCTCATCTATGTTGAGACATTGAAGAAAAATAAAAAGGAAAATCCCCCCCAGTCGACACCGTTCTATTGATTCAACATTATTTGGATTTTCTACAACTACTCTCTAGTCTCACGTTCAAAACAAGGTAAAGCTGTTATTTTAATATTAAGTATGCATCATGATAAATCTCTAGATACTAAAAGCAACTCATCCGAAATAAGCACCAAAGCATTTGACGAAAAATCTGTCAATTACAATTCCTCAACATAGCCCAAATTATTATGCCTTATTAAATATAGCTACAGTAAAATGTTTGATTAAAACGAGAGCGAAACTACGAGACCTAATATTCTACACAAACTTCGATTTCAAATATGTCCTCGACGAAAAGATCCAAAAAGTACAAATTTTTGTTAATCCTATTTGTTTACAATGTGCAGAAACAATATGCCCCACATCTAACTGATGTATATTTTTTGCTTTACTCTAAAAAGTTAAACTAATTTGTCAAGATTGTTTTTTTTTAATATTTAAAATTCTGAGTCATCGGGACCCGCTAGTGCGCTAGTAGAATTACCATTTTGCATAGTACATAGTAGTTGCAGGTTAAGTTTAAATTTTATTTTTTTTTACCTGGGTGGCAATGGTGTAGTTTCTTCAGAATTTGTTGAATTGTTCTTTTGGAGAATATCTTCCATTTTCACTAATTTTAATTTCTTTGATATTTTTGTAATTATTTAAATAAAAATCACTTATTTGTAATATTAATCTCTAAAAACACATTCTAAATAAACATAACCTAATAGTTCTTCTTTTTTTAATAATTGATGTATGCTTTTCTACCTAAACTTACTAGCCAACGTTGCTTACAAATTATTTTCATAATGTCTTTTGATATATTTTCGTTATACACTATTATACCGTTATTAACACATAATAAATGGTATAATTATTAAGTATATATATAGTTGATTCAAATAGAAGTGTCATCAAGTAGTCTCTGGAAAATTCAAATTTGTAGTGGCAGCACCCGCGTTTAGTGAAATTTGAATCGCAATATTAGCCAGCCTGTGATCAGATCGCGATCTGTCTATTTGGCTGTCACGTCTAAATATTTCGCTTGGTGTTTTGGTCTTGTGTTATAATTATTACAATTTTGCTTTGTTTCATTTATTGTTCTTGTTCATATATCAAAAAAGTTCTTTTCAGAGCTAACTTATACAAGCATTTGCCGTTTTTACGTAAGTATAAATAATTAATCGTTTAATCATACATGTTTTCATAAATACGTTGTTTTAAGGTTATTTATATCTTTAAATAATGAATCCGCAAAGCAATCTAACAGAGAGGGAATCTGAAGCAATCTGTCGATGTTATAATGAATTTTTTAAAGATTCTCAGGATGTTAATGCTAGTTTAGCAAGAGTAGCATTAGTTTTCCAAGTAAGTTTTTTTTCTAATGTCATTAATGTTATTACTTTATTAAAAATATTTCAGGTTTCTACTCGCACAGTGCAACGTATTTTGAACCGAAAACGCTTAGGAAAACCATTGCAACTTAAAAAATATAAGCAAACTGTTGCCGATGTTGGATATGGTTTTAAGGAACTGTTAAATAGTTTAATTTTTTCAAAAATAAAGAAAAACGAACATTTTACGATTCAAACTATATTTGAACATGTAAAAGAAAATTTGGATTTCCCTTATTCTAAAACCACTTTATTTAATGTAATTAAATCTATTGGATACAGATTCAAAAAAGTTGATAGAAGAAAAGTTCTGATAGAAAGGCCTCAAATTATTACTGCTAGAATTAAGTTTTGCTGGGAATATTTGCATTATTTAAAGGAATATGAAAAGGGAAATTTAATGTTCGTTTATTTGGATGAAACTTGGGTGTATCAAAATGGAAATCAAATCCGTCAATGGTGTTTAGAGTCTACATCAAAAGGGTTACCCTCTGTTTTTAAAAATGAAGGAAAACGATATACTATAGTAAATGCTGGGTGTCAACGCGGGTTTCTGATTGGTTGTGATTTAATTTTAGACAGTAAAATAAATGATAGAGATTATCACAAAACTATGAATGGAGATATTTTTAAAAAATGGGTAACTCAACAACTTATTCCTGCATTGCATTCTTTAAATAGTAAATGCGTTGTGGTAATGGATAATGCTCCGTATCATTCAATGAAGGTTCAAAAACCACCAAGTTTATCTAGCAAAAAGGAAGAGTTAATTCGTTGGATGACTTGTCACAATTTACCTTTTGATAGCAATAGTACCAAATTGCAACTCTGGGAAAGTATAAAACCTCGATTGGAACAGATCAATATAAAATATGAAATAGACGAGATACTCAAAGCAGAGGGCCACGAAGTATTAAGATTACCACCATATAATTGTCAATACAATCCAATCGAATTAGCATGGGCAGATTGTAAAACGTTTTATAACAAACACATTTCTGCTCAGTTATCATCAAAAGATAGAGTGATGTCCATATGGAAAGCAGCAATTTACCAGTGCTCAGAAGATAAGTGGAAAAACTTCATAAGCCATGCCGAAGAAGAAATTAAAATCGATTGGCAGAAATTCATGGGTGTAAAAAGTGTGGACGATGTGCCACCTTTTATTATAAATTTGAATTCTGATTCATCTGAGTCAGAATCCGAAAATGAAGATATTTGTGAAAGTGACTACGAGACAGACTCAACTAGTGAAGAAATTATTTTGATGGTTGATTAAAAAATATTTTCGGATATTTTTTTAACAAAATAAGTCATAACATGCTGGTTCAATATACTCTTCTAAAGGGAATTTGTAAAAATACAAAGTTTTCAGCTGCATTTATAATGAAATGTTTTAATAAAGAATTATTTATAATATTTTGCTTGATTTAAATATTTGCCAAGTATTCCTTTTGTTCAAATAGGTTTCAAGATATTTTTCAAAATTTTCAAAAAATCCTATGAGAGAAATCTTGAATAATCGTTTACTAAGGTTTCAAGATAAACACAATAATAGTAGATTTTAATTTCATGATTCTTTAATTAGTACAGATATAAAAGATTCCTTGGTTGTTTACACATGGATAAATACATTGTTAGAGTGTTTTAGATCACCAAAATTTAAATTATAAGTACTCGTATAAGATTACGGGTTAGATTGATTTATAAAACTGATTAAGTATTAATATGCACAGTTTAAAGGGATCGTAGATATTACTTTCAAGCGTAATATTTACTTTTTTTCGATCACATCAGAAATAACCTCAATATAACTTAAAACTTTTGACACATGGCAATGACATATAATTCCCTAACTAAAGTTCTGTTTCCATTGAATCTAGTAATAAAGTTAAAGATGATCTCACACGTACCCAGCCCACTTGATGACACTTCTATTTGAATCAACTATATATACAATTATTCTTTTTTTGTTTAAAAGCCTTGTACTATATATTTATTTAAATAAAAACCGAATCCGAAGATAAGCGTGCCAACATGAATAATTAAAAAATATTTCCCTGTTGTTTTGACATTTTAATCTATTGGAGAAATTATCTGCCTATAGTTCTCCAAACCTAAGTTCCTTATTTTCCTTTGAAACGCGTAAGAAAGATGATTCACCAAGATATATCATTTTTTAGGAGTGTAGTGATTTTATAATCTATAGTACCATAAATGTTCGTGTCAACATTTTGTAGTTCTTTTGTTTATAATAAGATTTACAAATAGTTTAATTAGTGAATAGTTAAATGTAGTGAAACAAAGGCAAGTTTATTAAATTATATTAATGAATATGACCATCCTGTATCAGACTAAAATGTGCAATACAGAAAGGGATGAAATTGATCGGATTCCATCAAAGGACAGAGCGACTAACTGGGATGTAGCAGGTTTTATTTTTTCCATCATCAGTCACATACTTGATGTATTTTTTGATTGTAACGTAGCATACAGGTATTATGCTAATAAACAAATAGCATACTTTTTTGCTACCCTATCATTCATTATCATACCAGCAATTATAAACACAGCATTTAGTGTAAGAATGTACGTTTTGGATCACGAAAATGTAAACAGAGGAACAAATCTCACTAAAAAATTCACAAAGAAGAGATTATGTATAATAGTTGTATTATTATTTCAATTAGCTCCTATTTTGAGATATTTTGATGCATTGAAATATGCACTTCGGTCTCAGAAAGCTGAGAAAAGTAAGGATGTGGAAAACCAAAGAAAATATTATGAATTGATGGTTAAAGAAGACTCTGATGTAGCTCTTTTAAGAGTTTTGGAATGTTTTTTAGAAGCTGCTCCTCAGTTAATTCTTCAATTAGCTATTATATTTCACAGTCATGGTAAAGAAATGGAAGGAGATACGTTTACTTGTAAGTATAAATTTTTTTATTTTTTTTAAACTTATTTTTATGCAATTCAGTTTATGTTGGTAACATTCATTAAACATGTGATAAATTTATATTTTTATTGGTAATTAAAATGCTATAATTATTTTTTTAAAATGTAATGCAATGATATTTATTTATTTGTGTTCCGCATTTAATGCTGCAATAATCGGTAATAAAAGTTTTAAGGTATTAAATTGTTACCTAATGTTTTTTAACATTAAGTCACAAAAGAGGTGTCATTTTGTTATTACTATTGGGAAATATGGATTATTTATTTATTTTTACTCAATTTTTAACAAGATTAGGATCAAATTTTACACCTACGTGGATCGAAGTGTATAATTTTTAAGGGAGGACGTGAACTCACCACCATGAATCATGAATAAAAATTCATTATCAAGTTGAATAAGGCAACTGATCATCCGTATCAAAAACACTCCTAATTTATTCCTATAAATGTTGTGGTGAATAAGTTTTATATCTATTGCTGCAAAATTTTGTTTAAATAAAGATATTACTACTGTAATTTACCATGAGAAGGTACTTAAATGGCACAGGTCCTCTAAGTCTTAATGTTATTATATATATATATATATATATATATATATTGTTATGATATGATTGGTTCATAAAATTTTTGTATTTGATAATAGGTAACTGTCTTTATATGGGTGTTTAAAAATTTTATTTCAGAAAGAGTTGATAATTGTTGATTTTGTTTATGATTAGATTGTTTTAAGAGGTTACCTAGGGAGAGGAGTATTATGATGGATTGGCATTAAGTTAATTTTGAAAAAAATGTCAAAAAGAAAAATTTGTATTATTATAGAATTTGAATTTGAGAAGAGAGTTTAATTTTAAAATGTATGATTTTTTTTGTAATTGAAGTTAAAGTTAAAAATAAAGTTTAAAGTAAATGAACAAAAATATAAAGAAAGTTTTAAAATGAATCCAGACCCAATAGCAGTAGAAGCAGCCGGAGCCGAAGAAAAGTAAAGAATTGATTTCAGAATAAATTGATGAACCAACGTGGGGCAACAACAACAACAAGGATAAATAAGAATCCATTACAAATTGGCGCCCAACGTGGGGCCAGAAAGAAAACGAACATTTTTTAAAGACGACAGCAGATCAGGCGGATAGAAAAGAAAACAAGAAGTTGCCGATAGCTGATAGAAAAGAAAACAAGAAGTTGCCGATAGCCGATAGAAAAGAAACCAGGATAGCCGAATTTGAAATTAATTAGTAGAAAAATTGTACCTACTCTGGGGTAAGATTTTTGAATTTCTATATAGAGACAGTTTTTTATTTTTGTTGTTTATATTTGAAATAGGGGGGATACATAAATTCTGTTAAGACATAGTTTATAAATATTTAGGTTGATACAAATCATTTTTATAAAAATTTTTGATTTTGACAGTGTCAATAAGACATAAGAAATTTTGATATACGGGGGGTGAATTAAAATTATAAATTTAATACACATATTAAAATTTAAATCAAATAAAAACAAATTGAATAATTTTAAATAATAAAATGGAAACAAGAAGAAGGCAAAACAAGAAACAGGATGTACAGATGCAACAAGGAGATCATCAAAAAGATGAGGACATACAGATTATGGGAACAAATGAATCAGGAGATGAAAAAGAGAATACCACGATAATAGAAGCAATTATTGAAAGTAATGGCAACAAACATGAAGAAAGCGATATGGATAGGATGTTTAAATTTTTAGAAAAAATGAATGAAAAACAAGAAAAAATGAATGAAAAACAAGAAAAAAATAGAAAGGAAGATCAAGAAAAACAGGAAAAAATGAATAATAACTTAAGAGAAGATTTGAAGAAGAATTTACAAGAAAATACAGAAGAAATAAAACAAGATATGAATGCAATGAAAAAAGAAATAAAAGAAGATATGAAAAAAGAAATAAAAGACATGAACAAGAATATGGAAGTATTTAAAGATGAAATGAAGAAGCAGATGGAAATGTATAGAGAAACAATAAAAGATATGAAAACAATTTATGACAAATCAGTAATTAATAAGGATTTTAAGACTGAATCTCCTGAAGAAAAAGATATGGGGAAAAATGAAAATAAACGAGAAAATGAAAGAATACAAAGGTTTATGGAAGTAAATACTATGACAATAGCAAAGAAATTTGAAGATGAAACAAAAAAATTACAAGAGATGCAAAATGAGAGAACTGAGGATAGTTCATATATGGTAATACAGGAAGGAAAAAGTAAAAATAAATATTATAAAGAATATGAGACATATAAAAACAAAATGAAACAAGAATATGAAATTATGAAATTAAAATTAAATAATGAATATGAAGAGGATAAGAAGAATGAAAAAGATTATTATTATAAAAATGAAGAAATAAAATATGAAACTGAAATATATGAAGTTAATAAAAATGAATTATATTATTATATCAATAAAATTAAATATAAAACTGAATCTAATTATGACAATGAGAAGAAAAGGAAGAATAAAACATACGAGGATAATGATATAAATTACTTTGAAATATGTGATGAAATTAGAAGATTAAAGAAGGTTTGGAAGGATATCATATACAATTATAAAAAGAGAAAAAAAATAAAATAGTTAAATAAAAGTAAATAAGATTAAAATAAAATTAAAAGTAAGATTAAAATTAAAAAAATGAAAGAAAATAAATATCGGGAACAAACTGATTAAATAAAATAAATCAAAAGTATTAAATTGATAGAATTCGATTATAACGTTAAAATAAGGTATAAGAGTAAGGGATGATATGAGAGAAGATTAAATATGAAATAAATTTAAAATTATAAAATGTGTCTTAAAGGAAAATTTTAAAATTTTAAATTTAGGGGGATTTTGTTATGATATGATTGGTTCATAAAATTTTTGTATTTGATAATAGGTAACTGTCTTTATATGGGTGTTTAAAAATTTTATTTCAGAAAGAGTTGATAATTGTTGATTTTGTTTATGATTAGATTGTTTTAAGAGGTTACCTAGGGAGAGGAGTATTATGATGGATTGGCATTAAGTTAATTTTGAAAAAAATGTCAAAAAGAAAAATTTGTATTATTATAGAATTTGAATTTGAGAAGAGAGTTTAATTTTAAAATGTATGATTTTTTTTGTAATTGAAGTTAAAGTTAAAAATAAAGTTTAAAGTAAATGAACAAAAATATAAAGAAAGTTTTAAAATGAATCCAGACCCAATAGCAGTAGAAGCAGCCGGAGCCGAAGAAAAGTAAAGAATTGATTTCAGAATAAATTGATGAACCAACGTGGGGCAACAACAACAACAAGGATAAATAAGAATCCATTACAATATATATATATATATATAAAACGAACAGAGCGTTTTGTGACAGTCTAAAAATGTCCAAAGATGATACATAACGTATCTAATGCCATACTGTCAAAAGTAATAATTTCAGTTTTAAACTGAAATGGTGTCGGTTAGAAATTTCTAACACTTTAAAAGACACCTTGAATGCTGCGATATAAATAGATATAAATATCATTCAACCTATATCAGGGCAAAACCAAACTACAGACACGTGTTTCGCTCTTATTTGAGCTCGTCAGTGTAGTACAGGCTATGTCTCTCAAGTCACTAATCAGGAGACATCCCTGCCATAAATTGAACGATATCTATAGATGTCAAATGCGAAACTGATTGTAATGTGAATATAGCTAATAAATATATCTATCTATCTGTCTATTCAAAAAGCTACAATTATTAAGGCGCCGAAGAGTTCTATCAATAGGAGAATGTTGCCCGTAATTGCTACTCTGATAATAAAAACAGTTCACCATTTCTAAGGTTACGCATTGGTACATTTAGCTTATTTAAAGACAATAAATCACTACAATTTGCAATATCGTTGATTAAGTTAAATATAAAGCATAAATCATACAACATACGACTATTTTCCAAACTAATTAAATTTAACTCAGTCAACATGTAAGCTCTATGATATTCATTCATAGGAATACCATTTTTAAATGCCGGGAAGATCATCGGGCCCAGGTTCAGCTTGGAGATATCCCGAAATGACACGTCCCTGAAGTTACTCAAGTGTTATATATGGTTAAAATCAGAAAAAAAAATATCTTTTTGTACAACTGTCATTAAAAGTGACACTTTTAATGATAGCAAACAATGTTAAAAACGATTGTTTACATAGCAGCGTGTTAAAAATACTTTTAACACGTTGCCATGTAAACAAGTTTACTTTTAACACGGTTTAGTTCACTTTTAACACGGTATGGTTTATTGTCATTGCAAATTCGCTCGTTTCATTATCAAAATAGGGAAGTTGTACAAAAAACATTGTATGGTATTTGTGTTAAAAGTGATATTATTTTGTTCGTGAAATTGTTCAATTCGCTCCGCTCATTTCACAAACGTTCTCACTCACAAAATAAAACCTCACTTTTAACACTCATATCATAAATAACTATTACGTTTCTGGTATTTTTTTTATATTTATAAAAATTAAACAAATATATTTGTTAAACTTTAAATAATAGATTGTAAAATCGTAAATGCATACAACCAAATGCTGTTAGGGTCCAATAGAAGGTCTCTTTTATAGATCTCTCGCTGGGCCCAGACTCTCAAAGACTCTTTAACCCAACGTTCTACTATCGGGAGCTCTAGGAATACCTAAAAGTACAGTCCGGACTAGAATGAAAGCCTGGATCCGTAGACAACACAACCAACACTGAGAATATATCTCTGACCAAGCACACAGAAAAATGTGTATTGAACAAACCGCAGAAACACTTCACCAAACCAGCAGGAATCAGCTACACGTCATTAAAGGATTCCTTACAGGCCATGCAGCTGTTAAACCATGGGACTGTTTAAAGGAAATCCAACCTGCTGTTTATGTGGCTGGGAATCTAAAACAATTAAGTACGTACTGTGCCATTGCAAGGGACAGTCAATTTTTAGAGACTTCCTCTATAAACATATGGCACTCCTCCATTGGACCTGTACAAACTAGTAGAGGGTACCAAGATCCTGGACTGGGTAACATGAACCAATGGAAGTAAAATAAGCCTAACTAGGTTATAGTACGACTGGTAACTTTATGTCAGACGGATTGCATTTAAAAAAACAGTGTTGATTGTTATCGAAGGTTTGTCAGAAACGTCGTAAACAGCTTTCCTTTTGAAAGAATTTCTGATAGTTTGTCCACTCAATTTTTAACATCTGCTTCATGATTATGGTTTAAATCCAAATCGATAAAAGTTTGTTTATTTAAAAAAATATATCTACAGTTGTGAATAAGGATGTTTTAATACACTTGAAAAGCTAAAAGACAACATTCTAACTATTTGCTCTAAATTTTAGTTATCTCTTCAAGAAACTTTTCTGTCTAGTTGCATTCATTTAAATTAAATAAAATTTTGTACAAATATTTAAGATTGTATGTTTGTTTTTGTCATTAACCAGACGATAGACTGGCCATTATGCATCTCTGGAAACTTACTTGATCTTAAAAGTGGTCAGTTCGCATACAAGAACTTTTAAATGTTAAACTTTGTGGTAAATTGGCTGCCTCCATTTTTAAAACTTGGAAATTTAATTATTTATTTTTATTAATACCTCCAGAAAATTATCCTAATTTGACAACAAGTACTTTACGCAGTTAAATTAAACAGAAATAATAAAATTTCTTTGTCGTTTAAACAAGTATTTACTGACAAGAGAATGATATAAATATTATCATTATCTGTATTTTTATTAGATATTTAACAAATTAATGAACTTTAATATTTCGTGAAACAAAAATTTTATTACTGCGAACTGAAAGTAAATATTTGTTAAAGATTAGAAACATTTATAAATTTTGTATTCAACAATTAAATATATGTAATTTCAAGTTTTAATATAATAAAGTTAAGTATTGAAGATTATTTGTTTCTAAATTTATGAACTTTTTGAACCGTTAGTTGGTAACGATCACTTTCACTATTTTGATACTAAATTAAATACCGTGCATCATTTCTATTCTATCTCGCATTCGTATTACCTTAGGGAGACTTTCTATAAATTGTTTATTAAATATTTTTTAATCTATTCAATTTTTAAACAAAATGGAATAATGAATCATTAATTGACAAAAGTTTTCTTTTATTTTTTAAATGTTTTGTTCTAAATAATCTTTTGTTTCTTCCTGTAAATTCTTTTGACTTCTCTTCTTGTTGTTTACATTAACTTTTTATTTTCCTGTGTTTTTCTTTTTAGCATCGTTTCATTTATTTATCCAATATTCGCATCTTTATCGTACCAGTTGTATCATTAGATTTGTATTTTTTTACTTTCAAATACCTTTGCTGCTGTTTATATCGTTTTTCCTATCATTCCATACGTTTTCTAAATTTTCGTGCATAGTAAGTAAGTTTATATTCTTGAATTTTTCCTTATTTGTTATCTATATTTTTTGCAAACACTTTAGGTAGGTATACCTTTCACTTTAAATTTATATCTATCATATTTGACGGTAGTTTTTTTACTATTCTTAATTATTTTTGGGATATTAAACTGTAATAATACTTATCTTATTATCTCAGAATTGTTACTATGCAAAAGGTAATTGTTCTAGGTTGTCTGTGTGCTTCATTCAACCTGCATATAAAAAATATTCAGAATTGAAGGTGATAATTATAAATAAAACATTAAACAATGAAAAGTTTTTGACGTAAAATTTTGCGCAACATTTTCACATTACACTAAATACAAAAAAAGTGATTGATTATTAATTTCAATATTTGTGGAATTTATATTAGAATTATTCATTTGTTTGTGCACAATAGTAATTTTTAGTTGCCTCCTAATCACACTTAATGAACTTGCTAATTAGCTGTGGAGTTTATCAAAATTTGTTTCAATTTTTAATATATTCTATAAAGTGTATTTTTTATGCAAATTAATTTATTTTATCAAGTGTTTATCTTTACGATTTCGTATATTTTATTTAACTAAAAGGATTTTTTTATGTTTGGATTTACCTAATTCCTTGTTGTTTATATAAGAATAACAAACAAGTAGGTATGTCAAAAACGTTAAAACAAATATGTATCTAGTTTTTTCCGGTTTAATTTTTTTTTAAATAAATACTTCTAAAATTCCTATCTTTTATTTAAGCTGAAAATATAAAAATTATTTAGTAAACTAATTATTTTTTGAAACGTTTCATCGGTTTTTTGAAATCCACAAATTAGACAAACAAAAGAATAATATTAAGGAGAAATCGAAAAAAAAGTCACATCCGTTAGGATCCGAAACTTCGATATCTACTTACAGCCGGTGGCGTATATATAATAGTTCTAATTTCTAATGATAGGTTGATGTACGACGGTGTGTTACTCACTCATTAATGCGTCTAGGCATCGATCTAATAAGGTGATTAATATCCTCCTGGAATACTTCATTCCAGGCTACCTCTATCTCATACCGAAGTGCTGCCAAAGTTTGAGGAGGTTGTTGTAAATTTAATAGTCTCCTACCGATAATAATACAATTTCAGCATGGTCAAATGTTACTCTTGCTATATGAGGACGGGCGTTATCTTGTTAAAAAGTTTGGTTTTGGAGTGTCCGTAGATATGACACGAGATAGGGCTCCACAATTTCTTGGACGTAACGTTGTGCAGTCATCCTAATTCTAATGAATACTAGTGGTGATCTAGACCCATAGGAGGTTGCACACCATACCATAATTATTATGCCGTTCAGTAAAAGACTGAGGATCACGGCGTTAACCGCCCCGCATTTTTACCCATCCTCGGCCATCATGCGTGCCTAGATTTCGATTTCGTCGATGTCCTCGAGCCAGAGATAGCACCCAATGTTGACGGTATGGAAAAACTTCTATTACCACTAAAAACACTTCGAATACCAATAGGCTTTCCATCTTCTTACCACTCCAACAATCCGCACCCTTGGTCTGATTGTTGGAGTGGTTTGAAGAAGATGGAAAGCCTATTGGTATATCTTCGTATCCTGGGAATCGTGAAAGATCCACAGCAGTATTAAATTTTGTTTATATGTAGCTTAGTTTCGTAAATCAAAAAAAATTCTTATGAAAACAAGAGTGTTAAACTCATTCGACAGAAAATTTATTCGTGTATCCCTTTTGCCATGATCAATATATAAATAAAATATTGATAAAATTATCGTTTACTGGCTGTTCGGTTTACTGTGTCACTTCGTATATACACATACTCTCAAAATTCTTGTCCCCTAGGGTATTTAAAAATGTATGCAATTAAAGTTTAAAAGTGTACTTACTAGAATTAATTAATTGCTTTATTGGTAACATTTTGTAGCGTTAAATAATTTTTTTTGCTGCTTAAATTAAAAAAATAATAATAATCATAATAATAAAACTAAAAACTACACAAAAACATTGAAAAAAACATAAAACTTTAATAATCAGTATGGCCACTGTTTTGCTCATTGAGTTGACCAACACGTCTTGACATACCGCGAATTAGGTTATCAATATAAGCTTAATCCATGTTGTCCCATTCCTTTTGGGCGGCTATAACCAGTTCCTGAAGGGTTGCAGGAGAGTTTTCTCCTCCTTTTATTGTCGATATTTCCTTCTCGAAGCATGTTTGTACCCTTTGAGTACGATGTCGTGTGGCATTGTCATCTTGAAAAATAAAATGTTCACCAAATTCTTTGCGCAATTGTTGAATGATAGGTTAGATAATGTTTTCGGGGTATATGGCACCTGTCATGATCCGCTCGATAAGCATAAGTGGACTTCGCCGACCGTAAATTATACCGCCCGAAAACATGACTGTTCTTCCTTGGTATCGAGCAACTTCTCTGGTAAAAATTATTCGTTCCAGTCTACCGGAACACCTCCATACACTTTCCCTGCGGCTGTCACTTACCATGCTAAATCTTGTCTCATCGGAGAAAAAGACTTCGCCATTGTGGTAAAAGCTAATTTCCTCGATCCTAACCCAATTGCAATATGAAAGCGTATGCACTCTTAAAGGTTTTCTGACTCTTGAATTGTTATAATCGCCTTGGAATGGTGCTTATCGAAATTCTTCTCAGGTACTTACTTAAAAATGACTTCTTCGAAGAGCTGGTACTATGATTCTCTCCTACCCCTACGAACATAACCAGTCACATAACGGTTTTCTCTATGTCTTGTTACTCTAGAACGACCGGTTCCTCGCCTTTGGTCAACGCCACCAGTTTCTTGAAACAAAAGTTAGGTCCTGGAGATGTTAATATGGTTCGAAATTTGGTGGTTTGATTTGGTATAAAGCCACTACTCTTTCTCTATTAAACAGAGAAATCGGATTTCCTGATATTCTGTACAAAAATTGTTGGTGTGGGTGTGTATTGTTTCAATTACAATTTGAAACTGTTATCATTTAACGATAACCGTTTATTTTGGAATTAAAACAATTTTTTGCTAAGATTTTTTTTGTTATTTTTCGATAAGAATATTAACATTTTATGTGTATGTATGTATGTATGTATGTATGTATACAAGTCGGTGCAAAACAATGTTTATCCATATCCACATAATTTTACTTCGTCATGCATAGACAGTGTTGCCGAAATTTTATAAGTTTACAAAATTTAAAGAACGATTCGAAAATTATGCAAAACAACTTTTTTGAAGTGACATTTAACAAAGTATATAATTTTATATACATATTTTTTGGGGATATGGGTTTAATAAAATACAGAGTAAAATATTACTTCCTTTTATTCACAATAATCACACTCATCACTACTACTACTATTTTCTTTATTTGTTTTTAGGTGCAATTTCGAGTGTATCTAACATCCTCTCTCTTTCGAAGCATTTTAAAATTTCTTTTTTAGTATGATTAACTCTTTTTTTTTTTCAAATTTCTGGTGTAATGGTTTGAAGTGCTTCATGACACATATTTAAACAGTATAGTATTTAAAAGTAAGGTTTTGTTTTTTAACCTTTCATTAATTTTAAATAGGCACTATATTATACTTCAGTTTAGCATCAGCACTTACTGAGCACTAAATTATGACCAGGTTTTTTATTTGGTCCATAACAGATAATACCCGGAATTCATGGTTACTTGTTCACTCAGCATCAAGCTTTTGGGTTTTAAAAATTAAAACAAGAAATAATTTTTATTGGTTCTTGTCCTCCTTTATTAGCACCTAATGAGTAATTAAAGTATTGAAACACTTATGGGGACTTTTACACAATTTATTTACAAAATTGTTAAGATTCACAGAACTCTGCTGGATAACGTCTAATTACTTGACAATACAATGAACTCTTGTGAATACTTGAACTTGAACTCCCGTTAACTGCCCATACATCCCCTTATATACAACTTTATTTAATCTAGTCAGTGTGTTTAGATCTTTCTAGAATCTTCTAGAAACATTATTTAATCTAGTCAGTGTGTTTAGAAGTTTCTAGAATTTTCTAGAAACATTATTTAATATAGTCAGTATTTTTAGAAATTTCTAAAAATCAACTGTCGATAACAATCTTTCAAATTAAGGTCCCTTCCTCTACGGTTATCCCGTTACAGTATTATTACAACAAACTGTAAATAAATAAAATAAAATAAATAAATAAATAAATAAATAAATAAATAAATAAATAAATAAAATAAAGTCAAACGGGGTTGGCATATCTAATAGATAATTTAAACCAACCATTTTGGTTTGTTGTTAGAAGGGACAACATAACTTGTAGTCCGGTTTTAGTGTATTTGCACCTCGTCTACAAGTTATGTTGTCCCTTCTAACTACAAACCAAAATGGTTGGTTTAAATTATCTATTAGATATGCCAACCCCGTTTGACTTTGAAGTATAATTCAATATCCGTCGGGGCACATAGCCCGAGAAGTAGTTGTTTCTTCTTAGTTAAATGGTCAATGTCTTTGAAAATGTTTTTCAAAAACTCGTAAAGCGATAGAATAATTCATATTCTGCATTCTGCAACATTTGTTGACCTAATGAGTACTAAATTATGAACAAGATTTTTGTTTATTTACTGGTTATCGAATATTAGCTTAAAATTGTTACTTGAATCTTAAATTAGCACTAAATTAAAAAAAAAAATGCGGATTTCGCCAATTAGACACTGTCAACAGTTATTCCTACCGTTAATTGTTAGTAGATATAGGTTTGAGTCCTGTTGTATGTGTCAGTTTTCGATTTCTCCATAAAGTATTCTTGTTTGTCAAACTAAATTTCCAATATGAATTTTTGTTTGTTTTGTTCCTAATTAAAACACGATTATTAACTAAATATAATAATTATTAGTTTTGGTGCGTTTATTAGATAACATCCAGTGCTAATATTTTTGCAATAATTATCATCACATATTTTTTTAATACTTGTTTTAACAGCTGTTTTCTTATCATATACTACTTTTTTAATGTTCCAATAAGTACATATATTACTACCAAATTAATATGGTTATCTCATTTGTATGGATTTTATTATTTTTCATAATTAATGTTTTCATACTGAGGAAAATTTATAGACAAATATTTTTGATTAGTTTACAGGATATTGGACACTGATATGAATCGCCCAACATTCTATTTATAAATATAATTTTTATATTAACTTGTTTACAAATTTTATATACTTAACGATTTTATATCTAGATTGACGTGTTTACGGCCATGCTTTTCCTCGGTTCCAAAAACTTTTTTTTTATTTAAGGATGCCCTCGTAGGTATACCTTAATACAAATGTACGGAGAACCATCTATTGGGACAGGAGAGGCAATGAGAACCATCTATTGGGACAAGAGATGCAATTTATTAATTTGGGATTTAAAGGACTACAAGTTAGGACGAGTGGGGAAAACGTGGGAAGGTAAGGAGTTCCAAAATCTGGAGATCCTGGGGATGAAGGAACGATCGAATCGATCCGTTCTCGATGTCTGGCACTGAACAGTATAAGAGTGTGTTGCTCTGGCTGGTCTGGCAAGTGCAGGCACTATAGAGCGGAGTTCTTCTGAGCAAAATACGTTTAAGTATCGTTAAAACAGGGAGAGATCAGACCCTGCTCTTCGGTGGGACAATGGGGGGGGGGGGGCTAGGTTTTTGGTGATACTGGTGTCGTTTATTTGGGATTTGTAAAGAGTAGCTAAGTTGGATGGAGAGAAATATTTCCGTGCTCTAAAACGAAAGTCTAACTTCTTTCCTGCTGCAGTTGCTATAGATGCAATATGTTCGTTCCAGAGTAAGTCCTGGGAGATCGTTATACCAATTAGCATAATGAAGTCGCTTGCGACTAGTGTCTGATCGTTCATTGTGATGGATCAGTCATATGTTTACCTTTTGCTGGATAGGCAACATGTTTTTGTCTTGGAAGCGTGGAAATTAACAAGATTTTTTCTTCCCCACTCGTCTACAATTCTCAAATCTTGATTAAGAGAAGCCGTTGTGGATTTTCTGTTCTCTTCCAGAATATCTAGGGATATGGGACGGTTGTGCGCTTTGCTACTGTGTAGGTTGCTATCATCTGCAAAAACCGTGTATCGGGTTATTAGTGGCTTCTAGTAGATCATTAATGTGTAAAAGAAATAGAGTAGGAGATAAAGACGATCCTTTGGGAAACCCAGCGTTGATCTTGTAGAGGTTGGAGGAACAGAAACACGGCAACTTGGATGTGCCTGTTGGAGAGAAAATTGTATATCCATCTGCAAAGGTTTGGCGAAAGTCCGTATGCAGGCAGTTTGTTGAAAAAGAGCTGCATGCCACCCTTGATCAAATACTTTTGACAAGTCTAGTGATAATGGAATCGCAAAGAATAACTATGGCCCGTAATGTGTACCTAAACGCAATCGATAAAGCACGCCAGGGAGGAAAGTTCATTTTTTATCTTGGTAAAACTTGGTACGATACTCATGACATTTTGAAGAAAGGATCGATCTTTTAAATGCTTTGTAAAAGCTCCACCAAACGGAGAAAAACGCGTGATCATTTTACATGTCGGATATGAGAATGGTTTTGTGTCAAATTGTTTGCTGCTTTCGGCCGTATTTCAAATTCTTTAGCAGATTATTATCAAGACATGACATCTACCTTATTCGAAAAATGAATTGGAAAGCAAGTGTTACCTTTACCTCAAAATTCAGTCATAGTGATGAACAATGCTCCTTACCATTCACGACAGACTGGAGAAATTACGAAATCTAAACCTCGAAAAAATGCTATTTTTTCGTACCTAGATAACGTGGGGCAGCTTATTCTTTAACACCGTAAAAAATGAATTGCTTCTTATATTAAAATCTTTAAATGTTAAACCAACTTATGTTGTTGATGGCAAACTGTGTGGACATAATATATTTCGTTTACCACCTTATTATTTTGTATTTAACTCCATCGAGTTGATTTTGAGCAACATTACAAGAGTTAGGAAGTGTGATTGACACTATAAGTGAAATTGTTGCAGATATTTCGAATGAATTATGGTATAACTGCGTTGGCCATGTTCATGAAATTGAAATTACTTATAGAGTACTTCCGGTTCATTCCGGTTATCAATTTGAATGACACATCTAATGAGGATGATTAGATTTAGAATTTAAATCTGCATCATTTGGTACTTATTTTCGTTGTATTTTCCTTCTCGAAAGATGTAACTTTGACGAGGTGAGAAGGCTTGCGTACTTTAATAATTTTAATTTTAAGTCCGACTAATACATCCCAAATTATAATTAATCAAGGGTAATATAACAAGACCTTGATTATAGTCGGCTATTTTTCTGGTAACTAGATTTCGAGAATATTTTAGTAGTATCAATTTGTTGTTTGTTGAGACATCAAAGATTAAAGCCCGAGAGCTTTAGCAGATTATTGATGTCAAATTATGATTGTCGAAACAAATTGTAAAATTTTCGAGAAATTTAGTAACAACACAAATAGCAGATTATTAATCAAGGTCGTGTTATATTTAGGAAGATTATTTCTTGAGAAGACATTTATATTTGACGTGACTATTTCTCTAGTGCAATAGTCGCTGATATTGTTCTAGTGCAATAGTTGCTGATATTTGATTCTGATTGGTCCGATTTCAAAAAATTATGACATTCTATTGGTTAATTTGAATCGAAGGAAATAATCTTTAAAAATCTTTCAAATATTTGTAAAATCGTAAATATCCAGTATAATAATACAAGCGAAGACCGATCCTGCATCAGGCAGTGGAGTGAATTGTTTGTCGTGGCCGAAAGCAAAAATTATCTTTGAACCGAGACAAACAGACAATATTTCTGGAAATTATAGTTTTGTCATTTGTATTGATAACTTATCAACCTCAGATGGTTTTTTTAAAGATTTTTTTAATGTACAGCTTTTACCCTGATGTATAATAATAATAATACTTTATTCATCCTTTTTGATCATATTGATGATATAGGATATGTCAATTCGCTTAGATGTAAGTACAGTAACTTCTAATATTAAGTACAGTTATGTTTAAACGCTACAATTTAATATCCAGAAATATGTAGTTAATTTTAAAAATAGACGAATAAAAAACAAAACATTTTCAAAAATGGGACATTACATAATATAAAAATATATTTGCCAAGAAAACTTTAAAAGAACTTAACCATCCAAAAATTCAATAATGTGATAAAAACTTATATCCCATAGGAAGTTTTTCACTTTCTGCTTAAACAAATTAGTTATTTTCATTTCTAATGCCATCAGGCGAATTATTTAAGAATTGAATTCCTTTATATATGTTTTTTTTCATACAAATTTGTAATACGTTTAGACTGTCTGATAAGGTTTGAACTGCGTGTGTAATAATCATGATAATCAGAGTTAAGTTTAAAGTCTTTGTAATTACTTTTGGCGTACAAAACACATTTATAGATATATACTAGCTGTACCCGGCGCGCGTCGCTACGCCAGCAACTAAAATAAATTTAAAAAAGATAAAAGAGATGAAGAGATAGAGAAGAAAAGAAAGTTTATAGTATTGTTGTACTAATCGCACCAAAAATATATTTTTCGAACTTATACTTATATGAAATCGTATAGATATCTATTAATCAGTATTGAATTTGATACATGGAAGCGCCTCTGGTGGTAACTTCCATTAATACGAATATCATATTCATATTTACAATTAAAAATACAGCATCATACTGATTTTCATGACAATCGGTTGAACAGGGCAGAAGTTGCTACTCTGTAGCGCCACCTGGTGGCGAGTGGCATCAATGAGCATATCATACAAACCTTCTCCGTGGAAAAATACATATACATACTGATTTTCATGACAATCGGTTGAACGGGGCAGAAGGTGCTACTCTGCAGCGCCATCTGGTGGCGAGTGGCATCAATGAGCATATCATACAAATCTTCTCCGTGGAAAAATACATATACATACCAATTTTCACGACAATCGGTTGAACGGGACAGAAGTTGCTACTCTGCAGCGCCACCTGGTGGCAAGTTACATCAATTGGCATAGCATATAAACCTTCTCCGTGGTGAAATACATATACATACCAATTTTCATAATGATCGGTCAAATAGTTTCTGATTCTTTCGATTTTATACATACAAACATCCTTTTTTATATATATATATACATATAGATTTTGTGGAAAGTTAAAATTTTGAATTTCTTGAAGTGATTGCGGCACGTTTCCCTAACATCTAACTTAAATATTAAACATAGAATTCTCTTTTGAGAGGTGAAAACCCTGGAGGCACCCACGGTTCCTCCCCAGAGTACAACATTATATGAAATGTGCGAGTAAACACATTTGCATAATACACACTGATTAATTGATCTGTAGTGAAATTATTTTTTAATTGCAGTAAAGCAAAATAGCTGCTATTTAGTTTTTTACAAACGTAGAAAATATTTGTGTTCCAGCTCATATTGCTATCTAAATAGGAGCCTAAAAACTTAGTAGAACAAGACATTATAATATCATAACTATTGATTTTTATTATTGGTTTATCTAGAATATTTAATTTACTTGTAAACTCCATATATACAGTTTTATCCGGATTCAGAATTATACGTTACAAGGTCGGTAGGTGACTTATTACAGATTACAGTACGAGTTAGTTTACGGACGAGGCGACGTAGGAGCCGAGTCTGGAAATAAAAATGAGTACTGTAATAACACCTAACGACCATTTGTATCATATTATATTTTATTTCATCCTGTTTTTATAAATTCATAAAAATGATAAAAATAGTTCGTAACTTGACTAGTTACGTCAAATTACCTTAACTGTCAGTTACCGTCAAATATTTTAAAATTTTTGTATTAATTGTTAATTCGTGTTTTAAATTAAAATAAAATAAAAAGTAAGTATTTAATTATTTTATTTTTATTTTATAGTCATTAAAGTGTTTTTAAATGTCAACAAAAAATAGTTATTTACGTACCAAGGGAAGTAAGTAGACGTTTGCAGTCGAGAAGTAGCCGAGAGCGGAAACACTTCGAGACTGCAAATTACTTACTTCCTGTGTTGCGTACAATATTTTTTCTACTACCGCACGCGTAAGTCATGTTCGAGAAACATTTGTTTTGGTGGCAGGCACAATTAAAATACTGTCTTTGTCCTCAATGTGATCTACCGTCATCTGTGTAAGCTCACTGCCAACATGCTCCAGATATTCCCATTATTAGAGCCACCTAAAAATATCTTTTAAAAAAATACATACCCTTATCTAATACTTTCGATTTCTTTGGAACGTATTTAACATTTTGTTTTTTTAGAAACATTATTAGTTTTTCAAATGTACTTATATCTATATTATGATTATCGTAGCTTTTATCATGCTGTTTATAGACCATAATGACGACGCTTTTAAGGTTTTTGCTTTCTCTGTGAAGAAGTATGTTTAGATTTCAGCCATTCCATAAAACTTGAATATTCTTTCTTACAACGAAACTCAGATTTATTGGGAAGAAGTTTATTTTAGTTTCATTTGCTGTCTACAGACAATCAGGATAATTCGCTCTCGAAATCAATAATTTTAAAACAACCATTTAAAAATACGTACTATAAAAATAACAACGAATTTAATAGTTAATTTAAATTTGACAGATGTCAAACAGAATAGCTTTGTTAGTAGTAATAATCCTAAATCTAAAAAAATATAAATTTTTATGGGTATAATTTACTGAAAAATCATTGCTATTATACATATAAATAAATAATTTAAAATAGTAATACAATTATAAATTTATAATTTGTATTTGACATTTAATTTTGAGACAATTCGTAGTTTACCCTACGAACATAACTTATTATTTGCAGGCGAGTTGTAACCAATCAAAATCGTGTAAAGTAAAAGTCCCATGGGAGTTTGTTTTACATGTTTCTGATTGGACAGAATTGTATTTTACAATCCCGATGAATGTTTATGATCACTTACACCCCTCAAAAGTATCATGTAAAACGCTATTTTACAAAGTGGTAGGAGAAAAAAGTAATTGTCTTCCCTTAAGCAATCAGAGCAGAGTTGCTGGCAACACATTACAGTACATGATACCGTCATGTTTTACTTACCGGCGCCGAATTGATAATAGGAAAGTTTATTTACTGGACAGGATGAAATAAAGAGTTTTTTCGACACCATTCATTAAATTCCTGAGAAAGTATTTCTGTTTTTTTAATTAGCTCTTCAGTGGTGTTTGCCCATATAGCCATTGTTCAGTACTTATCTGGCGTGAGAGATCATTCATATAAAACGAAAAAATTAACGGACCTAAAATAGATCCTTGGGGAACACCAATATTTACATCCTGAGGATCTGAGTATTGATTGTTAATTCTTACATCAATATTTCTCGCCTTTAAATATGATTCAAGCCAAGAGAGAAAATATCCACGAAAACCCAGTCCCCACAGTTTTTTAACAATTACATCTGTGTCAACAGAATCAAATGCTTTTAATAGATCAAAGATTTTATTGTTGTTATATTTTCAGTTATTCATCAATTGTTGTCCATTGGAAGTTCATTTGTGAGCATGGCTTGGGCTATGGCTTCATACCAAAGACTTTTAAGAGTAGCATTGAAAACTAAGAACAATATTTCATGGCCCGGTACAATAGTACAATTTATGTGGCATTTTCTAGTTACTGGTAAGTATTTATTTTATTGTTTTAGATTTTTAAACGTAGTATGAGTCAATTTGTCAAAAATGTTATAAAGAATTCATTAATTTGATTGTTGATAAGGAAGTCTTCAGTTTATGTAAATAATTATTATCAATATTTTATTAAATGAATAAACAATGACGATTGGAGGAACGGTGCGGTGGTTATAAAAAATTTACAAATAAGTTTCTTTGTTTCAAAACCGTTTCAAAAACATACTTGACCGTAGATAAGATTATAAAATTTTATATTAAGCTATTTTTTGACCTCGGTGTAATCTACACTAATAAACGTTTGCAATTTTAGAGATTTTTTACCAATGTATGTGATGTAGTCTTTAATGGTCATTGAATGCTTAGAAAATTTATATTTAAATGTTTGTAGATATTTCTAATTGGACAGTTAAAAAAATGACTTTTTCTTCCAATGAAATTAATTGAGGCAATTACTGATTTTGTTTTTTTCGTGATTCAATTTTAAATTTAAATCAAAATTGTCATTCGCAGTTCCAATGATTTGAGCCAGTCATCGGTCAGTGACTGCACACTGCCCACATATTCATTTCTCAAAAATTATATTTTAAAAATATTATTACATATTATTGCTTTACTGGTATATTTAGTTACTAGCTGTCCCGTCGAATTTCGAACCGTCTAAAGATCAATCATTTATTTTTAGATTTTTTTTCTCGTTTCTTTTTTCGATTGTTTTTTATGCTTTTTTCTGTTTTGTTAAGTTTTTACTAATTTTCTTTTCGTTTTATTTTGTAATTTTTCTGGTTTTTTGTTTTTTCGGTTTATTTTTTAGGTTATTCAAATATTTCGTATTTTTCCAATTTTTACAATTTTTTTCGGTTTCTTCGATAATTTTCCATTTTGTTTTAGTTTCTCGTGTCTTACTAGTTTTTTACTTATTCGAAACCGTTTTTTTTTTTTCAATTTTTCTTGTTCTTTCCGATTCCTCCTTTTTTCGAAGTTTCTACATTTTTTATATCTTTCTTTCTTTGGTTTTCATTTTTTGATTCTTTTTTTAAATTCTGTTGTTGGTTTTCCACGTTATGCCAGATTATCCTTTTTTTTCACATTTATAGATGTGTTTTTGTCATATTTTCTTGTTGGCTTTCAAGTTTTTACTTTATGTTTTCTCGTTGTATTTTGTATTTTTTTACGGTTTTGTCGTTTTTTCAGTCTTCCACATTTCTTGTTTTTTTTTTGTCAAATATTTATGTTTTTTTCGATTTTTCTTATTTTTTCCTTCTTCTGTCTGTTTTATGATTAATTTTTCATTTTATTTTGGTGTTTCGTTTGTGACCAGGTTTTTACTCATTTGTTACCATTTTCTTTTATTTTTTATTTTTCTAAATTTTTATTGGGAATATTTTATTTCTTTTAAAAAACAAAAATAAAATAAACTAATATATTTTTGGAAAAAATGATATGGGTAATTTTTGTAAAATGCGCGCTTACACTGTGAAATTAGCTATACCTCGAGGCTCAGTTGTCTGGGAGTGACGTCATTGTGACGTAAATGCAAGTGGAACCAATGCGAGGTTCGAATGAATGCTAGTTGCCACGTTTAACTTAGAAAGACTTACTATCTTTATCTTATTAATGCGCAATAGAAAGAGATACTTTTAAGACAAATGGCAAGCGACACTAGCGGACTTAATAATGTTCTCCAGTGTTGACATTTTTCTCACAAGTATCTCTTACTATTGGGCGATAATAAGACAAAGATAGTAAGTCTTTCTAAGTTAAACATGGCAACTAGCATTCCTTCGAACCTCTCATTGGTTAAAGCGGGTACTATCTACATTTACGTCACAATGACGTCCCTCCCAAACAATTGGGCTTCGAGGTATAGTCAATATTTTAGTTTTTTTTTGCGTCTGTGATACTGAATTTGGAATTAGATTTTCACTTGTTTTATGAATTTTGCTAATTTTTTTATGTTAACATTATAATATTTACTTGATATTTATTGTTATTTACCTAATTTTTTTGTGGCAGTTCTACTAAATGAAGCTGAATAGATAAAGTAACAGTAAAAGGACATAAATATGAATAGTAAAATATGGAAGATAATAAAAATTGGTTGACTGATTTATTAACAATTTTTTGATTTAATGATAATTTACAATGATTTTATATGTTACTAGCTGTACCCGGCGCGCGTTGCTGCGCCAGCAACTAAAATAAATTAAAAAAAAAATAAATAAAAGAGATGAAGAGATAGAGAAGTAAAGAAAGTTTATAGTTTTGTTTTACTTATCGCACCAAAAATATATTTTTCGAACTTATATTTATATGAAATCGTATAGATGTCTATTAATCAGTATTGAATTTGATACATGTAAGCGCCATCTGGTGGTAACTTCCATTAATACGAATATCATATTCATATTAACCATTAAAAATACAGCATCATACTGATTTTCATGGCAATCGGTTGAACAGGGCAGAAGTTGCTATTTTGCAGCGCCACCTGGTGGCGAATGGCATCAATGAGCATATCATACAAACCCTCTCCGTGGAAAAATACATATACATACCAATTTTCATGTCAATCGGTTGAACGGGGCAGAAGTTGCTACTCTGCAGCGCCATCTGTTGGCGAGTGGCATCAATGAGCATATCATACAAACCTTCTTTGTGGAGAAATACTATACATACCAGTTTTAATGACAATCGGTTGAACGGGGCAGAAGTTGCTACTCTCCAGCGCCACCTGGTGGCGAGTGGCATCAATGAGCATATCATAAAAACCTTCTCCGTGGAAAAATACATATACATACTAATTTTCATGACAATCGGTTGAACGGGGCAGGAGTTGCTACTCTGCAGCGCTACCTGGTGGCGAGTTACATCAATGGGCATAGCATATAAACCTTCTCCGTGGAAAAATACATGTACATACCAATTTTCATAATGATCGGTCAAATAGTGCGTAGATATGTAACACACGTGTTTTTTTTTAATTTCGTACATCGTCCGAATATATGGTTGTTAGGGCTCATATTTTTAATCTAATATTTTTACGTTTTACAATATATAGTTTAATGTTAGCGTTTATTTTTAGAAATTAATATGCCACATTCGGTTATGTGGCCAAATTATCAGGGAATTTATTATGATACCACTATAATTTTATACACTATGATTAATTTAATTTAATATGCCAATAAGTTATTTTTAGTGCGGGTAATATTTTTATCGGAAATTTTCAATAGAAGATGTTCGTGTAATTAAATAAAACATGTCTAACAAAGTTTACAAACATTTCGTTCAAAGTATAATGGATGTTCAGATATTATTGTTAACAAAATTCTACAATACAAGGACAAAATAAGTAAAATATCCATAAATTTACTTTCATTTTTTATGTTGTTTCGATAAAAAAATACTTATATAAAGCATGTATATTATAAAACCATTTAAAAAATGCGTATGGCACTTTGTGACTGCCGTATGTATGTTTATTATCTATTTATTAATACTTTATCTGTATCTATACATCTATACATATAATAAAACTGTAGAAATGTATATGTTTGTGCACGCATCACATGAAAACTACTGATCCTATTCGAATGCGGTTTTCAAAGACGTAGTTGTCTTCTTTCAACTTAACATCTGGTGTATAAAACTTTCTAGCCCTCACCCCTTTAACGGGGTGAGGAAAGAAATTTTTATACAAAAATTAACACGCCACGCGAACGACGTCGCGGGTACATCGAAATAGAATGTGGGTAGATTTTTTTGTCTGTCTGTCTGTATGTTTGTGCGCGCATCACATGAAAACTACTGATCCGATTCGAATGCGGTATTCACAGATATATTTGTCTGCTTTCAAATTAACATCTGGTGAATAAAAATTTCTTCCCCCACCCCTTGAACGGGGTGGAGGAGACATAAGTTTGAATATGCAGCCCTCTAAATTTGCACTCTGGACAGGCTATAGAATTAATTATTATTTTTTTCAGTTTCCAGAATTCTGTGTATAAGTGTAATAGCTTCGATATATCCTACAGAGACTATTCTAGTAATCATCGTTCATTGGTTTGTCATGACAATATGGTTAGCATGTACAAGTGCCAAAAACAACTTCTGTGATCACAATTCTTTGTACGACTTCCTTTTTTACTGTATATTAGGAGCTGTTTACGTTTTCACCCACGTCGTTCTGGTAAGTTTGAATTACATAAAATTATCAGAGGCAATTCTGAATCAATTACTACCATATACTTTTAGAGGTAGCGTGCAATGAGTCTTATACAAAATGCTAAAAAAAATATACAAAACGTATCTAGTGCCATGCTGTCAGAATATTCCAGATACACAACGTACTGTCAAAAACGCTCCGTTCGTTTATTTACTTACCTTGCCTAAGGTCTTATATGACATGCAATGCGACCACTTGAGAGCCATTTTTGGAGTAGAGATGGCGCCAGTTTCGATCGTTTTATACTTTCGTAAACTTATATAACAAATTTTGACCAGTCTATGCCAGGGATGTCTCTTCATTAGTGACTGAAGAGACCTATACTGTACTGACGAGCTCTAATAGAGCGAAACACGTGTCTGCAGTTTGGTTTTGCCCAAGTATAGACTGATTAATTTTTATATCTCTATCGCAGCATGATGTGTCCTAGAGTTAGAAATTCTAACCAGGACAAATCCAGGTTGCGTATCTGGAATATTCTGACAGCATGGCACTAGATATCATTTTTGTTATCATTTTTTATCATTTTGTATAAGACTGTCAAAAACGTTTTAATCATTTAGGTATATATATTATAACACTGAGTGAACTTCGTACTACACAGATGTATTTTTCTCATTCTCCGTGTTTCAAATTTTAAGATTTTGTCTCTCTATTATAAAGTTTTTACTAATTTTGCCTTTCATTTTGCAACCTTTGATTTAATACATTAGATATCAACTGCGCTACCTTACGGTACTTAATTTAGTATGTATTCATTAGTTTTTTTTAATTTGCATTTTTTTTTGTCGACTATGTTCCGTTTTACTTTATTTTCTGCTTTTTCTATCTATTTCAAAATTAAAATACAACTGCATCTCCCGCGTATCTGTAACCTAGATATAAAACAATTTAATTTACATCGCAATGTATTAGGAATTCATAGAACTATATAATAAATACATACTTTTTATTGGAATATTAAAGTGTCGTTTATGTTTCTCACCGTTTAATCCTTTCCTGAACAAATATTTCAAGATCAAAATAAGTTAAATTGGTCCAACCATTCTCGAGTTTTAGAAATCAACACACAGCGTATATACCGGATGTCTACCCAACCTAGATGTCAAACGTTGATAGAGAGTTATATCAATTAACTTAACACCGCCATCTATTAGCAATGCATAGAACTAAACAATAAATAGACACTATTATACGTAAAAATTAATTAAAAAAAAAAACATTTTGTAGTGGACCAAATTGTAACACATTTACAAAAAATTTCATTAAAATCGGTGCCGCCGTTTAGATTATATAAAATTCTCGTGTCACGGTGTTTGTAATTGAACTCCTTCGAAACGGCTCAACCGATTTTCGTTTATCTTAGCATACATATTGGATAGGGTGGGGAATCGGACAACATCTATTTTTCATCCCCCTAAATGTTAAGGTCCACTCCTAATTTTTTTTTTCCTGACAAAATTTTTTGTTTTTATTTTTTTATGATACAGCATACACAAATTTTCACACCTCTACGATCAACCCCTATTTTTTATTTGTCAATTAAAAACTTTAATTTAACAAGAATTTTTTGGAACGTAGTTCCTTATCGCGCGTTGCGAAGGAGACTAGACGGAAAAAATTCAGACGAAAAGTTGTCACGACACTTTTAAGCCGTGCGGCGTGCGCATGTTTCTCTGTCTGTCTGTCTCTCTCTCTCTCTCTCTCTCTCTCTCTCTCTCTCTCTCTCTCTCTTCAAAATTAATACAGAATGTAATAAAAATTTTCAAAATTTTTAAATTTTTCAAAATTTTCAAAATTTTTCAAAATTTTTAAATTTTTCAAAATTTTTGAATTTTTGAAAATTTTGGAAAATTTTGAAAAATTTAATCATTTTGAAAAATTCAAGAAGTGCTTTCTCTATGCGTACAGTATAAGATGTTTGGGGAAAGCATAGAGAGAGAGAGAAATGATATTATTATTCTGTTTCACTGCGCCTGCGTGTGACACTTTTCTCAACGTTACTTTTTCACACGATTTTACTACCCATATTTTTTTCATACCAGGTGCCTTATATATCGTTTCTTAAGGAGTAAACTCCTAAAATTTATTACAATTCTGTCACTAATTAATCGAAAGGAACTTCGTTCCATCCGGGTGTCCCTTGACATCTCTCACTTTTTTTTTATTTTGTCATGACTTAGAGTAAAAAATTTCATACTGCTCTGAATTTTTCACCCCTCTACGATCAACCCCTATTGGCATCTATTTTTCATCCCCTAAATATTAAGAGTGGCCCACACCCGTATTTTTTAGACAAAATGTTTTGTTTTTATTTTTTTATGATACAGCAAAGAAAAAATGCATACAACCCCTATTATTTATTTATCAATTAAAAAGTTTTATTTTTTCAACAAGATTTTTTTTTATTTTGTCATGACAGAGTAAAAAATTTCATATTACACTGAATTTTTCAGTTCTCTGCAATCCAACCCCTATTTTTGGTTTGTTAATTAAAAATCATGAGAAAATTTGTTGAAAATTTTAAATAGTCATTGAAAATCGTGAACAGTTGTTGAAAGAAAAAAATTGTTAAAAATTTTGAAAATGGTAAGAAAATGTCAAAAATTATAGAATTGTGAAAAACGTGAAAAATTATAAGAAATTCTTGGCAACCCTGAAAATGGTTAAATAATCTGTCACTAATCATAAAAAATGTTGGAAATTGTAAAAAAATTAACAAACGTGAAAAAATGCCAAAATTCCTGAAAAAATGTTAAAAATACAGAAAGAAAAACGTGAAAATTGTGAGAATCATTAACAATCTAAAAAAATTGCTAAAAATTATGAAATATATTTAGAATTCTTGAAAAAACGTTGAAATTCGTGACAAAATGATGAAAATCGTAAAAAATTGTTTACATCTTGAAAAATTGTTAATAATGTTAAAAAATGTCAAAAATTGTTAAAAAAACGTGAAAAATTGTTGAAAATGGTTAAAAAACTGTCAAAAATTGTAAAAGATTGTTGAAAATAGTTGAAACATAAAAAACAAGTAACACTGTAAAATATTGTTAAAAATTATTGAAAATTGTAAAAAAATTATAAAAAGTGGGTAAATAAAAAAAAACGAACAGGTATTAAGAAAATGATAAAAATAAAAAAATAAAATAAAAAACTAGCAAAATTGGAAAAAAGTCTAAACACCATAAACAAAAAGATAAAAATGTAAAATGTGTAAAAAATGAAATAACGGAAAAAACGAACAATATCACAAAAATTGTTAATAAAGAAAAAATGTAAAAAATCGGAAAAAAAAACAACTAAAAAGGAAAAAAGTGTAACAAATACAAATACAACAAAAAAGTAAAAACCTGTGAATAGAGAAAAAATATGATAAAACTGACAAAAACAGTAATAAAATCATGGAAATCAATCGAAAAAACAAAAAAAAAATCGTAGAAATTTGTGAACAGGAAAATTAAAAAAATATATATTACTAGCAGCCCGCCCCGGCTTTGCACGGGGATTAAAGAAAAATAACAAAAGCCATTAAATTTATTGGGTCAAGGCTTCCCTGTAAACAATATTACATGTTGTTTTATTTTCTGGCAGCAAAATAAATTGATTTTCAGGTGCTCCGACACGCCTTAGGCGGTTGGCCATGAGGAAAACCGATCCCTACTATTTGGAAGGTTTGACCTTGAGAGTTATTATTAGTAAAAGCGAAAGATGTTTTGATAGGAAATTGAAGCGGTTTAAATGGATTTGATAGATTAGTTGGGATCATCGGTATCCTCAGTGTATGAGCTAGTTGACCAGTTGGTGGTTCAGTTATATTGGTTGCTACAACTTAATTGTCCTTTAATTCCTATATAAGTAGCCACGTCCCATTGCACATGCTAAATTTGTGATATCTGTCGTGATTATGAAATAAGTTATTTTGATAAGGATTAATACCAAGATAAAAACTTTTAAAAAATTAAAAAATAGTTATTGTGACGTAACTATAACAGTAAGGCATATGCTGTCGCGGCATTTTTTGTAGATATTTATATATTCTTCAAAATCGTAGTACATTATTTTATTCTATAATCAATAGTATTCTTAGCGCACGCGATGTAAGGATTTTAAGGTCATTTTTGGTTACATTAATGGCATTTTAGTAAGGATCCCTATTTTTTTTTTTAAATGAAACATAGCCTATGTCACTCGGGAATCGTGTAGCTTGCCAACAGTGAAAGAATTTTTGAAATCGGTCCAGTAGTTTCGGAGCCTATTCATTTCAAACAAACAAAAAATCAAACCTTTTCTCTTTATAATATTAGTATAGATTAGGCGATACGAAATTCGTCGGGTCAGCTAGTTCTTATATAGATTGTTATGGAATTTCTCCCTGGGGATACCTTCCACTTAATAAAATCTCCGGGGCGTGGATTCTACACCTTAAAAATATCGATCACTATAATTACAAACAAACAAATTTTCAATAAACCAATCTCTAAAATATAAAAATAAAAACTGAAGCTTTAAACGCTAACAAACATAAATAAGTAACAAAAAAAAAGACAACTTGATATTACAAAACGAAGTATGTATTTATTATATAGTTCTATGAATTCCTAATAGATGGCGGTGTAAGATTATTTATGTTTTGATATTTAGATTATAGATACTCGATAAATGGCGTTGTATTGCCATTTCTAAATAATTAGAAAAACGAGAAACTGAAGTAAAATAAAAAAAAGAGTGTGCGTGTAACCTTTACGCGCGATTGAAGTAAAACTTGAAAAATTTAAAAAAATTTTAAAATGTTCATGATTTTCACATTTTGAAAATTTTGTAAATTTTGAAAAATTTGGAAATTTTTAAACTTTTGAAAAATTTTGAAAATTTTGAAAAATTTGGAAATTTTGAAAATATTGAAAATTTTGAAAATTTAAAAATTTAAGCTCCTCCCATAGCTGAAATCACACCGACTTCCGTCAGAATTACTTCCGTCAGAAAATAAATCGGAGTTACCCCTAGTCGCGCCTAAAGAAGTTTTACTTCAAAAATAGTAAAAAATAGACAAAAAATTGCAGAAATACTTAGAAAATAAAGTAAGTACTATGAGAGTTGATATCTCATATTTTTACACAATCAATTCTTACTTATCAAGTACTACAACGCAGGTGGCGCAGTTGGTATCTCATATAAACTGCTCGCCAAAAAAATCGGGACAAGCAATTTTTAGCACCATATTTAACTTGTAGTATCTTTTGAAATAAAAAATATTTTTAACTGTGGATTTCCGTATGCTAAAGCTCATTTCGTCTAGATGACATGGCGCAAAATGATTTTTGAAAAATAATCAAATGTTCATGGTATACAGGGTGATCAATGAACAGATGCAATATTACAAAAAGTTTAGAGGTACCTGATTCCGGTAATAATTCTTTTTCGCTATTTAATTATAGGTCATTAGCAAAGTAATATCGATATCTCCAGACGTTTTTGCCAGTTTTTTGATTACAGCCCTTTAGCGCCAGAAACACTACTAAACAAAAAATGTGTCAAAACTTTGCTATTAATATCTTTAAAACGCTGTAACTTGAAAACGGCTTTATCGATTTCGACCTGGTTTTCACATGCTGAAAGCTTATTTTCTGGTTCTTTTTTATTACCTAACCGCTTTATTGGTAAATGGCCATTTCTATAAAATACAGGGGTCAAACAAAAAGTAAAGATAAAATTGCACAAAATATGGCTATTGTTCGTTTTAAGCTATGACAATTGGGCTGTCCGTTGTTGTTTGGTTTGAAATTTGGTCAATATGCAGTTTCGGTCAATACCTCTGAACTCTTTTTTTTGCTTTTTCGATTAGTGCCTTTTCGCCACAGATACGCTACCAGACAGATCCATTGTCCTAAAATGTGTTTTTGGTGGATTTTTTGATGCGATCTGGAAATTTTAAATTAATTACTACCTAATGATTTTTTTTTTCATACAGGGTAATCAAACAAAAGTGACTGTTTCATTATACAAGGTGTTTCAGATTTTAATCGGGAAAATTTAACAGACGATAGAACATGAAAAAATATAAAAAAAGTCTATATAAACATGTATGTTTTGAAGCTTTGTTCTCGAGATACAGGGTGTAAAGTTTTGGAAAAAAATTAGTTTTTTATTCATAGCTCAAACATCCCTTGGCAGATTTTCTTTAAACATGACAGGTTGGTTTCTCATGATAAGATGTATCATTTGATGTAATGAAATTTACCGTAATTATTGCAGTGGTGTTCCAGAGGGCAACCTAGTTAGTAAAGATGATAAAATAATGGTACTCCACTGATTTTTTATAATTTTGTGAATTTTTTTAGATTAAGCATTTAAAAATACAACTTTTTTGTTTCGTGTTAATTTTTCGTTCCTTGCTTTGTTTTTGAAAAAAAAATATTTTTTTCCTGTTCTTTAGGAGCCTCCTAGAACATACATTTAATGTTTTCATTTTTTTTTTAAATAATAATTGTTGCTTTACACATTTTGTCTCTTTAACGGCTACGAAAACTCTCTGGGCTCCCGGACTAGATACAAATGGGTATAGATATGTTATTATTTACAAAAAATATTTTTTGTTGGCTGAAAGTATGGTATTTATTGAGAATGTTACACTTTTTTTCAATAGGGCCCTTCGTGCAGCCACGGGTGTTAGAATCTCCAACACCACAGTTCGAAGGCGACTGCATGAACGCGGCTTGCATGCTAGGAGGCGTACTGTTTGTCCTTTATTGCTGCCTGTGCACCGAGCTGCAAGAATGAGATAGGCACAGGAACATGCCCACTGGGGAATAGCAGAATGGAGTAGATGTATGTTTGTGGATGAAAGTAGATTTAGTTTGCATGCATCTGATGGACGAATCTTAGTTTGGAGAGAGAGGAATGAAAGGTACCGTGAGGAGAATACGGAATAAAATAGGGCTCTCTATAACAGTGTCACTCTAATATGGTATAAATTAAGAATAATTTATTATAATCCAAATATTGGGCTATCTTTAAACCGAAATTCTTGAAAAAAAGTGTAACATTCTCAATAAATACCATACTTTCAGCCAACAAAAAATATTGTTTGTAAATAATAACATATCTATACCCATTTGTATCTAGTCCGGGAGCCCAGAGAGTTTTCGTAGCCGTTAAAGAGACAAAATGTGTAAAGCAACAATTATTATTTAAAAAAAAAATGAAAACATTAAATGTATGTTCTAGGAGGCTCCTAAAGAACAGGAAAAAAATATTTTTTTTTCAAAAACAAAGCAAGGAACGAAAAATTAACATGAAACAAAAAAGTTGTATTTTTAAATGCTTAATCTAAAAAAATTCACAAAATTATAAAAAATCAGTGGAGTACCATTATTTTATAATCTTTACTAACTAGGTTGCCCTCTGGAACACCACTGCAATAATTACGGTAAATTTCATTACATCAAATGATACCTCTTATCATGAGAAACCAACCTGTCATGTTTAAAGAAAATCTGCCAAGGGATGTTTGAGCTATGAATAAAAAACTAATTTTTTTCCAAAACTTTACACCCTGTATCTCGAGAACAAAGCTTCAAAACATACATGTTTATATAGACTTTTTTTATATTTTTTCATGTTCTATCGTCTGTTAAATTTTCCCGATTAAAATCTGAAACACCTTGTATAATGAAACAGTCACTTTTGTTTGATTACCCTGTATGAAAAAAAAAATCATTAGGTAGTAATTAATTTAAAATTTCCAGATCGCATCAAAAAATCCACCAAAAACACATTTTAGGACAATGGATGTGTCTGGTAGCGTATCTGTGGCGAAAAGGCACTAATCGAAAAAGCAAAAAAAAGAGTTCAGAGGTATTGACCGAAACTGCATATTGACCAAATTTCAAACCAAACAACAACGTACAGCCCAATTGTCATAGCTTAAAACGAACAATAGCCATATTTTGTGCAATTTTATCTTTACTTTTTGTTTGACCCCTGTATTTTATAGAAATGGCCATTTACCAATAAAGCGGTTAGGTAATAAAAAAGAACCAGAAAATAAGCTTTCAGCATGTGAAAACCAGGTCGAAATCGATAAAGCCGTTTTCAAGTTACAGCGTTTTAAAGATATTGATAGCAAAGTTTTGACACATTTTTTGTTTAGTAGTGTTTCTGGCGCTAAAGGGCTGTAATCAAAAAACTGGCAAAAACGTCTGGAGATATCGATATTACTTTGCTAATGACCTATAATTAAATAGCGAAAAAAAATTATTACCGGAATCAGGTACCTCTAAACTTTTTGTAATTTTGCATCTGTTCATTGATCACGCTGTATACCATGAACATTTGATTATTTTTCAAAAATCATTTTGCGCCATGTCATCTAGACGAAATGAGCTTTAGCATACGGAAATCCACAGTTAAAAATATTTTTTATTTCAAAAGATACTACAAGTTAAATATGGTGCTAAAAATTGCTTGTCCCGATTTTTTTGGCGAGCAGTTTATTTATGAGAAAAAGACAACAGTTTTAGGCGGTACGTAGTTCGTCGGATCAGCTTCTATTGTTAATAAATAAAGTGTTTAGAGACGCAATAAAGCATTTTGATCATTATTGTTTGTTTCTTTGGATGCAACGATTAATTAAATATTTTTTTAATAGGTTGAAGGTCCTACTTGCTGTAAATACGTAATTTTCTACTCCGTATTGTTTATGGAAAATGCTATCGCGAATGTTGTATGGATAGTATCAGCTGATGATGACTTACGAGCTAAGGTTTACTATATCCCTATTATATTATTGAATGTTATACCTTTCTGTTTTGGTATTTGTTTTATGGTACTTTATTATACTGTTTTTCATCCAAATTTAAGTACCGGTTATAGTCGGCAACAAAGCCAAGCTGTTATAGCAGTAGAAAGCTAGTAAAAAGTTAGTTTAAATTGAATTTTGTTTAAACATATTTATTTATATTTTTTACTTAATACATATATGTGTGCTTTTACTAGTTTTTTATTTTTAGTAAACTAATTGTTTTGAGATCTCTTAAGTAGATTTTTAAATATAGAAATCATACAAACAAGGAAATGACATTAAAGAGAAATCGAAAAAAAGGTCACACCAGCAGAACTCGAACCTGTTATCTTTACCTTTAGCCGGTAACGCCTCTAACGGGTAAAGATTATAAGTTCGAGTCCTACCGGGTGACATTTTTTTTGATATCTCTTTAATTTTATTTTCTTGTTTGTATAATTTTAAAATTTCTATATATCATCACTTAGTCTTAAGTGGGTTAAACTCGCGAAAAAAAAAATCAATTTATTACAATTTTATTTTATTTATACTCGATGTCGCTTTATAGAGAATGCGATTAAGTATTTTTTATTAAGAATTTAATATTTGTTGGAAGAATTTTAATTAATTTTGGTTTGATTATTTTATTACTTTGTCACTTATTTCAAGGTATGTATATAGTATATAATCCGGACGCCCTTTGGGGGAGTCTCGTATACATTAAGAGGTGCGCAACTAAATGTGGTGTTATTTCTTGGTTCTTTTATTTACTAAATCCATTTTTAAAGGCCATTTGCTACACAGATGGTCCATTAATTTGTTATAAAGAATTTAATTATTTATAATATTATAATTTTTTAATGAAAATAAATACAAAAAGTATTTTCCAACAAAAAATGTTTATCGTAAAAGGTTCCACAAAAAAGTACCTATCTACACTTTTTTTCTTTAAATCGATATTTTGTTTTTATTATCTATAAAAAAATACAATTATTTTAAATCAAAATTAAAACAAAACATTTTGTTTTTAATTTTGCTTTTACTGAAAAACTTAAGAAAATTTTATTTATTTTAGAAATAAGTATAATAAAGGTTGTAAAAATATCATTTTATTATAAACTACAATTTTTAACTCCACTTAGGAAAATATACAAACTAGCTCTCTTAGGCTATGATCACACGAACATGATTTCACGCTGCGTTTTGGTCTGATTTCATTTTCGAACTCATTTTCACTCTTTCTTGGGTGGTCCATGGGTCGAAAATCACGCGATATATTTGGGATATTTCACGTCATACTGGTTACCAGCGCCCTTATAGTTAAAATGAAACGATTGTGTTAAATAATGGATCAAATTGATCATCTGCAACCAAACGGCTCGGATTTCAGCTTAAATTATACTTGATGGACTTCATGGTGTGATATTTTATCAAAATCCAATATGGTGGTTTAAAATTCAATATGGTGAATGCATTATTAAAAATCAACCGATTTTGTATATGGGGGTTTTTGAAGTTGAAGTCAGATTAGATAAATTCGTGATAGCGTTCTGAAAATCCGAAATACAACAAAGTTCGTGCGAAATTTTCTTCAAAAAATCCGTCTGCCGTCAACAACCTCAAAAACATTTGTTCACCAATTTTGGTTCAAATCGGTTGTTTTTTAAAAAATACGTCTGCCGTATTGGCTCTTCTTCTTGAATTTTACTAATCTGACCTCTGAATCGTAAATAGAAACCTCAAAAACACCTATACACCAAGTTTGGTGCCAATTGGCCAATTTTCAGAAAATACATGCGCCATCTTTTTTTCTATAAGCTAATTTGCTGGCTGCGGAGCAAGGGGCTCCTATTGGCGTGGTGAGGTCTTCTTCAGTGACAAGACCACTTCAACCGTTTCTCAGGTCAGCTGGCCAGTTGCTTTTAAGTCTTGGCTTGATGTTCTATTAGAAGTTGGAGTAAGGGGTTACTGTGTGATTCCAGTCCTTCATGGTGCTTTGTGCTGTATTTAGTGATCACATCCTGTACGAACGGGATTCTTAGGCCTTCATGAAGTGTTAGGTTTGACAAATACCAGGGTGCATTAGTTATCGTTCGCAGTATTTTCGATTGGCTTCTTTGAATTGTGGCTATATTTGACTTACTCGCACATCCCCAGAGTTGGATTCCATACGTCCAGATAGGTTTTATGATAGCTTTGTAGACAAGGATTTTATTTTCTAGGGTCAGTTTCGATTTCCTACCGACTAGCCAGTTTAGATATTTCATTCTTAGGTTAATTTGTTTCCGCTTCTTAAGAATATGTTCTTTCCAGTTGAGTTTTGAGTCAAGATGTATTCCTAGGTATTTGGTGCTAGAGGATTGGGGAAAATGGATATTGTTAAGTGAAACTGGGGGACTCTGGTCTCTTCTCAAGGTAAAAGTCACTTGGACTGATTTTGTTTCATTCATTTTAATTCTCCACTTGTTTGACCACGTCTAGATTTCATTCAGTTGTACCTGTAGAATATTAGATGCTATAATTGGATTTTCGTCGGTTGCAAGGATGACAGCATTATCTGCAAACGTACCAGTGATGGTATAGCACATATAATATTGGTCCAAGAAGGCTGTCCTGTGGAACACCAGATTTTATAGGAAAATTATTGGAAATACTTTCATTCACTCTTGTTCGGAATTCTCTCCCACTTAGATAGGATTTTAACAGTTTCAGGTAGGTAATAGGAAGATATTTCTTGATTTTGCCAATTCACGTTGCTTGAAATCTCGCCCGTGTGACCGTAGCCGTATTATTTCATTAGTTTTATTACTTTAAAACAATAAAGTTACCTATACTTATGTACTGTAGTAAAATTAACAATAAAAAAAATCAATATAATGAATAATAAACAAAAAAAAGTTCATAAAATCCAACTCATGATTGGAATACAAATGCGATATCATTACTTAGATTTTAGCCTAAAGATACCTATATAGAGAATTTATAAGGCTGTAATACAATATATAGAAGAAATTTTTGTAGTTATTATCATCAACACTTTTTATTATACACTCGCAGGCGTAAATATTGCATATTTTATTAGGCTAGGGTTGCACTACGGGAAATGTCAATGCCTATCATCGGGATAAATATTGCTTTAATATATAAGCGTGTGGCTATACATACGAGGTCTCGGAATTAAGTTGCGAGACTATTGCAATAACAATTTTATTTCACAACTTTTTACAATTCATCATTTTTTCCCCTTCAATATACTTTCCAGTCCGTATCACGACACCTCTTCATGCGAACCTGTGCGAAGCAGTGCTGCAGGTCATCTTTCCACAGGCTGTTGAGTAGCTGCACCGATTTTTGTTTTACGTTTTATATAGACTTATGGTGGGTTTGATTGGCAGGATTTGATTTTTGGGAATAGGTAGAAGTCGTAGGGTGCTAAGACTGTGACCTGTTTTTTTGGCCAAATAATCCTTGACAGACAGAGCGCGTTGTCTTGATGTAGGATCCAACAGATCTCTTTTCACATTGCGGAATTTTTTCTCGAAGTTTTCTTAAAACTTCTATATAGTAGTATTGATTGACTGTTTGAACTTGTGGTACCCATTCCATGTGGACTACATCCCGTATATCAAAGAAAACAAATATCGTCTTGAATTTGGACTTGCTCATCCTCTCTTTTTTGGATCTCGGAGAGTAAGGAGACTTCCAGTGCATTGATTGCTTCTTGGTTTCAGGTCAAATTAAAAAATCCAAGTTTCTTCGCAAGTTATGACCCTTTACAAGAAGTTTGAGCCACTTTCGACATTTTCGGCGCAAGTGATTTTGCACCCTCTTTATTTGACAATTACAACGGGAAGTTTTACTCAAGGCAAGTGATATATATTTAGAACAAAATTCTACCCCTTTCATTCTTCTCGCTATGCAGGTGTTGTTTAAAGAAATGAGTCTCGGAACTTCAGACCTCGTAAGGCAAATAGCGGAACTTCTAATCGATTAAAATAAACCTTTATAACCACATATACGACGGAGCAGGGTCATGTCGAAATTTTTAAGACTTTTTTACCGTTGATAAGTCAACTTCCAATAGTCTAGAGAATTCAAGTATTTGACTTCAGTTTTCAATAAGAAATGCCAAATAATTATTTTTAATTTTTTCTGGCTGGCCAGGTCGTTCTTTGTCAAATAAAATATGCAAATTTTGGTTTGCGAATGTACAAACATCTATCATATAATAATAAAATAAAAAATAGACAGAAAATAATATTTATTTTCAATACCATAACTTATACTGTTTACAGAGTGTTTCAAGAATTAAATGGTCAAATAAAAAATTGAGTTCACGATACAAAAATAGGAAAACATGTTTCTATGGAGTAATATCGGGAAACATTTCGTTAACAAAATGTTTTTGCATATTACTTATTTTTTCTTATTTTTGAGTCCTGCACCAAAATTTTTAATGTGATTACTTGATTCTGAAATTAATTTTAAGGTTTGTAAAAATATTTTTATATGAAATATTTTACTTCTCAAGTTACTAAATTGATTATTATTATTGATAAGTTAACATATGTTTGCGGTTAAAATACTCAATAAGCTAATATAACGGTGATTTGTACATAAATATGTTTATCATTAAATGTTTGTCAACAATTAAAATATTAATTTTTTAGAATAACAATGAAACTTCTTTACGTAACCATCATTTTAAAAATTAAAATAATTTATATTCATCTGCAATTCATCATGCATTGGTTAATTAATTAATTATTATAATTACTGTCACATCCTGTATTTACGAGGCAGGTCCGATAAGTACCTAGTCTACAAAAGAAAAATGTGTTATGGCTATTTTTTCTCAACAGTCTCCTGTAAGCTCGGTATATTTAAGAAAATAAAAATCGTTTGGTGGCAAATCTGAAAAACACGATAAATGTGTCACCAATTCATAGCCCAATTCGACCAATTTAGCCGTGGTAACAGCGGAGGTGTGAGTATAGCTCAATAATTGGGCACAGTTAAGCCCTGTGACCAGTTTGCCCTTCTGCGGGTAGTAGATATAAATCACACCTCGTGATTCCCAGAAAAAGATGGCCATCATCTTTCCGGCCGATGGGACAGTCTTTGTCCTCTTGGGAGCACGTTCACTGTTTCGATTTTTCCTTGGTCTATGGTTGGTACAAGTGGATTGATGTTTCGCTTTTCTGTCCAGAGTGAGCAAACACAGTATCCATCGCGTTTACAAATTTATCATGTAGAAAATTTCATGCAGGTCTTGTACAATGCCTACCGTTTTAACTATTTCGCGCATCTTCAATTGGCAGTCATTTATGCACGATATGCCAAACATGTTCCTTTGATATATTTACAGTCTCAGCTATCTCGATCCATAAATAAATTATTTTGTGGACTATTTATTGTTTTCGTCTGTATTATTCTCTTTTTGGCGGCCACTGCATGCATGGTCTCCGATACTTCTTATCTAATCTAAATAAACCTGGCATGATCTCTCCTGTGGAGCTCCATGTTTTAAACACTGCTTCCTATGGGAATATTGTGACCAGGTTCGGCACCAAGGGTCCTTGCATGCACCCGATGCGTGCAGGACTATAGTTTGTTCAGCTGAAGATCATCACCACCGCTGATCTTCAGGTAGGCATAAATTCAGGTGTCCCAAGTTCTTGAGGATTTGGATGACTATCCTTGAGTTACTGTTGCCACAGGGCAGTTCCCTTTATCAGAGATCTGAGTCCTGTGATTAATTTCTCAAGGTGGTGATAGGTTTCAGGGTTCGTGTCACCGAAGATGAGGAACCGTTTATGGTCCAAGGCCTCATACTCAAATAGAATGTGAGTTGCCGTCTCATCTTCCATGGCGCACAGTCGGCACGAGGTAGGTTCCTGTGTCAGAATCCCCATCATTCGAAGGTGTAGTCTGAATGGGCCATGCCCAGTGAGCAGGATCACCAGTACTTTTATCTGACTCCTGCCAAAATTCAGTATGTCAGACGTCAGTTTTTTGGAGTAGCCTTTGAGCGTCAGCTTCAAATGCCTCAGCCCTACAGTATTACTCCAGTGTTTGGTCGACTCTTTCCAGACCCAGTTCCTGACTTTGGTACTCACTCAGGCTCTAGACAGTCCCAGTATAGGTTGTGGACCAATGAATCGTGTATCCGCTTCCTTCTTGGCCAGAAGGTCCGCGATTTCATTGCCCTCAAAACCCTTATGCCCAGGCACCCACTCCAAGAAGAACTTGTTGTGTCTAGCCAGTTCATTGAGTTTTGTATGCATTCCCAGATCAGCTTGGAACTAACCCGGAATTGTTTTAAGGCCAGCAGTGTAGCCTGGCTGTCTAAGAAGACAGTTAACCTCTTCCCTCTCCAGCCACGGCATCGGGCGTGATCGGCAGCATTTAGTAAGGCGTATACCTCAGCCTGGTACACGGATGACTCCGTTCCTAAGCTGAAGTGCCACCTAAGGTTGCGTGGACCACAGACCCCTGCACCGGTTCCTTCTGAAGTGCGAGATTGGTCAGTAAAGTACTTGATCCCTGCATCGTCGAAAATTCTTTGAGAGCCGTCCTCAGTCCGATTCTTATTTAGCCTTATTTAAATCCTTCATCAATTAAATGGTAACAATTCTTTTTTAATTGGCGATTTGGAGTCCGTTTAAGACATGTCTAAATCCATAAATTATGTGCCTATATTTTTGCATTCCATTAGGTACTGTATCTAAATTCTGATACCAGTACCATCAGATAATTCTGTCATGACGAACTGATGTAGTGGAGTGGTACTTTAAGCTTTAATTTGTTCATCTTCCAGTAATTACTTAGTATGAACTTGAAGTTCTCATTACATGGTTTTCAAAGATTTATTATCCGTTTCATATTTTCTTTTTTTTTATTATTTGGAAACTTTTTTGTCGGATTTGTTATTTAAATCTAAAAATGCCTTAAATATACCGATTAAATACAAAAAAATATGTTGATTTTTCTTTGATGACACAATTAAGTTTTTTTTATTGTTACATTAACATTTCTTAATAAATTGTTTTTTATTGATTTCGTGATATAAGGTGAATATAAGTAATTTTTAACGCAAATAACTTTATAATTTTATGTTTGGAATTTGTTACACGCTTGGTAAAAAATTATTCCACTCATTAAAATATGTTCTGTTCTTGCGTATTTCAGATTATCAGCAAACAATATAAGAATTGAAAATAATTTGTTTTTCTAAGAAAATAATATATTATGTCCAAATATTTAATAATTGTATCTATTGTAATATCATTTGCTACAAATCTTGTATTTCGATGTGTTGCAGTTTTGTAGTATAACTTAAGGAAGTCCATTACTCATCAAAATTTATAAACATACACAAAGAGCAAATTTTTAAAATGCAGTGTGTTGAAATGAAATTTAGTACTTTTCTCCAGGCATTTAAGCTAACGGCGCAATACCAGATATTATGCTATCTCTAGACCTCTCGGCGAGTGTTTTGAGTGAAGGAAGGTAGTGGAAATTAGCACACACTCTCAGCTCTTCAGTACGAATTCAAGATGAACGAAGTAGAACTGTAATATGAATTGATTATTCGATTATGCTATTTTTTTTAAATTAGCAATACACCACAGTAAAAACACTCACAAATTCACCAAATACGACGATAGATAACAGAAACGAGAGTGTGTATCCTTACTTCTCGATTCGCTTCATGCTACCTTTGATTCGCGCTTGAAAAACCAAAAAAAAAAAAGAGTAGACATGCCATGAAAATTTAAGCAATACAGAGGCGAGGCAAATACTTGCCGATGGTGTGCATGCTGTTAACGAGACATTTTGCGAGGCGAAGTAGCGGAAACGAGCATACACACTCTCGGTACTTCAGTACGAAACAACTATAAACACAGTAATTATATTCGCAAAGTCGTACAGCAACAGAACGACGTTAAATAAGACGGCAGATGATAGAAACGAGAGTATGTACACTATGGTCGAACCTCCCAACCTCTCTTATCGCCTTGCCAAGCCTCCACAAAGTGGTGACATGTCGAGACGAAGTGAGTGCACATACCACCCTATCGTTCTCGCTTGGTTTCGAAGACACTCGCCGAGACCTTGTAGCATTACTGTTAGGTTAAATAATAACACAAGCGTAATTTTTCGTCTAGTTTAGCTTGAAGTGCTTCAACTTCCAAAGCAAGACATGAAGTTTCTCCATCACTGTCATGTGGCTTTCCTCTTTTGGTGCCTATCCGCTTCGGATATTTGCAATCATCATGGCTATCTTCACCTTGTTTACTGCTGCTCGAAACAGACCAGTGGTTGTCATTGAAAACAGCGTACGTAAATTTTATATAACCTGGACCTCTCTTCCCCATGATTTTTTCTTGTAGAAACCCATATGGTTCGTTGTTTTGCATAATATGACTGAAGTACTACAATTTTCTCGCCTTTATAGTATTTATTACTTTCGGTTGTGTTTGAATTCTTCGGAGCCCAGCAGTTAAATTATCCAGTGTTTGCTAACTAAATCCAGTTCGAAACCTATTGTATTTCTTTAGTAAACTATTTATGAAATTGCTGCTGCTTCACGAACATCTTTCAGTTGTTTTGCGAGTGATTGCAGTTTTGAAATATGAAAAGAAATTGCATCATTTTCGGACATACCAAATTGACAAATTTTCTCTTTTGATAACCCATTTTTCTCTTCGCAAATACTAATGAACTTTTTCCACATACTGGTGACTTTGGTGCAATTTACCAAACGCTGAAGATGTTCCTGGGGAATTGTAGTCATCAAAATAACCTGGATTCGGCTTTTTTATCCCATACAGTCCACTCGCTAGATGAACCATTTTTGTATTCCAGAGTATTTCATCGACAATAGACAAGAGTTTTTCTGCCTTCAGAATGATAGAACTGCGAAACTTCCATAATTGAAACTTTCAATTATGGAAGTTTGAGACATTGAGATCAAGTTGTCTTTGTCACTATTTTTCACCTTAATGTATTAATAAGCACCAGTAAGTGAGTAGCTGGGCCCATAACCTGTAAGTATTTAACCTAACAATTACACACCAGTCTCTCATTGGTAATAGTTAAACCAAAACTATTTGTTATCAAAAATAATGAAATTATGTAATTTTGAAATTTTGCTCTTAATATTTATTTGGTGACGTAAATGGTCAGTTACTTGTGATATTTATTATTTATTTTATAGGTTCAAATTTATATATTGGTTCGTCGTACGAAGTATAGATACCAGGAGTATACACGGTATAGGCTTTTTCATTATATTTCTGGTACCCAATAATCAACCCACATCATAGTTCTAATTTTTGCCACTGGCGGCGCGAGTAATCAGGAGATACCGATGTTTTTATTATTATGACATTTAAATGTCGTGAAATTAAATATATAATATTAATTTATTTAACTTCCCGCGTAAGGATTTAAACAAGTATCTCTTGAACACGGGCGCACTCTACCGGCAATCGTTCTGTCCCCTAAATTAAGACCATTTGTTTAACATTACGTTTAGACTCCTGGTATCTATACTTCGTGGTTCGTCATAACAACGATATAGATTGTTACGATTTATAATTAAATAAATTGAATGTGTATCTATGTGTGATAGTTTAGTTGAGAAATTATTTTTTACATGTATAGGATAAGTTTTAATTTCTTTTTCTAGTCTTTTGATTTAGATAACTTTAAATATTGTTTTTTAGTGCAAAAATTTTTAAAATTGTAATCATTGAATCTAGGAATCTAGGTCCGAATGCTTAAATGATTCGTTTTCAAATGTTTTTCTTTGTTAGATATTAGAAAATAGGGAAAAAACAGGCACTAATCAGAACTTTATTTAATCCATCCAATGTTTTAATTGAAATAATACACATGTCATGAACACTATTTGTAATAGCACATTTACAAAAAGAAAGTAAAGTAACATTAATGTGCCTTGAAAAATGCTTGAATCTGAATATGTGACTTATTTTTGAAAGTGTATATTAATATTGAGATTTCCCTGTATTTATAGATATATATATATATATATTTATTATATACATTGTACCTTTATTTTGTTTTTTATTTTTATTCTTTCCTTTAATCCTAAAGACAGTATGTGAATTTTTGAAATTTAGGAAGTAAACAAGCAAGAAATTATCAAATGACATTAAACAGAATTGAAAAAAATGTCGCATCCGGCAGGAATTGCTCCAAGCCACAAATGTCTTAGTAATTAGTCAGCCTTTTGGTCGTCTTGATTAAACTCATATCACATCTGACACTTCCTCCTTAAGCACATGTATTTATGATGTTAATGAGAAAGATTATTTGTCAAATCGGTGATTGGAACATCAAACTCTAAGTAAAGTCGTGTTTTTTTGCCCTGTCTTATTTTTATATTTGGTTAGGAGACCGGAACCCTGAATTTTTATTATAGTATAGGAGCTAGCAACGTTTTCCAGAAAGAATTTTAGGTCAGCTGAACTTTTGATATGTTTTCCTCCATCCTCTTTCGAGTAGAGCTTGGGCTGCTTGGCTGGCGGTAGCTGTTGCGTTTATTAGTGCGCAGTCTACCTGTAAGGTAATAATCCAAGGTTTTGAAAGTATTTTAAGAAGCTAAATTTTCAATTTCGTGTCTTTAGGTAGGCTTACCAAACACTTTCTTATTGCCAAACACTTCTATCATTGCTAATGATATGCCATACGCGATTTTTTTTTTATCAAAATATCAAATCATTTTCGTATGTCTGCATGTAATTTTAATATTACTTTACCCACGACTCATAAGTAAATTGCGTATTTTTTAACCTATAACTCTGTCAGTAAGTGTCAAATTATTGACGAGTTGTGTTCTTGTGTTATAGTTTCATTTACTAAACACTAAACTAGTGAAGTAAGTAAATAGAAACCTGTATTATTATGCTGGTTACCTACAGTTTTCATTAAATTAAACTAACATTTGACATTTCTCAGACAGGACCGTCTGCGAAATCAAATATTTTTGACAACTTATGCCAAAATTTAAATTTTATATTTGTTATTTTTAGTTTTATAAAAAACCATTTGGTAAGTCGTGGGTAAAGCATAGTACTTCACTCGAGGAACAAATTGCATATTTAGCTCGTTTCTTTAGCCCCTTCGCTCGCAAGCTCGCTCATGGGCCAAACACACTCGCTGTAATATGCAATTTACTCCACTCGTAAAATAATATACTATTACATAAGTATACAAAAACCTAAAATTAATTTGCCAAACGTTAATTCAATTGCTAAACATTGAATAAGAGTGACAAACTTGAGAACAGTGAACGAATTCTATGCAAAACTGTAAAATTTATAGATAATGCAAGAGATCAACTGCTTGTGATCCCATCTTACATTTGCTACCTGATATCGTGCTTGTGCCAATCTATAAAGAAAGAGGATGTGCAAGAATGTGATAACTATAGAGGCTTTAAACTGATGTCGCATACTTTAAAAATTTGGGAGAGAGTAGTTGAGAGAAGGGAAATTTGATGATTCCTGGGAGAGGAACGACTGATACTCTTTTTTGCTATAAGAAGAATTGTGGAGATGTATGCAGGGAGGTCTACGGAAAAGTATATTCGATTATTGCAAGAGAGATATGAGGAAACAAAAGAAAATAAAAAGCAGTGTTGGGATTAAGAAAGGAATTTGTGGTGCTTGTGGAGCTCCTCCAGGGGTCGGTTCTGAGATCCTATCTGTTTAGTAAGGTAATGGATGTTATGACTGACGGGATTAGAGTTGAACCCCATGGGATATGATGTATGCGGGTTATATTGTGATTCTAGATTTTGTGAAAGAGAGACTGGAGGAAAACTTGAGAAATGGAGAAAAGCGCTTGAGAGTGAGTAGGGTAAAGACTGAGTAAATGACAACAGAAACACAGAAACCTGGTCAATCGTGAAAGAGCAAGAAAGTTAGAAGTGGCGAAGATGACATGTTGCGTTTAAATTGTGGATTAACAAGGAGAGATGAAGTAATACATGAAAGAGTAAGAAATACAGTAAAACTGGGAAAGCTGAGCAAGAAAATCCAGGAAAATAAGTTGAGTTGATTGAGTCATGTAATAAAATTCACTGATCTCTTCACATTAAAACTAATACAAGAAATAGGTTTCAATTAGAAAATTATTTGATTAATAACATTTCAAGAAAACCGATCTTTCTCACTAAAACTGTATTTTGATGTACTGGACCATGTCTGATATGGATATACTGTTGTATACTATTTTTTTTTATCCTTTTCTAAGTATCAGTTCTATAGTAATACAATTTGTAATTTTGATTTTTTTTCTTTTGCCGGCGACCCCGTAGAGGTCCTGACTCACATTTTGAAAAGAGGTCTATATTATTGATTACAGACTTCATACAAAACAAGAAATAGAAATAAAATTTAACAAAAATCAGTTTAATATTAATACAATCATATAGTACAAATTTACTTTACATATATTACAAAGTACTTTTTATTTTTAATAGATAGGACCGTCTTCCAAATTATCATCCTCATCTTCGTATCCTTCACCATTATCAAAATAATTGTTTGCATAATCTGTACCATCATCCATTTCTTCATCTTCATCATCTTCCTCAACACCTTCAACTTCCTCTAGTTCTTCATCTTCGTCATTTTGTGCAACTGGTACCGATTCACTATTTTCAGTCTTTGTTTCCAGTTTTTCAAGCAAATTTAATCTAAAAAAATAAATTCAAATCTAATTTCTGTCTTTCAACTTAATTGTCTCTTTAGCTATAAACCAAAATAACAAACCTTTGCTCGATATTAACTTCTTTGATTTTATTTTTTTTTGCAAGCCGTTTAACCATCATTTTCGGTCGTAATTCTGAAGGAAATAATTTCCAATCATACTTTTCTTTAGCATTGGGTATTTGCGCTACTAGTTTCTCTATTTCTTGCTCTGGTTCATTTTTGCTTTCTGGAATCTTCAAATACGAACCAGAAAGTTGCATGTGATCTATAAAATCTTGTCTCAATATCAGAAGGTAATCCATTTCAAGACTTTGCTAGAAATTATTAAATACATTGATTAAATTTTATCTCATATATCGTGTGGGTATTTATTACAAATTGAAAGTATAAATATAATAAAAAAAGAGTAACCTAGTTTAGAGCTCCCGTATGATAGATATCTAACTATATGCTGTAATGAGATAACCGAAAGGAAAGGAGCTTTACTTGAAAGAATGTTTTATAAGGTTATTCTAGAAATCTCTAGTGTATAGTGACTAGATTAGATCTCGCAAATTCTAGATTGTTCATTTGTTGTATATATTTATCTTTCACTTTTCTTCGGTCGTTCATCATTGCTAAGATATCATTAGTCATCCATTTCTTGTTTTAATTGGTTTCCGTGATTATTCACAACTTAAAATAAATAATCTTACTTTTTTTTATTGGTTTAATTTTTTAATTTGAATTTTAAATAATTTTTACTTAATATACTTGTTAATCACGGTATAAGTATTAAAAATCATGTTACAGTAATAAGATTTGATTCGGTAAAAGTGTATCCAATGATTGTTTACAACTTAACACACCCCATCTGTGTGCACTAAACTAAAGGATTACTTAAAGCAATCATGAAAAAGAAAAAATCTTAAATACTTATTACATTGATTGGTACTGGTCGTCGTTCTAAAACTGGGTATAGCATAGGAGGCTCTAATACAGGTCCTGGAACAAGTTCCTTATTTCCAACACCAAGTGCAACTAATTGTTCTCTATTCAAAGATTTTGAGACTGCTGCGCCTCTGCCACCCCGACCTCCTCTGCCTCGACCACTCATGGTGAAATTATTTAGCAATTTCAAGTTTCTTTAAATCCTCTGATAAACTTTTCACTTCACCGTGTTCTTTTTTAAATGCTTCCTAAAATATAAAAATGTTGTCAATTCTCTGTTAACACACACGTGAAACTTTCAAAACACCGACATAACCTTAAAAAAAGTTAAATGTACTTACTACGTCAAAAATAATTTTAATAATTAGTGAACAACTAGGACATGTAGCAACTTCTTCACCAGCTAATAATTCTTCCTGAAATTAGAACTATTAGATGTATATACTTAACCTCACTTTTTTTAAAAGTTACTTTTGTAATTTCGAATCGATCTCCACAGGGACAGGGATAATGATAAACTCCTTCGTCCTCGTCGTATTCAAGATCTTCTATTTCAACTTCATCATGAAAAACACTCATAATTGTAATATTTCTTTAAATACTAAAGAAAATTAAACGAATAACACATGATTTAAGTGGCGCATTTAATTGAAAATTGAAATTTATTTTGACTTTGACAGATCGGATAACAGTGAAAACTGGTAAATGCTTTATGTATTTACCACCAGTGTTTTGGTACCTATCAGATAGATGTCGCAGCAGTAGATAATTTAAATTAAATAAGAGGTATTTCAAAATTGCATATTTTTTATAATACCAACATAATAAAAGAATGCTTATTTTTTGCTTTATTTGATTATGATGATTCATGAAATTGAAAGATTTTACAAGAATGTATATATTCTCTTATATTGCTAATTTATTTTATTTACATTTAAAAATATACGCTTTATCGCCTATTATAAAATTGGAAAGTAAGTAGTTAAATGTTAACTGAGTTAAGAAGCAGCTAAGTCGAGGCTATGGCAACTGTACACAGGCTGCTACAATGCTAGTCTCCCATAACCTTATTAAGAAGAAAAGAGCAAGCAGAACTATATGATAGGGTTAAGGAGGATCAAATAATGAATATGCCTCCAGTAGAATTACTGGAAAGGGATTCATGGAATAATGGCCCCCCATTTGAAGGGGAGTCAATCTGGTATACCGATGGCTCAAAGACTGAGAAAGGCACAGGGTCAGGTATGTATAGTAGAAGACACAGGATACAAATCCAATTAAGTCTAGGTGCATACACTACAGTGTTTCAGGCTGAAGTAATAGCCATACAACCCTGTGTAACGAAGAATATAAGTCAGAGTATAACAAGTAAAACCGTAGTAATATACAGAAACAGCCAAGCAGCTCTAAAGGCGATAGTCTCGGCACAAATAAGCTTACAGCTAGTGTGGGACTGCGTTAGGCCCTGACACATGTCGCAAGTCAGAATTCTCAGACTGGCATGGGTACCAGGACACTCAGGGTTTCGGGGCAATGAGAAGGATGATAAATTGACCCGAGCGGGAATGGGTTAGGCGGGGTTGCTGGCACATTCAGAAAGCCCTTAAAAGATGGAGGCTAGAGAAGGTTCAGGAGTGGTGGGAAAAATCACCGGGCAAGCGACAAGCCAAGGACACTTTGTGAAATTTATCACAACGGCGAAACGATGTCAGAATGATTGTCCGTCTCTTGACAGGACATTGTTGGCTCAAAAAAACACCTGAGCAAGCTGAACTTGGCAGATGAAGACATCTATCGATACTTCCAAGAGAAGGAGAAAACCGCATTTCATGTCCTATGCCAATGTGAATGCCTTGCAAGGACGCGTTATATAGTATGGGGGGAGGAGAAACTGGCTGCTCCAAGTTACGTGGAGAGGCCACTTTCAAGGCTATTAAATCTCTTTAAGAGGGCAGGGCTAGACAAGGTGTTCTAATCCTATTGTAGAGATGATGGGTGTTCAAAATAGATCTGTAAATTACGCAGTGAGACAGGCTAACAGCCAACCCAATGAATATTTATCTACCTGTCTGATTCCTCAATTAGCTGTTTTTAGTTTAGTGAAGTAAAGGTAAGTAAAATAGAATGAACTGTTTACTTAGGAAATAAAGCACTAAAATACGCCTTATTGTCGTTTTTTATGCATTAAGATGGATTAAGATGCAGATTTTTGCATTTAAGCCGTCAGAAAGTCAGAAAATTTCGTGACCATATGTGTTTACGTAATATTAGAAAAATGAATTTTCGAAGTGTAATTAATAAATAAAAAATTTACCTACTACTCGGTAATTATTTTTTATTCAAATGATTTCAAATATGTTGCTCAAGAGTTTTTTGGATCTTCAAGGTACTTCGTGACCAGATAATCTACTTTTTACTTCAGCATTCAAAACATATATGATATCCACAGCAAAGTACTTAAAAAAAAATTAATTACAATTACAAAGTACTTTAAAAAAAAGGAATTAATTACAATTACAAAGTACATGGTGAGAAGAAAGAAATTATATACGTTTAATTACAATTATTTGAAAAATGGAATTACCAATTACTTTCATAATTACTTTTTGGTCTAAGAAGTTTTTTAATTCTTTTTTAGTAATTTAAAATGTTAAAAGATTACTTAAAGAAATCAATCCCAATACAAATATATAATTTTATCAGTGATAAAAAACATAATTATTTTAAAATTAAGTAACTAAGTTAGTTTTTTTAAATAAAAATTTATTTACTTTCAACAAAAAATACAACACATAATATAAAAAATATAAACAGTAAGCAGATTCTAGCCTAAAGTTTGAGGAAGGGTCTAGGAAGGAACTCTGCAAGGTCATGAGTCATGCAGGAATTTTCTTGTTTTTATTGGTAAAAGTAATTGTAATTAGATTAATAAATATTTAATTACAAATTACAATTCCAACACAAAATTTGCTCTAATTACAATTCCAAATTACTCTGATAAAAAAAAGCATTTAAGTACAATTACGATTACAGGAAAAAAAAGTAATTATTAATTACTTTTAACCAAGGAATTACCCAGCTCTGATCCACAGTGTTTCAGAGGCACCTGATGACCAGGAATCCTACATTTTACCTCGTCCTCTGAATTTTTTTTAATCTTAATGAAATTAGCAAAAATTTTATACTCATTTTTCTTGGGGTTGCTGAGAGCGACCTGGTGCACAAAAAACCTACTTTTTACGTTCAAAACAAATATGATATCCATCCACAGTGTTTCCGGGGGCACATGGTGAAGAGTAATCCTTCTTTTAACCTAGTCTCCTGAAGTTTTCTTTAAAATCCTAGTAAAATTTGGGATGTTTTTACGTTGCTGAGAACGAATATGACATCGACATCTATCTTCGTGGTACGTGGTGACCAGTAAACCTACCTTTTACGTAGTCTCCTAAAATTTTTTCCAAATTCGTTGTGACATAAGCATTTTTAGGTCGGTCAAAACAATTATGATATCGATAGCGTCTCCAGGACACCTGGTTACCAGGAAACATACATTTTACCTCGTCTCCTGGAGTTTTCTTTAAATCGTAATAAAATAAGCTAAAATTCTATACTCGAATTTTTTTTTTTGGCTTGCTCAGTACGAATACGGCATTAATAGCGTTTTCTAAGTAACTGGTGCACAGAAAACCACTTTTTACGTCGTCTTCTGGAGTTCAAAACAAATATGATATCCACATCGCTTCCTGGGCACATGGTGACATGGAAACCTACATTTTACCTCGTCTCCTGAAGTTTTCTTTAAAATCGTAATTCAGTTAGCTAAAATTGGACGCACGGTTTTTTTGGGGTTGCTGAAATACCTAATTCACAGAAAACCTTCTTATTTTCGTCGTTTTCTGGGGTTAAAAACAAATATTACATTCACAGTGTTTCTGGGGAAACCTTCTTTTTATCTATTGGAGTTTTATTTAAAATCTTAATAAAATTCGGGTGTTGCTGAGAACGACTACGATATCAACAGCGATCTTCGTGGTATCTGGTGACCGGGAAATCTAATTTTTACGTCGTCTTGTGAAATCTTCTAAAAATTCGTCATGACATAAGCCAAAACTCGATACTCTGATGGTTTTTTGGGCCAGATATATGATATCGAAAGAGTGTCTGTGGCATCTGGTGACCAGGAAACCCATATTTTATCTCGTCTTCTAGAGGTTTCTTTAATATCGTAATGAAATTAGTTAAAATTCAATACTCGAATTTTTTAGGGTTGCTGAGAACAAATATGACGTCAATAATGTTTCCGGAGTACCTGACATGATATCCACAGTGTTTCCGAGGCATCTGTTGACAAGGAAACCTACATTTTACCTCGTCTCCTGAAGTTTTCTTTAAAATCGTAATGAAGTTACCTAAAATTCGATACTCAGATTTTTTTGGGGTTGCTGAGAACGAATATGACAATAATAACCTTTCCTGAGAACCTGGTGCACAGAAAACCTACGTTTTACGTCGCCTTTTGAGGTTCAAAACAAATATGATAATCACAGTGTCTCCGGGTCACCTGGTGCCATTTAACTTCGTCTTCTGTTGTTTTCTTTAGAATTGAAATGAAATTAGTTAAAATTCGATACTCGTTTTTTTGAAGTTGCTGAAAACGAATACACGTATGAGATTTATAGCGTTTCCGGAGTACCTGGTGCCCAGAAAACCTACTTTTTACGTCGTTTTTGTGGTTCAAAATAAATGTGATATCCACAGTATTTCAGGGGGATCTGGTTACCACTAAACCTATCTTTTACATTATCTCCAGAAGTTTTCTTAAAAATCCTAAAAAAATTCGTGGCGTTTTTAGGGTTGCTGAGAACGAATATCATATCGACGGAGATTTTCGTGGTACCTGGTGTCCAGGAATCCTACTTTTTACGTCGTTTCCTGAAATTTTCTCCAAATTTGTTGTGACATAGGCTAAAACTTGATACTCTGACGGTTATTTTTATGTCGTTTGTTTTTATAATATACCTACCTAACTATAAAAATTAAAATAATTTACTGCTTTATGTAAAAAAAGGGTGTGGCAGTCAGTGGGACTGCCGGCAGAAGTTATACTTCTATGCACTGTTAACTAATAAAACTTAATAACTACAAACTACAAACACAGGCAAGTAGAAATAATTTTTTTTTTAAATTAACTGCATTCAATTAAATAAATACTTAGAAAAATAAGACCAGTTGATGTGTGTCCTTACTTCAAACACGAAAACTAAACAGTGAAACGATCAATGTACAAAAAAAGTGTTTACAAAACCCCATAGTGCAAAATATAATGCAAATTACTGAATACATATTATGATTAATATTATTAATATAAAATACTAAACTTTATATGTTTACTTACGTGACAGAATTATAAAGTAATCTGTCAAATACAATGTAATACGTTACTATGATATTCCAAAACATTAGCTCATCTTTTTTTTGTATATCTATCTCTTTTCAATGTACTGATACCTTATATGTGTTTCTGTCTCTCTCTTACTCACACCATTACATATGTAATTATTTTTCCCATTTAACCCCACACAAATCAAGTCCATGATAAGAAGTGTAACTTCAAAAAACAAAAATTAACCAAAATAATTGGTTTTTATTTGAGATTTAATAATTAAAACGTTAATTAAATTCCTGTACAACTATGATAAATTAGTAATGAAGTGCTGAAACTTAGTAGGTAGAATTGTATTTCAAAACCAAATTTCTTAATTTCATTACAAATTAATTAACTTAAAACGTACTCGCCCTTTGCTAATTTGTTCACTCTGTGTTCTTTAGAGTGGTTAAGTATTAAATTAATTGTCTGAATGTATAAAAAATATTTAATACCTTTCTAATTTAGTTCAACGTGTATGAGTTCAAAAATTATACACAAAATATTTAAAAAAATGCAAATTTGAATCAATTACAACGAGAATAAATACAAACAAGTTAAAATGGTGTCGTGGGACACCAGGAAGGAACGAAGTTCCTTCGGCTAATGTAGAGTAGATGAGTAAAATCGACACATAACACTACTCGCTTGTGTATAGTGTATACGACTGTAGCGCCTGCGCACGTCTCATTTAACGGTCAATATATCAAAATCAGTGAAATCTTGGCGTTAAGAAAGAAGCTTCTTTAAAATTCATGGTAAGATTTAAAGCGTAATGTATACATTTATTTTTTCTCACCTTTCCTAACTACTTTCAACTATCAAGATTTTTAAAAATTAAATCTCATATTACTTTAACAAAAAAAGGTAAAGAGATATATACAAAAAAAAATTGCATCGGCCGGGAATCGAACCCAGCTCATTTAACGGTTTTTCGTTACGGTTTTTTACTATTACATTTTTTTCAGTTCGGTCAAGCAGCAAAATCCCTATCTCCTCCAAGCCTGCCGTAAGAAACTTAGTTCCAATAAATACTAGAATGGAACAGTTTTAGTAAAAATGTACTACTTCAACGAGGACTGTTTCTAATTGTAATTTATATAAATTTTAACCACAGATTTGGTTATTTTTTGAAAAGTTAGTTAACTCCAAAAGTTTTTTCATAACATTCCATTGCTTATTGAGTTATTTTTACCTACTTATCAGTTTCTAGTAAACTTAAAGACAATAGATATTATTCTATACTTCCGATTAAGGAAATCAAAGGGAACGTCAAACGAGTAAATGGACAAAGTGACGGACAGACAGAACAACAGTACGTCAAGGAAAACCTGTTATCTTTGACAAGTTTGATCTCTACCTTATCGACCGTAACACTGCCACGCTGCATCCATTCGAACGCGTAATTCAATAAGACTGAGAAGGCTATTGTACGGTCGATAAGTCTAAATAACGTGATGGGTGGTTGATTGTTGTAATATTTATCGAAAAAAGAAGGAGATAATAGGGGTTAAATTGAAAATTTGTGTTGATTGGCTAACACACATTATTTTTCTTCTACCATTAGCGATATACTAAGTTGTAAATTTATTATACCTCGATAAGCAAATGCATGCCACTGACGTTATTTTTAGGTAAATGCAAGTGGAACCAATGCGAGGTTCAAATGAATGCTAGTTGTCATGTTTAACTTAGAAACACTTAGGTACTTTATTTGTCTTATTATCTCGCCATAGAAAGAGATAATTTTAAGAAAATGACAACACTGGAGAACATAAGGAACTACGCTAGCGCCGCTTGCCATTTGTCTTAAAAGTATCTCTTTCTATTGCGCGTTAATAAGACAAAGATAGTAAGTCTTTCTACGTTAAACCTGGCTACTACGATTCATTCAAACCTCGCATTGGTTCCACTTGCATATACGTCACAATGATGTCAGTGACATGCAATTGCCTATCGAGGTATAATAAGAGGATTTTTGGTTATCAAACTACAATGCCAAATATTTTACAAAAATTTAAAGAAACTAAATACTTGGGAGGAGAAGATTCTTATCACAGCTTTTAAAAAGATAAAGTCTCGTCTTCTAACAGTAGGAAACAAAATATGATAGAATGGTTAAGGTGTAAAAATATTTATTTTTGCACAAATATGTTAAAACCTGCTTTGTACAACATTCTTAAACGCCATAAGCCAAAAATTAAAACGTTCGAGATAGATGAAATTTTAAATCAACATGTGAAGAAAATATGGGACCGGAGCAATTTGGTTTCAGAAACGGTATGGGAACCCAAAAAGCCCTGTTTAGTTTTATTGTGCTTATGCACAAATGTCGGGGTCAACAGAAAGATGTATATCTGTGTTTGATAGAGTCAAACATGAAAACCTAATGGATTGCTTACAAAGGAAGAACCTGAACTCAAGCGACATCAATATAATACATGAACTCTACTGAAAAAAAACGCCTTTGTTAGAACAGAAATGGGAAACACTGAAACCATAAATAATCAAAGAGGAGTTAGACAGGGCTGTGTACTACCACCATTATTATTCAACCTGTACTCAGAAGAAATATTTACACGAGCTCTAGATGAGACACAAGAGGGCTTAAAAGTAAATGGAAAAATTGTTAACAACATCCGATATGCCGATGACACAGTGCTGAATGCTGGAAGTGAACAAGAACTACAAACACTATTAAACAAAGTAGTACAAGAAGGTGAACAATACGGACTTATGGTGAATGCAAAGAAAACGAAAACAATGGCGATATTCAAGAGAAATACACCAATTTTAAATATTTTAGTAAAGAACAAACAAATTGAACAAGTTGAGAAGTTTAAATATCTAGGATGCTGGATACATAAGACCTTAGACCCAGAACAAGAGGTCAAATGCAGAATAGAACAGGCCAGAAACACCTTCATAAAAATGCGACAATTTCTTACGACTCGAAGCCTTGATCTTACTCTTCGACATCGCATGATAAAATGCTATGTATACAGTGTTCCCTGAATGAAGGCTTGGACGTTGACTTCGAGATGTGGATATTTCGACGCATGCTACGGATTCCATGGAGCGCCTATGTCAGAAATGAAGAGGTTTTAAGGTGTATGAGTATGGATCGTGAACTTACAGAAATTGTTAAAAAGCGCAAAACATCTTACCTTGGACATATATTTAGACACGAAAGATACTTCTTCCTACAACTTATATTGGAAGGGACAATAGAAGGCAGACGCGGTCCTGGAAGACTTCAGATGACGTGGTTGAGTAACATCAAGCAATGGACACTATGGACAGGTCTAGGTCTCCAAAGTTTGATAAGAAAAGCTCAAAATAGAGAAGAATTTGCAGAAGTCATCGCCAACTTCCACTGAGGAGACGGCACCTAAAGAAGAAGATGACCATAGTGTGTTAAGATTACCTCCCTACCACCCAGATTTGAATTTTATCGAATTAGTATGGGCATCACTGACGGAATACGTAGGACAAAAAAAATGTTTTTGAAGTTGCTGAAATGGATAGGACATTGACAGCTTTTCCGGAATATCTGGAGCGCAGGAACCGACTCTTTAGATAGTACTTTGATTTGATTTAATAATACCCACTGACCGGTAGTTACCAGTTTTGAAATATAGTTCCAATGCAACTTGCAACTGGTCAAGGTTTATAAAAATAAAAACGGAAATGTAAATTAAGTTTGTTTAAATTGAATTTATCACGAAATCGTGCGAGTTTTGGGAGAAGTCACAGCACAACTTGCAATCGGGAAAAGAAAAATCCGTCTTTTCAATGGAACCTAACTTGGACACTACGATCCTATGCGTTAGGTTGGCATAAACCTGAAACACTTATGGGGACTTTTACACAATTTATTTACAACATTGTTAAGATACACTGAACTCTGCTGGATAACGTCTAACTACTTGACAATACAATGAACTCTTGTGAATATTTGAACTTGAACTGACGTTAACTGCCCATACATCCCCTTATATACAACTTTATTTAATCTAGTTAGTGTGTTTAGATCTTTCTAGAATCTTCTAGAAACATTATTTAATCTAGTCAGTGTGTTTAGAAGTCTCTAGAATTTTCTAGAAACATTATTTAATTTAGTCAGTTGATTTTTAGAAACTTCTAAAAATCAACTGTCAATAACAATTTTTCAAATTAAGGTCCCTTCCTTTACGGTTATCCCGTTACACTGCCCCCTCCTTAGATTCATTCCTCCTGGAATGTTATTTCCTACATCGGAATCCCGCACACCCCCTGAGCCAGCCAAACCATCTTCTTGGTGCTGCTGCACATCTCCACTGTTTCCCTGGTAAGGCGCCAAACGATCATGATGGACCACGACGGGTTTCCCTCTGATAATTTTCACTATCCGATAAATGACATCGTTAATCTTCTTCTTGATGGTGTATGGACCATCAAGAATTTTCTAGAAACATTATTTAATTTAGTCAGTTGATATTTAGAAACTTCTAAAAATCAACTGTCAATAACAATCTTTCAAATTAAGGTCCCTTCCTTTACGGTTATCCCGTTAAAAACCCATTTGCATATTAGAGGTGGAGACCCCTCTACTTCAAATTGCGTCGTTCACTGACTCGGTTCCACATTACTGAAGGTTCCTTCTATGTCAATGAACGCCGCTGAGGCTACTTCTTTGTCTTCTATTGACTTTGATAATAGTCTGTTCAAATCATCCAGCACTAAGTCTGTGTAAAAAACCCTAACTTATTATACTGATGGGTCTAAAACACCAGAAGGAGTAAGAATAAGGGATACAGATCGTAATGTTCCGTTCTCAATAGCCCTGGGAAACACTCCTACGATCTACCAAGTAGTGCTGTTAGCAATAGAGCTTTTGCCCAAGGGTGAATTAAAAAACTCCCCAATTTAGCCACAATTATTAGTTTCTCCGATGGCCAAGCTGCGTTTAAAAACTTCTACAGTCTACCATGTTCGAGTCCAAAATTGCCTGGAACTACACACCGTCTTTTAAGGAAATGGATACCAGGGCATAAATGAATAGTTACGAGAATGCTGATAATCTAGTCCCCCTTTTATCATATCTAAACCTTTCTGTTGAATCTCAAAATGTTAGATTAAGGATGAAGCTCGGAGTTGGGACAAGGAACTCGAACAACGCTCCTGGCCAAAGAAAAGCAAAAATTTAATAGGGCTTTCACTGCGCTACTCTAAATTACACTTAGAGCAGCAGAAACCTGAACTCAGAGAAATCGCAGAAATTCTCACAAGACACTGTCCACTGAGGTAAAATGGGCATAGTGGACAGTAGAACATGCAGATTCTGTGAATGCACAGATGCCTAATAAATATAAATAAATAAATATTTTCTTAGAGCCTGATCAGGTTAGAAACTTTCATTCTAATCGGATAATAGAGTTTCTCAAATGTCTTGATATAGACTCATAAATAGATGTAGGATATTCACAAAAAAACCTTTTAAGTCGCACCTGGACCAATCGATCCCACTTATAATCTCTCTAATTGTATACACGATATTTGTCCATTTTGTGAAATATTTAGTTTTCGACCAACCTGAGAAAACAAACACATCCTTCTAGATTTCTATTAAACAATGGAAATAGAATGTATATAAACACAATAAATAGAGACCATATTTTAACAGTTTCGTCACCTGTTAATGTAAATCAGTAGATACTCGCTGTCTACGTTATACATTCTCGATTTTCCAGACGACAAAACATTAGAGTGAGTTTTCTAGTGTTTCACATAACTTCTCGGAGACGCGTGTAGGATCTGTGCCAAACGGAATTTCTATCCCTTTTCCTTCTTCCTCCCGGCAAAGGACGAAATGATGAGGACGCGTTTTTTAATATCCTGAACGTCAGCAATGCTGCTTTGTTATTAGCCTGCTGAGATCCTTCTTCTTTTGTCGCAGTGACAAGTCCTTGATTACGTTTCAACGCTGCTGTGCTATAACTATAGCGGTGTTTCATATCATACTTTCCATTTATAACCGACTAGTGGAGATGTTAAATTCAGATATAAACAATATCGTTTAAATGTTTGTTATAGAAAGTTCATGTCAGGAAATTTCCAAAATAATATTGATAAGATGATTTCGTATTTCCCGGGTTATTGGTTTCACCCCGGTCTTCGAAAATCAAGTTTTCTCCACGTTTTGAGGTCACTATTCCCGCGATGATCGTATGTCTATATGTATGTGTTTGAAGGGGAGAGTGAGCCTCGTTAAGACATTTTTCAAATTTTTAATTATATAAGCTGTTTATTAGGGATTTCTTTTTAGTTCAAAGTCAAAATACAATTATTGAATTTGTTTATAAACAATCAAAAGTACAGAAAGCTGAAGACTTCTCAGAAACATGAGAACGGAACGAAAAAAGAAAATAATCTCACCAATATCATCCCAAGACTGAAACCAATACTTTGAAAAAATGCACACTGAGGACAGACCACAATTTAAAGAAGATCCACACAGTAACCCAAATATATAAGCTTATAATTCACAGAAATTAAGGAATGCAAAACTTTATAGAATGGCAGAACTCCGAGACCGAAAAATATTGCAGCAGAACTAGTAGAAGTAGCAGAGGAATGGAGAACATCCTACTTGTCAACTATACACAAAACAGGAAACAAAAGCAATTGCAACAATTATCGAGGTATACCAGTTACAAACTCAATTAGTAGAATATATGGGAAAATACTCAAAAACCGAAGAGAAAAGGAATATGCGGTCATGGAAGCGGAAGAACAAGCAGGCTTTAAAGTAAGAAAATCCACAATTAATCATCTGTTCACCTTAACACAAATCCTAGAAAAAAAACAGCATTCAACCAAGAAGGCCATCTATTATTGTTTATCGACCTGAAAAAAGCATACGACAGTGTACCGCTAGTGAAGCTTTGGGATACTTTACAACAAAGCTACATCAATTCTAAAATAATAAAAGCGGTGAAATCCCTATACACAAGAGCTAATGTGAAAACAAGCCAGGAATTAACAACAGGCTTTAAAATTACTAAAGGTCTGAAGCAAGGGTGCTGTATATCTCCGACATTATTTAAAATCTATCTGGAAACTGCATTAAAGACCTGGAAACGAAAGTGCCATAATACGGAAATACCAGTAGACGACGATTATACCGTCTACAGTGTAGACTCTACACCCTATCGTTCGCAGATGATCAAGTAGTAGTGGTACAAGACATGGACGACATCGAATACATAACCCGAAAGCTGATTGAGGAGTATGACAAATGGGGTTCAGAAGTCAATATCGACAAACCGGAGTATATGTGCAAGGGAAGACAACATAAAGACCTACGACTAGCAACAGGACAAACGATCAAGCACTGCAGAGAATACAAATATCTGGGAATGAAAATCTCACAAGACGGAACAATGGGTGAAGCAATAGCTGAGAGAAACATTCAAGGAAGAAGAGCAATTTTCCTGCTAAGCAGTATACTATGGAACTAAGAGCAACGGAGATGGACTTCTGGAGAAGGGCCGCAGGGAAATCTAGACTGGACAGGATACCGAACGAAAGGATAAGACAGATTATGGAAATAAAACACGGTATTATCGATGAAATATGAACTCAACGATTAGTGTGGTATGGGCATGTACAGAGAATGCGACAAGCAAGATAAAATCCATTAAGGGGCACCAATTCTTGAGAAATGCTACTTTCTAATTTTGAGATATTTTTAATAGTTTAAGATAGGAAAAAAATTATTTTGAAAATATCAGGTATGGATGGTTTTAATAAACGTATTAAATAATAAATTCGTTTTAAAAACGTTTTATATGTGTTACCGACCCAACCCGATTTCAGGCTAAACTAGTTTGGCCTAGGATGAACTAGTTCATCCTGACCGCCTTAGGAAAAACTAGTTTAGCCTTATTGATTACAGGCTAAACTAGTTTGGCCGGTTGGCGTTAGGATAAACTATATAGATTGGCCTGCTTTAGTCCAGGCCCAACTAGTGTTATCAGGCTATTACTCGTACTAGAGTACGGTGTATCATAAAAAGTTTCAGGGTAATAAATAATTAACGTATTGATATTCTGAGGAACAAAACTAAACGTATTTATTGTTTATTTATTGTTACATGACAAACTGGAATGGCATTTAGAATTGCACAGTATACTTTTCTTTTTGCAAAGGCATCTATTTGTTTTGCAGCGTGTGGTACACGAACCTTTTACAAACCCTTGACCGCTGCCGATGAAATATTTTGTTGCTGCCGTTCTTAAAGAAATCTCACTCTCCTTATTCACGTCATTTTCAGTAATGAATTTTTGGACGCTCACATCAAACTGAGTTCTGAAAAAATTCCGAACATTGTATTCTAGGAAAACAACTATGTTTACTTTTAAAAACAAATGCATTAAAGGTGAAAATTTTGTCGTAAAACTATATTTTGCACAAAACATTTTTTGAACCCAATTAAAATATCACTTAGAATAATAAAATAAATAAATTAAACGTAGGCCTACCTGCAATAGAGTGTTTGAAGAATTCCATGTTTCGTTCCAATTTTGTACAGTCCTTCATCAGTGACATCAATTACAACGCCAATGATATTTCTTAGGTCAACCTTAGACTTGTCCACATCGGGAATGGGTATCATGACGTTATCTCCAATACTGGCTGGTAGATGTGACTTATCACTGTGTGATTTTATTTTTTTCGCTTGCTTTCTTAAACTTTCAGCAGCGATTTTTCTTGAATGTTTTATTCCATTGCTGGTTAAGGTATGTGGCTGAACAATACTTTCATCTCCTTCCATTAAGCTATCATCAGCTATTTCACTTGCAGGTGTTAAATCATTGTTTATAACCTTTTTAAGATCTTCCTCATCATTTATGTCTTTGAAAATTTCAGAGGGCAGAGATGAAGTAGAGAGTACGACTCTAGGATCCATGCCAAACATAGCTTTATAAGGGGATTGTTTAATACCAGAATGGAAAGCTCTGTTCTTCATGAATTGTACATAACGTAACCCCTCCGACCACTTTGTTGTCTTGTTATCAGCCATCCAAGATGCGAGCATGTTTTCGATGTCTTGATTGGCTCTTTCAACTGAGCCCTGACTTTGGCTGTGCCGAGGTTTACCATGCACAATTTTTAACTCTGGCCACAACTGTGTTACTTCATAAATAACTTTATTAACAAATTCCCTTCCATTGTCAGACTGTAGAATACACGGGGCTCCTAAAGTTAAAAAGATATCATTCAGTTGGTAGGCAACTTCCTCAGCTCTTTTGCTTTCTAATGGACGAAGCAAAACAAATTTAGTTAGGTGATCCTGGTAAACCATTATAAACTTAAATTTGTTATCTGGTTGAGTCTGAAAACCTCGTTTCTTTTTTGTCTTTTTCATGTGACATACTTGGCACATTGACAAATAAAGCAGTATTTCTTCTTTGGTAATATTGGCATACTTCTTTGACGTTTCAGCAATCATTCTATCGCGACCACCATGACCAACTGCCACGTGAGCAGCATCGATAACATCATACAGTTCATCTACCGTAAGATAGTACTTGATGTCTTCTTTTCCCTCACTGGCTGCCACCAATTTTTTTACTCCTCCAATGTCAATCACTCTAAATCGTTTCAGGCGTCTCTGTTGCAACTTCGTTTATAAGTTGTTGGTACTTATCTTTGGTCAATACGTTGAAATGTGTTGATTTCTCGTTTTCGCTTTGTAAAACTTCGGTCATGAACCTTTCTCTCCATTCTTTCTGGCTCTGTCGACCACTAACAGAATCTTCCTCCATGGTTCCACCTAATTGAGAAAACGTTACTTGTAACACTCTTGTTTGGCCTGAAATTGGGTTTGGCCGGTAACATATGCACCATTTTTCTGAATGTTCCAGTATATGCAAAATCCGAAAAAAATATAAAAATATGCAAAAGCATAATGCATATGCCTTTTGGATATTTGCCTGACTCTCATTGTTACCAAATCAAACATAAATTTATGTTTTGTTTCCAAACTGGATTAAATTCAAGTGAAATTTGCACTCGTAGGTAAATAAATTTTGTCAAATTTTTTCTCAGGCCGAGTCTGGTATCGGTCTTGAAAAACATTCCAAACTAATATCAAGAGAAGCGGGGCAATCTAAGACGGCGGTAGTTCTATTTGCTATTTGTTTTTTTGTTATATATATGTATGCTTGCTTGGATAACCATCCAATACCGAAGCCTCTTCGGCTAACCGAGGCTTTCTATGTACTTTAAAGATCGATACGTTTACTTACACTAGAATAGTGTTGAACACATGTTACATTTGTATATTAGGACCACCGATGATGCCGACTAGGTATTGCAGTTTTCAATTTTTTTATCTTATTTTTATTACAGAAGAATACAAATATTGTTCAAGTTTAGTCAATACCTTGGTAATTTAATAATACGCTAAAAAATAATATTAAACGCGTTCGTTTTATTAGTAGATAAATACATATTTTATTGCAGAATTCACTGCTCAAAATAAATTAACACATAACCTCTCAGTGCACTTCTAAAGTGTTTATTATATTCAGATGGAGCTTACATAATTCTACTCGGCGATTTTAAAATGCTGCAGAACTTTTTAATTTTACTCAACAGGTTTAATAATATTCTTGATTTGTTTTTTTACAACGACTCTTTCAAGGTGATGATCATCATCCAGCACTGAAAATTAAGTGTAATCTACATGCTAAAATAAACCCAAAGAATAAGTTTCCTGTCTCCCTCAATAAATGTTATAATTTTTGCAAGACCAATTTTCCTCTTTTACATGAAAAAATCTGCATATTGACTGGGATTTTTCTAAAGTACTGAACAGAGCAGATGATGCTTGCGACTACTTCTACGGCAAACTGTATACAATTTTTGATTCTTGCGTACCAACGTATACCGTAACGTCCAAAAACAATTATCCTACTTGGTTTACGCCTTCAATAATTTCTGATATCCATAAGAAACTCAAAATTTCATCGTCTATATAGGAAAACCAATAATATTCAATATTATGGAGTTTTAGATATTAGGAGCTAAAATAAAAAAAGATGTTGCGAATTCTTATGATGCGTATGTGAAAAAGGTCAGAAGTCAGATTTAACCAACTTTAGACCAATATCAATCATCTGCAATTTTTGAAAAAGTTTTCGAAATTCTAAATGATTAGATATATCAATTATAGAATCTCTCCTGCCCAGCATGGATTTATCAAAGGTCGCTCTACAGTCACTAATTTAAAGCATATTACGCAAGTCATTTCTGAAAATATGAACAGCGATATTCAGACTGATGTAGTTTATATGGACTTCTCAAAGGCATTCAACAGACTGGACCATGGAATCTTAGTGAGAAAACTTTGTAACTATGGTATCTGACTCTCTTTTACAGGTATTTCAATCTTATTTATCGGAAAGAAAACAATATGTATCCCCTAAGGGCTTTAAGTCTGTCGAGTACCTTGCCACGTCGGGAGTTCCACAGCGGTCTGTTCTTGGACCGTTGCTGTTTAATATTTATATAAATGATATTCTGGCTCTAATTGATAGCGATTGTCTCTTATATGCTGATGACTTAAAAAATTTCTGTCAAATTTGCGACCCGACTGACTGTAGGCGTCTTTCTCTAAGCTTATTTGGTATTGAAAACTGGTGTAGACTAAATAATCTCTCTTTGAATTTTTCCAAGTTTTTATTTTATCATTTTTAATTACTACTGGCTTTGTCAGATGTGGGCGCAAATTCATGATATACTATTTTGAAAACCTTCCGAATACCGTGCAAGAGGTACTGAGTACAATCCCCAACAATCCCGACATGTTCCAAAGTGACTTTTTGGAGACATAATAAGTAAATTGTCTAACACCTAGAAACACCATGCAGGTACAGTGAAGGAAAACATGATGATGAAACGTGGACTTAATTGTCTAAAATCACCAACCCGCAGTGAGCAAGCGAATTGATTAAATGCTCATTCCTTCTTCTTGTGAGAAGAGGCCTTTGGCTTTAGAGTGGGACAGTAACAGGCTAATTATTATGTTTTTATGTTATTTTTTATTATTAACATATTAAATGCAGAGCTTATTCTTTTTATTTTTATTGTATTTTCTAGCTAGAATATCTTCCACATTGATTACCATACCTTAACCAAATTTCTATTGAACCACACGGACACTACCCTTTTGAATGCAAAAAGAATTTCTTAAATCGGATTATAAATACCGGAGAGATACGGCAACATACATAAAAAATATGTTCAAATTGAGAATCCCTCATTTTTTGAAGTCGGTTAAAAAAGCGATTCACGTTTCGGTTAGTAACTGAAATATTGCATAAACTTGTTTAAACTATGATTATCTCTGCTATTCTATCTAAAAATAGTTGTATTGTAAGAAGAATTTATCATTCGATAATTAATTACAATTCAATTACCTTACAAAGGTATTACAAGATTACAACCTAGTAATCGACTGAGATTCCCATAACTTGGCAAGCAGAACCTCCTATAGGCATTCATCCGAAATATGCAAACAATCTCGCAACATTCTGGTCGTATTCGCCGCATTATCGCTTTAACCATGCCCAGACTGCTAAGATTAAACTATTTGTTAGTTAACAAAACACGTAACGTTAGCAGAGCAGAGAGAATCGCGAGAGAGGACAGAACGGCCAACTACAGACAATAAACAATTAAGCATTAACTGGATTGAATGAGCTTCGTCAACATGCAGGTCAAAGGTTGACTGTGGGTCAAATGCTCTGCGTTTCCGCATTTTTTTCTTATTACGTATATAAACGGGATGTCAACATCAAATTACAGTTAATAATAACTGATAAACGTACAATTAATAATATAACAAACCTAAAATTAGAATTGTTTGGAGTTATCATTCTAGTCACTTTATCTCTTCCTATCAAATTATCCATTCACATTGATTGAAAAGTAAACAGTTATGAATTAATAAAGTAACCGATTTTAGCAGTAATATCCCTAGTCTCACTTAGGGGTATCTCTCTCTCTCTCCTTAAAATTTTACATATTGTAACGGGATAACCGTGAAGGGACCTTAATTTGAAAGATCGTTATTGACAGTTGATTTTTAGAAACGTCTAAAAACACTGACTAGATTAAAAAATAATGTTTCTAGAAAATTCTAGAAACTTCTAAACACGCACTGACTAGATTAAATAATGTTTCTAGAAAATTCTAGAAAGATCTAAACACACTGACTAGATTAAATAAAGTTGTATATAAGGGGATTCTCTTCCACTCCCCAATCTTTCTCAGAACGGGATCAAGTCGAAGCGGTAGTGGAGAGGTTAATATGGTTTTCTTCAAAAAGAAGGCGCCCAGTGAGGTGCTGGAACTGCGGAGAACTAGGCCACATAAGAAATACTTGCCCCCATTGTACCCTAGTGGGACAAAATGAGGAAAAACTTGCCTTAGTTAAGGTTGTGCCAGAAGACGAGAGCTCTATGCTGGAGGAGCAACAAGAAAACTATCCCGTTCTGAGAAAGATTCGGGAGTGGAAGAGGATGGATCGTCGTCCGTTGTGGAGAGAGATATCCTCATCCTCTCCTGCTTTAAAAGCATACTGGTCCCAATGGAACTCTTTAATTTTGGACGGTGGGCTCGTTAAAAGACTTGTAGAAAACTCCGAGGGCACAGAAACAAGGAACCAAATAGTGGTCCCAAGAAATGCTGTACCAGAAATTTTAAAGCAGATGCATAATGATAGTTCTGGAGGACATCTGGGTATCACGAAAACGCTGCAAAAGATCCGAGATAGATTTTACTGGGTAAATTGCACTAATGATGTTAAAGATTGGTGTCGTAAATGCACTACCTGTGCTGCCAGTAACGGTCCGCACCGAAAACCGAAGGAGGAAATGCAGCAATACCTGGTTGGAAGTCCTTTTGAAAGAATCGCGGTAGATGTATTGGGGCCACTTCCACAGACCGATGAAGGAAACAAATACATCTTTGTTGTAATGGACTACTTCACTAAATGGGTTGAAGCCTATGCAGTTCCCAATCAGGAAGCCACCACTTTAGCAGATATATTAGTTGAAGAATTCGTAAGCCGATTTGGGGTACCACTAGAATTACACTCAGACCAAGTGAGAAATTTTGAGAGCAAGCTGTTTCAAGAAGTTTGCCAAAGATTAGGCATCCGCAAAACGAGAACCACAGCGATGCATCCTCAGTCTGATGGAATGGTGGAACGAATGAACCGGACTATAACCAACTATCTGTCAAAAGTGGTGTCAGATTGTCAGAGGGATTGGGATCGACATATTCCACTATTTCTAATGGCAATTCGTTTGGCCAACAACAAATCAACTGGCCAAACGCCTGCGAAGGTCCTGTTCGGTAGAGAAATGAGGCTAACATGTGACTTGGTGTTTGGTTGTAAACCTGGTGAAGAAATGGCCCGTGAACAATATTTCGACGACCTTCAGAATCGAATGGAGAATATACACAACCTGGTGCGTGGAAAACTTCAATTATCTAGTGATCGGATGAAGAGGTACTATGACACGCGGACAATGGAAAAGAGTTACCAAGTTGGAGATTTAGTCTGGCTCTATAAGCCCCGACGGCGTCGAAGTATTTGTCCCAAATTACAGAAGAACTGGGAAGGTCCATACACCATCAAGAAGAAGATTAACGATGTCATTTATCGGATCGTGAAAATTCCCAGAGGGAAACCCGTCGTGGTCCATCATGATCGTTTGGCGCCTTACCAAGGAAACCACAGTGGAGATGCGCAGCAACTCCAAGAAGATGGTTTGGCTGGCTCAGGGAGTGTGCGGGATTCCTATGTAGGAAATAACATTCCAGGAGGAATGAATCTAAGGAGGGGGCAGTGTAACGGGATAACCGTGAAGGGACCTTTATTTAAAAGATTGTTATTGACAGTTGATTTTTAGAAACGTCTAAAAACACTGACTAGATTAAAAAATAATGTTTCTAGAAAATTCTAGAAACTTCTAAACACGCACTGACTAGATTAAATAATGTTTCTAGAAAATTCTAGAAAGATCTAAACACACTGACTAGATTAAATAAAGTTGTATATAAGGGGATGTATGGGCAGTTAACGTCAGTTCAAGTTCAAATATTCACAAGAGTTCATTGTATTGTCAAGTAGTTAGACGTAATCCAGCAGAGTTCAGTGTATCTTAACAATTTTGTAAATAAATTGTGTAAAAGTCCCCATAAGTGTTTTAATATCTTCTCGTCGCCTCTCTTTCCTTTCACTATATCTCTGTCAGTTTCCATTGCAAATTTCAAGTTTTCCATTTCTTCTATTTCTTATTCTTTTTAGTTCATAAATCATCTTCATTTTAATATGTAGATTTGTTGTGATTGCTCATATACTCCTTAATTACTAGCTATACCACATTTCAACTGAAAGAAAAATTGAATATTTGGTGTGGTATTTGTATGGAACTGTAAATTTTACCAACGTACCAATGGTCTTCTACAAAAAATAAACATCTGAACTCAATAATTACACTATAGGCCGAAATTAAATAAAGAGAACCAGTATGGATTTTTCTCTGCTCGATCTACTGTTATTAATTTAGTATTATATCAGAATAGATTAATAAATGGTCTGAAAGACTTTAAACAAATTGATACTGTATATACAGATTTTAATAAAGCTTTCGATCGAGTTGACCATAGCATTTTCCTTAAAAGACTAATCGATATTGGTTTTAGCATAACTTCAGTTACCTGGGTCAAGAGTTCTGACCATTAACAGAAGGTTAATGTTGGTACATTTCTATCAAACTCAATTGCAGTTACGTCAGGCGTTCCTCAGGGCGGGCAATGCTCCCCGATTTTCTTTGATTTGTTTGTGAATTCTATTTTTGATTGGTTTAAAAACAGTGACGGTTTAGCCTTTAGACCTAGATAGACTGACACATTGGTGTACAGTAAACAAACTCAGCATAAATGTTTCAAAATGATTTTAGAAATGCTACACTCTGTAATGTCTTTTTTATACCTAGGTATCTCCCAGACGTTCTATCTTGAAGATAACGCAATACTTCAGGTACACATACGTTTGTGGGATCATCATTTACTTCTTGTATTCGTGTCTATCAGCATTCTCAACAATCCTCTTCAGTAAACCATCTTCAATTACCAAGGAAACCCACTGCGCCCGTGTATCTTATGCTTATAAGTCTAATAACAGTTTTGTACACATAATTTTATTTTTGCAACTCTTGATATGTTTTAACTCATTAGTAATCTATTTAACTAATAAACACATTTGTTCCCTTTCATGATTATATGTTGGATTCCTTTTTGTTAGGTTTCTTAGTTATAATTAATCTTTATGTTAAAGGTCCTGATTGATTATCTGCGTATTTTTTAATATTTTGAATTTTTGGAACGAAGTTTCCTTTTGGGCGTTACGACCAGTTACGACTGAGGCTAGAGGCTAGCCGGAAAAAATTCAGATCAAAATATGTCACGACACGACACGACACACGCATGTTTCTCTGTGTGTTTGTCCCTCTCTCTCTCATAGATAGATATATTACAATTAAGAAGACACTAATTTAAATTAAAGGTAAATGTACATTAAAAAAAATACTGTAGAATAAAAAAGTGAGAGGTGTCAAGGGACACCCGGATGGAACGAAGTTCCTGTCGATTAATTAATTACATTACATTTTTGTTATTATTTTCTATTATTTTATTATTTATTATTTACAAAAAACTTATATAAACTTGACACCTCTCACTTTTTTATTCTACAGTATTTTCTTTTTAATGTACATTTTATTTTAATTTAAATTAGTGTCTTTTTAATTGTAATATATCTATCTATGAGAGAGAGAGAGAGAGAGAGAGACACACACAGAGAAACATGAATGTGTCGTGTCGTGACATATTTTGGTCTGAATTTTTTCCGGCTAGTCTCTAGCCTCAGTCGTAACTGGTCGTAACGCCCGAAAGGGAACTTCGTTCCAAAAATAAGTACCTATAATAGTATTATATTTTATTTCATCCTGTTTTAATAAGTTAATAAATTCATAAACATTTTAAAAATAGTTCGTAACTTGACTAGTTAGATACGTCAAATTACCTTAACTGTCAGTTACTGTCAAATATTTTAATTTTAAAATTTTGTATTAAATTGTTAATTCCTGTTTTAAATTTAATTGAAAAAAAAAGTAATTCTAGGTAGATGTATGTCATCTAAATCTCTGGTATTGTATAAACGGACACTTTTGTTTAAAGAAACGAACTGTTGAAAATATTCAGGTGATAATGGATTTACTATTTTCTATTTTGCTCTTAACAGTGTAGTGTCGCGACTTTGTTAAGTTTATACAGGTTTTTTGTAAATAATAAATAATAAAATAAAAGAAAATAATAACAATAATGTATCCTGACAGTGTTTCTGCACAAGTTCCGGGTATTGCTGATAGAGTTAGGTAAGTAGACATTTTATACAGACATTATGCTTATGTATGTATAAACACTCTGTTGTGTTTACAAATTACAATTCCTTCACTAATTAATCGAAAGGAACTTCGTTCCATCCAGGTGTCCCTTGACACCTCTCACTTTTATCTCCATTTCCCAATGGTCAATTGCTTTCTTATTCTCTTGGTTTTCCTTGTATTCTACTTATTTTGAATATTTATTGCGTACAAATGTTATTTTTACCATTTATTGATTTGCAATTCATCTAAATTAATTTAAGATGTAATTTTAGTTCAAACTTTTTTTTGTGGATTGTAAAAAAAATATGAATATGAATGCACGTAACTAGGCTTTTGTGGGCGACTGTACTCGATCGTGAGAGTCGCTAGTAGTCATGGCAACGCATCACCGTTAGATGAATGCCCGTCGATATGGAATAGCAGGAATGAAAGCATTTTTTATGTACTTTTAAACTTTCATTATCCCACTTCTGATGATTGCTGGACAGACGACGACTTTTTTGTAAATTATTTAAAGATCTCCCCCAACCAGAGTGTCCTGATTTAAAGTTGGATTTAGATTAGATTTTTGTATATAAAACGATTTTTAATCGACGTTAAATTAAAAGAAGTTTGAATATTCATTCAGTATTGATATATAAATCTGTTAAAAAAATCCAATTGATATTAAATTATTATAAACTATCGAAAGTTTTATAACTGTTAAAACATATCTTCTTTGCAAGAGTAATGCGGATAATTTAATCATTTTTCAACCTGTTTTATTTAAATTTTACCAACAAAATCTGTCATCAAATATATTTTTCTGTTTTAAACAAACCCTCCGTTTTGACGTCATCTTTTTATGTATTTTTGAAGTGACAACATCTTATGGGAGGGTAAACTGATTTTAGCGTAACGCGTTGAACGTTGAAAAAAGCGTTTTTCTACAACCGTGCGTAAAGTATTACCTTTACGCACGGTTTAAGGTTCGTAAGGTTTAACTTTTTTTCACTAGTGAAAAAAAGTAAAATAAGCACTGTTTTGTATAAGATTATGCAAATACTTTTATGTGTGTTAGTGGCCGAGGTTGTAAGGTATATAGCTTCTACCTAGATGACTCAGGTTCAATTCCGGGTAGAGAAACTTTTTTTTATTATTTAATTGTGTTAATTTGTGTAAATATATTTAATTGTTAAATTATTGCACTTTAATACATACAAAACTAGATATTATATTCAGTAATTTTTAATTTGATTTTTAATATGACAGAAATATCAGTTCCTTCCTTCACTAATTAATCGAAAGGAACTTCGTTCCATCCGGGTGTCCTTTGACACCTCTCACTTTTTTTATATCTTTTATAGTTTTGAATATACGAGGGAATTATAAAATCTTTTTTGAAGTTGTAATTTACTCTAATGACTGGGCAACAAGTTTTTGGAGCGATTTACGTATAAATATAAAAATTATAAAATTGAGATAATTGTGGATTATATCTAAATTATCAATATTAAAGAGTGTTTCAAGTCACCGTCCAGCGGTCTCTCTCTCTCTCTCTCACTCATAGATGACTCATAGATGACTCATAGATGACTCATAGATGACTCATAGATGACTCATAGATGACTCATAGATGACTCATAGATGACTCATAGATGACTCATAGATGACTCATAGATGACTCATAGATGACTCATAGATGACTCATAGATGACTCATAGATAACTCATAGATGACTCATAGATGACTCATAGATGACTCATAGATGACTCATAGATGACTCATAGATGACTCATAGATGACTCATAGATGACTCATAGATGACTCATATATGACATGACTCATAGATGACATGACTCATAGATGACTCATAGATGACTCATAGATGACTCATAGATGACTCATAGATGGCTCATAGATGGCTCATAGATGACTCATAGATGACTCATAGAGGACTCATAGATGACTCATAGATGACTCATAGATGACTCATAGATGACATGACTCATAGATGACTCATAGATGACTCATATATGACTCATAGATGACTCATAGATGACTCATAGATGACTCATAGGTGACTCATAGGTGACTCATAGATGACTCATAGATGACTCATAGATGACTCAGCGATGACTCAGAGGTGACTCAGAGATGACTCAGAGATGACTCAGAGATGACTCAGAGATGACTGTCAAATATTTTAATTTTAAAATTTTGTATTAAATTGTTAATTCCTGTTTTAAATTAAATTGAAATAAAAAGTAATTCTAGGTAGAATATACAATACCTCTGGTATTGTATAAATGGATACTTTTGTTAAAAGAAACGAACTGTTGAAAATAATGGATTTACTTTTTTTTTCTATTTTGCTTTGAACAGTGGAGTAGTGTCGCGACTTTGTTAAGTTTATACAGGTTTTTTGTAGATAATAAATATTAAAATAATAGAAAATAAAAACAATAATGTATCCTGACAGTGTTTCTGCACAAGTTCCGGATATTGCTGATAGAGTTAGGTAAGTAGAGATTTTATACAGACGATGATAAATGCTTATGTATGTACAAACTCTCTGTTGTGTTTACAAATTACAATTCCTTCACTAATTAATCGAAAGGAACTTCGTTCCATCCGGGTGTCCCTTGACACATCTCACTTTTTTGACTCATGTGATTCACATTCGTCAAAAAAGGTCACTTTACGCACTAGTTGCATAAATAACTATTATCATAACGCGTTGTTTATCGTTGTTACACGCAGGCGCAGTGAAGCTTAATAATATCATTTCTCTCTCTCTCTCTCTATGCTTTTCCCAACGTAAGTTTTAAGAATATTTGAATTTACCGTGTTATACGGTATTAATCTGTCACAAAATACAATTCATTACTTTTTATTAATTATTAAATATTTATATCATTTAATATCATAAAAATTAGGTTATTTTCTATATCTTCCTATATAAAACTAATTTAATCCCTTTTAATTATAATTTAAATTCATAATTTAAACGGTTCGGTCATCCTCGGCATCTATCGTGGCAGTTGTAGGAGAAGAAATGGAAATTAAATCTAATAGAAATAGGTAAATATTAATATTAATACAAAATCTTTATTTATTTATTTAATTATTTACTCATTGATTCAAATAATTCGTTCATCTATGATTTAATGTCTTTTAATTATAATTTAAATTCATTCTTAAAATCCTCGGAAATTCTCTGGTGGTTTCATTTGTGATAAATCTTATAAAAATTGATTATAAAGTGTGTTATTAATGTTATTATTGATAATAAGGATAAGAATTTAAATTTTAAGTGTGTATTAAATAGCAATCAGGCCGTTCCACGTAAAGGGTGTTTGGATAAATAAATTTTAATAAAACTGCATTTAAAACTGTTAAATACAGTAACCTTGAAAAGTTGTTATTATTTATGTGTAATTATCACCTCCAAAAATTAATAGGTATAGGTACAAGCTTTTCAAGAGTGTTGATAGTTATGACTCTGACATTAGTGTTAAAATTGTTTTTGCTAAAATCTTTATTGGATTCTGTGCATAGTAACTGGCCCATTTCACTGTTTATAATAGAATTGTGCTAACCTTCCTGTAAAGAAATAAACAATATGCCACCAACTTCACTGGCTAAGGCTGTAACCATGATCGAAGAGGGGCATACCTCACGGTCAACAAGTCGAATTTTGGGTGTATCCACTTCGGTGGTTCATCACTTTGTTCAAGGTTCCTGGAAGACGGGATCTTGCTTTTGGAATCGAAGACAAGGTAGATATTCGGTAACAAGTGCCATTAATCACCATGCTTAATTTAAAAAATCGTCGAAAAATTGCTGTATACACTCAAAATCAACTGGCTAAGATTCGTAACGTATAGATGAAGTTGAATTAAAATCTCACTAACCAACACAAGCTTCTAAACTCGAAGCAGTTTATCACATGGCACGATTAGCAATCGGCAATAAAACAACGAGATTGGACAATGTAGTGGAGTTGTGTTTTATACCCCGGAAATTTTGTGGATGGAAGCGAAAGGATTTGGAGGTATCAAAGTGAACCAGACGAACTTCACAGAAAAGGTGTCATATGGTAGAAGGTCAGTGATGGTATGGAGTGGCATATGTTTGAGAGCTCGTACAGTTAAGCTTATTGACAATGGATCTATCACTGCACACAGGCACTTACAGAGAACCTAGAGCCACATATCAATCATTTTCCCCCATTCATAGGTCATAAGTTTGTTTTTTTATGCACGATAACGTGATTAGCTACCTCCATGTGGTTGGTATCTACAATTGAACTGGCTAGCGCGATCACCGGACCTGAACTAGTCATGGGTAACACAACAAACTTTTAAGTGTTGATATAATGAAACTGACACTTCGTATCACACATTTGTGTCATGCCTATAAAATTCAATACTCTCAACTCGTGTATGCATTTGACCATCCATACAAAGAAACGAGACTAGTGTCAGTGCTGCCAATTGTACTTTAATTACAAGTTACTATTTAAAACTATAAATTTTCAAAGCGAATGTGAATATAAGTGTAGAATACAAGTAAATACTAATTATTCATATTTTGTTTTGCATGAAAATTTAGAATGGCAAGATATTGTTGGAAAAAGATATCATCTTCTGAGTACCTATTATCATTTTCGATTATATCTGTGAGAGCAGGATGTGTTTCGTGGAATACACTAGGATTAACGACAATTGTGCCGATTTACGGTAGGTACCATTTCCAAAAAAGGAAAATTCATCCGAAAAACAAATATTAAATAAAAAGTTTGCATAAGTGTTTATTTTGTCAATTATAATCTTACAAAACTGTAAGTAGTCGTCCGTCTGGGTCATCTTCATATATATAAAAATCGAGAGTGCCATAAAATTAGGAGACAAAACCTGCCTAACTAAAACAATTAATAGCGAAGAAAAAAGTAAGGTAATGCAGAAAAAGAATAAACTAAGATTTATCCAAGGGGAAAAATATTCATAAATAATGATCTCACAGCTGCAGTACAAAAAATACAGAAAGAAATAAGAGAAAAATTCAAGATATTTAAGGATGAAGGAAAAACAGTTAAGAGAGGTTACAATCACCTCTCAGTGGATGGAATAAAATGGAGGTGGGGTCACGATGGTAAAATAAAAAAAGAAGCATTCCAAAAAACTAGAGACGCAGGATCAAGTGGACAACAATAACGGTACAAACAAGGCAATGAAAACGGAAATGATCATGGGAAAAGAAAAGAAAATCAAATAGCTATAGATTCTTGGAAAATAAGGGGCACTTGCTGGGAAGAGGCTTTTAAAAGTTTAAGAAAAATAATGAAAAAATATAGAATTGATCTTCTAGCCCTACAAGAAGTAGGTCTGAAGCAATATTTAAATAAGGGGTTAAGGAATTGGAGGGGGGGCGGTTGACAATTGACAGATGCATGTATCGTAAAAGTAAAAAGTGTCCCCTTTATATCAAAAATCGACCGGTTTTCAGATGTTTTTAAAATCTAATAAATACGGCCAAATATCGAGGTGGCCTCTTTTCTGTGGCGCATACTGTATATAGGTACATACCTAAAAAATTTCTAACCAATAAATATTCATGATAGTACATAAAAGAATCAAGCTTATTAGAATAATTCTGTGAGAACATTAAAATTATTCTTCTCGTTTGTACTACAAACTATTTTTGCAAATATCTCTTTTAATAGAATTACAAATAGACCAAATTAGAGTTTTTCCTACGTTCGTCTACTGAACGGCACTTTTCATTTATTCTATTCGCTTGAGAAGAGATTAAAACAAAAACTTTATCGTAGGTATTTTTCCTTAAAATTAGATGTCAGCAATTCTTTAATTGGATATTTTTTTAGACCAAACTACAGCACTGGCGTCGGCCTTTGTGTGGGAATTTATACGAGGTTAAGCTAAAACTTTTTTAATCTTAGTTGTAAAACATATAATAATAAGATTATGCCATTGGTTGTTAAATTATTTTAAATTAAACATGGATTTTATCACTAAAACGCAGCCAGAAAAAAATCATTCGTGAATTAGGTACCTAAAATCTTAATATAAGTTGAAAGCATAATAAATCAATGAACCCTTAAATTAAACACAGTTTTCAGCATCGTATCTTGGTTAATTCTAATTTTGCTTGACTTGCCTCTAATTGCATTTATTTTCAATATCGAACACTGTCATGGTGCAGACACAAATTTATTCATTTTACAGATCAAAGAGAATTTTAAAATACTTAATTTAGAACCATTTTTGAAGTAAAACTTCTTTAGGCGCGGCTATAGGGGTAACTCAGTAATTCTAACGGACGTGACGTCATTCTAATGTACCGCGTACCGGAAACAAAACCTGATACAAAATACCTAACACGATTCCGCCTACTATATTAATTAAAATTAAATCGGTAATTGTATGAATTGACAGCTTGTCAACCAAAATACATTGGTGGTGAATAGTTTAAATTTGTGTTTGTTTTAAATATGAATAAACAAAGTGGATATATTTGTGAAGAAAGTGATGAAAAAATATTGAATAAAAATGAGTGAGTAGGTACTCTATATGCATACATTTTATTTTTAGTGTGTAATTACACTATTTATACCTAATTATTTATACCTATTATTTATACCTAGCTATTTTCGTTTTATAGACTTAAAGAGCTAAAAAGAAAAAGAAATTATGAACGTCAAAGGGCATATTATCAGCACCAGAAAGATTTGTTTATAGGGAAGCTTTACGTTAAGTAAAGAAGCATGTTGCACGTTTTTGTTCATAAAATAATAATATTCGAAATGTTTTAACACTTGCTGATACTTATTTTAGGTTTGGTTAGGTAGCCATAAAGACCATAAAACCACTAGTCAGGATGGCTGATCTTTTACCAGCAATAACAGATCCTTCGTAGAACTGAAGAAAACAAACTCAACTCAGGATTTTAAATTTTATGGAATATGCTATAAAATGCCACAAAATGAAATGGTTATCTAACTATCGAAGGCTCTTGTGTTGTGTTGTATTACAATAAGGTAGATACAGCTACAAAATCACACATTCTAAACGTAATGTGTGTATATTTTTAATATTGTTTACCTATTATTGAAGCAAAACTTCTTTAGGCGCGACTAGGGGTAACTCTAACGTTAGATTCTAACGGAAGATTCTGATGGAAATAACGGTGTGATTTCAGCTATGGGAGGAGCTTAAATTTTCAAAATTTATTTATGAAATTTTTAAAATTTTCAAACGGTTTCAAATACATTAATGGTATTTAGAGAGTAAAATCTATGTTTCACATTTTAGTTATCATAAACCTATTATTTCATATATAAAAAATAATGATAACTTTCAAATTCCTATTTCTAATGAATAATATAAATATAACATCTCATTTTTTGTAAAGTATATAGACAATAAATAAATATAATTCATAATTCATAATTGAATTGTAATTAAATATTTATTTTCCGATACGTACGTCAAAAAGTTTTACTTCAATCGCGCGTAAAGGTTACACGCACACTCTTTTTTTTATTAAAACTCCTAAATAGGTTGACTAATTCCGATGAATAACATATCGAATCAGATGCTAACAAATAGCGTTGACAGATAGTTTATTTTCTTTGACATCTTCTACGTCGCCTGTCATGACAATTTATCAAATGTCGTTCCACAACGTTGTCTATCAGTGTGCTAAAAATGTTGGCCTTTTCTAAACCGAAGTCAACAATAATAATTGGTCATTAACATCTTTTTGTAAAAAAGCACCAACTTCAGTCACTGGTTTTTAAAAGTTTTGCATTATGGGATATAGGGGACATCACCAATCAAATCATCCATAGTTAAATTAAATCGTTATAGCGCAATACGAGTAGTGTTGTAATTCTAACAAACTGTTAAAGTTGGGAAAAATACATATTTTTTATGATTTTCAAAGTTAATTCACCCATGTGAATTCTGTACCTCTGATTTTGATTACTTATACCTGATTAAAGAAAGGAAAAATATTTTTCATATCACATGAATTGAAACAGCTAGTTTTGATCCCTGTTTTGCCAGTGGAAACAAGACAATTTCAGACCAATGCAACTGTCAATCAGAAACAAATGTCATTATTTCAAGTCTGTCAGAATGTTTCTGACTGACAGTTCCATTGGTCGGAAATTGTCTTACGTCACTGGCTACAGAGATGAACCCTAGCTGTTTTAATGCATGTGATATGGAAAATATAGTGTGTGGCACGGGATGAAACAAAAACGATTTCTGACTCTCGCCCTAGTCAGAAATCGTCTTGTTCCACCACTTGCCACACAATAAACTATTAAATATTGCTTTTGTGGCTAATAGGATGAAAAGTCTAAATTATTTAATGAAAAAGCGCGATTTCTCAATTTCTACAGTGTAGAATTATTTGTTTTTATTGATATTAATTGTAAGGTATGACATAAATAAACAGAAAAATACAAAAGAAAATAATAAAAAAATAATATTTTTAGTAATTTAGAACTTTCTCTAATGAGCCCCCTCAGCCCCCAAATATAGTCATCCTTCATGTTTTTATTATATTGACCTGGATATCGTTTTTCAAAGTTTATAATACATTGGTGGAAGCGTTCCCCTAGACCTTCTGAATATCCACCTAAGTTATCTTTGAATTTATCCATGTGTGCATGTAGCATATGCATTTTAAGTGACATTCTGCAACCCAAAACTTTGAAACTATCAATCATATTAGAAACAAGCTCTTTGTAGTTTTCAGCCTTTTTGTTAGCAACAAAGGTATGGAGGACGGCTTTAAAGCACAGCTACGCTTGTTTTTCAAGAATACTCAGGAGCTGTAGAAATGTCTCACTACCCATTATTTTTTTATTTGAGGACCGACAAAATTAATATTTTTAATTTTAAATATTGAAAGGCCTCAGAGTTTTGAGGACAGCCTTCACAAACTGTTTTATGAGACCTGATTTTAATGAAGACATTAAAACACGATCAGGCTCTACAATTGGTTTACTTTTGACATTATCTTGGCCGATTTGAAACTCGTTTCGTTAAGGGTATTAGTGCTGCTGGTAGAGAAGTGAATCGGCTCGACTGTTCATAGACTTCTCACGGGTAAGAAGTAACCTTCACAGGCTTCACAAAGTCTACTATTTGATGGTAAACTAAATTTTTTGGCATTCACTTTAATGAGTTCATCGCAAATATAGCAAAAAGCTTCAGGTTGTTTCCTTAGAACGCGCACGCGCATACTGTCGTGACACTCTCCGCTTCACATCCAAAGTCTCCTCTCACCCTTCCCTTGCCACATAAATGCAACGATTCTGCAGAAAATCTGCGAAAACTCCATATTTAGTTTTCATGATAAAAAGTAGAAAAAGCAAAGCGGTGTTATCGTATCAAGGATTGGTACGTATCTGTTTATCTGTTTTCAATACCACACGAGTCAACATTTTTAACGGATTAGTTTAGTCTTATTAAAGATCCAAAAGTCAAGGCACTAAGAACTAAAGTTGTTTGTAAGCTCATCGAAGGTCGACATGTGACATATGTAGATATAGACAAAATATTGTTTGTTTAAGTTCTTAATTTAATTTTTGAAGTTATACTTCTTATCATGGACTTGATTTGTGTGGGGTTAAATGGGAAAAATCATTACATATGTAATGGTGTGAGTAAGAGAGAGACAGAAACACATATAAGGTATATCAGTACATTGAAAAGAGATAGATATACAAAAAACAGTCTGAGCTAATGTTTTGGAATATCATAGTGACGTATTACATTGTGTTTGACAGATTATTTTATAATTCTGTCACGTAAGTAAACATATAAAGTTTAGTATTTTATATTAATAATAATATTCAGTAATGAGTATTGTATTGTAGTCCATACTACCGTCACATGGTTGCATTATATTTTGCACTATGGGGTTTTGTAAACACTTTTTTTGTACATTGATCGTTTTACTGTTTAGTTTTCGTGTTTGAAGTAAGGGCACACATCAACTGGTCTTATTTTTCTAAGTACATATTTCTTTAATTGAATACAGTTAATTTTTTAAAAAAATTTATTTCTACTTGCCTGTGTTTGTAGTTATTAAGTTTTATTAGTTAACAGTGCATAGAAGTATAACTTCTGCCGGCAGTCCCACTGACTGCCACACCCTTTTTTTTTAATAACAACTGATGGTAAAAAAAGTTTTACGTTTGATAACGAATCGGTGTCGAGAAAATTTAAAAACCGTGTGTGTGATGATGAATCTTAGATTTAATCATACGAGTCAGATAATAAACTTCAGTTGTCTCTTTAGATGTTCTACGTATCTACGTGAAGAAAAGCCGACAAAAGTAATGTTATATTATATTTTTCTTCGTGGATTCGGGATAAGTGAAACAGACAAACTTAACAATTTATTGATAAAAACAAACCAATAACAATTTCTTAAAATAATCCACACAACTTTGATACAGTCAAAATGACTGAATAACGTCTTTAAAATACCTCGTACAACAATTCGCACTTTAATCACTGTCTATCGCCAACTATTAGAATTATTATTATCTCCATTCAAAGCGGTCCCTTATATATACAATCAATTCCTTCTAGAAGCATCTCCACAATTACATCCAGAACATACAAAAATCTCGAATTTTCCAAACGTTTCAAAAGCCACTAAAATTTACCCCGATTCTCAGAACGGCCTGTTGCGACTCACTCACCTTGTGGGCGACAGGTCCGGACTGGCTCGTAACAGTAATCTGTTCTAAAAGTGAATTCAAAAAGATTGTAGCGATATTTGTCTCGAATGTTGATTATGTGGCAACAATTTCTCTAAAAGATTAAATGGCTGTTACTGTAGATTGGTATACAAGTATTTGTATGCCACAAGTCATAGCCTTATCTTATACCAAGAAAACATTATATTTTCTACAATATTGGACTAATACATGAAACAAGCAAGTGAGGCACTACTTAAAGAAAATAAGGATTTCGATTTAAACATGTTAAACGGTTGACAGGACTAATTTTATCTAAAACTTACATTTCTATCTCCGCCTCTGTGTGGAGTTCTGTGCTGACTATTGTACGTGTTTAAAAAGAACAAACGAACGCGTCGTCTATGGCGGTTCCGTGCATATGAATTTTGAGCGAGAATTAATTTGGAAGATAATAGAAGCTACCTACTACCTCTGCGAACTACAATTTCGTTGATGTATTCAACAAACATTTCATTTTTTTCATCTTTCTTTTTTATTATGTAACATCCGGCCTGCTTCATTCAGGAGCTGTCGACTGAGCATTTTTATTAGGTAGATAGGCCAAATTTTCACGTTATGAGGTTAACGGGTCACAAAGGTAGGCTTATTTTATTCATCTTTTGTTATTATAAAATACAAACTTTAAAGACTGTATAGACAGCCATGAAAACTAAACGTGTACCTACATATAGTCTTTTTGATTTTTGTTTTCAAAAACTGTTTGTCACGGGCTAATTTCTCACTAGCAATAATTATTTTTAATCGGTAATAAATTGAGTACTTACCTTACTAACCTCTCTAGATTTGAGGGCTCAACAACGACATTTAGCGTTATAGCCAAAATTGATTCTTCATTTATCAAAAGTGATAATCTATTTATTGTTATTGGGTACATATTAAGAATTATTGTATTATTATGACAAGTAATAAGATTTGTTGTTATTAAATTATTATCGCTGACGTTTGTAAACGTCTGATTGTCGCTCTCTGCTTCTGTTTGTAAAACTTAGTATGTTGTTGTCTGCAGTCAGGTAATTCATTACATTGGCATCTGACATATCAAAGACCGGATGCGAACGAGACCAGTAGTTTAGGAGTTAAGAATTAAACGGGTAGAGGCCATCTTCCGTTGTGACATATTCCGCCGATAGGAATCGATTGTCTCAGCCATTTTGCTATTTGCCTTCGAACTGAACAGTTGTTTGAGTGTGTTAGAAGATTTTTCGGTTTAAGTTTTAAATCACGCTACATCCGTGTCAATTATTTTTGGATTTTGAAACTAAACCTTTATTATCCATTCGAATCGTTAGTGGAATCACATTTTGTTGTTAGTTGTGAATTTTGATTCGAAAGGAATCCTCGTGGAGGGATTTTTATGAAATCTTCTGTTGGTAAGTGAACATGTCTCTTATTCATGATAATTTGTCTAATTCTTATGGTTTCTTTTCTCTTTCTCTTCTATCTCCGGCGAACTTTAGATAGATTACGGTAAAGTCAGCGAGGGGTTCAGTTAATTAGCTACCATACAAGACCGGCGAGTTGCAGCCCTAGTGTGACGGTGGTAGATCGTATCAGTACAGTTAGCAACGAATACGTTATAACACTCTCTCTTAAAGGAAATACCCTATTAGTAGGTGAGTTATAATTTTATATTCTTATCACAATAATTAATAACGCCATATAGTTGCAATTTTACTTTTTATATCTTGGTTTTACATGTGTTTTTCATTGTGCATCATATGTGTGGTATTATTTTAAGAAACTAGACTATTCTTTCAGCTCCTTTGCGCTATTGCTAATCAATTTTATGTTAAACCTTAATTTAGTTTATTGTTGTAATTCAGTTATGGCTAGTAAGTCATATTTAAGTTTGTTAAGTGCATTCAAGTCATTAGTTTTGATTAGAAATTGTAAAATTCAGAAATATCAGCTTCTAACTTCTGAAACTTGTATAATTCATTTAAATTCATTTCATTCTTTCATTGTTAAGCAAATATAAGTTAATGTGTTTAAGTTGTATTAGAATCAGTAAATAAGCATATTTGTATTAAATTAATTAACTCAAGGAGCCATGATAATCTGCTTAAGCTTAATGTAATTTAAATTACGATTTTAGGGTTCTTGGTACGGGCTGAAGTTCTTGGTACGGTCTTAAGTTTTTGGTACGGGCCTAATTTTTGGTACGGGCCTAGTTTTTGGTTCAGGCCTTATAGTGTGGAACATTTGAAGCCAAGTACTGGTTGAAATCAACTCCGGGATTTACCAGATAAGCAAAAGCCTTTGTATTTAGAAAATTTATATTGTTAATTGTAAATTTTAATTTTAAGTCTTGCGTGTGATCACACATTACAGATTATCCGTGTTAATTGAACTTGTAATTTAGATTAACCACCATATTTTTCTTGATCATTAAAGGAGGGTCTAGTTTTGAAGACATTTTGTTTTATTTAGCTCACTTTAACGTTCTTATACTTGCAATTCAATTAATTTTGATTAAGATTCTTAATTTATTTAATAATCTCCAGTGAGATAGGTCAGTGCCTGGAACAACAGGGGTTTCTGATTTTAACCGTTCAAATCGGTGGCGCGACTCACTCTTATTTTTGTACTTACCCTCTACGGCTGAGCTGGGCACTAATTTGCCAGTAGAGGAACCACTTACCGATCTCAGCTGGAGTTGAACTTCTATTTGAAGTACTTGATTAATTTTTCAATTTTTTTTTTATTCTTTTATTACATTAAAAGTACGTGGCATGTTACTGAATAAGATGCTTAAGATCTGTACTTACCTGGATTAACCTGGAAATGCCCGTTAACATGTTAATTATTACCAATCGGTATATATTGGATTTTTCATTTTGATTTTATTCAGTTCTATTTTGACAAGGGTCTAGGGGCACCGTCATTGATATCGATGCTCAAGCTTCGCGCAAGTCTAGAAGAGTGTTTATTCGACGTTTCGATATTGCCGCCGTTTTTACTTAGTTTAAATGTAGGTACATCATTGTGTTCACAGTGATAAGTATAGGTAGTGTATAGAATTTCCAAAGTCGGTTTAATAAAATAGAACAATGAATAAAAGACTTTAGTGATTGGAGGGAGGTGTCAAACCTCAAAGTTCGTGTTGTCAGATTAAAAATACAATTTATTAATTTTTATTAGAGTATTATTAAATTTATTTAGGTATTTATGTTGATTTTGAAAATGTTTTTTATTACCATTTTGCTTAAAAATGGAAATTTTTTTGTCGCATTATTTTTTTTAGCATAAATTACGTAGAAAAAAATTTAATGAAACTTAAGAAATTAAATTAAACTGTAGGCTACAGCGGCAAATTGACTAAAAATTACTAAACGAAATAAATCAAACAACTAATAAAAGTGCCTAAATTTTATTTTATAACTTTAACAACTGCACGGCTAACAAATTTTCTTCATCACCCAAAGGTAATAAAAAAGGTTTATTCCTTTGCTTTTTTTTAATTTTTTTTTTGTTTTAAAGAGGCGTCTCTGAGAATGGATTTTTTATAATAATAATAATAATAATAAATGTCTTTATTAAAAAAAATACAATGAGATGAAATACATAATAATTTTTTGTCATGTCAATGCCTGGCGCAGTCTAGTTTAGAGCTACTCTACTGAACCAGTCAAAGACAGAAAGATATTAAGGAAAATCATTTAAATGGTGCATAGGTTTACAAAAGTCTTAAATATTCTTTATATTTTATAATACAAACAATTAAAATTACAAATAGACAAAAAAATAAACAAAGTTCTTAGGAAGTTAAAATGAAAAAATGAAATGCCAGGAACATTTTAGTACTTTTTATTTTGATCAGAGTTCAAATTTCTGAAACATGCAAATTTACAAAACTGGCATATGTTTCCTTTTCTATTTTAATTCTCCATTCCTTAAATGCCTTAATTGATTCAAATTCAAGTTTCTTAAAATCAAGTCCTTTAACATTTTAAATTTTATTTGACAACGTTTACATTCAAATTCTTTTTTTTAATGGTGCTAGTTCATCTAATTTTCCTAGAAAGAGAAACAAGTAGGTATAAGACTTTTAAAAGCTAATAATTTTTAAATTATAGCTAAATGTTTTTGTTTAACAACGCGCCTTAAATTTGAAAAGTTCAGAAAATCAGCACTACATTCTTTGCAAATATAATTTTTAGATTGTTTGATTTTGGGCATCAATATATCTAATTTATCTAAAAAAAAAATTCGAAAAGAGGTTGACCTTAAAGGCCATCCTTGCAACTTCCCGCCAGTTTTAACCGTAAAGGTATAGTAACGTGACGTATTTTGACGTTTTTGACTTTTTTGACTTTTTTTAAATGTTTAAAAAGTGCGTATTCGATTTTAATGTTCAAGATGGCATTCGACGCAGTTTTTTGAGACCTAAAAACGTTACTAGAGTGCAAAATCGATTAGTCAAAAAATCTGAAAAAAAATATGAATCTTGAAAAAAAACACTTTTTTTGAAAATTTTCGACAACGATATCTCACGAACGAATCAACCGATTTTAATTTGCAAAACGGCATTCGACGTGGCTTTTTAAGCTTGAGAGCTGATTAGGTTATGAAATTGATCGATGCAATAGCCAAAAAGATATGCCCAAAAAACATCATTTTTACCAATTGTTTTTTTCGGTTATTTTGAAATTTCCCGAAATCAACCGGCTCGAATCGGTTCAAACTTACAGGGAATCTAAGTTAGATGGAACTCTTTGGAAGGCTTTTTATTTCATTCCGATCGGTCAAGCCGTTCAAAAGTTATAAGAGGTTTACATACATCCACACACACACACACACATACACATCCACACGTACATACAGACATACAGACACCCTCGTAAAAATAGTCAGGGGACGTTCCTCAGACCTCAAAACGTTGAGATCCGTTGAAAACTCGATTTTCGAAAAACGGGGTGAAACCAATAACTTCCCGATTTAAAAAAAAATTTTAATTTTTTTTAGCGGGAAGTTAAAAAAACACATATATGTAATTAACGGTACAGATAGTTTATAAAATGTAATTCTGTTTAACCACTAAAATCATAGATATCTTACAGTGTTTTAACAAAAATGTTTTTGGTCCTCCGTCCAGAAACAATACTATTAATTACTTCAAAATCGTCCGGAAAATGGCATTTTCCGGCCTAGGCCGGCAAAGTAGCTTTTAGATTATCTAAAGAGATGGCGCTATGAGTTTAAATTTTAAGTCACCAAAAATACATAATAAATATAACTTTTAATTAAATTTAATTAAAAACAACGTACAATATACTAAACTTACCTATAACTTTTTCTAAATGTAAGCAGGATTCTAATTTACATTTAATTTCTCTCACAACTTGTATTATAAAATTTGACATTTATGTCAATTTACAACTGCTTATCATTCGATTATGGATATAGTTCATTGTCTCTGCTATTTTTAGAAAGTTTTTTATATTTTCGCCGTGTTCTGTGTCTCTGTGTCATTCCGTGGAATTTGTAATCGAATTTAAACCTATTTCCCGACTACCTAGAGCTCTGAAATTTTCAGGATAGCTAAGAACTGGATGACAATGCATGTTTCAAGTGTGTTTAGGCATATACATAGATTTCGAAATTTATACCGAATTGATATTAAACATGATCTAAGTTGTGTATAGATAATATTATTTTGAAAGTTATTAAATAAATCGTTCGTAGCGTAGTTGGTTAGGCGGCGGATCAGTCCACTTGTGACAGTTCTGTTATGTTATCATAATGGGATCGATTACGCGACAGAGAAGTTCTTTTTCTTTTTTTTTTTGTTCTTACATGTGAAAACAGTAATTATTATTTTAACTGGTAATAAAATAAACTGTTTTAGAAAGTTTTTAGATACAACTACCCTTGATTTTGTTAACAAGGAAACAATCTTCTCTATGATCAATCACAGCGTTGTATGACTTAATATTTTTGCAAAATCAGGGATGCTGTGCATTGTTGAGATGACACAAAATATGACCTATAAATCAGTAAAAAACTTTTTAGTATAAAAAGTTCTTTTTGTAAATTGTGCTTATTATATAAAATTATTAGATATTGATTTTAATATTTTCAATATAACAATTTTCTCTGTGCTGCTTATTAGCCAGAGATAATAGAATTAATTAATTAATTTGTCTATGTTATTAGCACAGTATTTGTATGTATAAAAATTAATTAACAGCTGACATTTTGTCGGCTATCTTCTAGTCAGTGGTCTTAGTTCAGTTAGCACAAGCAGTCAAGTCTTGAACATAACAGAACTTTTGAAAATATTAAAAATTAGTCGAACCAAAAAATAGTGTGTGTTACACGTCCGAAAAATATTTTGCAAGTGCTCGTATTGTTTCGCCTCGGTGCTACGCACCTCGGCTACACAACTTTACTCGCTCTTGCAAAATGTCATTTTCCGTCCTTGTGTCACAAATAACTATTTTATTATAGACTTACATTTTGAATGGGTATATTACTTGGATGTTTCCTCTTCTTTACAATCTTTCATTTTTACCATTAAAATACACAAAACGAATAAAACTATAAACAATTCACAAATGTTTTTTTATAAAATAGTTAAAATACACTCTTATTAGAAATAAGCACTATTTAAAATCAAACAAATAAAAATTTAAGAACTCCACTAACATTAAATAATGCGTTAACCAAAATTGGCGCCAACGGCGGGAATACCGTAACGTTAAATGACTTGCGCGAAGCACTGGCATCGAAATCAAAACGGTTCCCCTAGACCAGGGATGCCCAAACTTTTAGGGTGTGCGATCTACCACAAAACATTTAGGCGACAAGCGATCGACACCTACGACCATCGACTATGGGGAGTAGCCTGGAGCTTAGTTACAACAAAAAAAAACAGACGTATGAACACGATTTATTTATTGCAAATACGTATAATATAAACAAACAAACATAAGTTGAACAAAGTTAAACATCTCATTTTATTGCAACCAAATAAATTTTTCTTTTGATCACTGCATTCATTTGGATGTTGAGGCATGGCACTGCATATCCTCCACAAACTTATCAAAGGACGGTTCGTAATTACTGAGTGCCAGCCGCAGGCATGCTGAAAGATGTTCGTCAGTTAGTCGATTGCGATATTTTGTTTTAAGAATTTTCATTTCTGAAAATGCAGACTCGCACAAGTAGGTTGATCCGAACAATCCTGTTAACTGAAGAGCTATTTGTTTCAAACACGGGTAGTTGTTTTCCGATATGAAAGACCAAAATTTGGCATCAGTTGCTCTGGCTTTAAGATGTATGTCTGAAACTATCTGCAATACCTCATTTTGTACTGCAGGGATCTCCATATTGAAAGTGTTTGATATTTCAGTGGCAGATTTTTTAACATCTTCACAAGAAAATGGATAAGCCATGAAAGTTACAATATCCGTCAGTTGCTTGAAATCGGAAAATCGTCTTTCAAATTCACTCTGAATGTTTCTTAGTTGTGTCTCATAGTTGTCATAACTTGAGTGAGAACTTGCCCTTGTTTTCAAAGCTGGAAAATTGTATAGTCCTTTTTGTTGAGCTGATTAATCAACAACTTCAATTTATTTATGAAAGCGTTTACTGCGCTAATCATATCCATAATTGTTTTATTTTTGCCCGGTAGTTCTAAATTAAGGATATTCAAATGATTTGTCACATCCGATAAGAAAGCTAGATCAAGGAGCCATTTTTCATTTTTAAGTATCCCAGTGTCGTCGCCCCGTTCTTGTAGAAAAGAAATGATTTTAGGTAATAGTTCTTGGAATCTTTCTAAAAATTTTCCGCGGCTCAACCATCTTACATCTGTATAAAGCAGTAAATCAGTGTGCTCGGCAGAGTCGCTAGCTTCCAATTGCACTTTGAAGAGACGTCGTTGCATGCTTCGCGCACGGATTGAATTCACGATTTTTGTGACAATATCCACGACATTATTCATATTTAGTATTTTGGAACTTGCTGATGAATGATGCAATGGAATGCAAAAATTGATGGAAAGTCTTCGTTGGCCCGACACAATGCAACAAACCCATTTTTATTGCCCGTCATTGATGGCGCTCCGTCAGTTGTAATCGACACTAATTTGTTAATTGGTAGCTCATATTGTTTTATAAAATTCAGGAAAACGTTGTACCTAAACATCTTCTCCGCGAGTTTTTTCTTTCAGAGGCAACAACGTTAACAACTCTTCTTTAGCCGACATATCAGAAAATACCATCCGAATGAAAATACAAATCGCTCGTCGCTATTCTTATCCTAACTCTTCCACTTAAAGACAACACGTGATAATTGTTTTTTAATTATTAATTTCTGCGCTAAATTCTATACATCCGATATCTGAGGTAAAATTAAGCTGTGGTTGAGAAATGCAGTGCGACATTTCTTTACCAGAAAACCGCAAGCCACGTGCCGAATTTAATTTTTGGAGCGGTTATCTATTTTCTTTCACGATCGACTTGAAATGCTCTCGAGATCGACCGGTCGATCGCGATCGACTGTTTGGGCACCCCTGCCCTAGACGCTTGTCTATTTTGTGTGTCATTGGTAATAAGTTGTTTTTATATTTTTGATTTTGACTTTATTTATTGTTTTATTATGTGCTCCTGGTGGTAAGCTGTTTTACATTTTTTATTTTAATTTGATTTATTATTTTATCTGATGGCTCCATGAGATTAAATTACATATGAAATAAAAAACCTCGGCTTTCATTTATAATAATAATTTTTTCAGGTATTGGTCTATATTTACATCGAGCCATTTTTAAATATACTTTGTTAAGTCGACATGGAGTACGTGTTAAGTGAGAAAGGCAAACTAAAATTGTGTTACAATAATTTTCTCTTCATTAACGATCGAAGTGTCGACACAAAAGTATATTGGAATTGCGATCTCAGTCTCGTGTTTAACCGTGGATGGGCAAGTGTCCTCATCTAACAACGACCACAACCACAATGTCGACGCTGCAAAATTAGAAACAACAAAAGTTATGCAGAGAATAAGAGAAGATGCAGAAAACACGAGGGATTCTCCTCAATATATTCTGTTCTAAGCTTCTACAAACATAGAAAAGGCTGTTGCAGCCAAATTACCTTCTCTTGGAAATATGAAGCGAACCATTAGGGACGTTGGGGAAAGAAAAGAAGTTGCCCCAGCCAATCCAAGCAGCAGAGGGTATCTCATTTTACCAAATGAATTAAAAACGAGTGAGTCTGGAGAAACTTTTTTTTTGTTTGACTCAGGACCTATACCTAATAGAATCCTGATTTTTTCCACTCTACTCTATTGGCACAGTCCCAACATTGGTATGCCGACGGCCTTTTTAAAGTAGTTCCAGCCCTCTTTGAACAACTCTATACAATTCATGGACTAACGGACAATGTGGCCATTCCTCTGATATTCGCTCTATTACCAAATAAGACGGAACAGACTTATATTAAACTCTTACAAGAAATAAAAAATATTTTGCCTGCTGGTGCAGCACCAAGTACTATCATGGCTGATTTTGAATTGGCGATGATAAATGCTGCACAACCAGAGTTACCAGATACTGTACATAGAGGACGCATTTTTATTTTTGCCAATGCATCTTTCGCCATATCCAGTCAAACGGTTTACAAACGGAATACGAGCAGAATCCACAGACAGCTTTAACTTTAAAAATGCTAAAGGCGATACCAGTCTTATAGGCAGACACGGATGCCGTCGTATCCAGATTTGTCTCTGGCAAACCCTACAAAATATTAACAAACAAGACAGCAGATCCCAACGTAGTGAACGAACTGAGTGCCTATACCAATGGATCAAAAACGAAACAAGATGTGGGATGTAGAATTTACTCTAGATCCTTGAACCTAAAAAAATGGGCTATGAATGGCTTGTCAAGTGTGGTTAAGTCAGAACTAACAGGCATAACCACTGCTGCAAAAGAGTTAATCAATAGGAACATTACATGCAGGAATGTAAATATTTACACGGACTACTGACAAGCACAACTGACTTTGACTTGACCACATATCACTTCAAGTTTAGTACTAGAATGTCACCAAACTCTAACTAAGGCCAGCCTGAATAACGTGGTCACTGTGAGCTGGATCAAAGACATGGGAACTCTAAAGGTAACCGCATTGTGAATAATTTAGCAAGGAGGGTTCTGTGCTACAAATATGTTAGCCCTCGCCCATCTACGAAGCTAACAATGCTCGCTGTCGTGGAACTTATTAAACAGCACTCTAACCAAAATTTTATACAGTGCTGGGATGAAACAACGAACTGTAGACTGGCCAGAGAGTTATTACTTCATCCTGGCGAGGAAACAGCAAAAAAAATTAAGGCACTGACCAGACAAAATCTCCGAGTAGCTGTGGAAATCTTAACAGGTCACTGCCAATTGTGACAACAACTCTGACTGCTCTGCTTTTTCTGAAATCTGAAGATCCGTGTTGGGCAAGTACTGGCTTACACCGGCCGATGTCAGGGAAATCGCTCTCGGGAGCCTCATCTCCTATTTTAAATCTCTATGCCTGAGATGTGGATATCCCTACAAAACGGGAGGATGCACAATGGGCCATATGTGGCCTCAGTGCTGGAAGAGCACTTGCTCGCCCCTCCCCAAATTTCCAGATCTAGGATATCGCTAGCGTAGATGGTGTAGAGAATAGGGGCTAAGATGGACCCTTGTGAAACTGAAAAGAGGGGTAAAAGATTCTGAAATTGCATTTCCAGTAATGATACGAATTATTCTGTGGAGAGATAGGAGTGAATTAATTTTATGGCTTGAATGGGTAATTGAATGTTATTTAATTTTCTGATAAGGCCAGCGAACCAAACCTTGTCGAAAGCCTTTTGAACATCCATTAGCATAACAGAAACGACTTTTCTATGATTTATAGCAGAGTCGGTAAAAGTTTGAAGTTTTGGGTAGAGTGGTTTGGTCTCAATGCAAAGGTGGATTATAGAGTTTGTATCTAGAAAATCCCTGATTCTATCTTGGGACAAGAGTTCAAAAAGTTTGCCAATCATATTTAGCAGAGAGAGTCATGAGTGCATACAACCACTTGCAGTGAGGGTCGAGAAAAGGGTCTGATTTATGGACGGACCGCTGTTTCCAAGTAAGACTCTTTAACCGAAATTTTTAATTAATATATTAATTCAAAGTTAAAAATTTCTTAGCGATATTACATCAGAGAAAAAAAGTATAACCAAAAGAGATGAAAAAATACACAAAAATATTTGAAAAGTTAAACGTGAAAGAAAGTTAAAAAAATTGATGAATAATTTTTTTAATCTCATAGTGCAAGTATAGTAAATTGACTAATAACTATTGACAATTGAATTTAAATTATTTACAGTTCAAATTGTTAAAATCGCGCATTTGTGGCAGGTGTTTTAAAGAGTGAATGTTTACCGGAGCACCATTCGAATGGGAAATATAAAATGCAAACGGTTTATTGATCTCTTTGTGTCTCTCTCAGAGTCTGTGTCGGCTGTTATTTAATTAATGTTTGTCCGGAATGTCACCATGAATTTCATCCAAAACCGATAGTCATATGGGTTCCACTGGCGACGGGTCATAACAAAAATTTTGAGGCCAGTAAAAGGAACAACTTGATATTGATTCTTTTATATAGAATGAAAGTTTAATAAAAGTTTGATCCTACTCTTTTTTTATGTATTCAATTTTAAAGTAATAAAACTTTTATTCAAATGTTAAATAAAAATATTTTTATGAATCCTTGCTTCTTATCGGACGTTCTGACTGACAGAAGTGTTTAAAAACGCGACAAATTAAAAAAAAGTGTTAGATGGGATATATCCCGCTCAATAACACGGTACACGCGCATGCATACCACTGTTCATCTCATATCTGTCATTTGGTAAATGATGGTGCAGAATCCCTATACACAGAAACCAACTCACCTAACACTTAATAACATTTCGATATCAGTTTTGTCCATTTTCATAAAAATACTTACATTAACTTACTCAAACTACTGTTACATAGGTGCGCCTCTGAAATATCTGAATCTTTGGTGAATAACTGTCAGCAGATAAACAATGTAAGAATGTAATTAGGTGCTAAGTTTAAGGACCCTGTAAGGGATGGATGGTGAAGTATGGGATGGAGTGTCAGTATCAGTCGATAGGTGCCTTTCGGTGCTCGCTTCCTGGTTTTATTTTCCTGTTTTCTGGAATGTGCCCAAACTGATAAAAAATATTTTAGTGTTGTGTAAGTGTGTTTGACTTTGTAATCACAAGTTATACAATGTGAGTTTTTAAGATTGACGCTGTGGCATGTCTCCTCCGGCAGAACGCTTGCCATTTGGCAAGGACGAAGGCAACCATAGAAATATTCGTCAAGTGCTCATTTTTTTTGTCGTTATCGTCAAGTAGGTCGTTGAGTTCTAAAGGTCCCTATCAGCGGTTCGAAAGGTTCTTAAGGAGGGAAGGGGGTTCTTATTCTTCGGAATTCTTGAGGTTCTCTGAAGTCCTCCATACCAATGGGCTATGATGTTGGTTTCCTGAAGAGTTCTTGTGACGTATCTTGTTGTAGCGTCTGAAATCAAAAAGGAAGGGCAAGTATCTTTGTATTTTAGTAGACAAGGTGGCTTGGGTAAAGGTACTGGAGGTGTTGTGCTTTTCGGATAATGGCTATCTCTGTGGCAACAAGCGAATGGAGAAGTCCCAGAGGAAGGACAGAGTAAGGCAGAGTAAGGCAAGAGATGGAATAAAAGTTTTGTGAGTGTGAAGTAGGGTTTTGGAGTGGCATTTTTCGAATCTACCACACAGAACACCTTAGAGGGGCTCTCGCCTGTTTATTTTATTGAGAGTAAGTTTAACATCGGTGTTTCATCTAAGTATTCAAGTGAATCGCACGCCAAAGTAGGTCACCTGGTCTTGAGAAGTGAGAGGTTGATATTGTCGAAAGAGAGATTTTCTTGTTGGTTGAGGTTTATTTTAAAGATGAGAAATATCGTTAGCGTAGATGTTGTAGAGAATAGGCGCTAAGATGGACCTTTGTGAAACTCCTGAAAAGGAGGGTAAAAGGTTCTGAAATTGCATTTTCAATATTGATACGAATTATTTTGTTGGAGAGGTAGGAGTGAATTCATTTTATGGCTTGAATGGGTAATTGTATGTTATTTAATTTTCTGACCAGGTGAGCGTCCAAATCTTGTCGAAAGCTTTTTGAACATCCATTAGTATGACAGCAACAACTTTTCTCTGATTTAGGACAGAGTCGGTAAAAGTTTGAAGTTCTAGAACCGGGTTTAGGGTAAAGTGGTTTGGTTTGAATCCACGTTGGAAACTCGAATTATAAAGTTGGTGTCTAGAAATTCCCTAATTCTGTCTTGGGGCAGGAGTTCAAAAAGTTCGCCAATGATATATATATATAGCAGATGTTCTGTAATTTTGTATGTTTCTGTTTTTTTTTCCAGGTTTGGGGATTAGGATGGTGTTTGAGGTTTTTATGATAGTGGGAAAGTATGCTTTGATGAGACAAGAGTTGAAGAGGGTAGTAAGAGGGGACTTGTTTTAATATTCTTCTGGAGATAGAGTCGGGGCCAGGGGGTGTGTTTTTGAGATTAACAATGAATTTAAGCTCTTATTTACGAGTACTGCCATCTTCATGTTAGAACGGAACCTTTTCAGACAATCTTCGTACCTAGTACCATTCTATTTCGAGAACCGAAAGGGGGTCGAAAGAAAATGCTAACCCTGGAAGGAAGCCGGATACTGTAAAAGTTTGGGTAACTGTGCGAGCAATGGTGGTGAGAGGTTCATATATATAATTAAATAATTAATATTAGGTATTAAAAAATCAAATTATTATTTTTAAAACTTTAATTTAAAAATACAAAGTGTATTAGATGATTTACTAAAGCAGGAAAGTGAGAAATGTCAACAATTCTACAAAAAAATTTGAGAAATTGAAAATTTTTGCATAACAGAAAAATCATAAAAATATTTAAAAAATGTGGAAATTGTGAATTTGATAAAACACTGAAAATAGAACACAAGATAAATTAAAAAATCGTGAAAAATTGGTAACGGTCGTGAAAATTGAAAAAAAAAATGTTATTTAATCATAATGTAAGGAAAAATAAAAAAAAGGGTGTGCGTGTAACCTTTACGCGCGATTGAAGTAAAACTTTTTGACGTACGTATCGAAAAATAAATATTTAATTACAATTCAATTATATTTACTGTCTATATACTTTACAAAAAAAGATATAATGTTATATTTATATTATTCATTAGAAATAGGAATTTGAAAGTTATCATTATTTTTTATATATGAAATAATAGATTTATGATAACTAAAATGTGAAACATAGATTTTACTCTCTAAATACCATTAATGTATTTGAAACCTTTTGAAAATTTTATAAATAAATTTTGAAAATTTTGAAAATTTAAGCTCCTCTCATAGCTGAAATCACACCGTTACTTCCATCAGAATCTTCCGTTAGAATCTAACGTTAAAGTTACCCCTAGTCGCGCCTAAAGAAGTTTTGCTATCATAATATACATATATTAATCAAATCATAATGAATGTCGCTGTCTCGTCTTTTTTTCATTTTCATTTTTCTTCAAATCTTTTTGGCGCTGATAATATGCCCTTTGACGTTCACAATTTCTTTTTCTTTTTAGCTCTTTAAGTCTATAAAACGAAAATAGCTAGGTATAAATAATAGGTAGGTATAAATAATTAGGTATAAATAGTGTAATTACACACCAAAAATAAAATGTATGCATATAGAGTAGGTTCTCACTCATTTTCATTCAATATTTTTTCATCACTTTCTTCATTAATAAATCCACTTTGTTTATTCATATTTAAAACAAACACTTTATACACAAATTGAAATTATTTACCACCAATGTATTTTGGTTGACAAGCTGTCGATTCATACAATTACAGATTTAATTTTATTTAATATAGTAGGCGGAATCGTGTTAGGTATTTTGTATCAGGTTTTGTTTCCGGTACGCGGTACATTAGAATGACCTCACGTCCGTTAGAATTACTGAGTTACTCCCAGTCGCGCCTAAAGAAGTTTTACTTCAAAAAGGGAAGTATTCAAAGAGCTATTATAATTCATTTTTACATGCAAAGTAAACATAAACTTCCACTGTGATGATTTAATACAAATTACAAAAATACTTTTATTATAACAACACTTAAACAGATTTTTTTGAAAACAAAAAAAAATTATTTGCTATCCCTATATGTCCCTTCATAATGAACAATTATCCCTTTACATTACTTCGATAAATCTTGCTGTAGAAACCTTACGTGAGATGAAAATACTCCCTTCCTTCCACTAAATAACAGCAATATCGGTAATGGTAGCCATTATAGGAAGAGGCCAAAATGGGTTTTACTAATAGGAACGGCAACAAGAAGTGGGTAGCTTTGCGACGCTTAATAGTTTCAATTTAAGAATAATTGATAGAAAGGAACTAACAATTCATTAATTTTGTGTTTGTTCCACATGATACCAACTATAACAGTTAAATTAAATATTGGAAGTGTAGTTATATAGCAACATAATTAAAACATAAAAGATCATTTCTTATTTTCATTAAAACGATTTCTAAAACAATTAAAAAAGTAGTTTTAATTCTGAATACAGAATTTTTATTTATATAGTGCATGGCTATTTGATACACATACATATAACAATTTTCAAACTAATATCTAGTTTATTCAAATATTCAGTCGACGCCGGTGTCAGGCAAGCAAAGTCCAAAAGGTCTCCATCATATTTCCTCAAAGGACATTCGGCAATATGGTGCTGGATGGTTTGACTCTCGGCTACACAGTCGCATTTGGCAGAGGTTCTCATATTCCATTTGTGAAGGGAGTCTGCACAAATTCCATGCCCCGTTTGTATTCTTTTGAGGGTGGTCCATGGTTTACAGAAAAGATCAAAACCTGGCGGGATTTCAGTGATATATGGCATGTTTTTCATTATTGGGTTGGGCCTGTCGCTCTGCATCTTCCAATGGATGTGCCTTTGGATATTGTTTATTGCATCTCTAGTCGGTGGTCTTCTGGAACGCAAGAAGTGTGAGCGATGTCTCTTATATTTGTGATTGCGGGTTGTTAAATTTTTTGGAACTCTAAAGCATGTTGTCGTCGCAGAGCCGGTGGGGGTTAGGTATATGGCTTAGTATTGATAGCCACTCTGTTAGTGTAGTCCTGATAGTTCCAGATATTAGACGCATGGTGGTTAGATGGGTATCTATGATTCTTATGTGAGCACTCTTCAGACATACGGGGGCACAGTATTCAGCCATGGAGAATACAAATCCAAGAGCTGAGCGCCATGTTGTTGCAAGTTCTTAGCTTTGCTGCGGTATTCTCCAGGAGTTTCTTAAACGAGGTTGTTCGATCAAGAGTGATCCCTAGGTATTTGGGGTTAAAATTGTGCTTGAGCTGTTGATTGTTAATGTAGACGTTGAGTTGTTTGTGGGTCATTTTGTTATTAAGGTGAAAACAGCTAACCTCGGTTATGCTAGGGTTAGGTTTAAGTATCCACTGTCTAAAGTACTTAACTAGCCTTTCAAGGTTCTCTGTTAAGATGTCCCCGAAGTCTTTAATCGAAGAGTTTTGAGTTGCAAGTGCACAGTCAACTGCATATCAAAATTTTGTTGATCTTGTAGGAGGCATATCAGCTATGTACACACTAAACAGGAGCGGTGCGAGAACGAAGCCCTGGGGGAGACGTCTGTTTGCATACCGTGTTTTTAATGGTTACACGAAACTTTCTGCTGCCCAGCATGTTATTCAGAAGTCGAGCGGAAACTATCTAGAGAAACTTATAGATTAGGCCGTCTCTCCAGACCGTGTTATATGCAGCCGATAAGTCCATGAATGCCACGGAGGTCTTCAGCTTTCTTTGGAATTCTGCCTTTATATGAGTAGTTAAGGAGAGCACTTGGTCAGTGATGCTTCTTTGTGGCCTGAATCCTGCTTGTTCAATTGGTATTTCTTGGAATAGCTTTAGACCAATTCTGTTAAGCAGCAGTCTTTCAAAGAGCTTGTAAGCTGAGCTGAGTTGGGCGATGGAGCGGTAACTCTCTGGATTATCTTCTGGTTTGTCTGGTTTTAGGATAGCTATGGTTTTAGTCTGTTTGAAGAGGCTTGGTAGATTGCCTGATTCAAGTATATCTGTGTAAAATTTTGACAGCCAGGTCTTTGCATAGTTTCAACAGTGGATCATGAATTCCGGGGATATACCGTCCGTGCCTTGCCAGGTTTAATGTCTTTAATTGCATTTGAGACTTCTTTTAGGGTGAACGGTAGGGAGTACTCTGACTCTAGTGGGCAGGTAGCTTTTAGTTTTTTAAGTTCCTTTTTTTTGTGTGAATATAGAAATAATGGGATAAAATCTTGACTACAATTTTGGATTATAATTATTAGGTACTCAAATTAAATCACATATTTCTATACCACATAGGTAATTATCTTCAATGTTGTCCTCTCATCGCACAATACCTGCGGTCTAAGTTTCTGGAATAGAAACTTATTTTTGTTTGAGAGATAATTTTCAATACAGTTAAAATTTTTAATTTGCTTATTAACTAGGATATTTCTTTGTTTCATTATTTACCACGTCAAAAGTTGTAAGTGTAGATTATAATACGATAGTTTATTAAGGATTATGCTCGAAAAAAAAAACTAATTACACATAAAATGTGTTAAAATTTATTGTCGAAGTAAATAGAATTGCATTTGACGTACAACATTTGCTTTTGGAGATAAATGAAAGAAGGACAAGGACCAGCAAGAGCTGTGCCCTGCGATAAGGTCCTACAACAATTCCCGAAGTTCTAGCAACTCCAGTCGGATTCCCGGATAACGCGTAGAACAGTGGGGGCCCACCCTCAAAGTTTAATGCTATTCAAATTGGTTATTTTGACCTCGATCGTATTCAAATTAGTTTAAGAACTTTCTACCCTGATGGAAACATTCAAAGAAAACGTGCTAAAAAGATGAAATGTCTTTTACTGGACTTGCAAAATTAGTTCAGGACCCATCCTTTACGATATTCACATTATAATGTAGCTAAACAATCGATTGATTTACTTTATAAGTAACTGCGAGCAATTCCTGGACAAAATTTCACAATTCTCGTGAAGACATGAGTTTTATGAGGACTTTAACACAATTTATTCAACAAAATTGTAACAAGAACTCTGCTAAACAGTTTTACATTGACAATGAACTATTCGAATATTTGAACTCCCCTTAACTGCCCATACATCCCATTATATATAACAAATGAAAATTCTAGAATTTGCGAGAAACATGATCTGATCTAGTCACTATACACTAGAGATTTCTAGAATAACCTAAAAACAGTCTTTCAAGTAAAGGTCCCTTCCTTATTCGGTTATCCCGTTACAATACATATTTTGTTTTTTTAGTAATAAAATAGTTATTTATGCAACTAGTGCGTAAAGTGACCTTTTTTGACGAATGTGAATGTTGTCGCTTGTCGCATGAGCCGCAGGCGAATGCGACAATCACATGAGTCAAAAAAGGAACATTTACGCACGAGTTGCATACAATATTTTTTCTACAACCTAATTTCTTTACAAGAAATACAAGTATAGGCCTGATTTTTTTTACGCTTTACTGCGAAAAAAAATATTATATTTAAAACATACTTTCGATAACAAAATATTTATTTTTTAAATTAATCTTACCTTATAATACCGGTACGTAGAAACGCGAAATGCTTGAATAATAAATTAATTGAAATGTCAATCAGTCATCATTTAAATAAAAATACTTACCCTTATTCATGAACTGATTTTTCTGTCATATTAAAAATCAAATTAAAAATTACTGAATATAATATCTATTTTTGTATGTATTAAACTGCAATAATTTAACAATTAAATATATTTACACAAATTTACACAATTAAATAATAAAAAAAAAGTTTCCTTACCCGGAATTGAACCCGAGTCATCTGGGTAGAAGGTAAACACCTAACAATCACCGCCAATAACACACGTAAAATTATTTGCATAATCTTATACAAAAAAGTTAAACTTTACGAACCTTAAACCGTGCGTAAAGGTAATACTTTACGCACGGTTGTAGAAAAAAGTAAATTAAAACAATTGTAACAAATTTATTTAAATAACACATTATATAAATTTAATGGTACCTTTAAAAAAGCAAGTATATATCTAAATAATGAAAAGTGATACAAAACGTATCTCGTGCAATGCTGTCAATGTGATACAGATATAAAACCTGGATTTGTGGGAGGGTTGGAATTCCTAACCTTAAGCACAGAATTCTGTGGCATAGATATAAGTATCAATCAGTCCATACAAGGGCAAAACCAAACTGCAGACACTGTTTTTCGCTCTATCAGAGCTTATCAGTATCTCCAGTCACTAATAAAGAGACATCTCGGTATGGAACGACTGATACTTGTTGGTTTTACTTACGAAAGTTAAACACATTCGCAAGTAGCGCCATCTACACTCCAAAAATGGCACTCTGGTGGTCGCTTTGCATTTCATGTTTAACTTTGGCAGGGTATATAAAATCTTAGTCTTATAACTAAATAATGAAAAATTATACAAACGTATCTCGTGCAATGCTATCAATGTAATCCAAATACAAATGGGATTTGTACGAAGGTAAGAAGTTTAACTCTCGCAAGTAAAACCAATAAGTATCAATCAGGCTATACCGGGGATGTCTCTTCATTAGTGACATAACATGTACTATACTGATGAGCCCTAATCACATTCTCTGCAGTTTGTTTTTGTTTTTGTAATGGGCTGATTGATACTGATATCTATGTTGCAGCATTCTGTGATAAGGGTTAGGAATTCTAACCCTCGCACAAATCCAAGTTTTATATCTGGATCACATTGACAACATTGCACGGGATTCGTTTGTATTATTTTTTATTATGTCAATGTGTCTAAATGTATAAATATAAAATATTACTTAAAAGAAAAAAATGAGATGGCTATGACAATGAGACAATACGAGACAGTAACAACTTTTTGTTTTAATTGCATTAAAAATTAGCACAACAGAGTCAAAACGAAAATTCACTAAACAAGTGCCTTATTTAAAACTTGTCAAGCACCAACTAAACTAAAAACTGCCGGAGATTATATCAGATCAAAATTCCACAGCGGCCATTGCTAGTACGAAATTAATAATGCAATCTTTCCAAGTTTAAAACAGGTAGGTTTTTTGGAATGCTACAAGTTAATTGAATGTCAAAGAACTGTTAATGCAATGTGAATATCAAAAACTTTCACGATCCACGTACCTGTTCGTTTGTTCTGGAACAACCATACAAAAAGTTCGTTGTCATTCTAGATTCAGGTTACAACTATAAGCTGTCAGTTCTCTCGCCTCGATCCTTGCTGAAGAATTGCTACAGTATATTCTATTTAGTTAACAGCTAAAGTAGAAATAAATAATAGTTAGGTATCACAATCAATTTCTGACTGGTTCTCAATTATGGTAACAGTATTACCAACAACATCTAGAAAAGCAAAGTAGCGAACATTTTCTAAAGTTATGAATTTACTTTAGAAACTTATTGATTCTTGTCTACTACAAGCTTTAATTAAATAATATAAATAATAAAAGAAACGTTTTGTAATGACCATTGAAATGTTAGAGAAAATACTGAATAGTTGTATATGAATATAAATTTAAAACTTAAATAATTGGATATTTTTCTTTTCATTACTCTTCAGAGTATATCTTTTTTATGTTAGTTTTCTTTGAAAAAATCTGCCTCGACTCTAAGAAAAGGCAATAGCTGTCGCCTTCTTATTGGATTTACTTTGTATCAATAAGAAGTAGACATTCGAGGCATTTATTTTTGAAAAGAGTTCTTCTGACAACGCAAAATAAATGCTTTCAATATTTTTATCGTTCTTTTTGTACAACCGGTCTTTTTACAGGCGAACATTTTTATTTACTTTTCTATTCTTGGTTTTTTACTTTACTTAATGTGTGAAAAATATCGGTACTGACAATTTTGATAACGTAATTATAAATCATTTTTTTGGTTCTCCGTCCAGAAACAATACTATTAATTACTTCAAAATCGTCCGGAAAATGACATTTTCCGGCCTAGGCCGGCAAAGTAGCTTTTAGATTATCTAAAGAGATGGCGCTATGAGTTTAAATTTTAAGTCATCAAAAATACATAATGAATAATACAAATTTTAATTAAATTTATTTAAAAACAGCGTATAATATACTAAACTTACCTATAACTTTTTCTAAAGGTAAGCAGGATTCTAATTTACATTTAATTTCTCTCACAACTTGTATTATAAAATTTGACATTTATGTCAATTTACAACTACTTATCATTCGATTATGAAAATAGTTCATTGTCTCTGCTATTTTTATATAAAATTATTAGATATTAATGTTAATATTTTCAATATAACAATTTTTACTGTGCTGCTTATTAGCACAGTATTTGTATGTATAAAAATTAAGGATCTTGAAATCGATTACCAGAAAATCATTCCTTATTACTAATTCTTTTAATCGTGCAATACATGTCAATAAACATCTAATCTTGTATGTCACCAAGTAAAAAGTTTTTGAACTTGTTGTGTTTGCAACATATGTTAATTAAAACACTAATAACTGCTGAACACGTATATTAAGTATCAAACAAGTTATTATACCACTATAATATTAACATCCAATGTGGCGCTAATATCTGCCCGACAGCTGACAGTCTGTCGGCTGTCTTCTAGTCACTGGTCTTACTTTAGGTAGCACAAGCGGTCAATTCTTGAACATAACAGAATTTTTGAAAATATTAAAAATTAGTTGGACCAAAAAATAGGGTGTGTTACACGTCCGGAAAATGATTTGCAAGTGCTCGTATTGTTTCGCCTCGGTGCTACGCACCTCGGCTACACAACTTTACTCGCTCTTGCAAAATGTCATTTTCCGTCCTTGTGTCACAAATAACTATTTAGTGATTTTAAAATTTGCTGATTTTTAAACATTTTTTTGAATGTCACAAACATGAGTAGAGACACGGAAAAAGTATCTATACTTTTGGTATCGAGTACTTTTCTTTTGATACCGATACTTTTGTACTCGATAATTTTTATTCGATACTTTCCCTCGTACATGTACTCTTTGGCAAGTATCGCATCTCATATTAAATAGGTCCAATTCTATTTAATACAAACAGCTTATTTTTTACTAATATATTAATTCAACAGTATATTGTGCTCATTACTTGTGAATCATGTGCTAGATGGCATATATCAGTTAACTTTTTTTATCATTACTGAGGCAATTTATTCTTCCTATAATAACAAGAATGGCAGCAGATTTTTTATTTAAAACATCTTGTTTGTGTCTCGTTTCTTACTGGAATAATAAAAACATATTATAAATTTGTATTTGAAAGAATAATTTGGATAATATTGACATCTGGCACTACAAATATGACAATTGAAACATTTGACGAGTATGACATTTGACGTTCAAATTTTGAATTTGACTTTTCAATTTTGTGAATTTTGTCTTCCAAACATTGTCAATCTTTGATACATAACGTTCTTTCATTTTACGGAAAAATGTTGATAATATTGACATTTGACATTACAAATATCATGATTTTGACATAAAATTATGGGTTTGGCAATTTTTGATACTTAATGAAAAAGAGAGGGAGAAGTGTCTGTCCGAAATACGGCTAGCGCTGTGGGTTGAAGTGAGAGAGGAGTAGCCTAAGTACCGACTGCTGCCGTATGCGTGAAAGGAAGGGAAGCCAGACATAGTGGCGCTGTAACGCATTAAGTTACAAAGCTGTTCACCCTCCCATAAGAATTTATCACTTCAAAAAGTATTCAGAAAGATTCTCAAAATATCGAAACTTAAATTGATATTAATATTAAGATAAAATATTTGCACAGTAAAATGCAAAATGTGTCCGGAACACAAAGTACATGCAAACTTATATGCAGTAACATTGACAGTAGATGAAGACAATGAAAAAGTAATATCTGTTGAATGCCATGATTGCGTTGCTGCTCAAGGTGGCTGCAAGCATGCTATAGTTCTTCTTATGTGGGTACACCGTAGAAGCGAAGAACCATCTTGTACAATGTTATTGGTTTAAATCTAAACTCCCCAGAGTTGGCACTACTGCAAAATTTATAACAGCAAAGGACTTCTCAAGTGGTAGCCCTATCTTATCATCTAATACCACAGTGCTAGAAAAGATTTTAGCAGAAGGCAAAAAGAAAAAAAAAACTTGAAAACTGTGAACTACTATGGTATTAAGTAGACTACATTTGCAATTACTTACGCAGTGCATTAATACATCAATTGTGCTGAATTGCAAAGAAAAATGCTATAAAATATTTTTAGATAAAATCAATCTCACTGATGAAATTATCAATAAAGTTAAAAAAGGGACCAGGGACCAACACACAAATAGCCTCTGGTACGAATTGAGATATGACCAGATTTCTGAATCCAACGCTTATGAAGTCAATCGGTCCAAACCAAATGATGGGGCATTAAAATCTATCATCATCGGAGAAAAAATCAAAGATAGACCAGCCATAAAACGAGGTAGACTTTTAGAAGATGAAGTGCGGAAACGGTTGGTGTAAAACTGAGGAAAAAAATTAAGAGTTGTGGTTTAATGATATCCAAATATGCCAAAATATGATGACATCTGTGAAGATAGCATCGTTGGGATCAAGTGCCCAACGAGTGAAAAAACTTATAGTAATTATATAAAAAACTCATTAACAAATTTTAAGCCCGGATTCAGATGCAAATGTATTTGATGGTCTAAAAAAGTGTTTTCTTTTGTATGGCCGACCCTGATTATACTATTAACAAAAATGTAAAAAATTTTCTTATTGTTGGAAATCTTTTGTATAACGACTGTTATATAAAAGTGTTGAATAATAAATGAAAATATACAGACATTTATTGAATCTATTTATTTAATTAGAGAATCTTGTAAGTTTATTATGCCATACGTTATTGTTATTACATCATCAAAAAAATTGATCAAACTTAAGACAAGCGTGTGGTTTTAGTATGTTAAATCTCGTAAACGTCTAATCACCCGCTCAACGTGTAGTCTCAAACTGGGTAGTTGTTTAGTTTCCTTAGTTTTTGACAGTTTAACTCCAGATGCACCACTTGGAGGTCGTTCTAATCGCACGCCTATTTTAAGCAAATATGTTTCCACATGCTTAAATCCTCTGTCATTGTAACTGTAGAAATTCCCAATAAAGGGCTTAAATCCCCTAGCTAGCTCACTAGAGTCGTGGCTTCTTTTAAGAGCTTTGCCAGTCCTTCCCAAATATAAAATAAAAGGGCTCCAGAGTAAAAACTAAGCAAATAACACCCGTTTAAATGATTTATTATTGAAGATTTAAAAATATTAGTGAAAAAAAAATAATTAATTATGCTTATTAATATGTTGGTTTTAGTTACGAAATTAATTTAATATCTTATCTTTTGTGGGGGACTGTCGCTGTGTCGTTGCTTCTTTAGAATGAGATTCTCTTGGGACGAATTTCTTCCTCGCTGTTTTCTAAGGTATGGAATTTTCTTGGGTATTTCTATTTCTATTAGTCGAAAACCGGGTTCTAAACTGAATTTCGCCTATTCTTCTCAAAATGACGGGCGTCCGGATCTCACCTCCAAAAAAATATAACTCTCCTCACAAATGTGGATTAACCTTGTATTGTAGAGGAGATATTTATCGCTTGATGGTCAGTGAATTAAAAGAACTAAAAATTGTAATCGCTACGCAAAGAAGGAATTTAACAATCCCACCACTAACGGTAGCAATTTTAATTACGGCGATAACGTTAAAATAAATCATTGAATATAATCTGGTGGATTCTAATAATTAAACGATCCAATAGATCGTTACAGTCAGTCATCACACACATACCCTGTTGCAAACACTCCGCAAAGTCACATGATTCTACTAAACGTGTGTCTGTTATTCTTCCTCCATAACCAGGTGAAATATAATTAACTAAACCATTTAGTGTACAAGATACAAGATATTTAATTGTGTTAGCTTTCTCGTAATCTGACCACGAAAGAGCTTGATTCATTGCCTTCGAAGGCTTTTGTATTTCTATCTACAGACAATCTATTATACAGCTTACTTCATTATATTTAAGCCTAAAAGCTATCGGTAAATTCTTTTTAATCATTTTGTAGTCTAATTTTACAATGAAAGGTCGTATTACGCTTCCTATTATTGTGTATTTTTGAAAAAAAAATGCTTGCATATCTTTGCATCTATGCCAAAGTCTTCAGGGAGTAACTTGAAGCAGTACCTACAAATTCGAACCACTAGTTGTGGTACCAAAAAAAACACAAAATCTGTGATCATGGATACGAAAAGGCTGATAATATAAGCATGTTTTTAATTTTAGACAGATAACACTTTCTAATAACAAATTAAACGGTTCTAATGTTTACTAGTTTCGTAGCCAATATCGGTAAAGTATATTTCTTATTGAAGTTGGAAGTGCCTGAAGAGACTAAGAGACAAGTTATTTTTTTCTGAGAACAATTAAATTCCTGTTAACCATATTTTTTTCTTAAGACTATAAAAGTATTTGTAGCATCACCCTCAACTTTACTTTTACATAAAATACGCTGTTTTCATTAGAAATTCTTCGTTGCAGTTTAGCCTCTTATTTGATAGTTTAATTACGAAGACAAGCCGTCTTTTTTTAACTTTGCAAAGATTTATAGGTTTAGTAATTAATTGTTGAATTTCAAGAAAGTAAGGATATCGACATCAAGATGCAGAAGGACCGGGTTAAGTAGTTTTCAAATAAGAATTCCTGAAATAAATACTTCGGCTTATAATAAAATATCAATTTTTTCAGCTGTGACGATATCTAACCCAACGTCTTTTAGTACAATGTCTAGCCTACAGAACATACTGTAACGGGATAACCGATTAAGAAAAGGACCTTTACTTGAAAAGCTGTTTTTAGGTTATTTGTTCTAGAATATTCTTACTCTTTCTAGTATGTACTGATTATAATAGGTTCGATCATGTTTCTCGTCAATTCTAGAATGTCCATTTGTTCTATATAAGGGGATGTATGTTCAGTTAAGGGGAGTTCAAATATTTAGTATATATTACTCGCTCTCCTCCTACCCCCTGAGTGCCGTTCCGAATCTGATAACCCCCGGTGTGCCTTCAACATCCGGGCCAACGTGGTTACAAACTATTATTTGATATTCAAGTGACAGTTATTTGGTATTAAGTGACAGTTGTTTGACGTTTAAGTGACTTAGTTTAAAACAAGTAGTAAACATATAGGTACGTAATTTAGTTTTATTATACCTGGATGACCTAGCTTTGCTCGACGTTCTTGAGAGTGATGTTAGATTGTAGATAAGTGTTTTTTTAAGATCTTTTTATTCATTTTTAATAACCACTTTAATTAAAAAAACAAAACTAAAAATTGATTTTCTGAATCCAACCTCAAAGGCCATTTACTGAAGTAGTTTTAGTGTTGCTGTGTCGGTAAAGAAGTTGGTTGCTCCCAATTATAAAATAATAGAATTACAATTTGCCAATAGAAAGAAATTTTTCAGTTTAAACGTTATTCAGCAGAGTTCTGTGTATCTTAACAATTTTGTGAATAAATTGTGTTAGAGTCCCCATAAGTGTTTCAAATTGGTGTCAGGTGTGGGGTAAAGGTACATGAATGCCTGGAAAGAAGATAAATAAACTTTTGGTGACTGAGCTCAAAAGATAGCTCGAAGAATTGGGAAACTACTGGGAGCAAATCCGTATTGTTGGGAAAGCTCCGTGAATACTACGTAAATAGTAATTTGGACCCTGACGCTGTGGAGATCGAAGACCCATTTCAAAAAGCAAATTCTGAATTAGCGCAACAACTTTCACGGCAACACGAGGAGCTATCGCAACGAATGGCAAGCCAGCAAGAGGAGCTATCCAGCGCGAAGATATGTCCCAGCTGTCGCAACGAATGAGGAGCCAACAAGAGGAACAGACGCAACAACTGTACCAGTTTTACCGATACCGAAACGGATTTTGTTTAGAAGAACTCCACTTGCCAGACCAGCCAGAGCAATGCGACGTATCAACATCAAGAATGGATAGATTCGGTAGTTCCTCCCCAGGGTCTCCAGATTGTGGAACTCCTTACTTTCCCACGTCTTCCCCACTAGTCCTAACTTGCAGTCCTTTAAATCACAAATTAATAAATTGCCTGTTCTGCCCCAATAGATTTTCTCGATATATTTGCATTTAATTCTATACCTAAGAGGACATCCTTAAATTAACATAAAAAACTACGCAAAATAAACCACTGTAAAATAACAGTGTGTCACTGAAGTCCTTTTCACTCTTTCTTTATAATGAATCTTCTACACATCTAAGCAAAAACACCCTTTAAAATTTGCTATTAAAGTTGTCATATTTGCGATGAAAATAACAGAATTCCAATACAGGTTGAATCCTCCAAATAAAATACCTTAATTATTCAATTTCCTAAAGAGATAGCAGCTGGTTGTAACAATTTTAATACAACTAAAAGCCAACTCTGTAACCGACATATTGAATTGAGGCTAATTTGATTCTGAATTCAAACGAAAAACAAAAGAACGACCATGTTTTCCGAAGAAAGGACTAAGAATCGAAGGAATGTTCGAAAGAGGTATTTTATTAATTAAATGTTCGAGATGCAGAAAACTATCGATAAAAATTGTAAGCGTTTGAAAATCTGATGGGTAAATGTTTTTTCTATGCTGTGGCAAAAATTGTTTTACTAGAAGTTTAGTTGCTTAACTAGTATAATTAAAAAAAAGATCGAAAAACATATTTACCCAACCCTGTGTGAGGAATTTTAAAATCTACTACTAATATTGTGATAGAAAAAAAAAGGTTAAGGTACGCTTTTTGTGTTTATTTCTTATACTTTGGTGAAAAATTGGCCACCATTTATTTTTACAAATGAAATAATAGTGATTATTTTTTTCACCTGTCAAAATATCACAATTTTGTGATTTCGTCCAATGAAAACGCTTAATCTTCAATGTTTTATGCTAAATCTAGCCAATCATTCCGGTTTATATTTATTATTTTTTTCACCTGTCAAAATATTACAATTTTGTGATTTCGTCCAATGAAACGCTTAATCTTCAATGTTTTATGCTAAATCTAGCCAATCATTCCGGTTTATATTGATTATTTTTTTCACCTGTCAAAATATCACAATTTTGTGATTTCGTCCAATGAAAACGCTTAATCTTCAATGTTTTATGCTAAATCTAGCCAATCATTCCGGTTTATATTGACAAAACCACTAGTGGTTTTACTAGTATTGATACAATTATAGAACTGTCAAAAATTCAATAACAATATTGAACAATCAATTTTCTTGTTTATAAGTACCTTACTATAAATCAACATTCATTTATATTATCTAAATATTCTGAAATATATTTTGTTATTATTATTATCACAATTCAATTCATCTAAACGATAATGAAAAATCAAATATGTAGGTACTTTAAAACTAACCTGCTTCCTGCTTCTGCATGCATTTAAAACTTTTATATGCCTACAGGCAAATGTGGTCTTGTAGGTAAACTTTAAATAGATATACCTAATAATTTTTATTCTGGTAATTTTTTCTTTAATAATATAATTATATAAATAGGTATAAAAATAAATATTTATTCAAATTATACCCCTGTTTTCAAGACGCTCATGACAACTGACAACTGTCAATACTATCTAGTGTACAGGATAAGTTAATAGGCGGGGTAACGGCGGCATTTCGTTTGTGTTAATTATGAAATATAAGTTGTTCTAGGAAGTTTTTTAAATAAAGTAGTTTTTGTACAGAATGGTTCAAAAAATAACCTTCTCAAATACCACTCGTCCTGTAATATTTTACTAGATAAATTTTTATTTTCCAGACTCAAACTTTTTTATTTTAGGCAAAACTACTCAAACAAACTGAATATGATAAAATCACTCGTCCTACGGACTCGTGATCTTATCACATTTCAGTTTGTTTTCGTATTTTTGCCAAATAAAAAGTTTTCGTGGAAACTAAAAATTTATCGATAAAATTTTAAGGACTCGTGGTATTACCTTTGAAAATATTCCATATAATCATTTAATTTAATGAAATTAATGTAACGAACTAGCGGCTAATTTCGGCTCCACTGAGCCATCTTCAGGCTAATAAGATTTATTACAAATGGAACTTATATTAGAGATAGATAAGCTTTTGATTTATTTTTATATTATTCTTACATTATCTGATCTGATTTAAAAAAAAAAACGAGTGTAGCAGTCAGTGGGACTGCCGGCAGAAGTTATACTTCTATGAATGCGCCCGGATTCATAAATTTGTATGCGAATGATTTTGTAAAATCATTATATGATATTTGTGTTTAGCGACCTCAATAACCTCCTAGTACCGAGTGCACACTCATTTTGTATCGAATTTGCATAAAATTCCTGAAGACGAGGTCCGTCTTAAGCACCAGGTGTTTCGGACACCATCGCCATTATCATATTCGTATTCAGCGACCCAAAAACCGCCGAGTTCCAAGTTTGCACTGATTTTGTACAGAATGTACATAAAACCCCAGGAGAAGAGGTAAATAAATACCCTAGGCACCAAGTGGCACGGAGACTTTCGACATCATGTTATTCGTGTTCAGCGACCCCAAAAACCCCGAGAACATAAATTGAACCCATTTGGAGTACTTACCGAGTTTTAATTTTTCTATCAATTGTCTGTTCGGAATGCACTTTTTTATAATTCACGTTCAAAAAGTTTCTATTTCGACACTAAAAACAGTATCGAAATAGATTCATTGTAACACTGTTTTTGGTAACTTTTTGTTTTACACAATTGGTTGCACTGCACTGATTATCAACGAAAGATGAAAGAGTTTAGGTAGTAAATCAAGAATTATGTTGTATTAACTACATTATCAGCGATATTGCGAAATTTAGAATATTTTATTCAAATTTGACAAACATTCAAATTTAAAATCATTAAAACTGTCAAGTGTCAAAAGTGTCAAGATCGCCAACATAAATAAATATTTCGAAAAACTCTCATTTTATTTATTTTGTTATACTTTTAAAAGTTCATTATAAAAAATAGTATGTAAAACTCGAATTACAATGACGGTTTGTAGGACTCGTTCTTTGCGAAACTCACCGCTTCGCGGTTCGTTTCACAAACTTCACTCGTACTACGAAACCTGTCATTGTAACACTTGTATTACAATATACTATTTGACTATTCTTAAAAACTCTGTTTATGTAGCCAAAAACCTCAAAAACATAGTGCAGGATATAATGCAAGCATGTGACGGTACTATGGAATACAATACAATACTCATTACTGAATATTATTATAATATCAATAATATAAAATACTAAACTTTATTTATGTATACTAACGAGACAGAATTATAAAATAATCTGTCAAACACAATGTTATACGTCACTATGATATTCAAAACATTAGCTCAGACTGTTTTTTGTATATCTATCTCTTTTCAATGTACTGAATATTTAAACGGTATTTAAAGGACTTATAGTTATGACTAAACATGTGGTAAATATTTCATCTTTGTTTTTACCGACCAATATACCTTATATGTGTTTCTGTCTCTCTCTTACTCACACCATTAGGTACATATGTAATGAATAGTCCCATTTAACCCCACACACATCCAGTGCATGAATAGAAGTATAACTTCAAAAATCCAAATAATTTTGTTATAATATCGAGTAATATACAATAATACCTAATGCACTACATTAACTAAATAATTATGCGAGTAGGTTAATTATCGCTAACGGACATTTCATCTCATAGTAATCAAACTGCCCACTTGTCGATATCTTCACACCAATGAGTTCAGATAGATTTATAAACCAATAATTGCTTCTGTAATCACAGCGTGATTGTATCAATGATGAAACGCATTTCTCACTTTTTGTGTCTCCAAGTTTCCACTTCGTTAAATTAAAAACCAATAATACGACTCATCAAGATGTCTTAAATTATTTGTAGTGAAACAAAATCCTGAGAAGTACCAAAAACAGATATAGAATCACAAATAAACAGAAAGTTTAGAGAATAGAAAACAGAAGATACTGATAAAGGATTAAGGTCCTTACATAAAATACAAAGCAGCCGCAATAAAAAAAAATGAAAATATTGGACAAGATAGGAAGATACTGATAAATACTGATAGAGGTAATAAAAAGTTCCAATAAAGAAAATACCGAGAAAATGTAATCCTTATACAGTCTCTAAAAAAATAGAAGATACTGACAAAAAGAAGTGAACTTAGACAATAAAGAAGATACTAATAAAAGGGGATCCTCAGAGGTAATTCTTAGAATAAAAATGAAAAAAGATTGTGATCTTTAGGTAAACGGGAAAGCCTTCGAAACAATAGAAAATACTAACAAAAGGAAACGATTTATAAATGTAGTAGGCGATAAAGAAGATACGGACACAATAGATCCTTAGCTGAGTCAGGAAATCCCCAGAAGATAACGTAAATACTGTTAAAAAATGAAATTTAATATAAGATAGGAAGTTCCTGGACAGATAAAATACACTGATAAAATACTTGGTCCATAGGTGAAGTAAGAAAGTAGAAAAAAATGGTATCCTTGATGAAAGTAGAAGTGACTGAAAAAATAGAAGATACTGACAAAAATAGGATCCTCAGCTGAAACAGAAAGCCAGATGATTAAAAAGATACAAAATCTTCTATAACTAGAAAGCTCTTAAAAAAATAGTAAATACTAACGAAAAGCGTGGTCCTTGGTAAAGAATAACAAAGATAATGATAAAAAATGGGAAAAAGTAGATAAGAAGAAGTAGAAAGTTTCTGAAGAGTTAGGATATATACATAAAATAGGTTCTTAGGTAACAAATGGGATCCTCAGAAAGTCCCTAGAAGATAAAAAAGATAATGTCAATAAAATTGAAATCTTAGTTATTGAGGAAATAAAACCTACTAATAAAAAACCAGAGTCCGTAGGTGAGATAGGAAATTATTAGAATAAAAATAAAAGAAATGGAATAGGTATTTAGATGAAAGAGAACCTTTCTAAAAGTTAGAAGATAAAGAAAATACTGTCAAAAAAATGAAATTTTAGATAAAATGGGAAGTTCCTGGACAGATAAAAGACATTGATAAAAAGACTTGGTCCTTAAATGAGATAAGAAGTTTACAAAAAATGTAAAATGGGATCCTAGAGAACAGTGGTGATTGAAAAAATAGACGATACTGACAAAAAAAGCGATCTTTAAGTGATGTAGATTGTAGATGATTAAGAAGATAAAAACAAAAATTTATATAGGTAGGAATTAGTTAAATAGAAGTAGAAAAAGGAGGTTCCGAGAATAAAAAAGATAATGATGAAAAATGAAAAAGAGTAGATAAGAATTGATAGGAAGTTTCTGAAGAGATAGAAGATACTAATAAAAGTGTTTTCAGATAAGATAGAAAGTTTCCACAATAAAGAAAATATCGAAAAATAAAAACCTCTTTGAAAAAAATGAAGATACTGAAATAGACGAAAAAAATGGACTGAAACAAAAGATTTGATTATCAGATGAGACAGAAAATAACCACAATGTCAAAAAAATGGAATTTTTTGATAAAATAGGAAGTTTCTATAGAGATAAAAGATACTAATAAAAAGAGACAAAAGATTTGATCCTCATATGAGACAGGAAGTATTCAGAAGGTAAAGAAGAGACTAACATCTACTGAAGTAGATGTTAAAGAAAACACGGAAAAAATGGGGTCATCAGATGAGACAGAAAGGACTCAAGAAAATAAAAGGACGCTTACAAAAAACGGAATTCTTAGATAAGTAGACAGTTCCTGAAGGAATAGTAAATACTGACAAAAAGATGTGGACCTAGGTAGAGGTAGAAAGTCTACAAAATATCTTTGAAGCTTAAACATTAATTGGAGTTACTTAGAGGCTATCCTGAGAACAGATAAGAGGCTTTAACAAAAAGAAATAGAAAATGAAATTCTGAGCCAAATAAAAATAGATGGAAAATAAATAAATTACCCAGAAAGCAGCAATGATTAAAAGACAAAATAGGATTTACAAATAGTAGTACAAAAAACAATCTTCAAAAATGCTTCAATCTACCGTATCAGTAGAAAAGATATATAACCCAAGAGACCAAACATATAACTCTAACACAAAATATGTATTCTCAAAAATAGATAGGAGACTCTAAAACCAAATATGATTTTCTAAGAAAATATAGAACATTTAAAGATAAAAAAAGAACGAATAATTACAGAAAACTGTATCATTGTCATATTTAATAAAGCGTGTTTGTCAATAGATGGCTAAGAATAATATAATTTCATTCTAAACGCTTTACAAGTATTTGAAAATTTCAAAAACAATGACCGTTCAACTAAGAAGAAACAACTACTTCCTGGGCTATATGCCCCAACGGATATTGGATTATACTTCAAAGTCAAACGGGGTTGGAATATCTACAAGATAACTTAACCCAACCATTCTAGTTTGCAGTTAGAAGGGACAACATAACTTATAGACCGGTTTCGGTGTTTTTGCACCTCGTCAGTATAAGGTATATGTTATCCGTCAGCGAGCTTAAAGCATAATCACTGACTAAAGATTGAACTAAAATCGTAATCCTTATATATCTTTCAATAAAGAAAGTTTAAAGGACACGATAGTAGTGACATCCTTACCTCCAACTGCAAACTAAAATTCGACTTGACACAAGACTTTCGTCGTGATCTATAAACGAATAATTACAGAAAACTGTATCATTGTCATATTTAATAAAGCGTGTTTGTCAATAGATGGCTAAGAATAATATAATTTCATTCTAAACGCTTTACAAGTATTTGAAAATATTACTTTTAGAAAGAATCGTGATTCGAAGGATCGTTTTGATCTAAAAAGAGGTCATATTTTCTTCTTTTTATCTAGCACTACAACCCTGAGTGGGTTTTGGCTGACTGTACAACTCACCTCCATTCTACACGATCATCCATCATGGCTGGATCCACCGACAGTTTCATTGTTGCCAGGTCTGCTTTAATGTAACTTTCCAGCACATACGTGGACGTCCTAGCGGTCTTTTTGCTGTTTCTTTGTGCCAGTTGGTTGCTCTTTCCAAACTAATTTTACAAGCCGATCGTGATGCCATCTGTTTACGTGACCGGCTCACTTCAGTCGCTGCGATTAAATTTCTTGGATGATATCACTGTCTCTATACAACTGATTAAATTCGTTGTTCGTTTTAATGCGATATTGGTCATGTTGGGGTTCGAAGATACTTCTGAGAATGTTCCTCCCGAATCTTCTAAACATTTCTTCGCTAGCTTTGGTCATCCTACACCTTTCGATCCGTATGTGATTATAGGTCTGATAACCGTTTTGTATACTTTAGTTTTAGTATTTCGTGTGATGTTCTTTGACCTTATAAAATTATTTATGTATAAACAGCGACTAGCGGACTGGATTCTTCCTTTTATTTCCTCTGTGACATCAAAATTGTATGGCTATATCGTTATATTCTGTCCTAACATAAAGCGTCTTTCTTGTCTACTTGTGCATGAATATTTTGTCTTTATTTATTCTCAGGCCTGTTTTAGGCTTCTCTGTTTCTAAATTATTAAAAGTCTCTTTTACTGTCGGTATCATCTGCGTAAGCCAAAATTTGATTTGGACCTTTTTGTTCAGGAGTTCTGTTTTGATTTGTGCTGCTCTTACTGCCTTTCCCAAGATGGTACTAAACACTAGTGGTGATTTTTTTTATTAAGGATGTCCTCGTAGGTATAGACCTAAATACAAATGTACCGAGAACATCTATTGGGACAGAAGAGACAATTTATTAATTTGGCATTTAAAGGCCTGCAAGTTGGGATGAGTGGGGAATCGATCCGTTCTCGATGTCGGGCATTGAACAGTATAAGTTTGCATGGAGCTGACACGTCGCGTTGCTCTGGTTGGTCTGACAAGTGAAGGCATTATAGAGCGGAGTTCTTCTGAGCAAAATCCGTTTATGTATCGGTAAAACAAGGAAAGATCAGCCACTGCTTTTCGGTGGGATAATGGGGCTAGGTTTTTGGTGATGTTGGTGTCGTTTATTAGTCGAACTGCTCTTTTCTGTATTGCATCAAAAACTCTTAGCCTTGACGGAGCCTCCAAACCACATACATGCGAGCAGTATTCAAGATTAGGTCGTATTTGTGCTTTGTAAAGAGTATAGCTAAGTTGGATGGAGAAAAATATTTCCGTGCTCTAAACAGAAAGCCTAATTTCTTTCCTGCTGCAGTTGCTATGGATGCAATATGTTCGTTCCATAGTAAGTCCTGGGAGATCGTTATACCAACCAGCGTAATGGAGTCGCCCGCTACAAGTGTCTGATCGTTGATTGTAATGGATGAGTTGCATGTTTGCCTCTTGTCGGATAGGCAACATGTCTTTGTCTTGGAAGCGTTGAAATTAACAAGATTCTTTCTTTCCCACTCGTCTACAATTCTCAAATCTTGATTGAGAGAAGCCGTTGTGGATCTTCTGTCCTCTTCGAGAATATCCAGAGGTATGGGACGGTTGTGCGCTTTGCTACAGTGTAGATTGCTATCATCTGCAAAACCATGTATCGGGTTATTAGTGGCTTCTGGTAGATCATTAATGTGTACTAAAAATAGAGTAGGAGCTAGGGCCGATCCTTGGGGAACTCCAGCGTTGATCTTGTAGAGGTAGGAGGAATGTCCATCTACAGCAACTTGGATGTGCCTGTTGGAGAGAAAGTTGGATATCCATCTGCAAAGGTTTTGCGAGAGTCCGCATGAAGGCAGTTTGTTCAAAAGAGCTGCATGTCACACTTGATCAAATGCTTTTGAGATGTCTAGTGATACTATTTAAGTCTCCCCATAGCGGTGGATGGCATCACTCCAGACATGAGTTACATATGCTAGTGATATAGCGTCTCCCGGTTTAAGGCCAGTTTCTAAATCAAAAGGTTCTGAGAGTTTGTTGTCCACAGGTTTTTGCCATCTGTATAAGTTTTCTAGGTATGGACAGATTAGTCATCGCATTCCACAGTTGGTTTCTCTCAACACTCTCATGTGCCTACAGGAAATCTATAAAAAGGTTATGTACAGTCCTATTTAACTCCCATCCCTTTTTGAGTAGTTGTCTTAGTGTGAGGAGTTAATCAATAGTAGATCTGTTTTTTTCTAAAACCAGCTTGGTAGTCTTCCAGAGAATTCTCGACAAACGGTGTTAGCCTTCTGAGTAATAAATATTATAGGACTTTGTATGCAGTGTTGATTAATGAGATACTTCGATATTTAGAGTAGGTACTTCATTCTATCTCCTTTTTTATGAATCGGTATTATAATGCTTTCTTGCTATTTCACCGGTATCTTTTCTTCTCTCCAGACGAGTGTAATAAATTTATGAAGCTGACTATGGAGAGTATCTTCACCAAACTTCAGCAGCTTCGCTAGTATGTTATCTGGTGCTGGTCCTTTCGAGTTCTTTAATTTTTTAACTGATTCGATGGTTTTCTCCAAAGATGGCTCGTGTACTGGTAGATCCACAGTTATATATACGTTTTCTTGATGCCTCTCTTCTGGTTCCATATTTAACAATCTTTGAAAATACTCTCTCCAGGCTTCGATAAGTTCTAACTCGCTTACTACTAGATCTCCGTTTTCTTTTCGCAGTGCAAAGATAGAGTTGGACTTAAAACCCTTTTTTTCTTTTGGGGCAGATTTGTAGAATTCTCGTGTATTTGGCTTTCTTCCATCTCTTACCATTTTTTCGAACTGCTGTATTTCATACTCTCGTTTTTTCTTCCTGGTTAGTTTCTTGGTTTCTTTACGGACACTGATATATTCTGCTATAGTTTCGTTCAGAGGTTATAATAATAATAAAGTTTATCAAGAAAACCTGAGATCCAATAAAGTTTTCTGAGAGAACTAAAATTAAAAAAACAGTTGAAAATTGAATAATTGTACTCTGATATATTAAACTTGATCAAGTGCAATTTGTTGAGCTTAATTTCTAAAACATTTAATGTACATAATAAAATTCCCATTTTTTAGGTGTCGCCGCTAAAGCATAATCGGAGGTGTAGAGGTGTGCATCAAGTGTAAAAATTTAATTAAAACATTCCTTTAAAATTAAAAGCTGCAGAAAGCCCATCGCTAAGCTTTAGTCCTTTTTGAATGCCATGCACGCTATTATGCCGTACATTGCAAAATTTCTGTTAAGGTTTTTTTAATGGCATAATTTAATATAGGTAATTATTTTTATATTGGACGAAATCCACTTTAAATTGACTTTAAAACTCTTATAAACAAACACATTTTAAATTTATAAAAATAAATATTTGATGAAATATTTTTCTATGAGCCAAAGAAATCAGTGTTTATGTTTCTTTAGTGCACACTGGTAATAGAATTTAAAAGAACAAACTTTAACAGAAAACTGTAGAATTGTAAATGGGATTTACTCTCGTTTTAGATCCGATCTCAAAGAAAATCCGACACGAAATGTGTGAGACACTAAATGACCCGTGACAAGTTACTGTGTGACATCACAGGCGAAATAAAATACTTAAATTTTATTAAGGATAGATATTATATTTCCAAGGTATATAAAACATTTAAATGCATAGATCTAATTAAGCTGTCATTCTTAATTTGATTTTAAAAATCCTTTTGTAGCTTGTATGATCATTAAATAATGAAACTTTTAGATAAAAGGTGTAACTAAAAAGTAAAAATCTAAATATTAAACAAATCTGTCTATACCTGGATTTGCAGTTCGTTGGCAGCGGAGGCAGCGACGTCATTTGACGTATATGCAAGTAGACCAATACGCAGTAAGTATTTCTAAGTTAAATCTGGCAACTACGCTTCATTCCTACCGCGTATTGGTCTACTTGCACATACGTCAAATGACTTCGCTGCCAACGAACTGCAAATCCAGGTTAGAAGACAAATAATACTGAAACACTTATGGGGACTTTTACACAATTTATTTACAAAATTGTTTAAGATACACAGAACTCTGCTGGATAACGTCTAACTACTTGACAATACAATGAACTCTTGTGAATACTCAAACTTGAACTGACGTTAACTGCCCATACATCCCCTTATATACAACTTTATTTAATCTAGTTAGTGTGTTTAGATCTTTCTAGAATCTTCTAGAAACATTATTTAATCTAGTCAGTGTGTTTAGAAGTCTCTAGAATTTTCTAGAAACATTATTTAATTTAGTCAGTTGATTTTTAGAAACTTCTAAAAATCAACTGTCAATAACAATCTTTCAAATTAAGGTCCCTTCCTTTACGGTTATCCCGTTACAATACAAATTAATCGCTAAAGAATTATTAATAAAACATTTTCCCATTTTCCCTGTATACTGTATATCGTTTAAATTTTTTATGTTGTCACAATTGCAGAGATATTCTAACGTATATCTAATTTTATTTGTCTATTTGATATCTCATTAACTAGTTTTCATTCGCTACGATCTAAAGCTTTACTTTAAATTTAAATTACGTTTTTGACATGACAACGCCTTATAATTCGATGGATCCGGCTGCACGCACTAAAAAACTGAGGCGTTACCTCGCTCTGAGGCGTTCCTATTAATGCTTGAAGTGCAAGCGAGAGCACTCTCTCTCCTACTTGAGTGAGCGATGAAAAATGAAAAATGATATCCATACAAAATATCTATCAAACAAATAAAATTAATATTTTCTTTTGAAAAATGCAACCATTCCATCAGTATTTTCTTATGACGTTGTCACGTTCAAGTATCGTCAGAAACCGACTTTACAGACAACCGATTTTTTTTCCAATAGTACTTAAAGAAGCTTTATCCCTTCGGTTGGTCCATTGCTGTCAGTACAAATATCGAGTGTGCGTTAGTAAGCCACCAAAGTGGTTAGATTGTAAATAGTTATAAACACAAGGCTTCGAGGCTTTTTAAAAGTTAGGCTTCTTTCTGGTATCAGAACAACAAGTATCCATTTTTAGTACTAATGGATGATACCTCGTGAGTTGTAAAATTTTATTAACCGTTAATAATCACAAGTATCAGGTTAACATCGTAAAAATAAGTTTTTTTTTATTAAGGATGTCCTCGTAGGTATAGACCTAAATACAAATGTACCCATAACATCTATTGGTGCAGAAGAGACAATTTATTAATTTGGGATTTGAAGGCCTGCAAGTTAGGACGAGTGGGGAAGACGTGGGAAGGTAAGGAGTTCTACAATCTGGAAACCCTGGGGATAAAGGAACGATCGAATCGATCCGTTCTCGATGTCGGGCATTGAACAGTATAAGGGTGCATGGAGTTGGCACGTCGCGTTGCTCTGGCTGGTCTGGCAAGTGGAGGCATTATAGAGCGGAGTTCTTCTGAGCAAAATCCGTTTATGTATCGGTAAAACAAGGAAAGAACAGCCACTGCTCTGCGGTGGGATAATGGGGCTAGGTTTTTAGTGTAGTGATACTGGTGTCGTTTATTAGTCGAACTGCTCTTCTCTGTATTGCATCAAGAACTCCGAGCCTTGACGGAGCCGCTGAACCTCATACATGCAAGCAGTATTCAAGATTAAAAAATAGTCTTTTTTTAATTTTATTTTAACCATAATAAAATACGGCCATGAAAATCATATAAAAAATAAAGGGTTTTCAAAACCCATGCACACAGCCCTCGGAAAAACAGTAATAAAAACATCTGCCGAATTTAAGCTCTTACTTTCTATCCACCTAGTTTTAGGAATTTTTCAAAAAATTATTTCACTTTTCGTTCTCAATATGATCCCCCTTGTATATATTTTAGCCCAGTATTGAAATTTTAAGACAGACTATTTGACTGAATGTATAGGTACAATCACTGGTAAGCTGTTGTGTGTAACTTACCCTTTTTTTAGTTTTGCGAGTTTCTTGCTTTCAAGCTAGTAGGTCTCTTAAGGTTAGAAATAAAAAAATTAGTTTAAAATCGTATAAAACCGGGTAAAGCTGTAAAAGTGAACATAGACTGATCAAAATGATGCAAAAAAGTAAATTAAAAAGTTAAGGAAAACCTAAGTATCTGGCAAAAAAAATCATTCCATTCTCAAATAATACCAGAAATATTCACAGGTTTGTCATGCCCCGCCACAGATCTGCTGAATTCCAAAAATCCTTTGTATTTTGCGCTACAAAAATTTGGAACGAACTACCAAATAAAATATTTTTCATATCACATGCACTGCAACAGCTAGTTTTGATCCCTGTTTTGCCAGTCAAAACAAGACAATTTCAGACCAATGCAACTGTCAGTCAGAAACAAATGTCATTATTTCAAGTCTGTCAGAATGTTTCTGACTGACAGTTGCATTGGCCTGAAATAGTCTTACTTCGACTGGCTACAGACTTACAGAGATCAAAACTCGCTGTTTTAATGCAAAAAATATAGTGTGTGGCACGGGATGAAACAAAGACGATTTCTGACCGGGCGATGACAGCCCTCGCTTCGCTCGGGCGGTCAACTCTGGCCCTAATCAGAAATCGTCTTGTTTCACCCCTTGCCACACAATATACTATTATTAAAATTGTTTGCAAAAGACATAAAGCAAAAACTGCTTAATCAACAATCATTTTTGTAAACCTCTTGTTTTATTAAACTTTTATTATTTTTTCCATAACTTTTCTTAAATAGTAAAAACAAATGTAACGCATACTTCTTTTCGCTTGTCTTAAACATTTATTTTTTGTATTCTTTCCTGTTTCTCCTGTGGGATCTTGGTTTGGGGGGTTCTTTACGCAAGTGTGTCGACTGGACTGGGTTCAATTTGATAAACAAAAACAGTATATAATTGTTTTTCTTTAAAATAAGAATTAAAATACAAAAGAATTCTACTTAATTATTTAATAAATAGAAGTACTTATTATTATGTTTTTTTTTGGGTTATTCCACATAAGTCCTTATAAGGGCTCAGTTCAACGGTTTCAATAATCGAAGAATAATCCATTTTTATCAAGTTTAGGAAATTTTAGAATAGTTTATATCATTTACAAATATGTGTTATTGTAAGATTTATAATTTGATAAAATAAAGAATTTGAGTTGAGTTGAAACTAAATACAACAAAAATCCTGTTGTAAATATTAGGCGTTAGAATGGACAAATAAGTAAAAATAAAAAATAAACATCAAAATAAGGCTGAAAGTCGTAAAAAATGTGTCAAAACGGTAATAATTTAGATAGAATCGTAAAAATGAGGCTACAATCCCAAAAATTGTACTAATATAATAAAGATAAGGAGAGACCATAAAAATCCATATAGAATCGGAAAATTAAAAATCAAAAAATGAGTTTAAAATCGTGAAAATGGTAAAATTAAATATAGGATCGTAAAAATGAGGCAAAAACGTAAAATTTACAGCTAAGAGTATGAACATAAACCACACTCGGTGTGAACCAATCATTTGCAACAATAAATTTTATCTAAATATTTTTTTGTATTGTGTATAATTTTGTTGTACGTAGTCCTTCGACTGCGCCACTGCAAATAAGTAATAACCTTATGAATATGCCACAGGTAAACCAACGGATGAAACTTTATGAAATTTCATGCTATGAGCGATTAACATCATCTTTTTTAAATTAAAAGTAATAATTTAACTTACTATGTACACGTAATTAAATTCAAGGGTGAAATTGGATTAAGTCCGGAGGAAAATATATCAAGCTTTTTTTATAGGGATTGCCAGCTGGGATTACAAATAGAACCAAGCAGAAAATCTAGTGAAGAAAAATATCTTGTAAAGCGTACGATATTTTCTGAGATTCTGAGATATTTTCTAGTAAACTTGTATTTTTCATAAATAGTGCTGCAAAAATTTTAATAAACTTTGTTATGTATTTACTCAATTATGATTATATAAAATTTCAAATATAATATGTCTAAAATTTAATCGAGTATCATACTCATCATATTTAATATCTTAAGGTGCTTTTACAGTGAGAGAAAAATTTAAAATTGTGTTGGAACTCCATAGTAGGTACTTAGCAACATTTCATTAGTGTGGGGGATTGTTACTTAAGTTTTGGAATATATGAGTACAAATATTTATCTATAATTGAAAAACGCCTTATAGTTTTTTGAAATATAACTATTAATTCCTTTTATGCAAGCGACTAAATAGATTTTTGCTCAGATTGAAGTATTTTGAAAATCTGTGTTTTAAATGCATTTATAACTTCTTTATGCATCGAAAAACGTTTCAAATCGAAATTGGGGTAGCTTACTTTTTAAAATGTACTATTAGAGTATCGTTTTGTCAAGAAAGTTATATTGAAACAGAGATTTGCGTTATTGACAGTTGGGACTAAGGAAAATTTAGAGTTTAACAACTCCTAGCATAGGGATCCAGAAATAACACGAAACAAATTAGAAATTGCCTTAAAACAAATGAAAAACAGAAAATGTCCAGGGGAAGACGAAATAACTACTGAAATCCTAAAAATACTAGGGTGTTACATGGTAAAATCCGCTCTAGGTATAATTATGAGACATCCAAAGATGTGGTGGGCTTGTACACGTGACAGATGAAGAATAAAGAAGCCTTGTATTACGTGTAAAATTTAATTTATTATAGCACTAGCTTTTGCCCGCGACTTCGTCTGCGTGTAATTCGAATAAAAGCAAGGTCTTTATGTATCAATAACTGGTGCCCGCGACTTCGTGTGCGCAGTATTAGTATTTCGAGTAGCTTATATTAGCGTGAAAAGAACTAACATTATGACATTAAAATTATAACATACATAATTTTTGGGTCGTATTTGAAAAATATAACAGTCTGACAATATTGAGATGTTACATTCGCACTGTAATAACGTAACAATATTGTCAACATAAGAAATACAGTAATTTTTTCAGACTTAAATGACATTTATCGTTATATTTTGGACAATTCACACAATATCTTTATAAATTATAGCCTATATGTTATTCTGATCTATAAGCTACATTACTGTAAAGATTCATTAAAATCCGTTTAGTAGTTTTTGCGTGAAAGAGGAACAAACATCCATACATCCATCCAAACAAACTTTCGCCTATATAATATTAGTAGGAAGTAGGATAGCGCGCTTTCGATCCTAAAGACGGATCATCATCAGTGCTAATCTACAATACATATTTTATGTTAAGATAGAAGTTGAATTATACAAGATATGAAATATAAAATACATACTGTCAATATAGAATTTATCCATAGGAAAAGCTTCACAAACAAACATATTAAAATGTTAAATTATACCATAGTTATAAAATATTAAACATATAAAATTATTTTGGTCCACTAGCTAAATTGAAATTCGATTAAATTCAGGAAACGTGTTCGTCATAAATTGCGTGTTTCGGAGTGGAAGTCTGAAGTTTAATATGCATATGGCTGACAAGTATAAGTCAATTGTCAAAATTTGATTCCTTAACCTGTTGCGCGGGTGATTTGAATTTGAGTTTTTAAATTTTGCAGTAGTGATAAGAATAATCGAATAGCTAAATATAAATTTCTTACTTAGGTTTGGTGATTTTAGTTAGATATGTTTTTTATTATAATTTTATTATTTTTAATTGTATTAAAATTTAATTGTTCATTATAATTTTGAAATTTAAATTTAAACCAAGTTTTATAAGTCAATTCAGAGAATATAAGGTGAAGACTTCCAGACGTTATCATCATAGAGGATTACATAAGTTGTCTGTGTAAGGGAATGTAATTTCTATTAAGGTTTACTTGCTTATTTAAGCAATTATTGTTGTTTTTTAACTCATTGGTTATTTCGATGTCTTCTAAGAAATCTAAGGTGGTGAAATTCTTTGAGTTATTTTCGATTAGGATCTTTGAATTTTTAGTTGGACTGAAGTTATGTTTGTTAAACCTTAAATGGTGACCAAAAGCCGATTTTTCAGGGCGCCCCAGGTGTTCACCTATACGAACGTACAAAGGTCTACAAGTTCTTCCAATATAACTGGCTGTGCAATCTGCACATTCTAACTTATAAATACCGAATTTGTTCAAATGATTGATTTTATCTTTAGAATTTACTAATGCATTTAATTTATTGGATGTTTTATAGGATATTTTGATGTTTTCGTCGATATTTTGAAAAATTTTATTAAAGTTTTTAGAAAATTTGTGATTAAGAAAAGGAAGAGAGATGTAAGTTTTGTTGCTATTGAGTGAAGTATTAGCGGGGTATGCTTGCTGTTGAAGTTTTTTAGAATTAATTTTATTAATTAAGTTATCTATTAAGTTGGAGTCATAATCGTTGTTGTAAGCTATTTGTTTAATGATATTGAGTTCTTTTTTATATTCATTTTCGGTGATTGGGATAGATAATAGTCTATGTATGTAACAATAGAATGCAGCCATTTTGTGTTGATTTGGATGGTTAGAAGACTTGTGAATGACATGGTCTGTTTGAGTAGGTTTCCTAAAAATTCCAAAAGTGAAGTTCTGTCCAATTTTCTTAATTGATAAGTCGAGGAAGTTAAGAGTATTATTATTTTCTACTTCTAAGGTGAATTTGATGTTCGGGTGTAAGTTATTAATGGAAGATAGAATGTTTTCAGCTGAATCGTTATTACCTTTAATGAGACAGAAAATGTCATCAACATACCTGTAGTATAATAATATGTCTTTGTGTTGGGGAATGATAAAATTACATTCTAAGTTATTCATAAAAATATCGGCGATAAGAGGGGATAGTCCACTGCCCATAGCAAGTCCATCTGGTTGTTCCACTCCGAAACACGCAATTTATGACGAACACGTTTCCTGAATTTAATCGAATTTCAATTTAGCTAGTGGACCAAAATAATTTTATATGTTTAATATTTTATAACTATGGTATAATTTAACATTTTAATATGTTTGTTTGTGAAGCTTTTCCTATGGATAAATTCTATATTGACAGTATGTATTTTATATTTCATATCTTGTATAATTCAACTTCTATCTTAACATAAAATATGTATTGTAGATTAGCACTGATGATGATCCGTCTTTAGGATCGAAAGCGCGCTATGCTTTAATAAATTAAATTTTACACGTAATACAAGGCTTCTTTATTCTTCATCTGTCACGTGTACAAGCCCACCACATCTTTGGATGTCTCATATTTATGAACTGCAGTATGGCAGATTTGGCTGACAAATATAAGAAAATATCCATCCACAGAGCACTCACAAAAATCGACATTTGGTTCCTAAACAGATGACTAGATGAACAGGTTGTACCTATGTTTGCTAAAATCAAAATATCCAACAATGTAGACGTTTCTACTAAAATTTCGTTAGAAAATAACATCATTAAAAAAAACATTTGTAAACACTATGCTAAATTGAACAAACTTAATTGTCAACTCAAAATTATTTTCGATACTATACAACTTAACAACCGAAATTTCTTACTTGATCCTAATTACACTAACCTTTTGGAATCAACTTTAAAATACAAAGAAAACATAAAATTTAACACTGTTATAAATAAATTACAAAGGTTAATAGATAGGAAAAATTATCATGACATCAACAAATCCAACCAAAGGGTAAAAATATCTGATCATAAATTTTTTGATAGAGTGAAGAATCTCTCGAATGTTCAATTCAATAATGAAGAAATGTCAATTCTGAATTTAGGGTTGAAGCATTCCTTCCATAGACAACTCTCTGAGAGGGATATCCTTCACTTTGCAATTGAATTAGACTCAATTATTGAATATCTACCAAATATTCTTGACAAAAACAAATTCAGAAAAAACACTTTACACCAATTGATTTTATCCAAAAAATCTTTCAAAATTAATAATAAAATGGACAAATTTCACAAACATCAGCTAAACACCTTAAATAAAATTAAAGAAAAAATAAATCTGAACAAATTAATAATAACAAAAGCAGACAAAGGTAATGCCTTATTAATTTTGAATCAACAGGATTATATTTCTAAAGTTGAAGATTTTTTGAATGAGAACAATTTTATTCAATTAAATGTTAACCCTCTTAATTCGTTCACAACTAAATTTAAAAAAACACTGAATTTAAACAAGTCTTTTCTAGAGCAACACTCGTCGGTGAAACGGTTTATTTCAAGTAACCCTATCATGCCTCGCCTGTACGGGCTGCCAAAGGTACACAAGCCTAGTATTAGTCTAAGATCCGGGATTAGAAAAATATACCCTCATCTGTTATTTAGATGAAACAATTTTTTATAAGCTGATTTCAATATCATGAATTTATAAAAACAACCTCTGCCATCATAAGCCTGCTGCAATTAATAGTAATTAATTAATTAACAACTAATTTATTTTTAATTTTTACTTTCTCATGTTAGTTACATGTAGTAAGTTAAAACCGTCAATATTTTATATTATATACCTCAATGTAGTAGGCACCCATCTCTATGATTGCTATACTTACCTGCAGCCAGGTGAGGAAAGGTAGATAAATGTAGCTTATTTCCCTTACATGTTAATTAAAAAAATTCGTAAAACTTTAGAGCTATCTTTCTGTCTACCTTTCTTATACTCCAATTCTCATCTTCTTTCTCTATTCTAGTACGTTTAAATGAGCCTGTTGAAGGAATATGTATTATTCTATCTTTCTATCTCTCTCTTCGCAATGAACTCCCATAGCTGCCGCTAATTTTTATTTTTATTATTTATCTTTGGCTGCATCAGCCTTTTATAAGATAGCCAAACATTATTATGTTTAGAATTCGACGTCGTTTATTATTGTACTTGGATTTTTTAATTAACATGTAAGAGAAATAAGCTACATTTATCTACCTTTCCTCACCCGGCCTGTAGGTAAGTATAGCAATCATAGAGATGGGTGCCTACTACAGTGAGGTATATAATATAAAATATTGACGGTTTTAACTTACTACATGTAACTAACATGAGAAAGTAAAAATTAAAAATAAATTAGTTGTTAATTAATTAATTACTATTAATTGCAGCAGGCTTATGATGGCAGAGGTTGTTTTTATAAGTTCATGATATTGAAATCAGCTTATAAAAAATTGTTTCATCTAAATAACAGATGAGGGTATATTTTTCTAATCCCGGATCTTAGACTATATACCTATTAGGCCAGTTGTAAGTTTCATTAACACACCAACAGCCAAATTAACAAGTTTCATCAGTAAATTATTCAGAGATTTAACCAAATTTAAACCAGAGCACTCGGTAAGTAACAGTTTTGACTTTTCTATGAAAATTAAAGATGTCATCATTCCTCAAAATTCTACAATGGTCTCCTTTGATGTAAGCAATCTATACACCTCTGTACCTAAATTTGAAACCTTTCCAATGGCGACAAACCTTTTAAGAAAATCTAATGTACCTAATCATACAATTATCCAAATAATTGACTTATTCAAAATTTGTCTATCCCAGAATTTTTTTGTATTTTTTGTATTTAACAATAAATTATATGAACAACCAGATGGACTTGCTATGGGCAGTGGACTATCCCCTCTTATCGCCGATATTTTTATGAATAACTTAGAATGTAATTTTATCATTCCCCAACACAAAGACATATTATTATACTACAGGTATGTTGATGACATTTTCTGTCTCATTAAAGGTAATAACGATTCAGCTGAAAACATTCTATCTTCCATTAATAACTTACACCCGAACATCAAATTCACCTTAGAAGTAGAAAATAATAATACTCTTAACTTCCTCGACTTATCAATTAAGAAAATTGGACAGAACTTCACTTTTGGAATTTTTAGGAAACCTACTCAAACAGACCATGTCATTCACAAGTCTTCTAACCATCCAAATCAACACAAAATGGCTGCATTCTATTGTTACATACATAGACTATTATCTATCCCAATCACCGAAAATGAATATAAAAAAGAACTCAATATCATTAAACAAATAGCTTACAACAACGATTATGACCCCAACTTAATAGATAACTTAATTAATAAAATTAATTCTAAAAAACTTCAACAGCAAGCATACCCCGCTAATACTTCACTCAATAGCAACAAAACTTACATCTCTCTTCCTTTTCTTAATCACAAATTTTCTAAAAACTTTAATAAAATTTTTCAAAATATCAACGAAAACATCAAAATATCCTATAAAACATCCAATAAATTAAATGCATTAGTAAATTCTAAAGATAAAATCAATCATTTGAACAAATGCGGTATTTATAAGTTAGAATGTGCAGATTGCACAGCCAGTTATATTGGAAGAACTTGTAGACCTTTGTACGTTCGTATAGGTGAACACCTGGGGCGCCCTGAAAAATCGGCTTTTGGTCACCATTTAAGGTTTAACAAACATAACTTCAGTCCAACTAAAAATTCAAAGATCCTAATCGAAAATAACTCAAAGAATTTCACCACCTTAGATTTCTTAGAAGACATCGAAATAACCAATGAGTTAAAAAACAACAATAATTGCTTAAATAAGCAAGTAAACCTTAATAGAAATTACATTCCCTTACACAGACAACTTATGTAATCCTCTATGATGATAACGTCTGGAAGTCTTCACCTTATATTCTCTGAATTGACTTATAAAACTTGGTTTAAATTTAAATTTCAAAATTATAATGAACAATTAAATTTTAATACAATTAAAAATAATAAAATTATAATAAAAAACATATCTAACTAAAATCACCAAACCTAAGTAAGAAATTTATATTTAGCTATTCGATTATTCTTATCACTACTGCAAAATTTAAAAACTCAAATTCAAATCACCCGCGCAACAGGTTAAGGAATCAAATTTTGACAATTGACTTATACTTGTCAGCCATATGCATATTAAACTTCAGACTTCCACTCCGAAACACGCAATTTATGACGAACACGTTTCCTGAATTTAATCGAATTTCAATTTAGCTAGTGGACCAAAATAATTTTATATGTTTAATATTTTATAACTATGGTATAATTTAACATTTTAATATGTTTGTTTGTGAAGCTTTTCCTATGGATAAATTCTATATTGACAGTATGTATTTTATATTTCATATCTTGTATAATTCAACTTCTATCTTAACATAAAATATGTATTGTAGATTAGCACTGATGATGATCCGTCTTTAGGATCGAAAGCGCGCTATGCTTTAATAAATTAAATTTTACACGTAATACAAGGCTTCTTTATTCTTCTAGGTATAATTGTTTCAGAAGTAAACATAATTGATTACATACCATACAAATTTCACCATAATTAAGGGTTAAACAGATTCTCGGTTGTTTGTAGGTAATCATCTTCTATTTATTATATTCTGGCCACAATTGTTACTAATACTACTCTGAATTATCGTCTATTTATTATATTCAGGTCACAAATTATTGGGGTTGTTTACTTTAATTATTGTCGCTGGCATTTGTTAACAGGTGGTTGTCACTTCTTCTTCCGTTCGTATAACTCGTCATATTGTTGTCTACAGTCAGGTGTTTCGTTATATTGGCATCTAACATATTAAAGCTTGGACACGAACGAGAAATTGAGTACATATTGAGAATTTTGGTGTTACTTTGACAAGTAGTATAGATTTGTTGTTATTAAAATTATTACCGCTGACGTTGGTAAACCGCTGGCTGACAATTCTTCTTTTACTGGTCCTACAGTAGTTTAGGAGTTAAGAATAGAACGGTTAAAGGCCATCTCCGGTTGTGTCATATTTCGTCGAGAGGAAATGATTGTCTCAGCCATTTTGCTATTTGCTTTCGACCTGGACGGTTGTTTGAGGAAGTCAGAAGATTTTTCGGTTTAAGTTTTAAATCACAGTGCATCCGTAACAATTGATTTTGGATTTTTGAAACTAAACCATATGGTCCATTCGAATCGTTGTTGGAGTTAGATTCTGTAGTTATTTTTGTAGTGATTCAATGGACAAACCGTGTATCGGGATTTTATGAAATCTTCTGGTGGGTAAGTGTACATGTCTTTTATTCAGGTGGCTTGTCCAATTCTTATGGTTTTCTCTTTCTCTTTTATCTTCGGCGAAATGTAGATAGGATCACAGTACAGTCAGCGAATTGTTGATTAATTCAATACCATTCAGGCCAGCGAATTGCAGTTTAGAGTGGCGTGGTTTAAATCTCAGTACAGTTAGCAGCGTTCACGCCTTCGCACATTCATACCAGTTGAGAGTGTCACGATTTTAGAGAAAATAAACCCTATTACAATAGGTGAGTTATAATGTTATATTTTATTACGATTAATAACGCCATATGGTCGCAATTTTAGTTTTTTTTATTTTGATTTTACATGTGTTTTTCATTGTGTATCGTGTGTGTGTATTATTTTAAGAAACTAAACTATTCTTTCAGCTCCTTTGCGCTATTGCTAATCAATTTTATGTTAAACCTTAATTTAGTTTATTGTTATAATTCAGTTATGGCTAGTAAGTCATATTTAAGTTTGTTAAGTGCATTCAAGTCATTAGTTTTGATTAGAAATTGTAGAATTCAGAAATATCAGCTTCTAACTTCTGTAATTTGGTAATTTATCTAAATTCATTATTTCTTTTTATTGTTAAGCAAAAATAAGTTTTTGTGTAAGTTGTATTAAAGTCAGTAAATTAGTAACGGTATTAAATTAATTAATTCAAGGAGCATGATAATTTGCCTAAGCTTATTGTTAATTCCAAGTTACGATTTTAGGGTTCTTGGTACGGGCTTATTTGTTTGGAGCAAGCCTAATTAGTCCTTGGTACAGGCTGAAGTTTTTGGTACAGGCCTAGATAATTTTTGGCCAATTAGTGGTGTAGCATTTGAAGCCAAGGACTGGAGGAAATTGATTACTGGATTACCAGATAAGCTATAAGCCATTGTAACTTGTAGATTTAAGTCGTAACTATAGATTTTAATTTTAAGTCTTGCGTGTGGTCACACTTTTCAGATAATTTCTTTTTTTTTCTCTTTACTTTCATATTTATACCATTGTAAGGCGCTAGGGTTGACAGTAGTGTAAACCCATACTATATTTTTTTTATATTAAAGGAGGGTCTGGTTTGATATTCTCGTTTTATTTAGCTCACTTTATCGTTCTTATATGTGAAAATCAGTTAATCTTGATTAAGATTCTTAATTTATTGAATTATCTCCAGTGAGAAAGGTCAGTGCATGGAACAACAGGGGTTTCCGATTTTAACCGAACAAATCGGTGGCGCGACTCACTCTTATTTGTGTACTTATATACCCTCTACGGCTGAGCTGGGCACTAATTTGCCAGTAGAGAAACCACTTACCGATCTCAGCTGGAGTTGAACTTCTATTTGAAGTAATTGGTTGATTTTTCAAGGTTTATTGTTTTATTTTAATTCTTTTAATACATCAAAAGTACGTGGCAAGGGAGCGAGCTCTGGTACGCAATAAGAACTCTACTTAATAAGAGCATGAAGAACAAAGGATACCCAAACACTCGCAAAGAAGTGAGGTAGTCCTTCTTTTTAAAAAAAGAGACCATGCGATCTCTATAACTACAGACTCTCGCACCTATACCTACAAGCTCTAAACTAAGATTATAACAAACCGTCTAACTAACACATTTGACTCCTACCAACCAGTACAGCAGGCTGGCTTCCGCTAAGGCTACAGCACGATCGAGCATATACAACATTTATCGATTACAAGAAAGCTTTGGAAAATTGGGCAATTAAGCATTCCTTAGATAATGTCAGGATAGACTGAAGATATATAGGTCTCCTCGAGTCCATAAACGAAACATCAGTAATAAAAGTTAAATTAGATGAGAACCTGAAAACGGATAAGATAAAAGTAAAAAAAAGAGTAAGCAAAGGGGATACCAACTCACCAAAGTAATTTACGCTGGGTTAGAAGACATGTTGAAAAGACTAAATTGGGAAAAGAAAAAAGAATAGACGGCAAATACGCTTTGCGAAAGATGTGGTTCTAAAAAGCGAAGACCCTTTAGAACTAAAGACTATCATCAAACAATTGCAAACAAAAATATTCAGCACCTAAAATATCCAACTTCCAATCGTTGGTAAAGAGATTGAGAATGTAAACGAATATATATACCTAGGGCACAAACTCAAAATCGATACAGAAAATCAAAAGGCAAAAATACCACAAAGAATATGTCAGAGTTGGGCTGGGCTGCATTCAAAAAACTAGAATTTATACTTAAGAACAGACATGTCTCAATGATCCTAAAAAGGAAAGTTTACGATACCTAGCTGCGTATTTGCAGTTAACACTTACTGGCTGAAAACAACAACCCCTCCGAAAGTCTACATCGCCTGCAATGCACGCAACGAGTTATGGATAGACAAATGCTGGATATCAGTTTAAGATATCACATAAGAAACGAAGAGATTAGGAGAAGGACTAGAATGACAGACAAAACCAAGAGAATAGCCAGATTGAAGTTGCAATGGGCAGAACACGTGGCCAGGATAAATAGTAATAGATGGAAATCTAGAGTATTGAGAACGAGGTCCTGGGAAAATAAAAGAAAGCTAAGTAGGTAATGAAGAGATGGGACGATGACATCAAAACCACCGCGGGAAGAAACTGAATACAAAAAGCACAGGATATCTGGAAACATTGTAGGGAGGCCTATCTCCAGCAGTAGACAAACTACAGTTTATAAAGAAGAAGAAGAAGAGCATAGGGATTACTGGCGCAATAAGATCGTGTCCTAGTGCGGCCTTGGAGGTCATTCTAGTCCTTTCCCTTTGTATTTACATGTAAGAAGTATTCTTCTGGAAAGTGCCTATCCGTTAAATGGATTAAGTATCTAAAACCCAACGATCTTACAGGACATCTTGGAATCTAAGGGTCGAAGTAACTCAATAAATAAAGATGCCAACAGACATTATATCTCCAATACGGTATTTAAAAATAACACTAATTAAGAATAAGTTAATACAGAAAGAAATCGCTCGATTACCAAAAATAGCTTTCACTTATACTGATGGGTTCAAAACACCAAAAGAAGTCCTTATGTTAAGCTCTTTAACCCTAGAAAAAACTCCAAGGATCTTCTAAGCGGAGCTACTGGCAATAGAATTTTATCTTCAAGAGTGCATTAATTCAATTTAGTCTGAATATTTATTGCCTCCAATAGCAAAGCTGCTTTGAAGGCTTTATAATCTACGAAGTTTGAGGTCAATCCAGCATGGAACTACAAACAGTCGCTTAAGTAACTGGGTAAACACCACAAAGTATGTTTGCACTAGGGCATAAAGCGATTTTTGGAAACGAGATTGCTAATAGTATCGCAAAAAAAGAAACTAGTACTCCTTTCATCATACCTAACTTTTTTTCTGACATCTTATTGATGAAGTTTAAAATTTGGGAAAAGAAACTAAGAAACTCTAAATTACTCTAATAGCTTTAGAAACCTGAACCTAGATGTATCGCAGGAATTCTCACAGCATGTCCGTAAAATGGGCAAAGTGTATAGTGAACGACATATTCATCTAGAACAGTTCTTTTTAGAGCATGATTAGGGTACAAACGTAAGTCCTACAACAATACACTTTCTTAAAAGTCTAGACTTTATGAACTCATAAATAGATGTAGAGTATACACCAAAAATATTTAGGTCGCATTATAGAAAGGTCACCTGAGCCAATCGATCCCCCTTGTAATTTGCAATCTATATCCGATCCGTTCAAAAGATGGAATTCAAGGACGCGTGATCAGTGACTGGACGGCGTAATCGTACGATGCCACGCCTTCTAAACTGAAATAACGGAGGACAGTTTACACGGTACTCATACCAGAGATAATATAAACTGTAGGCATCGAGGGTGGGTACTTTTTTGTTGAGTGGTGTAAATCGGACTTGTGACGTTGGTTGGAGAGAATAATATTCAAAGAGTGAGTGCCGTTCACGTGATCATTCCATCTTTTGAACGGCTGGACTATAGATTCTACAATTTCCGAGCATACAATTAGTCAAGTAATAGAAAACGCCATGTCAATACCCAGTAAAAAAAAGAATGTAGTGAAAAAAGTTGGTGTGCATTGCGAGTTGTCAATGTCAACAAAAAAAATTATGTTATGTTACCTAACGTATGAAATTAAATTTGTGTTGGTAAGACAGAGATAACTACTTCTAGAAACATTTGCAATTTTATTTTTTCTACTCTGCTATTTGACAATGTTTAGTACTATTTTTTTTTCAGCTTTAATTGTTTATAACTTTTGCAATTTTTTGTGTGCTAATACACGCTTTTGGCACATTTTTCTAGACGTCATTCCGGATCCAATGAGCTATCGCACATAATTTTAAGAGTAGTATCTCTATTTTGTACCATTCTCAACTTGTTGATTAGACTATATTTAAGTACTCCCGATTCGAGCGAAGAAAAGGTACTAACGCATTATCACAGCTCTTATCGATGCTCTGGTCGGAATCGTGCCTCAACTCGTAGCTCCAATATAAACACTTGTATGGTACGCACTGTTTTACTTTTCTATGCTTCACTAGGATCGACGCTCGAATATTTTGTCGCAGCTCCAACATAAACGCACCCTAAGTTCCAAACGATTTTAACAGATGGCGACATCTATTGACTGAATTGTGTAAGTAATTGATAGATGGTGCTGCTATTTTAAACCTACGAACGTGTCATATAAGCTACAATTCAATAGCATAACCACCACGTGTTGTTGAGGCTATAGTATAAGTTAAATTAATTTTGTAGTAAACGAAATACAATTGTTTTTACTTTTTTAATTTTTGGTGTTTAATATAGTCATTTGTTACAAACTTGAATAAAAATAATAATACATTTTAAAATTCTTTTGTATTGTTTTTTTGCTTAATATCAATTGTACATTGTACGAAAATTTTAATCAATCGTGTTTAATATCCTTCCCATTCAAATCCCAATACAGTGGATTTTTATACCAGCTTTACCGTTTTCGTCTTCATTCGTAAATAATAATTGTATTGTATTAAGCTGTTACGGTAGTAGAAAATCTATCATGGAGGTCGCCATATTTTTTTACAAATGGCATCTATGTAAAAAAGCATGGTGGTCCTTACAATGTAATATAATGTAATATAACAAAAACCTTAGCCACAGCAACGCGTGGCCGGGTCAGCTAGTTAAAATATAAATATTTTGTAGGATTATAAAAATTGAAATGAGTTTATATTTAAGTAAACATAAAAAGGTATCAATAGAGTCGCTACAGAAGAAAAAAATGTTGTTTCTCCAAGACAACGCGCTTGTTCACAAAGCCGTGAAGACGATGACGAAACTGATCGAATTGGGCTACGAAATCCTTCCCTACCCTCGGTGTTCGCCAGATTTAGCCCCTGCGACTATTATATATATCCAAACTTGAAAATATGGCTCGCTGGTAAACGCTTTCACACAAATGAAGGGGCAATTGCCGAGATGGAACATGATGTTAACTACTACAAGAAAGGCATCGAAATGGTCGAGGCCCGCTATACTCGTTGAATTGAGCTAAAAGGATATTATATTGAAGAATAAAATCAAATTTTACGAAAAGAATTGTTTTTCTTTGTTAGACCCGGGACTTTTCAATTAGCCTAGTATAGGTATAGATTAGACGTTCGAGTACTGTCGGATGTAAAATTTTTTCGATTTCTCTTTGTCATATTCTTGTTTGTATAATACCGTGAGTGATATTTCAAAATAATTGTTTACTAATAATACATTTATATCCATAAAATATTTCAATTATTTTAGAAAATGTTGAATAACAATTAAACTTGAAAACCAGTTTCATCAACAATAAATATCAACTATAAGTAAATAGAAATTGTTGGTAATTCAAATTGAAATTAATGTGAATTAAAGCCAAAAATAGACACACACACACACATACATTTTCAGACGTGGAAATGTGCATTACATCCAGTGAAATGACACAATTTTTCTTTTCATCCGTCATCAGTAACTCCATTTTCCGGGCAAATCGGAAAATCGAATAATGTTTGACGTTGTGCACAGTTTCCTCGCTTTTCAACTAACATAAATTTCAATTCGCGCCTTATTATTAGTATGGATGACATCGAGAGTTAGGAGACTGTGGGATACGGGACTCCCATGTTGACATTGGATTAATTAAGAACCAAGTTTGACGCTCTCTTTCGATTTAATATTCAATTAATTTCATAGCCTATTTTAATTAATCATACTTTCATCGTCATAAAAACTGGTCGGGGAGTAAATTTTTGGATGAAGTTCAAAAAGTTTTTGCATTGTTGCCATTGCGTTTAGAACTGGAGTTGATTAAACGCATGCTGATTAATTTTTCATTTACACTGAGAAGAATTACTATCAATTTAAAATTAATTTAAAAGATATGTTGAATTGTAGATATTTCAAAAATCAAATCGACCCTGTTTGTGTGGAAACAAATAAGTTTCATATCATTTCAAAATCAGTTACAATTATCTACTGTCAACAGTTTATTCCAAATATTATCTACTGTTAACATCTTATTCCAAATATTTCTAGATGGAAGTTGTATCAACTAAATATCGAATTTATCATTGAGTCTTCAACATATTTGTGTAGCTTAAAATGCTGCCAACCTGATAAGGATTTTCCTAATCATAACTTGAACTGAACATTCTATAGCTTGATAAATCGAATGCCAGGGAACATTCCACTAGAAATTAGGGTAGTGCCATAATATTATTAATACGAAATTAGTCCGTGATGAATTAAAAATTTCTCTATACAACCGCTTATTGTTTACTCCAATTTTTTATAGATTTAATTTAAAATTTCTTACGGACCACTTGAGCACCTTATATAGACAAGAATAGTAGGATTACGCTTCCCGCCGGCGTTGAAGTTCTTTGTACCACATTGCACTCCAGTTTACCGCTGGTGAGCAGTAATCAGTAATGCCAACTTTACCAATTTTATCATTAGATCTACCAAATTAGGAAGTGATCTACCGATATTCCGTTATAATTTTCTTACATAATTGTTTAACTTTTTAGTAACTTAATTTAAAATTTAATTTTTATTAAATAAACACTTTTTTAAATTTGTCGCCATTTTTTTTAATCTAGCGATTTCTACTTATTTTTTTAAACCAATCTACTGACTTTAGAAATTTTAAGTTGGCAACGCTGCAGGTGAGCGACAACGATACAGACCGAAATGAGGACCGAGAGCTTCAGGGGCATGAAACAAGTTTTTGCGAGAGTGATCCTTCTATTCTAGTCTATACACGGTGATTTGAGTCTTAAGATACCCTGCATTAACAGATCACAGTTTCAATAACATTTTACTCAAAATTTTCCTACACTTTATACAATTTTATGTAGATAGGCAAGGTAACAGTTCACTCCAAATTATTTTAGAAGGACCTAGTACCAACCAGACTGCGAATTGATTACTGACTTATTTTGTATTAACACTGTATAGTGTATACAACGGTTCATTACGCATTTTGTGTAGTTGTAAGTGGTGCTAAACTAATTTGAAATTTGTCGCTGACTACCTGAGTCTGAACAATTTATACATTTACAGATCGCAGGCTCGGTAACCTTCTATTCCCAATTTCGCTAGAAGCAAGTAGTGCCAACTATGTTTTAATGTATTATTAATGAAAGCTGGTTTATAGTGATGTATTGCATCTTGAGTAACTTTTCTAAAAGCAATTACTTCAGACGGGCTAGAAAAGGGTTCTAAATTTTTACATCGCGATGTCGAAAAACAAATTGATCTAGTCCGGGTTCCTGCCTTTTTGTACGATACTCGTGAAGCTGCATACAAAGACGACATAAAGAAGGCTGAAGCTTGGAAAAAGAACTAAATCAAAACAGTAGGTAGGTATAAAATATTATTTTATTATATTTCTTAAAAATGATTAAAACAATTTATTATTTCGAATTGTCCCTGAGAAATTCGAAAATAAGTATAATAGCGGTCTTCAAATGAAGAAAGTTCTACACATAGTTTGTGATATTCACCAAACTCTTTTCTCGTCTCTTTTATTTCATGTACCCTTTTCCTTTTTTTCCTTGAGGATAGTGCAAAAAGAAGTAGAAGTTCATCTTCACCAGAATTGGTCGCCATAGTAACTTATACAAGATCCGCACCAGACAGAAGTTTTAAAATAACTGGATCGCCAAGCCAAGATCATCCCGTGTTCTGTTTGACGTCATTGGTCTCGACGGACAGTTGCGTGATTTGACCGCGCGATCGCATCGCTTTCTGATTGACAAGGTCTTAATTAAAAGGTATTATGAACATAAAGCAGTATAGGCAACATTATAGCTAAACTTCTAAGGAAGTTAAAATTGACAGGCCAATTTCAAATTTTTAGTACAGTGTTATCAACAAAATTTTACACATCTTATTGATTAATTGAGCCTATACACTCTTAAGTAAACTAGTTTTTATGGCAAAAACCACTGTTGCTAATAATATTGCATCTTCCCTAAAAGTGACTGTCAACTTTAGTACTTGACGCAATACAAATTTATGTAGATGTAAGTGTTGCCAACTTAGTTTCATGTTTCATTTGCTGTTTGAACACAGTATACCTCTAGAGAAAGCCTAAATAAATGACATCAACTCAATTAAATTTCTTATTTATAAAATAAATTTTAATTTTGATTGACTTCAGGCCAAGTCACGTTTCTCTATAATTTCTGTAGATATACGGACTTATTAATTTGTGAATATCTATATCTAAACAGTTATTACTTGCCAATAGATGTCGCTAGTATTAACACACAAATCACAAATAGACTTTTACTAGAAACTGAGATTGTACCTCTGCAAACTAATAACTTTATAATGCATATGCGCGGTGGTTATTAACTAAATAAAGATGAAGAACAGAAATGCTTTCTAAAAAACAATTATCAACAGTTAATTTTACAATTAAATTATCAGTTTACGTTCTGTTCTGTTCAATTCACATTCGAGTAACCAATAGTAATTTCGTTAGGTACATTAAGTCAGAAATGGATATTTGCATACAATTTCATGAAATGCTATAAGAGGATTTATTTTAAACTAAACATGACACATATTAATAGTAGTTGGAAAAAAGCGTTTTCCAATTATCAGCGCTACGCTGAAGAGCTCCATAATAACCCACATGATTGCCATGACAGCGCCATATCGCCGTCACCGTCGTCGAACGCCATCTGTTAATGAAATTGATGCTCCGTTTAATGATCTCCATAAGTAACACTTAATTAACAACATGGGGCGTTTTGCATTAAAAGGTGAAGGGTGGCGAGATGCAGGGATGGGTAACGCCGCGGGTACATTTGAGAGAGGGTAGATGATCACCTGGAAGGTTATCTAGGTGGTTAGAAAGATTTGTTATCGGGGTTAACTCTATTTTTTTTTCAAATCAGTTAAATAAAACTTTATTATCAAAATTCTTTGTGTTCTAGTACTTAAATAAAATTTTGTTAAAACGGTTAAAGACGAAAATTTTTGTAGGTTTCATTTTCTTTTGTTTCACAAGAGCATTTTCTTTTGTCTCATAATAAAGCATTTTCTTGTGATTCTTCGATTTTAAAGAAGGAAAGGAAGTATAGATGATTTTATAGGAATTTCCTATGCTAATAATGCTAAAAAACAGCAAATAAATGTCACTTGTAATTAGAATTAAGATGTTGATTCTAATGACTAATCTTTTGGTTTCAATTTCTATTTTTGATAAATCGTGTCATTCGTGTCAATTAACTTTTATTTTTATATAGTCCAATCGGGTTGTCATTTGACCCCATAAAAATTAACTCGCGTATGAAACCAATTGGAAAAGGTAACTTGGGGTACAATAAATAACAGAAAATTCACCCAACTACGTAACCTTGGAAATCTGGATTTGGGGGGGGGGGGGGTTAAAGGGGGTAAACTCGTATTATTACAAATTTTGGCGAAAGTTGGCGTCACAGAAAAAAATTTCCAACAGGAAAGTTGTACATCATTGAAAAATGTATAACTTTTGTTTGAAAGTTTTTTTCACATAACCTCAAAATTCTCGCGAATAATGGAAAAACCATTTTTTTGTCGTTTTTTAGTTTTTTATTTTTTATTTCTACAAAAATGATTTTATTTTGACGAAACTTGGTGAAAGTATACCTTTATATATCTTAAATGACCACAAATTTTTTGAAATTAAAAAAAAACCAAAGGTTTTTGAAATATAAATTTTTTTCGCAAAAAAATTTTTTTTTTTAAATGAAATCCTAGCTTCGGGGATTTATTTTACAGACTTCTTTCGGGTCTCATTTTTTTGGTTTTGACATCTACTTTTTTATAGAATATGAAAAAAAAATAGTTTACATTTAAAAATATGCTTAAAAATGTAAAAAACTGAAAAAATGACTTTGTAACACTTAATTTTGTAATAAATGTTGATATTTTGTTTAAATTTTCTTAGATATTGCAAAACTGATAATACCATTTAATTCTACGGAAAAAAATACTTTAGAAATTATGTTTCTTCATATGATTAAATTTTTTTTATTAACAGTATTGCCATGAACGCTGAAGTATAATAATGAAAGCTCACTTTTCATAAGTGTAAATAAACGTATTATTACGAATAGTGTCAAAAGTTGATGTCACAGAGAAAAATGTCCAATAGAAAAGTTGTACATCATTAAAAAATCTATAACTTTCATTTAAAAGTTTTTTTCACATAACCTCAAAATTCACGCGAAAAATGAAAAAACAGGTTTTTTAGCCGTTTTTTAATTTTTAATTTTTCATTTCTACAAAAATGATTTTATTTTAAAATCCAAAGGTTTTTAAAATATTAATTTTTTTCGCAAAAAAATTTTTTTTTTAAATGAAATCATAGGTTTAGGAATTTAGTGCAATATTTTTGAAAATTTAAACAAAATATCAACATTTATTAAAAAATTTAGTGTTGCAAAGTCATTTTTTCAGTTTTTCCCATTTTTGAACATATTTTTAAATGTGAACTATTTTTTTTCATATTTTATAAAAAAGTACATGTCAAAACCAAAAAAATGAGACCCGAAAGAAGTATGTACAATAAATCCCTAAACCTATGATTTCATTTAAAAAAAAAATTTTTTTTGCGAAAAAAATTAATATTTTAAAAACCTTTGGATTTTTTTATCTGAAAAAATTTGTAGTCATTTAAGATATATAAAGGTATACTTTCACCAAATTCGTCAAAATAAAATCATATTTATATAGTATTTTTTTTCGTAGAATTAAATGGTATTATCAGTTTTGCAATATCTAAGAAAATTTAAACAAAATATCAACATTTATTACAAACTTAAGTGTTACAAAGTCATTTTTTCAGTTTTTTACATTTTTGAGCATATTTTTAAATGTAAACTATTTTTTTTTCATATTCTATAAAAAAGTAGATGTCAAAACCAAAAAAAAGAGACCCGAAAGAAGTCTGTAAAATAAATCCCCGAAGCTAGGATTTCATTTAAAAAAAACAAAATTTTTGCGAAAAAAATTTATATTTCAAAAACCTTTGGATTTTTTTATCTGAAAAAATTTGTGGTCATTTAAGATATACAAAGGTATACTTTCACGAAGTTTCGTCAAAATAAAATCATTTTTGTAGAAATAAAAAATAAAAAACTAAAAAACGACAAAAAAATGGTTTTTTCATTATTCGCGAGAATTTTGAGGTTATGTGAAAAAAACTTTCAAACAAAAGTTATACATTTTTCAATGATGTACAACTTTCCTGTTGGAAATTTTTTTCTGTGACGCCAACTTTCGCCAAAATTTGTAATAATACGAGTTTACCCCCTTTAACCCCCCCCACCCAAATCCAGATTTCCAAGGTTACGTAGTTGGGTGAATTTTCTGTTATTTATTGTACCCCAAGTTACCTTTTCCAATTGGTTTCATACGCGAATTAATTTTTCGTGAATTTAAAAAAAAATATGTTATCTCGATTGGACTAATACGTATAAAGAACACTGAAGAGAGCATGAAAAAATTCTTGTTTTTATTGGATCTAGTTATGAAAGAATGCCATACTTCGTTTTTATTGGATATTGAAAAGATTGCGTAATCAAGATCGAGGCCATCAATCTGACAACTTAAACAACCTATGGCTGTCACCGACGGTGTCTTTAAATTGCACCACCAATTTCTTATATTATACGACAGCCGAATAAAATCCTGAAACTGTAGAACACACAACCAATACTGAACATACATCTCTGGTCAAGTACAAAGCAGTTTGTGTATTAATTAGACGTGTGCCAGAAGAGCTGAAACCCTACAAAAAACAGCAGATTTCAGTTACGTGCCATGCACCAGTCAAGGGACATCTGAAAACCATGAAACTGTTTAATGGAGACCCTGCAGATTATGTGACAGGGAATCTGAAACAGTTAAACACATTCTATACCATCGCAAGGCACTGGGTTGCCGCCGGAGACAGTCAAGTTTTGCATCTACAAACATTCTTTAGCCCTGTACAAACTAGTAGAGTGGACATAGTTACTGGAGTGGGTGACATGAACCAATGGAAGAAGTAAAAAAAAGCATAACTAAGCTACAGTATCACACATGACTATATGTCAGACAGCTTTCATATTAAATAACACATGTAGGTACTCACTAAAGCGATAATTTTTAAATTTTGAATTTAATTTTGATAGTTTCGATAATGCCTTTAAGATTCTGAAATAAAAGATGTATTGACCGAGATTTGAATTTTTATTTTTAATGTTATTTATGTTATAAATTTTTACTTACAATGCTTTCTTTCCTGTTTGCTGAAGATACTGATTATCAGTTTTCATTGGGACTTAAACATATAGATCTGTGTAAATAGTTTTTAATACCGTTACAAATTGTGGAACAGATACAAGAGTTAAAAGTTATCTCATCTCTATCTGGCGGCGGCATAGCAGCAGAAGCAACGACTGAAAGGCAAGCCGTGGCGGAGTCATGTGATGATGATGCTCACATACCAGCCAACGAATTAATGGCGTTAAATTTCCATCCGCCTCAATTTACTTTAGTGGTAGTGCGATAATTAATCGTATTTTTTGTTTTTGTTGCCAAACTAATGAAATTCGATGATGAAAGGAATAAATTTAGGAAACTTTGCATGTAACAATTTTATTTATTTTTCGATGGGAATCTTTCTTGTGTAAAACCAACTTTTTAACTAAATACGTTTTACTATTAAAAGTAAAATAATTTATACGTAGGTTTTAAATATTTCATTAAGAATTACTAATTATAGAACGGTGAACGAATATTGTATTAAGCACAAAAATAAATTTAAATTAGACAATATATTAACAATAAGAATTGCAGTAACAGTTGAGGCGATCATTTATCTTTCTTTTAATATCGAAGCAGAAAGTAACACATCATATTAAATCAATCCTGTAGAACAGAACTTAAAGTTATAAGAATGCATTTGGGCCATTCCTGCTAATGTCAACAAAAATAGAAATCAGATTTCCTATGAGAGCGTACGTTCGTATCCTACTGACTGCGCCACTTTTAGATTCGTAATGTTGTTTTCAACAAAATACAATTTGAATTTAAACCGATTTCAATCAAATTATATGTTTAAAAACAAAAAATGCCAGTATTTCGAAAGTTTTGTAGGCGCCTTCTTGTGGGAGGGACCTTTCCTATTTCTGCTTACATCAGCAAAAATGGCGCAAATATTATATTACGTTAGATAACAGTGCCAGTGATAGTTCATAGTTGATGTGTAAATTTACAATAATAAATGTTTTCTTTAGTTTACATTAAAATAGAATTTATTAATTACTTTTACCATTATAAAAATATATTTTTAGGTAGAAATATATCTGTAAATAAATGGCAGCATAAAATATGAACAATTCAAGAATACATTCACATTATTCGTTACCACTTTTACAGATTATAACGTTTAATATGTGGTCGTCAAGACAAAAATAACCAGGAAAACTCACTTTATAAAACTCAACTCTTGATTAACCTATCGAAAGTAGATCTATGGTGTATATTAAGCATTATAAAATATATATGTAGTAGAAAATTAAAATAATCCATGGATAGTAGTAAGCCAAGTTTTTTTCTTAATATACTTAAACTTTTATTTATACAAACTGAGGCTAATACTTCAAATTCCAGTTTAAAGACAAACTTTATTTGAGGAATCGATATCTAACAACTTTGTATGAATATTGTTTTTGTAGTCGTTCGCGAAACCAGAACTTCTGTTTAATACTGTAAAAACAGCGGTCGAGGAGTAGCCAAGAGAAGTTCATAACAAATCGGCAACTTGTCTGAGCTTAAAGGCATTTACAAATATCCGTTTGGTTTTGTTTAATTTTAATTTTCATCCTTTCTTCTTCTTCGTTACGTACCGTCTACATAGTGGAAGTTGGGAACAATTTCGGCGAATTGTGTGCGATTTTGCGCTGCTTTAAGCTACGGTTTTTAAGAAGTCTTACGCGCGTCTTACGGCTTAAGCAGAATAAGCTCAGCTTGACTCACAGTCCGCTTCGCGCGGGTCGGTTTTTATGAATTCTCAGTTTTTAATATTCTGTTGAAGTAAACGGATAGTGCAGAATGAATAATGCTATAGTTGCGTTTTTGATCGAAGAAATTGAGAACGATGAAGAAGACTTATTGTTGCTGACAATGAAAGAGTCCAATAGAAAAGTTGATGATTTATTTTCCTGTCGCAAATCCGAAGGAGTGTATGTAGTTACAGTAGAAAGACGACTTTGTGGGAATGAAATAAAATTTCGAGAATATTTTAGACTTTCTAGGGAATTGTTTGAGATTGTTCTAAACTTCATAAAAGAAGATATGTATTGTTAAAAAAACCTTGTAACAGATATAGTCATCCAATCACACCAGCAGAAAAGCTGTGCATCAAAAATATGTAGTAATATGTCTTTAACAACTTAATTTTTGTGTTTTAGTGTAATTGATCTTTCTTCACTAGCCACCACTTCGATATAATTTGCTTCAGCTTATGTCGACGTCTGCGTCCAAACCCAACGAAATTGATCTCAGCGCACAACTCAAACTCACACTGCTTTGTTAAACTCATCCGTTTAACTAGACAGACTCTTACAAACCGCGTGCATAAGACACCTGATGTTAAATTAAAGCGCACTTGAGCTCTGCTCAACTTACTGTCGGCCGTACGCCGCGCATTGTTCTTAGAAACCACAGCTTTAAGGAGTGTATGCGAATCAAGTCCTGTCCAGTCTCCTATGTGTCCTAGATATGCGGTCTTCCTCATATTAATTGCTGTTAGCAACCCTCTGTTTTTTCCATTCTTCGTAGAACTTCTTCATTTGTGACGTGAACTACCCAAGATATACTGAGCATACTTCGAAATATCCACATTTCAAAAGCCTCAAGGCGATTCATTGTACCTACTTTTATTGTCTATACAATTGTCCATTGTCAACTCCATACAACAAAACTGAATACATATGGCAGTTGAAGAATCTGAGTCTTTTTGCTTTTCTCAGGCTACTATCGCTTAGCATGTTCCTCATCTTGAGGAAAGTTGCTCTTATTGTTATTTCTTGGTCTGGGTCTAAATTTTTCGTTATCCAACAGCCCAAGTATTTGAATCTTGATACTATATTACAGAGAGGTTTCTCATTAATTTTTATGCCTGCCTTTGCGCGCTAATACGCTTTCTGAAAGATGAGTAACATTGAATAAAGTGGGCGATAGTACACATCCTTGGCTAACTCCACAATTAATGGGTGTTTCACTTTCCGCTTTCCAGTCTTATGGATGCTACTTGGTGTCTTTACAGGTGAAACACAGTTTGTATGTAGTTGTCATCCAATCCCTTTGCTTTACTAAATAATATAATTTCGTTGTGTGAAATTATGTCTTTTTTGTTACTAAAATTATAACCATACCACATACTAAGAAGGATAATAACTGTCTACGATATTGTAAGCTTAAAGTTATTCAACTTTGTATCAACCACATTCTTATTTTTTTACTATAAAGGCCACTTATTTTAAAACTATCGTTAGCGTTGTTTCCGAGTTCAGAACCTGTTGTGGATCAAGCATGCGTACATTGTCTACCGCAAATTTGTAAGAAACTTGTTCTGTACCTACTTGTTGCAGATTGGCTCCATGTAGAAAACCACTTGGATTGCAATATTTCGATATCTTAAATCATTTTTTTTACTATAGAAATAAAAAACGATTAAAGAAAAAGTTCAAGTTAAAAAAAAAGGGTGTGGCAGTCAGTGGGACTGCCGGCAGGAGTTATACTTCTATGCACTGTTAACTAATAAAACTTAATAACTATAAACACAGGCAAGTAGAAATAATTTTTTTTTAAATTAACTGTATTCAATTAAATAAATACTTAGAAAAATAAGACCAGTTGATGTGTGTCCTTACTTCAAACACGAAAACTAAACAGTAAAACGATCAATGTACAAAAAAAGTGTTTACAAAACCCCACCCCCATAGTGCAAAATATAATGCAACCATGTGACGGTAGTATGGAATACAATACAATACTGAATATTATTATTAATATTATTAATATAAAATACTAAACTTTATATGTTTACTTACGTGACAGAATTATAAAATAATCTGTCAAACACAATGTAATACGTCACTATGATATTCCAAAACATTAGCTCAGACTGTTTTTTGTATATCTATCTCTTTTCAATGTACTGATACCTTATATGTGTTTCTGTCTCTCTCTCTCTTACTCACACCATTACATATGTAATGATTTTTCCCATTTAACCCCACACAAATCAGGTCCATGATAAGAAGTATAACTTCAAAAACTATTTTTATTCTTATATAATCTCATTCTTTCACACAAACATTGAAAATAACGAAAACAATATTCTCTAACCGCACATTTTCTAATAATTTTTCCGGTCTATTTTCCACCATTTTACAGCTGCCGACATATTTGTAACAAATGGCAGTATAAAATATGAACTCTTCAAAAACAAATCCGCAGTATTCTGCTACTATTCTCACATAGATCGTTAAACTTTAGCTCGAACTTCGATTTAATGTAGGTCGGGGAATGTCAGTTTATACGGTGAAAATGTCAGTATGGCGGAAAAACTAGAAGTCATCGGAAAATCGCCATCCATCAAAACGAAACGTTCTATATCCAACCACTGAAAACCCTTTTAGGACCATTTAACGTCTACATTTCTAAAAAGTTTTCGCAGTAGAGAGGAAAAGGATTGCGAAGTTTTAAGAATTAAGAATATTAAAAAGTCTTTTACATTAATACGAGTTATTGACGAGAAAATAATTATAGAAATTAATTTTTTGAAAATGTAAAATTTTAACAAAAATCGTAATTTATTACTAAACGTTGTCAGTCCAATATTATCAATAACCAAAATATAAAATGACAAAAAAAATGGTATTAAATAAGAGATATCTAATACATTCCTGACATCCATTGGCGATAAGTAATAGTACTGTTATTTTTTTTAATTGGAAATAACTAACTCCTTTGCCGACACAGCAACACTAAACTACTTTAGTATAAATATGGAGGTTGAGGATAGACCAAGAAAATAAATTGATTCTTATATTAGCGATAACATATGTATTCTTTTATATCAAGTATTTATAACAATTGCCTAAAAATTGTTTTAAAAAAAGCCTGTAAAAATCTCTCTATATGGAGCCTAAAAACACGTTCAAGAAAATATTCATTAAACAAAAACAGGACAGGTTTTTCGCATAGTCAAGAGAACCTTTATTAAAATATTCAGGTTTTCACTCGATCCACACGTGCTGCTAAAGTAAGACGCTTGAAAATTCGAATAACATTATATGAGCAGAAAGGTTTTATGATTTAGATGTTTTACGAGCCAAGCTTGTTCATCAGGTACTTAGCCCATGAATAGAACTCTGGAAAACCACTGTTGTTTGTGTTACTAACAAAAATATGCCTTAAATGGATAAATAAAATAATTTGTTAGTAAAAAATTGTATTTAAAGATAGATTGTTTATAAACATTGAAAATCAGAGACATCCAAAATTTGAATTTTGAGATCAATACCTTTACAAATAAAATTTACCAACTGGGAAAGAAGAATTAAATACTCGTGTAGGGAACAAAAAGTAAATGAATATATTACATAGTTAACAGTTTTACTAATTTGCAGATGCCTATTGATTTAAAAACCTGAACTATCTAAAAATATTTCATTTGAAACGTCATTTATACAATAGACAATTAAGAGCGGTCTCAGATCGGAGCCTTGTGGTACTCTCGATAAACTTTTGTATTAAATATATACTGTGACAAATAAGCATTATTTGATATCCCAAACAAAATTTTAACTAAAACCTTGATGATTCAGTAAATACAACTTTAAAGTTTATAAACTTGAATTCCGTTGCTACGGTGTAGCTATTAGAGTGTCTGCATTTTTCAATTCTCCTGATATTACTTTCCGACAAGAGATAAATTGTTGAACTTGCTAGAATATATCATGTTTATCTTTTCGAAAAACCGCGCAGTAGAATTTTACCGTCCGGCACCTACATATATTTATTTCAATTTCTAACGTTTTTTTTTTGTGGCAATTTATGGCAACATATATGAGGTCCAGACGATTTTTTTAAATAAAATTGCAGTTGACATTGACATTAATTCAGTTGAGTTGAGAAAGGTTTTTGTTGAAATGTAAGGATTTTCAGAATTCTCTCTTACACTTTTACCAAATGCAATATCATCGAAGTTGAATTTAAAGTGTTAAGTATTTTTATAGATGACAAAAATCTGAGATAAGTTCTCATTTTTATTTATTTATTATTACAGCATCAACAGACAAATATCCAATTACAGATGCCACTAAAACACTACATTTTAAATAAGAGATGAATCAATTTAGCCAAAGAAGAAGAAAAATAATGTGAGAAGATATGTGTCGTAAGTTCATACCAGCAATACAATGTTCAGATTCGAATATAATAAAATAAAACATAAATAAGTAAAGCAGTCTACGTATACTATACTGTGTTCCATTTGTTAGAAAAGAAAAAGTGACAGATTTTACCTCTGTCGGTCAACCAGATAGATATTTTATACTATTTGAAAAAGATCCTGTACGCAGGTCAAAAAGTCGAAGAAGGTTAGCTTGACCATATTGATATTATATTCTATCTTATAAGCTGTTCAAAGAGAACATAGTCGTAATTACGATTAGTGAGTTGTTGTGCAATATCGTCTTGTTGCAAAGGTGAATCCAGATGTGGCAAGAAGGTCGAAAAAGTACCGTAAAAATGTCGAAAGAGTAAAGTAACAATGCCAAAAGTTTACCGTAAGTACATCACCCTATTGAAATGTCACCTTATTCAAGTTAATTATTTCCGGAAGTAAAGCGGTGTAGAATACCAAGGTTTTAGGATTAAGATAAATATAGGGTTCTATAAATGAAGAATCACCTTTAATCAGACCTTATATTAGTGATTATTTGTTCAAAGTTCGTGCGGACTGACCTTTCTTATCTTAATGATGGTTTAACGACGGCTGGTTATCGCTTCCATTGTTTTATATTACCTGGTTTTGATCTGTACAGGTTTGGATGCACAAATTCTAATATTCTCAAAGTTTTGTCGTCAAATGGAACTTTCGAAACATTTATGTTATTTTTTGGATGCGAGTGCTAATGATCCAATAGTGGAAGTTGATGACAGTGTAGAAAGAGATGAAAGAAAAGTTATCGGTTTTTATACTGAAGATGCTCAGCAAATAATTTTAAATGTGTATAAAGGAAAAAAATAAATCGCATAGATGCTGTAAACCAGACTGTCACCCTTACAGAAGGGTGCGAACCACTATACATAAATTAATCAAGAATGGACGTGTTATGCTAATCAATAAATTAATAAATGAAATGAAAGTTTTAAAGTGAAAAATGTGAAAAATAGTAGTGAGTTCATGAAAAAAAATCTGTGCTTTCATGCCGCGATTCAGTTAAATAATTGAAAAGAACAGTAGATACCTGCTGGTATAATATAGATAAAGTCTCGGCTTCGGTAGCCAAACTAGAAACGAATAATAAATCAAGAATTATTATATAGGTTTTACCCGAAAAGTAGTATCAGGTGTTTTATTGTACTCAGATGTGTAGGAATCAGTACTGAGAATCAGCTTTCTAAAGAGAAGTCGCTCCATTCTTCTAGCATTTATGTGTTGTTCAAAATAAAGAGATTCGACAACCATAATTATACTAAATGATACAGCTTTTAATGCTAAATTCTGTGTTAACTGCTGAAGAGATTACAAAGAAAGTTTTTTTTGCGTGCATCCTAACATAGCAGACACGTTTGGAGGCACCACTTTTTTCGTAGCACTAGTGATGAGCGAGACTGGTCTTGGTCTTGCGGTCTTGGTCTTGGTCTTGCAGACAATGCAAGACCAAGACCAAGACCAAGACCAACGTCAATCTGCAAGATCAAGACCAAGACCGAGCAGTGCAAGACTTATGCAAGACCAAGACTTAGCATTGCAAGACTTACGCAAGACCAAGACCAAGCCTGCAAGAGTCTTGCGGTCTTGCGTTTTTTAAACATATAAACCGAAAAATAAAGCAGCCACGGATTATTTTAAACTCTAACCTTTTTACTAAGCACAACTTGTGCTAACGATCTAAAAACAAAATAAAACTGCCGCGGATATTTTTAACCCCAACTCATTTACTAACCACAACCTGTTTTAACGAAGTATTTTTTTTTTCATATATGTATATTTTAACCTAAGGAATCCGACCTCAAGTTTTTGTGCAATACTTATAAATCACTGTGTATATTATAAAGAACCTAGGATGACGCTTTATATTATCAGAATATGCATCTTATTACAATATCTAAAGGGCATACCTATGGCCATAATAATATTTAAAAATCTTTTTCTTTCGTCCAATACTAATAAAATCATATCGCTTTATTTTAATTTAGAATATGTATTTTAAAAGAGTTTATCTGCGACGATTTTGGGCACTTTAAATTTCTACAAACCTTTCAAATGTCACAATGTTTTTAGAACAAATAATAATATCAATAATTACGATACCCTTAAGCAGAGACATAAATCACCAAACAATAGAAAAGCGGCCGGCGGCCGGTTAGGCCAAAGAAATAATTTATATTATTGGTATTTGATTAGACTTTACAAAGAGTGTTGAATGTTGGGGTTGTAAATAAACATACCAACATTTTTTTGTTAAATTATTATTTTGGAATCAGTTTAGTATTAAGGCGCCTAAAATAATCTGTCCTTCATAGGAATAGGATCGGTAAATTAAAAAAAAAAGAAGAAAACAATCAGTGACCTGGAATGCCTGGAATCGTCGTGTGTTAGTGACACTTCAAGTGATTCAGAAAGTAATGAAGATGTTACATCGTCGACCTCTCAAAAATTAAAAAGATATTTGCCTCATAAAAGATCCAAAAAAAATATCGGATACACGGGATACACAAATACCAACGCCTACGCCGAATATGAAGAGCAAATTTAGTGAATTTTTTAATATTATTCCGAGTAATGAGAAAGGAACTGCGCATGGGATTTGTACTTTCATACTTGATTTATCGCTACAATTTAATATAAAAAAAAACAAATTTTTATAATGCAAAATACTATCCCTTTCATTTAATCTTTCTTACTTGTAATGATTTTAAAAACTATTTTTTCCTACTTTTTTTTGTAAAAATGGACCCCAGTAAATCTTTAAAAAAGATTCAAGACTTGCAAGAGTCTTGGTGCAAGACCAAGACCAAGACCAAGACTGGAACCTGCAAGAACAAGACCAAGACCAAGACCGCTTATTTGACTGCAAGACCAAGACCAAGACCTTGTATGCAAGACCAAGACCAAGACCAAGACTAACCCGGTCTTGGTCTTGGTCTTGCATTTGCTCATCACTACGTAGCACTCTTTCTAACTGAAAAGTTGTAAAGGTGTCGACATTTCACCAGCTGCTTTATAAATGTAGCGTGGTTTTGTTTTAATTATGGAGGGTAAAGGTAAAGAGCACCATTTCATATGAGGATTCAGTGGAAAGTGACCGCAAGTAAACAGCACAAAATTTGACCGATATGGCGCTAATATCAAATGAGTGTATGGTATGAATTGAGCCATTATAAAGAATGTGAAGTATGCAGAGTTCGAATAATTCAGTAAATGTAACCTAAAACGTTACTGTGAAAAAACATTGATAGCCAAATACTCCAATTTCAAAGCAAAGAGTTTTAGTCTGTATATATCGACTACTCTGCCTAGGCAAATAAAATGAACTAGGACAGAATAACACTGTTACCTTCCTATGGGTTCCAGGACATATGAATAGAAGGAAACGAAACAGCTGACAAGCTGGCGAAAGAAGGAGCTGAAACCCCAAACCTGGGACCAGAACCATCCTGTGGAATCAGCAGTAGTACAATCTTAGAAAAAATACGGAAAAAAATGGATAGCAAAAAATCCAAGTACTGGAATGATCTAGAAGGAGTAAGACAATCAAAGACGCTCCTGGGAAACTACAACCAGAAGAGATCTCTCAGCTGTCCTAACCTTAGTAAGAAGAACCTTCGTACCTATTACAACAGGAATACTAACCGGGCACTGCCGATAAAGAGGACACATAAAGACCCTAGGATTGGTAGATGAAGCAAACTGCAGATTCTGTGAGGTAGAAGATGAAACCTCAATACAAATACTCTCAGAATGCATCGCATTAAGTAATAGGGAATATGCATGTAATTTAGATTTATTTGATTTTAATATCAACAATACTTTATGCTCTTAAAATTATATCTAAACCATTATTTCTATATTTAATTTGGACTTCATTCCATAAAACTTAAATTAAAATGTTAATTTTGTGCGCGATATTCAAATCTGAGAAAACGACCCATCATTGGTCGAAGCGACGTTACGTCACATCGCATCCCTTTGAGTTGTTTACATGTGTTTACAAGATATTTGTGCTTAAAATTGTGTTTTAATTATATCCTGTGGTGTTTTGTACTGTGTGTAGTAAATATCGGTAAAATGGTTTTTTATCTTTTTGCATGATTTCACAGCGAATTAAACTCAAAAATCTCAAATAATCACACTAAATGTAAACAAATGTCACTGACAGGTGGTGCGATGTGACGATTCCGAAGCGCGCGCAAAATGGAGCGTTTGAACATGACAAATTTAAGCGACTTTTTATTTATTTTTTTAAAATTTAATTAGTACATTTTCAACAATACTTTTATTTTTTACTATATTAAAACGAAGTGAAAAGTGAATTAAACGAATAAAAAAAATACATGCATATTCCCTATTCTAGGGTCAAATACCTAGGGTCATACGAAATAGAAAAGGAAGAACTACCTAATTTAAAACCCAATCATATCCTAAACTTTCTAAGGAACATAGGTCTAGATGTCTAGAAGAACTGCTATAAGTCTGAGAAATCATCGGAAATATAGCAAGAAAAGGGGGACACAATAGATCTTATAGGTCGCAGGTGTATCTGTTAACCCTAACTTGCTCATACATACATACATCCACCAATCCTTATTTTTAAAATTTTCGCAATTCATTTAAAAATTATCTACGTGCTACAGTGGCGCCCTCTTAATTTGATGCTTTCGGACGGATATTTTTTGATTCACTCAGACAGCGCTTCTTACCTCTATCCTCGTTAGTTTTAATGCCTGACAACTTCTATAAAAACAAGTCAAAAAAGTTTTAGCTTTGTCTTTAGTAAATATCTCAGTGTACATCGGTATAGTGTAAAGACAAGAAAAGAAATATATTTCTATCAGTATAGACAGGAACAAACCAATGAATAGTTTCGACCGTTTTGAATGTGCGCGACCTACAGTTTTTATTTTAATTTGTTGTTCTATTATTAGTGAATTAAATTTTATTGTATTTAAATCTTGAACGGTCAAGTCACTGCTAAATTTTTACGCCATTCTCGTAATTATCGCGTAATCGAAACGTACGCGTAAATAAAACCGAGAGGGTAAATGACTGTATTTCTACTCTGACGAGAAATCACTGAGATCACGATGCCACTGTGCTCCAATAAACTTTACAACTTGGCCAATTTCGGAGAGGCGACGTAGTGTTTAAACGAATCAGATATCGTATGGCATTGAGCACACGTCTGTAAAGCTAGAAAGGTCAAGTCGGCAGAATTACTCGTATTATATCTCAAAATTTAGTGCTAATTTAGTGTTGATAACAGATATTTGGTGCTGTGATAGGGGGACTAAAAATAAGAATACTGCTAACTTTTCATTAAGCTAGCAGTGTACCATTCGTGACCGCGCTAAAACGGAAACTAATGGAATTAAAAGACGTCACTATTTAGTGCTCAATTAGTGCTGCCAGTACAGCAAAAGATTTTTAAAAAAGATTTTTTTTTTATTTTTTTTTTCAAATCAACTACTGCTAGTATAACGACTCCAGCAGTGTCAAAATTATTACTTGAATTATATTAAACTCCAATGTTGTATGAAAAAAAAATTATTTTCAATGATAAAAATAATATTTACTTTTGTAAAAAATGTGTTTTTAAACTAAGCTAACGACTCACCGAATTTTATTTTAAGATTTGTAATTAGAAAATATTAAGATAATTTATATTTAACGATGAGTAAAAATAATTAAGGCTGCTAGCGTAGTTATACTATCAGGAGTTGATTTGAAAAAAAATAAAAAAATAGATATTTTTAAAAATCTTTTGCTGTACTGGCAGCACTAATTGAGCACTAAATGGTGACGTCTTTTAATTCCGTTAGTTTCCGTTTTAGAGTCTTCGCCTCGCTCTTGAGACTGCTGGAGTCGTTATACTAGCGGTGGTTGCTTTAAAAAAAAATATTGTTTAAAACTCCTTTACTACAACGACAGCACTATTTCAGCACTAAATATTGACGTCTTTCAATTCCATTAGTTTCCGTTTTAAAGTCTCTCTCTAGCTCTTAAGGCTGCTAGCGTCGTTATACTAGCAGTAGTCGAATTGAAAAAAAAAATTATTTTTCAAAAATCTTTTGCTGTACTGGCAGCACTAATTGAGCACTAAATGGTGACGTCTTTTAATTCCATTAGTTTCTGTTTTAGCGCGGTCACGAATGGTACACTGCTAGCTTAATGAAAAGTTAGCAGTGTTCTCATTTTTAGTCCCCCTATCACAGCACCAAATATCTGTTATCAGCACTAAATGAGCACTAAATTTTGAGATATAATACGTGTGATTTTGCCGACTTGACCTTTCTAGCTTTACAGACGTATTGAGCACTGCATGCGGAAAACCTATACTTTACCTATAGCCGAGGAAGTAGCTAGAGAATGAGACTTTGAATAAATTTTAATACATAAATAGAATATATTATGTATTCGTTTTTTTTTAAATGCGTTCTTTTTACGTTGAATGTTAATACATAAATAGAATAATATATGTTTCCTTTTTTAAGCATATTTTGACGTTGGGTTTATACGTGATCATGTGCTCTTATGAACCAACCGCCACTAACGATATAAGACAGATAAATAAGGAATCCACTTCAACAAAGTATTTCGATCATTGTTTACCTACCAAGTAAGGTTACGATCTGTTGTTGATGAGATGTTCGAGATGAAGGTCATATTATTGTATATGACTGGTTTTATTTAAAGTAGACCCGCAAATCTTAACTTTTTGAAACAAGCTTACCTACATACTACATAACAACAACATAATTATTTGCACAGACAATGATATTTGAATTTTATAAAAAAAATCTCATATTTTTGGAAAAAAAAGACTTAAATACATATTTTTGTATAACTAAATCACCGTTTTAATATTTATTACCTGTCATCTGTTAAGAGGCAGTCTAGAAAACCGTATTTTCAACCACGTATGTAATTTCAATACAAAATTCATTCAACATAGCTCGTAGCATAAACGAAACCATCATCAGAAGCAACCAACCATGAGCTTTCAGTCGTTTTCACGCGACTACACTCGAAAAAGCACTAAAAAGGATGCAAGGAATCTTGGATTCAATAGGGTAAAGAGCCACAATTGGAAGCGACGAGCAAAACTGCTACTTTAAATAGAACCTTATATTTCGATTTATTTTATTTCAAGGTACAAAACGGGATTTGCGTTTGTGGAGTGCTTGCTAATATTTAAAGAAATGTGAGATGCAGATCTTGATATAAGTTAAATGAAAAAAAAAAAAGGGTGTGGCAGTTAGTGGGACTGCCGGCAGAAGTTATACTTCTATGCACTGTTAACTAATAAAACTTAAACTACAAACACATGCAAGTAGAAATAATTTTTTTTTAATTAACTGTATTCAATTAAATAAATACTTAGAAAAATAAGACCAGTTGATGTGTGTCCTTACTTCAAACACGAAAACCAAACAGTAAAACGATCAAAAGTGTTTACAAAACCCGATTTGCTTACCGTGGGCTATTACAGATTTTAAAACACTAGAAAACAATGCAAAACATTTTCTAACAACATATAGGTACACACTTTTACAAAATTGTAACGCACTTTGAACTGCACTTTTCAGTAACTTTGCAGGAACAGGTTTTAACTCACACGCATGTCTTTGACTCAAAAGCATAGTGAAGGATATAATGCAACCATGTGACGGTATTTTAGACTACAATACAATACTCATTACTGAATATTATTATTAATATAAAATACTAAACTTCATATGTTTATTTACGTGACAGAATTATAAAATAATATGTCAAACATAATGCGATACGTCAATGTAATACAATAACAATAGCTCAGACTGTTTGTTGTATATCTATCTCTTTTCAATGCAATGAATGTTTAAACGGTATTCAAAGGACTTATAGTGATGACTAATAACATGTAGTAAATATTTCATCTTTGTTTTTACCGAACAATATACCTTATATTTGATTCTGTCTCTCTCTTACTTACACCATTACATAAGTAATGATTTTTCCCATTTAGCTACACACTAATTCATTCCACAGAGTGTCCGAATAGAAGTATAACTTCAATAATAAAAGATAAAAAATGCACTTTATAAGTATACAAAGATTTGATTTGTAATTCTTTTATCCAGTACATGATATGTAGTGGCATTAATTAAAAAGAAAAATCAGCTTTCCATTTGTATTTAATTTATTATTAGTAAAAGATTTATATTTAATTAAACATTATTATTTAATTCAGTAAGTCAAATAATTGAGATATACATCTTTTGTTATGTAAAGTTGGAAACAAGAATGAAATAATAGAAATAAGTGGGTAGGTTAAAAGTTTCTGGCTTGACCTGTAGATCGCGCTAGCAGTTCTAATTCCGTGCTTTAAATAAATTTTTAGATCGATTACTCTGTAAGTAAAGATTTGAAAGCCGACTTCAAGATTGTCTGCTTATGTGAAAACCGAAAAATCAGAAAACGCGCGATCATCTAATACTTTTATTTAAAAGGCCTAACACACTAAAAGACTCTTCTCCAACATATCAAACAGTTAAACAGTAGGTTTCTGAATTTAAAAATGGTCGCAACAGCACACCACGTTTAGGACAAACCATTGAGATCACATCTCCTGAAATAATTGAAAAAAATCATAAAATGGTGATCGAGGACCGCAGATTAAAAGTGATTGAGGTAGCAGAGACTACTAAGATGTTAACTGAACGTGTACGCAATATTTTACATGTGCATTTATTTAAGCATGCAGAATGCCTGTGACAGGAGTGTTTGGCCTTTGTTCAGATTGGTCAAAAATTACGCCGAAAAATGATTTCCACTGAGAATTTGGCACTTCACCAGAAACTCCACAAAATTTTTTCGTCGATTTATAACGTGTCGATGATCCTTGGGTTTATCACTAAAATCCTGAAACTAAAGAACAGTCGAAACAATGGATTGGACCAAGTGGACCAATCACAAAGAAAACAAAATCAATTTTTGGCTAATAAGGTCCTAGCGACTCTTTTTTTGCGATGGGGTAAGATCATCTATGCTCCAAACTACGCAAAGTTATGGCAAAATTTGAAGGACGAACTAACAGAAGAAAGCCACACTTAAAATGTTTTACCACAACAACGCACCTGGTCATTCATCGATCGTTCTGATAGCTTAAATCAACGAATTTAAGTTCGAATTAATCCCCCAACCACCATGTTCATTAGATTTAGCTTCTAGCGATTATCATCTGTTTTCTAACCTTAAAAAACACCCGGAGGTAAAAAAATTTAGAACTAGGAATTAATGAGTATTTCAACGCATTTGACGAATCGAATTATATAAAAGGTATTACTGGATTAGAGCATCTTTATGAAAAATGTATTATTGTTGATAGGGATTATGTTGAAAAATAAAGCGAAACAAAAAACATCCATAAAAAATTGTTTTTCTTCACCAGGCCGGAAACTTTTCACCCCACCCTCGTATTAAACTAACAATAATATAAAAGTTGGTACTGTAGACAAGTGTGAAGTTTTTACCTTTTTGCATTTTTAACATTAAAATTAAAGTGAAGCCAGCTTATCTATCTTCTATATCTATACTTATAATAAATCTGTAGAGAGGTCAATAATTCTGTACATGAAATATATTTCCAAAATAACTATCAGGGGGTGATTAGGGATCGATACTAATGCCAAAAATGAAATCAGTAAAATTTTTGTCTGTCTGTCTGTATAACCGTTATAGAAACAAAAACTACTTGACGGATTTTAACGAAACTTGGTACAATTATTTTTCATACTCCTGAGCTGGTTATAGGATACTTTACATCACGCTGCAATCAATAGGAGCAGAGCAGTGAATGGAAATGTTGGGAAAACCACTTTTACGGTGTGGGGGGAGAAATTTTTATACAACAATCTATACGACACGCGAACGACGTGGCGGGTACATCGATATAGAACCCAAAAATGTGGTTAGATTTTTGGTGTACGTCTGTCTGTCTACCTATATGTTTGTGCACGCATCACATGAAAACTACTGATACGATTCGAATGCGGTTTTCACATATGTATTTGTCTTCTTTTTACTTAACATCTGATGTATAAAAATTTCTCCCCCACTTTTTTACGGTGTGGGGGGAGAAATTTTTATACAACAATCTATATATCACGCGAACGACGTCGCGGGTCCATTGATGTAGATCCCAAAAATGTGTTTTGTTTTTGTACGTCTGTCTGTCTGTCTATCTATATGTTTGTGCGCGCATCACATGAAAACTACTGATCCGATTCGAATGCGGTTTTCAAAGACGTATTTGTCTTCTTTTAACTTAACATCTGGTGTATAAAAATTTTTCCTCCCACCCCTTTAACGGGGTGAGGGAAGAAATTTTTATACAACAATTAACACGCCACGCGAACGACGTCGCGGGTACACCTAGTAAACAATAAGTTTGCAATAAATATTAATAAAGATTCTTTTTTGATTTAGCGTTAACCACTTCCGTTACGCTCGCTCTAGAGAAAACCTAATATAAAGTTAGTATAGAAGCTCTACTTAAAAATATATTGTTTTTATACTGAGTGGATGAAGATATCAAGTTGGTTATGTTTAATCATATTTGTTGAATTTTTAACTGAAAAATTACTTTATAGTAGCCTTTCAATTCTTCCTAGACCAATAACTGCTAAATTAGTTTTTTCTTATAAAAATATAATCGGTAGGAGTTGGACTCCAATATGGTGAAGGTTTGGGATTAATCCTTGACAGTAATACAGTTTTTAATCATATTTCTGACTAACATTTTGTAAGGTCATTATTGAATCTTTCATTGAAAATATAGTGGTAAAAAATGGTTTAAGTGGTAAAAACTGTCAAAGGACAGATTTAACAAAAATCTTAAAAGCTGTTCTTGGAAACGAAACTAGACGATAACGAAACAATAAATGGGGCGGTAATTATTTGTAATACTAACTGAATCCTGTATTATTTATATGGATTCAATACATTTTGGTAGAATCCCAAATCAACATAATCCTATAGACCTGAGGGTCAAGGAACATAAACACGAACGTTGAAAGAAGATACAGAAGAATGATGAAAAACGGAGCTTGTAGATGACAAAAAAAATAGAATCGATGGAAAATTAGTCGAAAAAACGAAAATTGGAAAATATCCAATTTTATTTGAGGAATTGCATGATAACGAAATGAAAAACTAAAATAGATTAAATCTAAATCGGGAAATTGAAATATGGATCTAAATGATGAAGAAATGAGGAACTGGCAGATAAAAAAGTGATAGATAATTATTTCTAATAGTAAATGAATTCTTCATTCATTATGTTTAATTTACCATAATGTCAAGAAGAGAATAACAAATTACTGACTTCATACAAAACCCAGAAAAGAATTTATAAAAACAGATTAAAATTTAGTTGAGGAAAAACTGAAAGATGAGGAAAGGGGAGACTGAAGATGTTGAAAGGAGAAACTGGAAGGTGGCGAAAGTGGTAAAAAATAAACAGATTATTCACAGTTTCATAAAATACAGAATGCACAAAATTTTATAAAACTATATTTGATAATGAAAATTTTTCTCATATTTGATTGAATATAATCAATGGAAATTGTGTATGTTATATCACAAAGTAGATGTCAACTAAAGTTTAGACCCTTACAAGTAGAATTAAAGCGCAATTAAATGTACCCTCCTTGGAAAGTATTTTCTTCCTGTAATCAAGTGGTTTGTAGAAGTCGCTTTCCCACAAGCCCTTATCAGTTCTCCGTCCAGTTGTTGAAATACACCGGGCGTGAGAATGACAAGGGTCTGGAAGAAATCGAGTTTCCGCTCTTCTATCGCTCACTATCACAGACACGGCGTTAAAAGGATGACAGTTGAATAAAATCTCTATTCGTAATGGACTTCTGTTCTAAACATTGGATTCCATATGATTCAAAAGATATAATTAGATCTTTACGGACCCTTTCCTGTTGAAATTATTTCAAAATTAATATCCGTATTTTACACACCGTTTATGGAAATTTATTACTTACCTCCAAACTAGAGCACAATCAGATCCTGAAACAAATAAATAAACAAAATCAAAAAATGTATAAACATATCTATTTTATATTTTCAAAATATCTACTTTCTGATAAAGAAAATTAATATAGACAAAATATAAAGAATAAAATAACAAATGTTAAATTATAAAAAAATAGTGATATCAGGTAAGAAACTGATAAATGTAAAAGCAGGAATTGAACGAAAGAGAGTCACTTTTATATCCTTAGATCAATTGCTAATGGAAAAACAAAATCTTACATATAAATAACTAATTGCTGATTTAAAAACGGGAAACATATTATCCTGAAAATAATTCAAAGTGGGTCCGAAATAGAGAAATACAGACGAAGAAATTGGACGGTGATGACAGGATCAAAAAACTAAAATATGATAACAGAATCGATAAACTGGAAGGTTATGAAACCAAGAGCTAACAGATGACAAAAAAACTGAAACAGATTAAATTTTTGTCAAGAAACCTATGAATAATAAAAGAAGAAACTGTTAGATAAAAAAAGGGAACTGGATCAATAACTTTAGTTGAAGAGCAAAAAAAGAAACTGAAAGAGATTTAACTTCAAGAAACCTAAGAATAATAGAAGATAAAACTGATAGATGAAAAACGGGATCTGGATCAAAAACTATAGTTGAAGATCTGAGACTTGAAGAGAAAAAAAGAACTGAAACAGATTTAATATTTGCCAATTAACCTAAGAATAATAAAAGAAGGACCTGATAGATGAAAAAGGGGGAACGGGATCAAAAACTTTAGTTGAAGATCTGAGACTTGAAGAGCAAAAAAAGAAACTGAAAGAGATTTAACTTTTGTCAAGAAACCTAAGAATAACAAAAGACGAAACTGATAGATGAAAAATGGAAACTGGATCAGAAACTTTAGTTGAAGACTGAGACTTGAAGAGCAAAAAAAGGAACTGAAACAGATTTAACATTTGCCAAGAAACCAAAGAATAATAAAAGAAGGAACTGATAGATAAAAAATGGAAACTGGATCAAAAACTTTTGTTGCAGAACTAAGACTTGAACGGAGCATCTAGAAGTAGATGTTAAAAAAAACTGAATTGTAAATACGAAACAGTTAACATTTAAAAAATGTTAATCATTAAAATTATTCTTTAACAAATCATTTGTTGTATACTAATACTATTGAAAATTAATTTCAATTCGTCCCTGTATTCTCTGCGTATGTCCTTTTGGCAACACGATATTTCACTTAGGACAAGGATAAGGCATAAGGGAGAGGGGTTGAAAAGGATTAAAGTTGCCTGCTTTGGTCTGTTACTTCCACGTTCCACTCTCTCAACTTTTCTCGAGTCCAATATGTCTAGTTGGAAGATTAGACGCAGCAGATTCTATAACTTTCCCACTGACTAGAAATCGAATCGAAATTCAAATTATTTTGTAGCAAAAAGTTTCAATAAAGTTTCATGTCAAACAGTTCGGATTAAATATTGTTTCAAAAAGAAAGTAGAAATTCACAAGATGTATCTGCAGAATATTTTATTGTAAAAAAAATGAAAGCATAATTATAGAATAGTTAGAAGAGCGTACAAATATGACGTGTATATCTGTCCTGTTATTGGTTGATTTAAACGTAGTCACATTGACAAACTCTTACTCTGATTGTGTTCGAACTAGACAAAATAGTTTTATAAGTAAATATTTTTGTGTATTGTTTATTAATTCTTTGTTATTTATGAAACTTCGGGATTTATTTCTAATTTCTTAAACGAAATATTTGTTTTACTATTTAATTTAACTAGTACGTTTGTAAATTTGTTTTTTTTTACTTTAATTACAAATAAAATATATGATCATAACTTGTAAAATCGTTACTTTCTTTGGTAGATATTAAGAAAAATTTTGGATAAACGCAGCAGAAATATATCTTTCGTGGGCAAATCTTTGTGATGATAGTTGGCCAGCCATATTTTTCGTGACTGCTGCAGGGAAATTCGAATTTTCGGTAACAATGAAATTCTGAGAAATAAATTTTACGTTATTCCACTCAGCAGAGCGGAAAGGAATGGGAGGTGTAATCCTTTGATATAATATCCGCTGCTGTAAATTTATAATAGACCGTACCCTTACCAGGCAAACGCTCGAAACTACTTTTTTTTTATCAAAGATACAACGTATTTAATTACTCTAGCGGGTCTAATAGTAAATGGGAATGTTGCCTGTTGGGTCTTATACCGCATAAGTAAATTATTCTGTATGGTTAAATGAGGTAAATTTACTTTACTTTTCTTTATGTGTTTCATATTTTTTATTCTTTGTAGAGGCATTTTTTGACGAAGTAGTGTAGAAACGAAAAGAAGAAGAGTAATTTGAGTTAGTGGTGTCAGTAAGGGTTTGAGGTTTCTTTGTAATATTGTTATGTGATTGACCACTGATAGAATGTGTCATTCTAGTACTGTTTTAATATTGACAACTGATAGTAAGTTAGAGTCTACTAATATCCACTGTCAAGAAAGTTATTGCCTATTGCACGGTGTGAGCATTTTTTTAGGATTATATTATCCATGTTTGGTTAACTTTCTCTAAAATTCCAACCCTGTTGAATTGTAAGACTGTGTAATACAGGAAGGACCAAAGTTGGAACTTTATTACTTGAAAATCTCATCGTCTATATGTGTTTCATTATTTCTTTGACACTGCTCCAACCGGGAACAGAAATTTTCAATGACCGACTAGTGTTTCTGGAAATGTTTTTTATATCCTCGCGACTACGAGCCTTTCCAACGGAAAAAATCCATTGGGGATGAGTCCGGGCTACGAGGTGGTCAGTTAATGTTACCTTTTTTGTATATAACTTTTTGACTCAAACAGTCATTGGAGGGTTGGCATATTACATTTAGGTGGACCAGAACTTCATCTAAGAATTTTTTTAAAGCTGTCGAATTTCTTAAGTATTTCGCTAACAAAATAAAGCCATTGAACATGATCTAGAGGCAGAACAATTTGGATTTTTTAAGGATGTAAATATAAACTCTTATGTAAAATGCGAAGACAGATATTCTGGATAGATCTAAGATGCCAGACCGCTTTCGAGTAGAGAATACAGTTTGTAACGAACAGACACTCTATGTTTTCGAGATTCCGTTATTGGTCAAATCCTGGTTATTTTTTTTAAACCAGTTTAGTCAAAGTTCCACTCCCATTTTTTAATCGATGGAGCTTTATTTATGTAATGAGCACAAAAAATTTCGTTGCACTACACTCAAAGAATCGTTGTTTATGTAGTACTCGCGTAAACAAAATGCACATTGTTTTTCGTTGAAAGACGCCATGGCACCAAATTCGTATCAGCTGCTCTTTAATTCCATAATTCGACACTGCTCGATACAGCTACCGATTCAAATATTAACGGACCCTGTATTATTATAACTTTTCGACCACATCCAAAAATTATGATAGATGAGAGTAGTTAACACAAGATTTCTCTTAGTGGGGTATAGTGCTAATTAAAGGGCAAATAAAATAAAAGAGATTGATGAGGAAAAATGTGAAGGTAGGAATATTTTTTTTGATGAAATTCATTTTTTGATTACATTAATAAATCCAAATCAGAGCAAAATTATCAACTCTAAATTTTTGTCTTTAGTTTGAACTTCGTGACAAAGTCAAATAGTTTTCAGATCATTTTTGTAACTGGTAAGGAAATTGGTAGTTTTATAGGGTGTTTGCCGTGATGGCTACAATTTAAAAAGTATATTTACAAATTTAAAATGGATGCTGAAATTATTCCAATTGATACTTAAGCATTTTCAGAAAGTAGTCAAACGTTGTAATTAAAATCTTTAATAGTAGTCAAACAATTTTGGCACTTTTATACGAAATGTTAGGGATTACAGTTGCAATGATAATTACAAGTTCTAAATAGGTACTGAAATTAATCTAATGGTTAGTAAATCATTTTTAGGAGGTAGTCAAACCATTTTGGTAGTATTTTTTAGGCTGCCTGAAGTTAACTACATAACTTTTTTATTGTGAACAAAGGTTATTGATAGTCAAACGATATGGGAACAAATTTATGCATACTTATACATGATCCATACCAGTATTTTTAAATAAACCCAAAACTGTTCGATGGCTAATGTATTTTCCCGATCTTCCAGACTTATCTGTTAAAAAGAAACAGCTAAAACAACTTAAGATAGATCAAAAATTCAATGAAAGAAACCAGTAGACGAGCGCTGAATAGAAAAGGAAAAGTAAGAAGAAAGTCTATTTATATAATAAAAAGTACTTTCTAATTGAGCAAAATCTAATCTAACTTCTCCAAACATACAACACAAAAGTAACATCCCGGAGACTCGCCCTTTATAACAAGCTTCGCCGATTGTTGTAGTACTCAGCGCCCCCTACAAACACAAACTAGAATCCAAGTTTAAATTGGAACGTTGTCCTGAAAACAAAGTGGCCGTTATCAACATCTTAATAACGTGCTAAACTATCAAAACTCTTCGGTAGAGTTACTGGAAGTCGTTGGTTAACTGCTGGCAATGCCGACAGTTATTCATCTGGGTCCCGCCGACGAAATTATAACAGCTATAAGTGTCATATAAATACGACGAACAATCATATCAAAGTTGGCTGCTGGCGTTCGTATCGTGCGCGTTCTGGAAGACTCTTAAAATGAAAATATTTACAGGACCGAACTGTATTATCAGAAAAATTAAAGAATTGGATTAATAGAAAAACCTACTAAATTATGTATTTGAAAAGGGTTGGTTGAAAAGTTTTTAAAGCGAGACCTATTTACCAGTGGAGGAATCAAAATGTATACGCTATTTTAATATTTTAACTTCCTGTTGAATAAACAAAAAATTATATTTTAATTTGCCAATTCATTCCTTGTTTACAAGTCCTTTGAAACTGACGTATCATTGTTTTCTGTTCTGAATTAACGATAAAATTCAATGTTTTGGAAGGTTTATCAGTAACAAAAATTCATACAAAAATAATGAAAACGTTAAAGGAATATGCTTCTTCATTTCCATTTTTGAATCGATGGGTTTTGGAGTTTTAACTTGAACGTGCAAGCGTCGAAGATGATCCACATAGTGGACGTCCAAGAAGTTCAACAACACCAGAAATCATTCAGCAAGTCTATGATATTGTTTATAAAGTTTAAAATTTGAGTAAGCATGAAATTGCTGATACCATAGGCATCTCATATGAACGAGTACTACATATTTTACAAGAAGAATTACATATGAAAAAGCTGTTCGAAAAGCTAGTGCTGCATCTGTTAACAGTTCAACATAAACTGAATCGAAAACAAATTTCCCAGCGTAATTTGTGCTTCGTTTTTTAACTAGGGGTGAGACTTGGATCTATCATCATGATCCTAAACTGAAACAAGAACGTTTACAGTGGACTAAAGCTGGTTCTTCAGGCCCAAAACAGTTAAATTCAGAACGATCGGTTGTGGCATCAGTTTTTTGGGATGCAAAAGGGGTTTTGTTAATTGAGTATCTTAAAAAAGGTAAAATAATTAACTCTGAATATTATTGCAACCTTTTGGACCAGTTTACAGAAGAAAACAATTATTTTTCATCAAGACAATGCACGTGTTCACAAAGTTTTGTTGACTATGGCAAAATGGAACGAAATAAAGTACAAATTACTTGAACACCCACCGTATTTACCAGATTTTGTTCCTTCTGACTATTACCTCTTCAAAAACTTGAAACAATCTCTTCGTGGAAAGTATTTTTCATGGAATGAAGAAGCTATTGCTGCCATAGAACAATTTTTTGCAGAGCTTTCGGAAAATCATTTTAGAGATGGTATAAAATTACTGGAGGATCATTTGAATAAGTGTGTTCAAGCTGAGGGAGATTATATTGAATAAAAAATCAATGTTATTAATAAATACACATTCTTTCAATTTTGCTTTGAAAACTTTTCCACCAACCTGTATAGCTATACTCATAGCTATACATAGAAAATTAGCATGTTGCTGACGCAAATTCACAAGATTTTAGCCAATCAAATATCGTCCAACGCACCTACAGAAGTTTTTACTTAAATAAAATATCTGAAAAATAGAAGATCTAAAAAAAGTTAAAATGGTGTCGTGGGACACCAGGTAGGAACTTAGTTCCTTCGGCTAATGTAGAATCGACACATAATACTACTCGCTTGTGTATACGACTGTAACGCCTGCGCACGTCTCATTTAACGGTCAATATATCAAAATCAGTGAAATCTTGGCGTTAAGACAGAAGCTTCTTTAAAATTCAAAGTGAGCTATAAAGAGTAATGTATACATTTATTTTTTCTCAACTTTCCTAACTACTTTCAACTATCAAGATTTTTAAAAATTATATCTCATATTACTTTAACAAAAAAAGGTAAAAGTTAAGAGGTATATACAAAAAAAAAAATTGTATCTGCCGGGAATCGAACCCGGGCTGCCCGCGTGGTAGGTGAGCATTCTACCAATGAACCACCGATGCTACGTATAATAACTTCCAGAATGCGTTTGATTCACGTCCCATTTAACGGTTTTTCGTTACGGTTTTAATATTAAATTTTTTTTTAGTTCAGTCACGCTGCAAAATCCCTATCTCCTCCAAGCCTGCCGTAAGGAACTTAGTTCCAATTAAAAACATTGTTACAATAAATACGACAATTTTTATAAAATCCTAATATCTAAGATTTAAAGACAACCAAATTTAATAAATAATTGCGCATTCTAATACTATATTAAACCTCAATTTTCGATACAAATCGGCTGGTTTTCATAAAAAAAAATATCACTTAAAGTTATCTTAAACCTATTAATTATAATTACAAAATCTACAAGTAAATCAATAAACCTAAACTTAATACGGAACATCTGCGATTTAATATTAGTACAGAATGTAAGCAAGCTTCAGAACTAGATAAGAGGAAATCTGAAGAAAATTTACTTAGCACAAAGGATCCAATGCCCTTAATTAGTTTGACAAGCTAGTCATGTTTTAATAAAAAAAAAAAACGAAATAAGACTGTGGAAGGATAGGTTCGTACTTTGCTCATCTTGTTAGGTTAGAAGTTAATTTGCTTACTTAATTAATTACTTCTTCGCTTTACAGCTTGTTATAGATTAAGTGCTGTAATATTATTATGCACATCTATTTCAAATAGAGATAGTCGTGTTTTCATTTGCCACTCACTTAAGTAAATTTGTATAATTTTTTACTGTAATTAAATTTGGGTAAATTACAGTTTTTACTTTATAATTTTATCCATTTATACACAATGTAGAAAGGTTTTAAGTAATATTTACAAATTTTTACAGCTGTTTAAATCTATAAAATTATTTACTATTTAAGGGGCATTAAAATATCTTCATTTCTGAAATGAAACTTCTTTAGATATCAAAGAAATAATAAAATTATTCTAACGCTTTACAAGCTTTGAAAAACATTTTCAAAGACAATGACCGTTCAACTAAGAAGAAACAACTACTTCCTGGGCTATATGCCCCAACGGATATTGGATTACACTTCAAAGTCAAGTGGGTTGGCATATCTAATAGATAGAAAATTAGACAAAGAATAAATCAAAAGAAATAACTAATATACCAAAAAAAGCAGGAACAAATGGAAGAAGAGGCCAGGGCTTGAAAGTAGAGGAGCAACAGAAAGAAGCAAAGAGCAAGTAGAGTAGCAGAAAGAAGAAGCTAACAAATAGAGGAGCAGACAGAAGATCGGCCATAGGAAGAAAAAAAAAATATTGAAACTTTTGTTGTAATAGAGATTGATTTCCTTGAGTGCAGAATCCATAACACCGAAGATTTTATTGATAGCAAGGTGTCTCAAAGGAGGAGTTCCATATCAATATACTATATTGGCAGGATAAATATTTATATATGAACCCTTTGGATAATTTAATTCCTGTACGGTTTTATCCTGATTTACTAAACCATAAGCTGTCTTGAAATCACTGAATATTACATTAAGCTATATAGGATTGAAAAATAGCTTAAATTTTAGTAGATATCTATCTACACCCTACATAAACCTGATACAAAATCACAAAGCTCAGAATATCCATCTAAAAGTCTTTCCCACTTTATACATTTTTAGTAGCAGTTTATATCCATCACTGTGTGATTGAATTTAGTCTTGTAAGATGTGTATAGCGTGGATCTAGAATTCTCGACGTATATCCGTTGAATAAAGCAATAGTTTGATTCTGAACAATCGATTTATCAAATGCCGCCCGCAGTTCTCGTGTAGTTGTTATCGAAACTACGTCGTGGGACTTCGAACGTGCGAGAGAATTTAATTATTTTAGAGATCCCACTCTCGCAGACATCGAATCGAATCGGGGAATTTTTGCTCAAAATTGAGGAAATATAAATTTAAGTAGAAATTTTATTTTTATAAACTAATATTTGAAGATCAGTTGCAAGGAAATCTGAAACAATTTTGTAATATTAATTTAAATCCTTATACTTTTTCTCTCTGTATTACATGTAATCAATTTTAAAGACACCTGACGATAAAGTTTCACTGTCTCTCCTAACCTATTCGAAACTTTTCAGATTCAAAGCACTTGTAATAAACTAGTCTCATCTGAATTTCTGATCAAAATTTAAAATCTAAGCATCTTAAAATTTCTTCGCAACAAGCGGAAAATAACGATGTTATTAGAATTACAATGTACTCATAATAGAGTACGAATTCTCGAAAATCTTTTTCAATTTTCTAAAACGTGTATTCTTCTTCAATTCTTCAACATTACTAACAACACAATCAAGAATAAGTCTTTTTTAAACGAATGTTTAACTTGCTCTTTACTTTCAAATAATCCAGTGGATTCAGAATTTTTTGTCGGGAATGGGCATAGGTGTTAGGGTGATTTTAATGTAGGTTAAAAGAATTAGGGTATTTGCCCCTTTACGACTGATATTATTTGTCGAAAAGCTACATCAAGGGGTCGTAAACCTAAACTAAAAAATGAATTTAAACCCACATACTCTATGACAGTAAAAACAAGTGTACAAGGCAACAAAGGTAATTTATTAACACATAAATACTGCAAATTCAAAGATTGTCAAACTAAGCTATTTTAAAGCCAATTAATTTAAACCCATCTATCATATGGCAACAAAATCAAGAAACAACCAAAGTTTTGTAATTTAAATACAATAACACGTTTAAGGAAATAATAACTGAAAGATTAGATAGATTCACAAATATAACAAATAAATCTTCGGAAATATTGCTTACAAGAGTTATCAGATTGGTTTTGACGACCAGTTGGACAAAAAACTATACTAGTCCAGTCTACTAAGATTTTCACCTCAGAATTTTTTGAAATTTTAACAGTATCTAGGGAATATATTAAAAAGCTAAATCCACCCTATGCCGATGTGTACCTTTTCCGTGGAAATGATCCAACCGTTTTTTGGGAGAGAAAATATACTCTTACACAGCCTTAGAAGCCTTCTTCAAATCTAATTTTAATGATTAAAGAAGATGACTAAGTGATACAGCTGTAACTAAAACATCACTATCGAAAGGAGAAATTTTGTACTCCTAATAACTTGCATTAATGAAAACGCATCAGCTGACGGTTTACTGGAACTAAAGATCATGTCATATGGGACATCAAAAGCTACTCCTTTTCTTATTGTTCCTGGAGCATGATAACAACAAATAACTTGAGGAGCATGCCAAGGAAGTATTTAAAATATAATTACTACTTGGATAAAGCTCAGCATGTTTTTTTAATTCGTTAACGGTACCTTTTCCTTGGGAAACTGTCGACACCAAAAATTTAAGTCTGAGCTAAAAATTTTTGCCGAATCTTCTACAATGTAACCTTGAGCAACTTCAGTTAAGCAGCGTTCTCTTCCTTCTGAGCAGACTTATTTTTCTCGAATCGTATCGTAGGCATTAAAAAATGAGATGGAATCTTCTCTAATAGCATTTAAATGAATATATTGCAGAGACATAGTTAACTCAGTGATGCTTGAAATATTTGTCGTTTTTGTTCTCGGTTTTTCTTCTTTTTAGGATAATTGGGTTCATAATTATTTTCCCCTAGAGGGTATCATGAACCCCCGACCAGAAACCGAATTACAGACAAGATTTTTTTCTACGATCACATGAAATTATCAAAAAAACATTTTAATAACTTATTATGGTGTGTATATTTTGTGTTGCCTATATTAACAATCAAACTAGGTGACGTTTTTTGACAAATTTTACATTTTTATTTTTGCCCTTTTATTTCAATTAAATCATTGTATTTCAATTTTTAGTCCAAATAGTCTATATTTTGTTTAAATATACCATAACAGGTCCCTTTTTATTTATTTATTTTAGTTTAAAATTCACAATTTACTGCTCTATAGTGGAAAGTAACAGATGGTGGAAAACGCCAACTTTCAATTACGGATTTTAATATAAAAAAGCCAAATTTTAACAGTGATCGTAGAAATGTATATAACATAAATTCCATGGCAGTATTTTGTATTATAAATGACAATTTTCTGCTTAAGAGAGGAAAGTGAAAGATGGTGGAAAACCAACTTTCGTTTACGGATTTGAATACGGAAAAGCCAACTTTTAACAGTAATGCCATATATAGATAAACCACAACTTTTACGACAAATGACAATATTCTGCTCTAGAGCGGAAAGTGACAGACAGTGCCAAACGCCAACTTTCAATTAGGGATTTGATTATAGAAAAGCCAACTTTTAACAGCTATATATAATATAATATATATATCTAACATAACTTCCACGGCAGTATTTTATGACCTTATCCCATTTTAATTACATCTAAATTCTAATCCACATCTGTATAGTTCTAAGAGTACGTACCCACTCAAAATTATCAAGAAAGTCCCTGTCGAGATTTAGTAACCGGAAGTTTCATTGTTAAGTTAGTAGCTCCGTAGACCTGTTACTGTCTGTGTAATATACGGAGTAATACTCGAAGTAATGCTTGACACTTTAGCATTTCATTCGCTGGATTTTAATACACTTTCAAATGTTCGAGATTAACTCCAGGATTCCGACGCTCGCTTCCAGAAAACTCATTTTTTATTCAACGTTTGGATTTGTAGTTCAGTTAGATGCTGTCAGGATAGCGATGCCATAGAAACTTTTGAAAAGAAAATAATCATTTGCTTGGATATTTTTATGAGAGGAATATTTTTGTGGCAAATTTTTATCGAGAACCCATCAATATGCTCAGGATATTTTTTTCACGGTGGATATCTTTAGTGAGAGGAACAATAAGAGAATAAACTGGGTTATGAAATATGTTTAGTGGAGTCTAAATGGTAAAAAAATAAACCATTAATGAATAACACTTATGCAAATCTACTAATTACCATTTAAGTAGGAGAGCAAACAGTAAATTTAACAACGGTGAAGGTAGGAAGAAAAATTGATTTCAATATGAAACACCCAAACCTTTTTTTTATATAAAATCCGTTTTAACCGTTCATACGTTCGTTTTGAGACTACCTATTCAGCTTAAAAAGGAGTTTAAGTTAAAAAAATAATAACTGCGAAGAAGCCAATAGTGGACGTATTTAAAATGTCTTTATTGATATCCATATCAGTTCAAAAATTTGTTTGTTTTATTTAGATACAACAAAAACTGGTATTTTAGTTTATCATACAGATTCTGTATGTGATAAGTTTCAGAAATGATGTTCTCTTATGAGATCTTTGCATATATAACAACCCATAAATATGTCTATCTCCACAACAAGATTCTAATCCCTATGCATTTATGATAATTTCTCTAACAGCCAGTTGAGAATATACAATTCAAATCTCGTGGTGTCAAATCGGAAGAAATATACACGTAAACGTACGCGAATCAATTTCTGTCTGAATATAAATAAATTTCAGTCTATTGTATTTTGATACATATTGAATCATTTATTATAAATAGATTTATTATACAGAGTAATAATTTTAAAAATAAGTTGTTAAGAGGAATTTAGTTTTTTCTTGGACCACTTAACTCATTAATATCCAGCGATGCTTCGTTCGACAAAAATTTCATCCTCTCAGCTCAATTTTTAATCTCAATCTGAGGAAGCAAAGAAAATTGTTTAAGTACGGACGGTGGCCAAATAGTTCAAATCTTAATTTGTGATGTTAATTTTTTTCTACTGTAGATGTAGCAGTTTTCTTAATTTTCGTTTTTCGTTTACCAACTATATTTCTATACCATTTTTTTCTTTTTGAAGAAAATCTGCTAAGACAGTAATGCAAAATAATTGTTATTATTTTCGCAACCAATTCGCCTTACTAAAGGCTGCCGACCACGCCCGAGGCCGTGGCTGGAGAGGGGAGAGGATAACTTTCTTCTCTGACAGCCAGGCTGCACTGCTGGCCCTAAAACAATTCCGGGTTAGTTCCAAGCTGATCTGGGAGTGCATACAAAACCTCAATGCACTGGCAAGACACAACAGGGTCTTCTTGGAGTGGATGCCAGGGCATAAGTGTTTTGAAGGTAATGAAACCGCGGACCTTCTGGCCAAGAAGGGAGCGAACACACGATTCGTTGGTCCAGAACCTGTATTGGGACTGCCTAGAGCCTGGGTAAGGACCAAAGTCAAGAACTGTGTGTGGGAAGAGTCGACCAAACACTGGAGTAATACTGTAGGACTGAGGCACTCGAAGCTGACGCTCAAAGGATACTCCAAGAAACTGACTTCTGACATACTGAATCTTGGCAGAAGTCAGATAAGAGTGCTGGTGGGCCTGCTCACTGGGCACGGACCATTCAGACTACACCTTCGAAGGATGGGGATTCTGACACAGGAACCCACCTCGAGCCGATTGTGCGCCATGGAAGATGAGACGGCAACTCACATTCTATTCGAGTGTGAGGCCTTGGACCATAAACGGTTCCTCATCTTCGGCGACACAAACCCTGAATCCTATCACCACCTTGAGGAGCTAGTCGCAGAACTCAAATCTCTTATAAAGGGAACAGCCCTGTGCAACAGTAACTCAAGGAACTTGGGATACCTGGATTCAAGCCTACCTGAAGATCAGCGTTGTGTTGATTTTCAGCTGAGCAAACTAGAGTCCTGCACGCACGGGTGCATGTAAGGACTCTTGGTGCCGAACCTGGTCACAATATTCCCATAGGAAGCAGTGCTTAAAACATGGGGCTCCACAGGAGTGACCATACCAGGTTTACTTAGATTAGATTCGCAACAAAAAAAAAACTGTCTTTTTAGACCCCATATTCATCGACAGTTACTATTTGGTACCAAAATTCGATTTATTGCTTTAAAAGATTCATCCCAATAAGCTTCCTGATATAGACATCTGTCAGCTTTCTAATCTCTTAATTTTTAGTTCATATATGAGAAAAATGTTGTTAAGATAAGCTTAAACTGGTGGAATGAGAGGTATTGTTGGTCAGTTGTAAGGTCCCTAACATTTATTATCGTTCAATCGTGATTAAATTCAGTTTCGTTAAATTTTTCGATGAAATATTCAACATGTGGTTAAGTATTGTAAGCGTATTGTCGTTCAAAAACAAGCATCTAATGAAGGCCCGATATTGAGTTTTATTTCGATCACTTCCACAAAAACATCCACAATAACTGCCTTTTCCAAAATCGTTGAATTTTCTTAAATTTTATTAACAATTACTACCTACTAGTCGGTAACTTTTCAGACTGTAAAGAATTATTAAATTAAAGCAATGATATCGGAATTATAGAACAAGATTTGTTTAGAATTTAATGTATCTTCGTAACCAATAAAGTATGAAAAATGTCGATATATATGTTTTTAGGACATGTTAAATGAAATTAAAATGAAGTGTATTCCCAATCGATATTACTCAGTAGAGAGCAATGAACATATTTACAGTAATTTACGTCCATAAATTGACATAATCAACAATTCCAACATATATTTGATTGAAATCACATCATCACAATCCATATCAGGTTGTTATTCAGCAGATGATGTGTCACTAAATGGATAGCATAAATCAGACTAACATTCTAATCTATTGACAGATGTTCAATTCTTTTTACAAAAAAAAACTAAATGTACAGATAATTCAGTAACAAAAATGTTATGGTATCTTCTGAATTTGATTTTATTCATTACTAGCAAGATTATTCTTATAGACAAACTTAGACATTTTACATTTTTCGTCCATGTTAGATAATGATTTTTCTACCATTCCCATATGGACTATCCAAGCAACGAATTTGACTTAAAATATTCCTTTAATCACAGAGTTAAGACAAAAATATCTTTAAATTATAGACATTTATACTGAATTTTAAGAAAAAATTGCAGAAAAATTAAGACAAAAAGCGATTAAAGACAAAAATGTAACTAACTAATATTTTAGCCCCTATGAAAATTAAAACAGAAGAGATCAAATGAGTATTAGTATTGGAAAAATTACGAATGAGAGTGTAGTCCTATGAGTGTGTAAAACACATAACCACCCGAGTTATGTACTAAACAAGACAGAAAAAACCTGAGTCAACTGAACTTGGAAGATGAAGACATCTGTCGATACGGACAATCCGGCTGCTTCAAGTAACGGAGAGTGGCCACTGTCAAGGCTATAAGTCTCGTTAAGACAGCAGGGCTAAAAAAGGTGATCTAATCCTGTTCTAGAGATGATGGGTGTTCACAATAGATCTGTAAAGGTCCCAGTAACACATGATAACAGCCAGCTCAGTGAATATCTATCTATCTACTAAACATTCTTTCATTAATTGCTTCCTATCTTTAAATTTAAATAAAACAAAGTGTGTGTGAGATATCATCAAATTTGATCCCATTGATGCCACGGCTTCCCTGGATGGAGTTTATCCGAAATGTTCAGGCTGAGTTTGGCGGATGACATACGTTATGTAGGGTTTGAAAACTCATGTGGTTTGTGGCTTCTTTGCAATCACCTGCGACTTAAAAAAAGAAAAAATCTAAAGGATTAAAATCAACAATTTCGGAGGCAAGTCCACATCACCTCCAGTTGGAATGAAATGCTTTCAAAACGCTCTTGCAGAATATCCAATGAAGCATGAGCTGTGTAGTACATAGCGTCTTCCTGTTTAAACCACATATCGTTGGTGTCCAGATCATCTAATTCAGGCCAAAAAAAGTTGACTTAAAGTTCTTGTCGTTGACAGTGATGGCGTGGCTAATGTCTTTCATAAAGAAATATGAACCTATGACACCGCCAGCATAAAATTCACATCAAACTATAACTTTTTCGGGCTACCTTGAACGCTTTTGGATGAGAATCGTCCCAAATTCGATAATTCTGTTTTCACGGCTACAGAACCTCAAATTTGGTCAAGAATAGCACTTTTTGCACTTTTTTGTTAGGATATCTTAAAATCCTGGCAAAATAGAGAAATTCTACGACCAGATTAGAACTAAGCGCATCAAAAGTCTAGGTAAAAAAGTCAGTTTTATTTTATTGGTCTGTGTTACATAAGAAAAGTACCTTAAGGTGATATTATATTCGAAATTACTTGAGATCACTAAATTCAATTTTTAACTAATGTATGTATAACTAAGCCATTAATTAATTAATTAATTGGGTTATACTGGATCATTTTTCTATAAATGGTATTAAGTATAGGACAAAAAAATAGTTATTTATGAAACAGTTCGTGAAGTATGCTTTTTGCGCACGCACGCGATGTTTAGAGCACGAGCGAAGCGAGGGCTATATTTCGCGTAAGTGCACAAAAAGCACTTCACGCAAAGTTTCATACAATATTTTATCTACGATAATCAAATAAAAAATAATTACAAGAAAGCAATTTATTTTCAATTTATTTACAAGATACTAACAAAACTAATGCTCTCATAGCAACACCATGGCAACGCGAATGCTAAGGATATTTGATTATATAAAGGTGTGTCAAAAACAGTGCGAAAAAGTAAATCCCATTTAAAATACATTGTTACTTCACGCACACTTTCAATCCTTCACGCACTGCTGTCTATAATGACAGTTTTCACAAACTAAAAATTGATTCATAATATGAGGTAGAGTAGATAATAGTTATTTATGAAACAGTTCGTGAAGTATGCTTTTTGCGCACGCACGCGATGTTTAGAGCACGAGCGAAGCGAGTGCTATATATCGCGTAAGTGCGCAAAAAGCACTTCACGCACAGTTTCATACAATATTTTATCTACGATAAACAAATAAAAAATAATTAGAAATTCACATTTAAAAATTTAAACTACAAAACTGTTAGAATGACTTTGGTTGAAATGTAATGCTCTCATAGCAACACCATGACAACGCGAATGCTAAGGATATTTGATTATATGAAGGTTTGTCAAAAACAGTGCGAAAAAGTAAATCCCATTTAAAATACATTGTTACTTCACGCACACTTTCAATCCTTCACGCACTGCTGTCTATAATGACAGTTTTCACGAACTAAAAATTGATACATAATATGAGGTAGAGTAGATAAATATAATTTTAACATAATTTAACTAACTTTGAGATTAGCCTCTAGGATTTATTTCTAATGTCATTAATGTGAATGAAAATCTTCAATGCACGTACTAAAATCAAATTTATTTTTGAAGTGTTCATAATAAAGTTAGTAACTTTCCGAGCAGATCTCTGTTTAGGAATTATTAATTCACAGCTGCTTTAAACTTCTTATAACTTGTCGAATATATTCTGACTAACGAAATAATGACTTCGTTTGATTTATTAGAACCCGTTTCCAAGCACAGTGTTTGCCAATTTCATGTCGGTCCACCCTCAAATTTAGTTATCGTGGACTATTGTAGATTTTACGCTTTTCCGCTAGCTACACTGAAAGGATTCGGAACTGTTTGAATAGGTGCACAAATTGGAGAGTAGTTTATGTATTCATGTACAGAATTTGGTTAAATATATGTTTTTTTTACTATTTGAATTTTGTTTGGTGCAGTTTTTGTTAAATAACTGAATGGGGATCTCTTCTTTTCTTAATTCGTTTGTAATATACAAAAAATGTTTTTTACGAGGGTTGTCTTTTAGTTCTGCATATAGCCGCCTAGAAGGAGCCACCAATAGAACCTTCAGAGACAAAACTAACCTCAATCTTTTGTTGACATAAATCCAAAGTTACATTGCGATACAACAAGTCGTGGAGGTACAGTGAATTTTTGAAATTTGCAAGTCGACGTAAAAATGGATTTTAGACGAGAACATTTTCGAGCAATATTTTTTCTACAATTTTCAGCAAGAATTATCCCAACAGCAATATTTCGGTGAAATGGTTTCTGAGTTTGGGAATGAAGTACCACAGCAGTCAACTATTTCCAGCTGGTATTGCGAATTTCAACGTGATCGCTCCAGTCTCAGAGACGAATCCAGGCTAGGTCCTACATAAAGAATTGGGTGTAACAAAGTTGGTTTCACAGAAGAGCAAAAAGCGGTTCGCGTCAATTGGTATCGAGAAACGTTGGAACGGTTCAACAAAGAAAAATTAAAAAACGTTTATAGTATTGACGATGAATCTTGGATTTTCTGACATGAACCGCAAAATAAATGCTGTGTGGGTATTTCACGATGAGGAAAAATCAACAAAAGGAACCCGTTCTCAAAGTGTGTCAAAAAAAATGGTTGCAATTTTTATGTCCACATCTGGTCATGTGGCAACAATTGCTTTAGCACATCGTAGAACGGTTACCTTTGATTGGTATAAAAGGGTTTGTTTACTAGAAGTTATAGCGAAACTCCGACAAAGCAACACACAACGGCGAATCATCCTACATCAGGAGAATGCAAGTGCTCACACTGTCCAAAAGACAATCGAGTTTTGGGTGCTTCAAAATATCGAATTGTTAAACCATCCACATAGCAGAGAGGCAGCTGCAATTATTTTGGAAGACATCCGTTCACGGCGCTATTAAACGAATCAGTATCCACCTTCAGATAATTTTTTAAAAGAAGCTAATTCTTTTAATTCCTGAATCTCTATCAGTTCTACTTTCTGGAATTATCTGTCAATCAGAACGTAAGTCGTTGGCTGCAGCACAAAGAAAATGTACATCAATTGCTCACTCCATCATTGGAGCAACTGAATTTGAAGATGAACTTCCAACTATGACTTTAATTTTAACTCCTGTCATTCCTCAAACTTTCAAAATTGACGTTGATTTAGATTCTGAGCCACAGCCTGGACCATACCAGAGAAGTCGATTAGAAATAAGTGATTAAAAATATTATGATGTCGATGATTACTGGGGATACCACGTAAAAAAAAACGCGCCTACAGACTCTACCTCTTAGGTGGCGGAGAAAAGAGTTAGAAATGAATGAGTTAAGTTGTACGAATTTAACAAAAATTTTGTAAGAATATATTTATAATAAAAAGAAACAAAAATAAGTTAAACATTTTGACCGGATTCTCATGAGCATTGACGAACCCGGTCAACTTTGGAGCGCTGTAACAGGGGTTTAAATAAATGAAATTAAAATAAATTATAGGGAAAAATTTTCCTCAAGAGATTATCTATAAGATTGGCCTGACGTAATTTTTTTGTAAAATGTATAAAAAAAATTCGAACAGAGGTTGACCTTAAAGGCCACCCTTACAACTTCCCGCTAGTTTTAACCGCAAAGCTATAGTAACGTGACGTATTTTGACGTTTTTGACTTTTTTTGAAATGTTTAAAAAACCATTTTTAACGCCTTATTCGATTTTGATGTTCAAGATGGCATTCGACGCAGTCTTTTGAAACCTAAAAACGTTACTGGGAGTGCAAAATCGGTTAGTCAAATAATCTCTAAGTTATTGAAAAAAAACACTTTTTTTGAAATTTTTCGACAACGATATCTCACGAACGAATCAACCGATTTTAATTTGCAAAACGGCATTCGACGTGGCTTTTTAAGCTTGAGAGCTGATTAGGTTATGAAATTGATCGATGCAATAGCCAAAAAGATATTCCCAAAAAACATCATTTTTACCAATTGTTTTTTTCGGTTATTTTGAAATTTCTCGAAATCTACTGGCTCGAATCGGTTCAAACTTACAGGGAATCTAAGTTAGATGGAACTCTTTGGAATGCTTTTTATTTCATTCCGATCTGTCAAGCCGTTCAAAAGTTATAAGAGGTTTACATACATCCACACACACACACACACACACATCCACACGTACATACAGACATACAGACACCCTCGTAAAAATAGTTAGGGGAGGTTCCTAAGACCTCAAAACGTTGAGATCCGATGAAAACTCGATTTTCGAAAAACGGGATGAAACCAATAACTTCCCGATTTTAAAAAAAATTTTAATTTTTTTTAGCGGGAAGTTAAAAAGTTATAGAGAAAAAAGGAAAATTTTTGTAAAAATTTTCTTTTTTTTTGCTTATAACTTCTTTAATTGTTAATTTAGGCAAAACAATTTGCTACAAATTATGTCTTTACAAATTTTTTGTAAGACGCAGTTTCCGAGAGATCGCGAAAAAGGCGTTTCCACCCCTTTTTCCAAGATGGCGGCCGGGGACAAGGGTGGTGACCCCACAAACTTGAAGTTAAGCTTCTATTGACCCCCAAACATGTCCCAAAAATAAAATTGCGTCCTCTAAAAAATGCAATATTCGGTCCGTAAATTGTAACATTTCAATGGACTAACAGGATAGTCCCGATCTAAGTCCCAATGACTTCTTCACGATCCCAAAGATCAAGAATTCAATGCGTGGGCAGCGATTCCAGTCACCACAAGAAGCCGTGTTGCAGGTGTCAACTGAAGACTGGAATACCAATTGGTTTAAACTTATGCAAAAGTGGGACATTTTGAAAACTAATAAGGTACTCTGAGTCTATATATTTTTTGTATTTATGACTATATGTAAACCTAAAAAGACAACCCTCGTATTAACAAATACAAGCATAAAATACGTACCTAAATTCAGTTTATGGAGTAATCATAACACCTTACCTAAAAAGAAAAAACTATTGTTAATAAAGATGAATTTATAAAAAAATTGTCAAAATTAATTTAAAAGAATTATTTTTTATATATAAGTAGTGTGAAAATCTCGCTTTTGAAATATATATATCCGATAAAATGTTTAGTTTGATTACGTGTTTGACTAATTGGTAATTCTACCGAATGATGGTTTTGTGTTTTCATATATCCAAAACAGACGCCTAATGTCGACCTAATTTTTGTTCTCAAATACGCAATATTTGAACTACACAGTAGTCATTTTAAAACAAGCCAATTAATGGTTTAAGGCTGGATTTCGTTTCTTATTTGTCTAATTTCAAAAAATAAGTTTCAAACATTTCCAATCATTGTTTAAGTGTAAATCGATTCATTACGTTCAGCAGATAAATCTGGCATTTATATATTCAGTGTTATTGCAGCTATTTTCTACGTCTACTTAGGGCTAATTCGGAAGTCATTTAAGTGAGAATTATTTTCATTAAATAAATACTCTAAAAATTTTTTTCCACTAAATATTTTTTTTCATTATTTAAAATTATATTACACAAACTTTTCACATTATTGTCGTAAAATTTCGTATATCATACTTTCCATCCATTTATTTCTTAGCTGATGCAATTTTTCTGTAAGCAGAAAAATATTTTTGTTTCTACTTGACTTCAAATTTCTCTTCCAAACTAGCATCATTTGTTATGCAAAGAGCATATAAAAAAATCAAAAGATCAACAGTACAAAGTCCATAACTGAAAACTTCTTTTTATGGTAAACAAAACCAATTTGCGATTCGTTGTGACTATTTCATGTCTTCGTATTACATGACCTCGCTCTTTTTCACGCCCTTAAGGTTTCAAACGACATTCTTTTCTTTGAGTAATGATGGCAACTCGATTTGTATGGAGAATTTGATCTTTACAATGTAATGGAGTTTACGAAAATGGTTCTATAGGGGATCCTTTAGTGGAAAATAATATAAACTGAATCTTTTTTATTGATGTTCTATTAGTGGTAAAGTTAAAGTAAAACAGTAAATTATTTTATAAGAAAAGACACGCAAGTCACTTTTCCTCAGGATGAACACTACTTATATTAACACTCCATACACTTTTTTAAAGCGAGAAATAAGGCTTGACATTTCTTGTTCCACGTTGATCTTTGAACGGTATTTGCTTTTAGTTATAGCTAGAGCTAAAAATACGGCTTTTAAACTTGGAATAGGATATTCATTTGTAACGGTTACTCAAAACTCCACCAAAACCAAAAGAAGCGAATTTTGTATTAAGGCTGTTGTCGCAACAGTGTTCAATAATACTTTCTTATTCTATTGAATTGAATTTTTGTGGCGATTGTTCAAGGAAAGTATTTTGGATCCATGCAAATTTTTCGATATTTTGTTTTGTATGTTTTCCACGATCACTAATGAAAGTTGGCCAAATTGAATTCATTACTCATTAACTATCTCTATTAAGAATTTAAACGCTTACAATTCCTCTAACTTGTCAAAGCAGTCTAAGTCCTCTTACATACTGTCAAAGAGCGTTTGCAAAATTTCTCGTGGGCGCAAGATACCGGACAATTAGGGGCATCTGAAAATTCTACCTTGATCTCTTGAGCTCGATTAACAGTAACAATAGCTCATCAGGAGCCCTTTGGAAACAAATCCTCTAAGTATTGAAAGACAGTTTATAATTTAAAACCGAGCCAATTGTTGTGGTTGGATGAATGGCAAAATTTTCTGTCAAAAAAGTCACAGTTGATATTAAAATGTTTATGTCAACTAAAAAAGTATTTTAAACACGACCTTTTCTGTAAAAGACCAAGTCAACAATCAACTAAAATTTGATATGACTTATAGTAATTACTGACGCACAAGTATTCAAGTTTGACGTCAAAGACACAAAAGTTAGGTTTACATAAAAAATGTAACATCTTTATGTCAAAATTGTCAATTTCTATTAAGAATGTTTTGTATAAAAAAAAACGAGTGTGGCAGTCAGTGGAACTGCCGGCAGAAGTTATACACTTCTATGCACGCGCCCGGATTCATAAATTTGTATGCGAAGGATTTAGTAAAATCATTATATGATATTCGTGGTTAGCGACCCCAAAAACCTTCTAGTACCGAGTGCACACTCTTTTTGTATCGAATTTGCATAAAATTTCTGGAGACGAGGTCCGTCTTAAGCACCAGGTGTTTCGAAGACCATCGCCATTATTATAATTGTATTTAGCGACTCAAAAAACCGCCCAGTACCAAGTGTGCACTGATTTCGTAAAGAATTTACAAAAAACCCCAGAAGAAGAGGTAAATACCCTAGGCACCCTAGGCGGAGACTTTCGGCATCATGATATTCGTGTTCAGCGACACTAAAAAACACGCGGATATAAATTGAACCCATTTTCAGCAATACTTACCGAGTTGTAAGTTCTATTGTCTGTTTGGAATACACTTTTCGAATGCAGAAATGCAATGTCCCATTTTTACATTATAAAAAATAGCGACAAATTTCCTGATACTCTAACGAATCCAATGCAAAAAAACGCATTCCGATCCATCTTACGCTACAAAATTTGGAGGTTTTAGTGCTTTATTTCCTCGACTATTCGTAAAAACTCTGTTTATTTAGCCAACAACCTTAAAAGCACAGAGCAGAATATACTGCAACCATGTGACGGTACTTTAGACTTTAATACAATACTCATTACTGAATATACTGAATATTATTATTAATATAAAATGCTAAATTTTATATGTATACTTGTGTGACAGAATTATAAAATAATCTATCAAATAATCATGTGGTCCGTCACTATGATATTCATACATTATTTCAGACTGTTTTTTGTATATCTATCCCTTTTCAATGTACTGAATGTTGAAACGGTATTCAAAGGACTTATAGTTATGACTAATAACATGTGGTAAATATTTCATCTTTGTTTTACCGACCAATATACCTTATAAGTGTTTCTGTCTCTCTCTTACTCACACCATTACATATGTAATGATTTTTTGCCATTTAACTGTACACATTTTTTTTCCGCCGAGTGCACGAATAGAAGTATAACTTCAAAAATGTCCTGATTTATGTTGAAAATGTTAAATTTGGTTAGTTCGACTCCAAGTTTAATACTTTGGCTGTGACCTTATGCATGTAATCAAACACAAACTAGGTATAATCTTTTTTCTAATTTTCTCATGCACGAATTTAAAATGGTTAAACAAAAAAATATAAAGTAATGGAATATTAAGTAGCTTCACTAAAAGTCGTTTTTTATACAGCTTCTTCCGTTTCGAAAACACGAGGCTCAAAATGTATAAATTTAAATTCGAATTTGTCATTAGGCTTTATGAATTATTCCAGGCCGTCAATCACGTTTGTTAAAAACAATTTTTAAACCTCCAAATTGAATATTTATAGTTTAACATGAAAATATTCCAAGTTTAAAGGTTGTATGTAAATAGCTGGAATAAACAGTAGCTGAGGTGCATTTGAATATAGGTATAATAAAATCAACGGATATGCCTTTTTGACCTCTATATTTGTAACCATTATTGTCAGTGGAAATCTATAGTTTTTGGTAATTCTTTTTTATATAATAAAGGATTCATATTTATGAAACAAAAATTTGATGTATAGTTTTTAATTGTAAACAACGTTTATCATAAACTGTTTTTATTAAATAGCATTGTATTCAAAAATGTAGGAATTTATTACGGCTATTAAAAATAGAGATCGTAGCAGTGTTTGCTTCTCGTTCTAATCGCCCAGAAAACAAAACCAATTGCTACATTAATATCATGTGGCTGGTATGCTTTACCAATTAGAAAGAGAAGCAAACACTGGTCCGGTAGTACCTATTTCAATGTATTAAAACACGTTGCTCTATGGAATGGAAGGCTGGACACTAAAAGTAAACTCCCTGAACAGACAAACGAAAAGTGCATATATAGGCTGATACTAAAAGTCCCATGGGCAGCTAAAAAACAAACGAGAAAATTCTACGAACAGTTAACAGAGATAGCAAATTACTAAACATCATTAAGCGCTGGAAAGCAGCATATTTAGGCCACGTAGTGAGAAAGAAAAGATACCTATCAGATATTATAACTGGTAATCGAAGGGAAGAGTTCATAGAAAGAAAATGTCATGGCTCAGAAATGTGATACAATGGACAGTGCTAAGAACAAAAGTGGATGTGTTCGGCGCCATTTGAAACAGGGAAGAGTGCACCCATGTGATCGCTAATATCCATTCATGAAAAAGCAGATAAAGAAATAGAAGATTAAAACACGAATGTAAATCAGATTTAAACGTTACTTTTTGTATGTTTATTGGGTAATCTTAAACATAAATAATTGATTTAACATTTCTCAATGTAGTCTCCTAAATGATCTAAACAATTTTGCCATCGATTAGAAAGTTTCATAGAAAGTATGAGGGGCGAGTGTTAAGTCAATGGCGCACTTGTTCCTCATTGGTTCCAAATCGCTGTCCTGCCAATGATTCCTTAATTGGTGCAAACAAAAAATATGCACAGGGAGATAAGTAAAAAATGCAAGTAAGGAGTGAAGAAGAAAGAACGATGGTTGCCAAGTGAAGTCCAAAACTCGAATCTTTGCTGGGAGTCCTTGCAATGATTTTTTTTTGCCTCAAGGGGTATTTTACTGATTCATTTTCTGCACATTCAATGTAATTCGACTTACTACTGCCAGTTATTACGATAAGCAAAAGCCGTTTAGAGAGAAAAGCCGGAAATGCCTATCAGAAACGTGAGTTCCCTCTATGACAATACCAGACCTCACAATGCTGCTTTGATAGCAAAAATGCACTGTGGCTATTTTTTGTTTAAGTCTATAAGAATCGCTAACGATTGAAGAAGTCGAGCAATACGTTCGTAATTTGTTTAACACCAGCTCTCAAACTTTTTATGACCAGGGAATAAAGAAACTTCATAATCGGTGGCAAAGAAAGAATAGCTGGGAGGATAACAATAGAAGTTCGACTTACTACTGCCCATTATTACGGTCAGCAAAGAACGATTAGAAAGAAAAGCCGGAAATGCCCGTCAGATATGCCAGCCTCCTCCTTGACAAGAAATGCCCTGACTTATCTCTTTGTAGGTAACTATTTTTTGTTTGCGTCTATGAAAGAATAGACAGTGATTGAAGAAACGAGGAACACGTTTGTAATTGAGTTAACACCTGTCCTCAAACTTTCTGTGATTAGGGAATAAGGAAACTTCCTAATCGGTGCTTAGATTATGAAGGATCATCAACATAAAAAATTCCGTTTATATTTGATTTACCCTCGTATACATGAATCGGTTCTACAAAACAATATTTTAATTGAAAGATTTATTCGAAAGCTATATAAAACAATTAATTAAAACTAAACTCACTCATAATGAAGGTGGTAACAAAATTACAAACTAATTAATTTGTTAAATGCAGCTTAATAATACACCCAATTAGTTGAGGTTTTAAATGGTGTTAACGAAACTTTTTCCAATACAATTCTATTGAAATATATCGCCATCGATTCTCTTAATTTCTTGATTTTAGCACCCCAAACCGACCATCCAAACCCCACACTTTAGTGTTACTCTCGTTCTTCTAATTTATTTTTAGCAATTTTATAGCCTCAGCTCTTCAGCCTTTGCGTCCATTTAATTTTTCAACGGAAATGGTATCGCAAGGAAACAGGAGACCAGTGAATAAATTGCTTCTCTCCGAGACTGGAAGTTTCCCTGTTTTACTTGTTTTTTTTTACACTTTCAGTAGCGTACCAATTACTTAGTTTTCGTTAGTGAAGTTTACAGGTAGATACAGTATCTTTATGCGAGTTTTCAACTTTTAATACCTTTTTTGTTTCTCTTACTTCAAAAGTAAAATTGAAAATATACCAATTTGTATACAATTAGTAATTTTCATTGTGAATCTACATCTATACTAGATTTATGTAAATGTAAGACCTTATTTTTCCATTTTCGGTTTATTTATTCATATATAGCCTGAGTGCATTTTATAGCTTATTCACGTTTACATGATCTAGTTTTCCACGATGACCCTAAATTTTATTTGCTCGTTCTTCCTCTCTCGTCCGTCAATGTAATAAATAGAAGAGGCGTTAATATAATCTCTAGTCTCGTCGCTTTTGTGCTGATGAATTTATTCGACCACGATTTCTGTCTGGCGCACTAGTTTCTTGAATGAAATTGATTCTGAAATATTAAATAAATAAATATCAAATAAAAAATTATTACTCTAACACCGTTATTTTTAGATTTTATAATTCATTATTTTTTAACGAAATTAAGCTAACAAGTCTGGGAACGAAAAATATTAAGAAAAAACTTTGGTGGCCTTAAAGATCTGAACGGGCAGAGGAGACGCCGAACAAATGACGAAGTAATGCAGTTATATGGCCAACCTTCCATTACTCAGGCTATTAAAGCGCAAAGGGCATGGTGGTTGGGTCATCTATATAGAATGCCGGAAGTTAGACATGTGAAAAAGCTGCTGATCGGAGGAGAAAGAGGAAAGAAGAGGAGAGGAAGACCAAAGAAAAAATGGTTAAACGCCGTTGTGGAAGATATCAGAAGAGTGGGAATTCAGAATTGGGATAACAAGATAAGGGATAGGAAAACGTGGAAGAAGATAGTTAAGAAAATAGAAACGGAAGCCATAAGCCTTTAAGGCTTGCAGTGCTGGGATATATATATATATATATATATATATATATATATATATATATATATATATATATATATATATATATATATATATAAAACGAACAGAGCGTTTTGTGACAGTCTAAGAATGTCCAAAGATGATACATAACGTATCTAGTGCCTTACTGTCAAAAGTAATAATTTCAGTTTTGAACTGAAATGGTGTCGGTTAGAAATTTCTAACACTTTAAAAGACACCTTGGATGCTGCGATATAAATAGATATAAATATCATTCAACCTATATCAGGGCAAAACCAAACTAAGAGCGAAACACGTGTCTGTAGTTTGGTTTTGCCCTGATATAGGTTGAATGATATTTATATCTATTTATATCGCAGCATCCAAGGTGTCTTTTAAAGTGTTAGAAATTTCTAACCGACACCATTTCAGTTCAAAACTGAAATTATTACTTTTGACAGTAAGGCACTAGATACGTTATGTATCATCTTTGGATATATATATATATATATATATATAATAAACAAAGTGCCAAGAAAACGCGTATTAATATAAACAAAAGGGAAAAATTATTGAGCATGTACGCAAAAAGGATCAATAAGGCCACGAGTAGGAATGGTAACCGCAGACATGCATGTTTCTGGCTCATTAGCCGTCATCAGTGCGGCATAACCAAGTAGGGTATTGCACTTGGCTAGCAAAAGTGTTGGGTACTTGGGAGCAAAGGCTGTTGGGGAAACATGTGTAAAGAAACATAAAAACACAAAAACAACGAAAGCTCACACAGGAGTCCTATCGCCATTTTGTGCTTTTAGCCAGCTGTGCCAATGGGTTTTCGGCTAGCAACTAGCGTCGCAACGTTGGCGAAACGGACTCATTGTGTTTGAGTCGTTCTAAGCCCAGGATATGAAATAAACAAAGTGCCAAGAAAACGCGTATTAATATAAACAAAAGGGAAAAATTATTGAGCATGTACGCAAAAAGGATCAATAAGGCCACGAGTAGGAATGGTAACCGCAGACATGCATGTTTCTGGCTCATTAGCCGTCATCAGTGCGGCATAACCAAGTAGGGTATTGCACTTGGCTAGCAAAAGTGTTGGGTACTTGGGAGCAAAGGCTGTTGGGGAAACATGTGTAAAGAAACATAAAAACACAAAAACAACGAAAGCTCACACAGGAGTCCTATCGCCATTTTGTGCTTTTAGCCAGCTGTGCCAATGGGTTTTCGGCTAGCAACTAGCGTCGCAACGTTGGCGAAACGGACTCATTGTGTTTGAGTCGTTCTAAGCCCAGGATATGAAATAAACAAAGTGCCAAGAAAACGCGTATTAATATAAACAAAAGGGAAAAATTATTGAGCATGTACGCAAAAAGGATCAATAAGGCCACGAGTAGGAATGGTAACCGCAGACATGCATGTTTCTGGCTCATTAGCCGTCATCAGTGCGGCATAACCAAGTAGGGTATTGCACTTGGCTAGCAAAAGTGTTGGGTACTTGGGAGCAAAGGCTGTTGGGGAAACATGTGTAAAGAAACATAAAAACACAAAAACAACGAAAGCTCACACAGGAGTCCTATCGCCATTTTGTGCTTTTAGCCAGCTGTGCCAATGGGTTTTCGGCTAGCAACTAGCGTCGCAACGTTGGCGAAACGGACTCATTGTGTTTGAGTCGTTCTAAGCCCAGGATATGAAATAAACAAAGTGCCAAGAAAACGCGTATTAATATAAACAAAAGGGAAAAATTATTGAGCATGTACGCAAAAAGGATCAATAAGGCCACGAGTAGGAATGGTAACCGCAGACATGCATGTTTCTGGCTCATTAGCCGTCATCAGTGCGGCATAACCAAGTAGGGTATTGCACTTGGCTAGCAAAAGTGTTGGGTACTTGGGAGCAAAGGCTGTTGGGGAAACATGTGTAAAGAAACATAAAAACACAAAAACAACGAAAGCTCACACAGGAGTCCTATCGCCATTTTGTGCTTTTAGCCAGCTGTGCCAATGGGTTTTCGGCTAGCAACTAGCGTCGCAACGTTGGCGAAACGGACTCATTGTGTTTGAGTCGTTCTAAGCCCAGGATATGAAATAAACAAAGTGCCAAGAAAACGCGTATTAATATAAACAAAAGGGAAAAATTATTGAGCATGTACGCAAAAAGGATCAATAAGGCCACGAGTAGGAATGGTAACCGCAGACATGCATGTTTCTGGCTCATTAGCCGTCATCAGTGCGGCATAACCAAGTAGGGTATTGCACTTGGCTAGCAAAAGTGTTGGGTACTTGGGAGCAAAGGCTGTTGGGGAAACATGTGTAAAGAAACATAAAAACACAAAAACAACGAAAGCTCACACAGGAGTCCTATCGCCATTTTGTGCTTTTAGCCAGCTGTGCCAATGGGTTTTCGGCTAGCAACTAGCGTCGCAACGTTGGCGAAACGGACTCATTGTGTTTGAGTCGTTCTAAGCCCAGGATATGAAATAAACAAAGTGCCAAGAAAACGCGTATTAATATAAACAAAAGGGAAAAATTATTGAGCATGTACGCAAAAAGGATCAATAAGGCCACGAGTAGGAATGGTAACCGCAGACATGCATGTTTCTGGCTCATTAGCCGTCATCAGTGCGGCATAACCAAGTAGGGTATTGCACTTGGCTAGCAAAAGTGTTGGGTACTTGGGAGCAAAGGCTGTTGGGGAAACATGTGTAAAGAAACATAAAAACACAAAAACAACGTTTCTTTACACATGTTTCCCCAACAGCCTTTGCTCCCAAGTACCCAACACTTTTGCTAGCCAAGTGCAATACCCTACTTGGTTATGCCACACTGATGACGGCTAATGAGCCAGAAACATGCATGTCTGCGGTTACCATTCCTACTCGTGGCCTTATTGATCCTTTTTGCGTACATGCTCAATAATTTTTCCCTTTTGTTTATATTAATACGCGTTTTCTTGGCACTTTGTTTATTTCATATCCTGGGCTTAGAACGACTCAAACACAATGAGTCCGTTTCGCCAACGTTGCGACGCTAGTTGCTAGCCGAAAACCCATTGGCACAGCTGGCTAAAAGCACAAAATGGCGATAGGACTCCTGTGTGAGCTTTCGTTGTTTTTGTGTTTTTATGTTTCTTTACACATGTTTCCCCAACAGCCTTTGCTCCCAAGTACCCAACACTTTTGCTAGCCAAGTGCAATACCCTACTTGGTTATGCCGCACTGATGACGGCTAATGAGCCAGAAACATGCATGTCTGCGGTTACCATTCCTACTCGTGGCCTTATTGATCCTTTTTGCGTACATGCTCAATAATTTTTCCCTTTTGTTTATATTAATACGCGTTTTCTTGGCACTTTGTTTATTTCATATCCTGGGCTTAGAACGACTCAAACACAATGAGTCCGTTTCGCCAACGTTGCGACGCTAGTTGCTAGCCGAAAACCCATTGGCACAGCTGGCTAAAAGCACAAAATGGCGATAGGACTCCTGTGTGAGCTTTCGTTGTTTTTGTGTTTTTATGTTTCTTTACACATGTTTCCCCAACAGCCTTTGCTCCCAAGTACCCAACACTTTTGCTAGCCAAGTGCAATACCCTACTTGGTTATGCCGCACTGATGACGGCTAATGAGCCAGAAACATGCATGTCTGCGGTTACCATTCCTACTCGTGGCCTTATTGATCCTTTTTGCGTACATGCTCAATAATTTTTCCCTTTTGTTTATATTAATACGCGTTTTCTTGGCACTTTGTTTATTTCATATCCTGGGCTTAGAACGACTCAAACACAATGAGTCCGTTTCGCCAACGTTGCGACGCTAGTTGCTAGCCGAAAACCCATTGGCACAGCTGGCTAAAAGCACAAAATGGCGATAGGACTCCTGTGTGAGCTTTCGTTGTTTTTGTGTTTTTATGTTTCTTTACACATGTTTCCCCAACAGCCTTTGCTCCCAAGTACCCAACACTTTTGCTAGCCAAGTGCAATACCCTACTTGGTTATGCCGCACTGATGACGGCTAATGAGCCAGAAACATGCATGTCTGCGGTTACCATTCCTACTCGTGGCCTTATTGATCCTTTTTGCGTACATGCTCAATAATTTTTCCCTTTTGTTTATATTAATACGCGTTTTCTTGGCACTTTGTTTATTTCATATCCTGGGCTTAGAACGACTCAAACACAATGAGTCCGTTTCGCCAACGTTGCGACGCTAGTTGCTAGCCGAAAACCCATTGGCACAGCTGGCTAAAAGCACAAAATGGCGATAGGACTCCTGTGTGAGCTTTCGTTGTTTTTGTGTTTTTATGTTTCTTTACACATGTTTCCCCAACAGCCTTTGCTCCCAAGTACCCAACACTTTTGCTAGCCAAGTGCAATACCCTACTTGGTTATGCCGCACTGATGACGGCTAATGAGCCAGAAACATGCATGTCTGCGGTTACCATTCCTACTCGTGGCCTTATTGATCCTTTTTGCGTACATGCTCAATAATTTTTCCCTTTTGTTTATATTAATACGCGTTTTCTTGGCACTTTGTTTATTTCATATCCTGGGCTTAGAACGACTCAAACACAATGAGTCCGTTTCGCCAACGTTGCGACGCTAGTTGCTAGCCGAAAACCCATTGGCACAGCTGGCTAAAAGCACAAAATGGCGATAGGACTCCTGTGTGAGCTTTCGTTGTTTTTGTGTTTTTATGTTTCTTTACACATGTTTCCCCAACAGCCTTTGCTCCCAAGTACCCAACACTTTTGCTAGCCAAGTGCAATACCCTACTTGGTTATGCCGCACTGATGACGGCTAATGAGCCAGAAACATGCATGTCTGCGGTTACCATTCCTACTCGTGGCCTTATTGATCCTTTTTGCGTACATGCTCAATAATTTTTCCCTTTTGTTTATATTAATACGCGTTTTCTTGGCACTTTGTTTATTTCATATCCTGGGCTTAGAACGACTCAAACACAATGAGTCCGTTTCGCCAACGTTGCGACGCTAGTTGCTAGCCGAAAACCCATTGGCACAGCTGGCTAAAAGCACAAAATGGCGATAGGACTCCTGTGTGAGCTTTCGTTGTTTTTGTGTTTTTATGTTTCTTTACACATGTTTCCCCAACAGCCTTTGCTCCCAAGTACCCAACACTTTTGCTAGCCAAGTGCAATACCCTACTTGGTTATGCCGCACTGATGACGGCTAATGAGCCAGAAACATGCATGTCTGCGGTTACCATTCCTACTCGTGGCCTTATTGATCCTTTTTGCGTACATGCTCAATAATTTTTCCCTTTATATATATATATATATATATATATATATATATATATATATATATATATATATATAATTCATTATTTTAGAACTGTTTACTGTACATTCTTTTTACAGTCCAATTCACATATTTTAAATCCGTTATTGGATATTTCGATTTTGCTGGTTTGCAGTTTTATTTTAATTCTAAAGGTGGGTTCAGCACGAGGACGCACGAATATGCAGGACTTTACTTCTACTTTGTAGCATTAAAATTCCCAAAAAGGGCGTAAATCCCCTAGCTAGCTCACTAGGTCGTGGCTTTTTTAAAGAGTTTTACCAGTCCTCCCTAAATATAAATTATAAGGGCACCAGAGTACAAACTAAACAAATTATACGCAAATACCCGTTTAAATGATTTATTTAAACTAATTATAAAATCAATTATTTAAATTAATAATAAAAAATTTAGTTTATCACAATATTAATTTGGTTAATAAAAGTTTTTCAAATTAATTTTATCTCTTATCTCCTTCAGGAGATCTACCTCTGTTGTTATCGGGAGAACTCCTGGGAAGAAGTTACCTCAACGTAACCAGGGTTTCCAGTCTGTTCTACTTTCTTCACAAAATGGCGAAAATTTTGGTGTCGCCTCAAATAAATATGTAACTCTAACGTGGCCTTCTTCAAAGATATGGATTGACCTTGTATATGAAGAAAAGGTACCACCAAGCAATCGGATAGTAAAATGAACTAAAAATTCTGATCACCACGCGAAAGAAGGACAGTTAAACAGTAACACCACTAGCGGTACAATTTATAATTAGGGCGATAACATTAAAATCAATCTCACCGAATATAGGCCCGAAAACAAAGGTCTGGTGTATTCTATTACGAAAACGATCCGATAGATCGTTACAAGTTAACAGCATGCTTTTCTGCTCACGAGCCATTTTGAGCGAGTACTCTGTAAGCCATCGGCTGTCGGTCTTTGTTCACCGCTTAAGTGTGTTCTCAGTTTGAGATGAAATACTTTCTATACTGTTTATTCACTAAGTTTATTACTTTGTGTTGCTGATTTTGTTTTTAAAACGCTTTGAAATTAAGAACTATCCGTTATGGAGTCGAATAACGAAAAGTGTCTGGAATTATAAGTTATTTAAAAAAAATAATGTTTTATGGAATTCCAGAGATAGGTATTACTATTCTAAAAACAAAAAAAATGACGCTTGGGATGAGATTGTAAAAGAAACGAATATGGCGAGTACTTAAGATCAAAATGAATAACCTGTTGGGTCATTATTAAAAAAGCAGCAGCGGAAACTATCAACGTTTCTTCCGACATTTTCACGATAAGAAAATCATCAATAAATGTGAATGTGGAGCGACCTGAGCATATATGCGTGTGTGGAAGAAACCTTTTAATCGCAAAAACACCCGAGAACACATGAAGCGAGCACGCATGAATAAGTGCGTCCTCACGCCATAGACCCACTTTTGGTTAGGTACTTTCTGAGTGTATAATGTTAGTCAAGTTTTTCAAGCATGTGTAAAGCGAATGGAATCATGATTATTTTCATGATGATTTAATTGAAATGATTCTTGATTGCTCGAAGTTTAAGAAAAATGGCCTGTTTGTGTTAACGATTTTCTTCAAGGTGTTATAGACACGAGTCGCGCCTACGTATTTAAAGTTAGATTGCTTATAAGCCTTTTTTTGTTGAAAGATCTTTGAGGCGTGTTTAAGCAACATATGATTTAAAAAGACACATAATAATATAAGTAAATAATTGACTTTCTTGGTCTAACTTCAAAAGCTATCTGCTGAAGTAGTTTTAGTATTGCCGTGTCGGTAAAGCAGTTAGATCTGTTAGATGCTCAAGAAAATACGGTTAAAGAGTCTTTAAAGTCATCCCTTACCTGGGAACAGCGGGCAACTTCAAAACCTTGCGTAACATACATGGTTGAAATTAACAAATGATTTGTGTTTTAATGGCTTCTATAAAATGAGTTATTAAATTTGGAATCCAAAAATTTTACACCCATTCCTAGTTCTCTCTAAAGATGAGGTGCAATATGCCCACTTTTTAGGTGGAAATATCGAATCTTTACTAATATAGCTTTCGACCAAATAGTCTGTATATTCCGTAATGTTGTTATTAACGGGTTGTACTTTAATAAAATCTAATACCAAACAGTCTCCCACTTTATCACCATTTAAAAAGGGCAGTCCAAATATATACCTATGATAGAATTGTTGCTACGTGTCCATTTATTCGATCTTCAGGTACCTAATGAACAATTTATATACCAGTTTTCAAATCCTAGAATTATAGATTATCGCTATTGTTTGGAAAGCCCTTATCGGTACCAGATTTTAAAACGGATTATAAAATCTGACCGCCGCGCCGGAGCAAACTAGTACGTGACCGCTGGATCGACGCTCGAGTGTCTAGAATAGGGTCAGATTAATAGACCGCCCGCTGTTCCCAGGTTAGAGGGGTGACTTTAAAGACTCTTTAACCAAAAATACTAGTAAAAGTAATATTTCAGTTATTTATAGCAGTTTTTGATTGCCGAAAAACAAGGATAAAACGACGTTTTCAAGAATGAATTCTAACTAGAGCGATTTATCGTTATTGAAAACCCCTCAGTTCTTAATAGCTATTATTTTAAATGTAATATTCTAATACTCACTTAAATAGTATTAAATGACAATTTCAAACGCTATCTACTAAAGTCGTTTTAGTGTTGTTGTGTCGGCAAAGCAGTTGGTGACTCCCAATTAAAAACAAATATTATACCTGGATTTGCATTCACTTGGCATTGACGTTATTTGACGTATATGCAAGTAGACCAATACGCGGTAAGTCTTTCTAAGTTAAACTTGGCAACTACGCTTCATTCCTACCGCGTATTGGTTATATTGCAATGCCAAGTGAATGCAAATCCAGGTATAGTGGTATTACTACTCGCTAATAGATGTCAGAAAAAGTCTTATTTTTCAGTTAATTGTAGCAATTTTTTCACAAATGAATCCTAGTTAAAGCAATTAATCGTCCCCAAAACTCCCTGAATATATAAAAGGTATTATTTTAAATGTAATATTCTTGTTGTGAAGTTCTAAAACTTAGGGAATATTAAATGACCATATTTGTAGTTATACAAATAAAATGTAATGAATTATTTCAACATAAAGATCGTCCGGTTTGTAATCTTGGAATATGTTAATTTCTTAACCCGCATTGTAATATCAAAAGGGCAAAATTACTAAAGCTCTAATGACATGACACAACCGTAGAAACAGTCAGCGAGAGAGAGAAAAAGAGAAAGAGAGAGGGAAATCTATGTCCTTTTATCAAGAAGTTTAAATTAGGCCTATTGTGTAAAAACAACAATGGGCCCTATAGGTTAACAACCCGATGGGGCATCCACCTAAATAAACAAGCTGGTCCTGATTTAAGAGTGACCACGTGTTTATGTTTATGAGGATTTACCCGAAAATTGTTGTTAGTTTTTGGACTTTGGCACAAATTTAATATAGACGTTCGCTTGAGAATAGCCCCCGGTTCTCACAGGCTTTGAAATATTAAACTACGTGTGGAATTACTTACCAGAAATTTTAATGGCGAAATATTCACACATAACTGATTTTCGGAATTTACGTTCTATTCAGAAAATTTAATATTAATTGAAATTACAAAAAGGTCGGAATTGCTGTATAACCAACGAAATATAGGATAGAGACAGAAATTGCATCACCATTTTCAGACGAAAATATGAAGGGCTATTAATTTTTAGTAAATTTTAAAGTAAAATTTAGAACCGTATGATAACAAAATATACAATCTGAATAATTGAAAAAAAAAACTGAAGAATAGTCATCAAGTGTTACAGAAAAGTTTACAGAAATTTTCAATATTTAGTTGTGTAGAAATTCTTTGAAAAAAAATTATATAAAATGATATGTTATAGTGTTTATAGTTTAACACACAAATTTTGAATAGGTACTCACTCATTAATCTTTCGGATTATTTGATATTTCAATTATTCTTTACTAAAATACTTTATCGTTGGACTTTATTGCAGTCTTCAGTGTAATTTTTCAAAAAATGTATAGTTGGTTTACATTTAGTGTGCCTTCATGATAAAAGTCATTTTGATAGGGGCAGTAAAAATAAATAACCTCTTGTAAACATCTATTGTTAAGGAATCTCAAAGAGATTATCTACCCAAACGTAGAGGGTTGGCTTAACTATTTTAGTAAGTATAAAATAGTTGTTATTTGTTGAAATTAAGTTTGGTATAGTTGTGTGCAACTATTAAATATTAACAACTAACAACTTATTCACTCAAAGACTATTTTAGCCGACGACCCTCATTATAACCCCATTTACCTAGCGTTAGATAAGCAAAAAATTAATAAATAAATTTTATTTCATCCTGTCCAGTAAATACACTTCCCTACAAATTTGGCGCCGGTAAGTAAAACATTACGGTATCAGGTACTGTAATGTGTTGCCTAGCAACGCTGCTCTGATTGCTTAAGGGAAGACAATTACTTTTAATTTTTGACATTTAAAAACACTATAAAATAAAAATAAAATAATTAATTACTTACTTTTACTGCCATATTTAAAAAGAAGTCAATGTTATTCAATTTTATATTAACAATTAAATCCTAATAATAAAAAAAATATTTGACAGTGACAGATGGCTTTCAAGGTAATTTGAGCTAACTAATCAAGTTACGAACTATTTTTAGTCAAGTTACGAACTACTGTTAAAATTTTTATGAATTTATTAATTTATAAAAACAGGATGAAATAAAATAGAATACGATACATGGTCGTTAGGTGTTATTACAGTACTCGTTTTTATTTCCGGACTTGGCTCCTACGTCGCCTCGTCCGTAAACTAACTCGTACTGTAATAAGTCACCTACCGACCTTGTAACGTATAATACTATTACAATACGCGCCTCTACTAATCCTTCTTGCAATCGAAAGATATAAAAGTTAATTAATTATACATTATGCGTCTAAACCCTACTTTATATATAGACATTTTACAAGATTTTCAAATCGAAATTTATATTGAAATTCGTAGTATGGAAATATGTATCAGTAAAGAGGTGTCATCTAAGATTGAAAAAAAACAAGAATGTTTAAAACAATTACACTAACTAAATATAAAAATTATAAAATCAGTAGAATTCACTTTATCGAATGAATATCTTATAATCTAGCTAATTAATAAAAATTAAATTATATTTTTTTAGCAGTTTAACGATTAAATTATTTTTAAGCTTTTTACATGAATAAATTTATTTTCCTTATATTGCTTCAGCCGACCTCTTTCCAAGCTACCTAAGATCATAAATTAGTTTATTGCTTTGATTTTATCAGTGATAAATGCTGCATAAGTTAAGGCACACTAAATGTGAAACAACAGAACTATACCTAAATTTAATTTTCCAGTGTAGCTTAGCAATTTTTCAATACTAAAGTTTATAACTACCTAATTTGAAATCTGTAAACGTAAACTCTATCCTAAATTACCTGTAATTTAAGTGGTTTAGTGTCACAGCAACAAAAATACCGCGTAAAACTTTCGAAACTCACATGGTTGTATTAGCGTTGAAAAAACATCATTCACAAATCGGATCACTTCCGTAACTACCGAAAATCCCTTGAAACTTTGCAAAGAACGAAAAGTAACGTTGGCCGAGGCACGTCGTGGTAAAGAGATAAAAGATTTTCGAGGAGGATGTGGCCCACGGCCAGCTGGGGTTTTACTCTATTGCATTGCAAGGTCTCGGTAAAGAAATCACAGCCGATGTCGACGAACCGAAAGTGTTTTGTTTGTCGTATATTTTACTTTCGTATATAACTCATGCCATAGCGAATAAGGAACATCTGGAACGTCGTCTACAGAACAGGCTAGCTTTCATTGTTATTTGGAAAATGGGGTATAGTTTGAATAACAGGGGCGTAGATGAAAAAATATAATATTGTTTTCTGTGTAATCGTCTCATATCTCAATTATTGGACAGTTCAGAATATTGTTAGATATTATTAATAAGTTAAATCCAGGCATTGCACATCAATTTAAAAAAAAATTACATAAGGTTACTAATGAGTTCCGAGAAATTTATTATAAAAATAGAAGGAAAGGAGGAAGAGGAAGACTAAAAAGACAATGGTTGCCAGTAGTGGAGGAAGATTTAGAAATACCAAACGTCAGAAATTGCAAAGTGGAGTCAAAAAACAAGAAAAAATTAAGACAAATCTCCAATCAAGTCTTCAGGGCATGAGTGAATAAAAAATTATTATAAAAAAATTAGTAAAATTTTTAAACAATTAAAAAATACATACATGCTCAAAATCTAGGGATATTAAATATTAATTTATTTACTTTACACATTAAGCTATGTTGGACAGTGTAACATAATTGTAGCAAATATGTATCAATGTAAAATACAAATAAAATGGTTCCGCAAAGAATGTTCTTATAAAAAAGAAATACCAAATAAAAGAATTTATGGTAAAAAATTATTTTGATAATTTACAATTAGTTGTTATCTTGCAAAGGTGTTTGGAAAAATTGTTTTAACATACCTCGACGTCACTTGGAAGAAAACGAGATATTGTCTGGACTCGTTATCGTGAAACGGGAAGCGTTGGGGAAAGAAATTTGGGACGATCAAAGATGCCAACACCGCATATGGACGTATATATTCAGTTAGAAGCGCGAAGAAATCGCACAGTGACGGCACGGCAGTTAGTTAATCATCTCCGTGGAGCTCATAATGTGACTGTTTCCAGACATACCATCCACAGAATGTTGAGAGAAGGTAATTTAGTGATCCGAAGGCCTTGGAGATAACAACCTTTAAATCGAGGAAATCGCGCAATTCAACTACGTTGGGCACAAGAACATGTTATATGAAAGAAAAATCAATGGAAAAATATTCTTTTTACCAACGAATCTCGTTTTTTTTTATCTACGTTCTCGAAGAATACGCGTATGAGAACCTGGCGCAAGAAATCGAATGCAACATACACAAGAGGTTCACAGCTACAGAGGAGGCATAAATATGGTATGGACAGTAGTTTCGCTCGGCAGTAGAACTGAGCTCGTTCTGCTGGATCTTTTTTATCATCAAAGCACTACGTTACGAATGTTCTAGAACCTGTAGTTGTTCCATATGTACAAAATATTGATTCAAGACAATGCGCGACAATGCTCTACATACAACCAAGGAATTTTTTGGGAAAGCAGAATATTCCAATTTTGCCCTAGCCAGCAAAATCGCCCAATCACAATCTCATTCAGCATGCGTGGAATATGCTTCAGCGAAGAGATTTTCAAAACCAGGATCAATTTCAAAATCGCAATCAGCTGTTTCAAGCTCTTCAACAGTGCTGGATGGCGATTCCCCAAGAAGATAACTTGATCATCAGTATGGAAAGACGTTGTATAGCTATCATCAATGCACGAGAAGGCCAAATTCCTCAATAAAATATTTGTTTCAAATTTCAAAGTGTTCCTTTTGTGTAGAAATGAGTCACTTTGATATCTTCGTTCATTTACCTCTTTCCACTTATAGGCTTACACAAGTTTCCATGAAATAAATATCCCTAGATTTTGAGCATTTATGTACAAATGCAGTTACACTAGGTATTATGTTTAAATTTGCACATTCAAAATTTCTATGTAGAGAAATTTATTCCAAATCATCATATTTCCAGTCACTAAAAGCGATGCAATACCAGTACTCTAAAACCAATCAAGAAATTCAAACAAGCTATAATTAGTGGAAGCTTTCAGTGGTCGATTCAATCAAGCCAGTAGCCAAACTTGGTTGTCCAATTACATAAACGATCGCACAAAATTATGTAATCATTTAATGCAACACCAACAAACAGCCTCTAACTCTAAACTTTACGCAAAATAGCCAGCGAACTATGTTGTCCTTTCGGTCGTGGTTTCCCAAACAGAAACAATGGAAGTGAATTGTAAATGGCAACATTCTGACCGCAGAACACAATCAAAACAAACGCTAAACGACCAGAACGGCACTAAATGTTGACAAGAAAACCGGGATCTAGACCGTTCTTGTACGCATCAAACTCCCAAGTTTCTTGTATAGCCTAGGATGGGAATAAAAGCTAATAGGGTTTTATCTCGCATATAATGATGTCGTTTGTATGGAAATGGGGTGACAGATTTTAGATAATTACTGAGTTTTAGTTCGTTTTTGTCCAAACCAGTGAATAAATCACGATTTTATACTATGCGGATCTATATTCATAGAAATTATAGAATATAAACTATAAACTAAAAGATGTCCTAAGTACAAATTTATTGCAAAAAATAAGAAAGAACATATGGATAAATTAGCATGATGAGTGAAAGAAATAAACTTAATAACTAAGAAAATGTTAGAAGAACATATGGTTTACTAAGAGTAAGGAAAAATTTAGATGAACTCACATGATTTCTTAAAAAAAAAAACAGAAAATTAGACAAAAAAAGAAAACAAAAATTTGGATAAAGAGCATAGAAGAACGTATAATGATCACTGCAAAAGGTGGCTGATAAAAACGTAATTCCTTAATAAAAAAGAAAAAATTGGTCAAAAACTTAATCAAAGATTCATGATGGAAAGATTAGAAAAAAAGATTCCATTTAGGATTCAGAACTGTGCACAAAAGTTTGTTGAAAAAGAACAAAAAACTCGATAAAAATATAAAAAAAGATATCGATAATGAGAAGAAAAGGCAAAAACTAAAAAGGCTTGAATTAGCCCTACAGGCCTAGTTGGCCCAAGGCTTTTCGTGTAATGGTTGCTCAATTCTTTCTGTCCATTATTTCCTCTTTCGAGTTTCTTATTCCCAATGCATCCAAATCATTTAACACCTCTTTCTTCCATCTGTCTTTGGGTCTACCTCTCCTTTTTTTCCTCCAATACTTCATACTTCTCTATAATATGACCTTCGGTATCCTTCCTTGTGTCATTCTTTGAATATGTCCCATCTACCTAATTCTTTGCGCCCTTACTACCGCTGTTATACTGGGCTCATTATACAAATCTCTTAACTCCTGATTTGTTCTTCTCTCCCATTCTCCGTTTACTTGCTTTCCCCCAAATATTTTTCTTAACACCTTCCTTTCCCATACCTGTAACTGTTCAATATCTGTCTTTCTAAGTATCCATGAGTAAAGATGTATTTTCAGCTTCCTTGATACAAGTTTGGATTTGAACATGGATGATTCATGTTGGGAAGACATTTATTTTCCTTATTTATTCTTACTGTTATTTCTTCTTTAATATTTGGCACTCTTGCAAAAATTGTTCCTAAATAAGTGAATTTATCAACTTCTTCAAATTTTTAGTTCTTCCCGTATCTTGTTGTTATATTTAGTGCATTGCCTTTCGAGAAATGTTTATCTGTCCATGTCATATATTTAGTTTTTTCCTTGTTTATTTTTGGACTTATCGTTTTCGCCACTTCCTCCATTGCGTGTACAGTACAATCCTTTGCAACTCTTTCTTGCTTCTACTTAAAAAGGAGTTATTATAAGAATTAATAGCAGAGATTCATTAATTTATAAAACTGGTAATCTAATGGCATTTAAAAAAGACAAGGAGTGAATAAAATGAAGAATTCAGTAATAGGGTGCTGTAAAAGATTAACGGAACACCTCTCAGTGCACTTGCAACTTTTAAAATGTTAATTCTATTCAGATGGAGCTAAGAAGTTAAAAAAAACATATTCAGAAAATAATTTTTTTATGGGGTGTAGTATTGCGTGTGTCCTCCAGCAGCGCAAATTACTTCTTCATAGCTTCTTGGCATATTTCGCACAAGTCGTCGAATATCTTACTCTGGTTATTCTTCAACTGTGGCTTCTATTAATTGTTAAAGAGTTTGCTCAATAGAATTCAGATCCCGGCTGAACAATGGCCAATTTACTATTCAACTTTCATCTATACTAATATTATAAAGAGGAAAGGTTTGTCTGTTTGAAATGAATAGGCTCCGAAACTACTGGACCGATTTCAAAAATTCTTTCACCGTTGGCAAGCTACACTATTTCCGAGTGACATAGGCTATGTTTCATTTTAAAAAATTAGGGATCCTTACTAAAATGCCATTAATGTAATCAAAAATGACCTTAAAATCCTTACATCGCGTGCGCTGAGAATACTATTGATTATAGAATAAAATAATGTACTACGATTTTGAAGAATATATAAATATCTACAAAAAATGCCGCGACAGCATATGTCTAACTGTTATAGTTACGTCACAATAACTAATTTTTAAAAGTTTTTATCTTGGTATTAATCCTTATCAAAATAACTTATTTCATAATCACGACAGATATCACAAATTTAGCATGTGCAATGGGACGAGGCTACTTATAAAGGAATTAAAGGACAATTAAGTTGTAGCAACCAATATAACTGAACCACCAGCTGGTCAACTAGCTCATACACTGAGGATACCGATGATCCCAACTGATCTACCAAATCCATTTAAACCGTTTCAATTTCCTATCAAAACATCTTTCGCTTTTACTAATAATAAGTCTCAAGGTCAAACCTTCCAAATAGTAGGGATCGGTTTCCTCATGGCCAACCGCCTAAGGCGGGTCGGAGCACCTGAAAATCAATTTATTTTGCTGCCAGAAAATAAAACAACATGTAATTTTGTTTACAGGGAAGCGTTGATCCAATAAATTTAATGGCTTTTGTTATTTTTCTTTAATCCCCGTGCAAAACCGGGGCGGACTGCTAGTGTTCAATAAGAAAATCCATGGTAAAGGCAGCAGAAGGATTATCTTGCATGAAAAGAAATATCATATTCAACCTAAACGACATGATCTGTTAGGGTTTCCAATGTTTTAACTGCCGCATGCCGGTGCGAATGATCGCAAGCAAGGTTTAACGAAGAGGTTTAATAAGCTCGACTTAAAACAGGTTTTCGTACCGGTGTCCTTGGTTTAAAATCAGCCCATCGTATTTTCTTTCTCACTGTCTAGTCAGAAATGGTTACATGATGAGCCGCCCCAAGTGCATTTTGGAAGTCTTTTGTACTAGATTTTAGGCTACCTACGCAAAGAAGATATTACCAAATATCGCTATTGAATTCGTGTGATTTTCCTCTTTTGACTTTGTCCGGCTAATCTTTTCTATTCTCCAGTCGCTTTGTAGTTATCATCCGCATGCTTGATCACTGAAGGACTGCTATTGAAATTTCTTTCGACGAATTTTAACGTCATTTTCAATTAAGTCTACAATACGATCTACTCGCTAAGATCTCTCATTTTGTTAGGCAATGAATTCAACAATTTTAAACTGCCGTTCCGTTGCCTATAGTAGAGCTGTCAGAGCTCTAAATGTGGATATTATCATTTTCACTTTACTTTACAAAAAATATTAAAAAAAAAAAGAAACAAATAAGAATCAATGTATAAAAAAAAGGAGTCAGTTGGATACAACAGAAAACATTATCAATTACAAAAGAACTGAATAAATAAAAAGTCGTTATGGACATTCACATTTTCATTCATGTCATCCCTTTGTTTTCATCATCCATACATATATAATAAAAACATATAATATTTCATAATATCTCATCTTTTTTCTCATTCAATATCGATTGGTCGCAATTGATAAAGTACAACGCAAAAGCGAATAAAAATATTGACACTAAGGCAATTATTTAACAGTTGGCGACAGCGGGTCGCATAAATGTGGCGATAACGATACATAATATGGTCAATATTCTCTCTCGCATCAAGATGTATTAAGAAAAGATAAAAATAACATCCGCAATTTGTTAATTTATAAAAAAAAACTAGGATAAAAAATTAAATATATTTTAGTATAAAATTACATGCTAAAAGACTATAGTCCAAGAGCTGGCTGCAAAAAACCTGGCCTATCGAGTAACCGGATGAAATATTTTTTAAATAATACTACTCACTGTATCTATTAAAAAAATCATTTAGTGCCAGGGGCCAGGGCAAATATGGTGCATAAAATAACTATGTTTTTTCTAAGGTACATTTTTTGGACATGAACTGTACCAATCGAGTAACCGCTTGAAACTAATTTTAAAATGTAGTTTTAAGTGAATAAAAAATAATTATAAACAAGTGTCTCGTTAAATCTGGTGCTAACCCCATGGCACAACACTTTTTTTAATTTTTTTTTTGTTACGTTACTGTACCCATCAAGTAACCGCTTTAAACTATAATCAAATGAAAATTTGAATATTTCTTATTAAAACAATACATTAGTGCCACTTCTATTCCAGTGACAAATGCCTGGCACGATACATTATATTTCTTCAAGTCCCATGCTATTACTAATACAACCTATTACAGAAACATTTTGGAATAAATGAATAAACATCTGATGACCAATTATATTGATTTTCAAGTGTTTTTTTATTTATACGAGTATTTTATAAAGTATAAAAATGAAATACAATGCAATTTTTTTAATATATTCTACTATAAAATTAATAAAAACTTAATTATCTAAAAATATACATTGAAACATATATATGGAATTATTATCATTATAAATATCATCCTGATCATCATCATTATCGTCATGATTATCGTCACTACTGTCATGATCGTCATCACTTTTGTCATGATTATCATCATGGTCGCCTTTATTTTCATAATTATTATCATCGTCATTATCGTCATGATCACTATCATTATTTTTGTTGTAACCATCATTATCATAATAACCATCGTCACAATTATTAATTTCATCAAGCTCTACTTGTTCTATCATAACAATGTCTTCAACTAAAAGAGGTGTTGGATCACCTTCGAACCAAAGCGGTTTAATTTTATTGTCATTAACTGTCCATCCGCATTGTTCTGGTAAGAAATTTTGTAGCATTTTGCCACATTGAAGTTACATAAATGGTTCGTAAAATTTTTTGATTCAGTGACTTCCAACATGGTGGAATTTGAGTTAAATCAAATCTTATGATATATAATACGGGTATCGGCCTTATCATGATTACATGCAAAATATTGTTCAATATTTGTTACAATAGTGTTTTTTATAAATTCATAAAAAAAACATTGATTTTTGTTTGTTATATAAACTTTTTTATTGCGCTAAAATGATGCCATGATGATGTTAGACCAATATTCAGTTATAAAATCAATTAAGGCTTCTTTAAATTTAATATTTTTTAAAGCTTTATGGGAATCGTTAGGCCTTTTCTGTGCAGGTCCTGATATTGAATAAGATGTATTAATTTCATTGCGAATTTTCCTTTCTGTATCTTTAATGAAAGGATTAAAATACTGATCAAAAATTATGTGAATTTCAGACGCAGTTGTATTACAAATTTTTGATAATATGAATTCTGCTATTTTATCGAACGTTTGAGGAACTGAAGGGCCTAAATGATATCAGAAGTAAAAGCCATTAATTACATCTACACTAACTTGATTTGGTGGTATGTGATGGACCGTTAATGACAATAAAATTAAACCGCTTTGGTTCGAAGGTGATCCAACACCTCTTTTGATGATATTGTTATGGTAGAACTTGATGAAATTAATAATTGTGACGATGGTTATTATGATAATGATGGTTACAACAAAAATAATGATAGTGATCATGACGATAATGACGATGATAATAATTATGAAAATAATGGCGACCATGATGATAATCATGACAAAAGTGATGATGATCATGACATTAGTGACGATAATCATGACGATAATGATGATGATCAGGATGATATTTATAATGATAACAATTCCATATATATGTTTCAATGTATATTTTTAGATAATTAAGTTTATATTAATTTTACAGTAGAATATATTAAAAAAATTGCATTGTATTTCATTTTTATACTTTATAAAATACTCGTATAAATAAAAAACTCACTTGAAAATCAATATAATTGTTCATCAGATGTTTATTCCCAAATGTTTCTGTAATAGGTTGTATAAGTAATAGCATGGGACTTGAAGAAATATAAAGTATAGTGCCAGGCATTTGTCACTGGAATAGAAGTGGCACTAATGTATTTTTTTAATAAGAAATGTTCATATTTTAATTTGATTATAGTTTAAAGCGGTTACTCGATGGGTACGGTAACGCAACAAAAAAAAAAATAAAAAAAGTGTCGTGCCATGGGGTTAGCACCAGATTTAACGAGGCACTTGTTTATAATTAATTTTTATTCACTTAAAACTACATTTTAAAATTAGTTTTAAGCGGTTACAGTTCATGTCCAAAAAATGTACCTTAGAAAAAACATAGCAACTTTATGCACCATTGTTGCCCTGGCACTAAATGGTTTTTTCAATAGATACAGTGAGTGGTAGGTATTATTTAAAAAATATTTCATCCGGTTACTCGATAGGCCAGGTTTTTTACAGCCAGCTCTTGGACTACTATAAAGAATTATAAAAGTATTACCATCCGCCATTTTGACTCCAGTTTTACTCTAATTAATTAGTAGAAAACTGACAAGAAAGACAATTAGTAAGAGAGTGGATAAAATTGCGCATAATTATACTCGTTTCTTTAACTAAAATGGTTAGGTAGTTCATCTTGCAGATATACTAACCCCGTTTAACTTTGAACTGTAATTCAATGTCCGTCGTGGCATATAGCCAGGGAAGTAGTTGTTGGTTCTTACTAAACGGTCTATGTTCTTTGATTTTCAAAGACTCTGTAAAACGTTATAATAGTATTAAACTATTATTACCTTTGACATCTATTTGAGGTCTATAGTTTTAATTGAATTAAAATGGTTTTAATGGCTGCCACTGGTAAAAAAAATTGGAAAATCAATATCTATTTGTATGAAAAGATTGTTTTTTTACTCATCTTAAACTGTCTGCAAGTTAATATGAAAATAGACATTAGTAAATAAATGTCAAATGTCAGAATTGTTAAATGTCAAAAATATTAAATATCAATTGTAGTCATTTGTAAAATGTCAATTCTCAAAATGTCAGAAATGTAAATTCAGAGAAATGTCAAATTAGAGAAATGCTAGGAATGTCAAATGTCAAATACTAAATGCCAAATGAGAAATATTAAAAATAATAAACGTCATTAATCATATCTTTACTGTCTTAAATTTAGATTAGATAATCATAATGTAACATAATGGAAATAAACAGTATCAATTCACTTTTTTCAATAAATCCTCACTAAGGTTCAGCAGTTTCATTTTACCCTTTTGCTCGTTTCAAGAGCATTGGCAGCTGGCTCTAGTTAATATATACTTCTATAAAATAAACAATATTTATACTTCCCCTAAACAAATTCATTCGATATTTTCTCGTACTTGACCTTCCTACTTAGGTTTATTTCTGAGAAGAGCCCATGATGTTTACTAGCTCGTTTCAGCCGATATTGGTCCGATGAAACATCCCATTCATATAACCAAGTAGAGTTTTCATATAAGGATTACCGTTTCTGAGAAACCTTCATAAAGTTACATCACATTCCCAAACATTTTATCGAGCACTTACACGCTATGAAATGTAGAGATGGAAACGTAATAGAAGCTTTTATTTTTATTAAGATTGTAAATAAAATATGTATATGGTTATTTAGGTTGAAAGGTTAATAAAAAATAGTCTTAAGAGGATTAAAATAACATTTGATCAGGATGCTCTAAAGATATATCTTTATCAGTTAATGTATAAAAAAAACGGGTGTGGCAGTCAGTGGGACTGCCGGCAGAAGTTAAACTTCTATGCACTTGCCCAGATTCATAAATTTGTATGCGAATGATTTAGCAAAATCATTATATGATATTCGTGTACAGCGTCCTTAAAAACCTCCTAGTACCGAGTGCACACTCATTTTGTATCGAATTTGCATAAAATTCTTGGAGACGAGGTCCGTCTTAAGCACCAGGTGTTTCGGATACCATCACAATTATCATATTCGTATTCAGATACCCAAACACGGCCAAGTTCCAAGTGTGCACTGATTTTGTACAGAATGTATATAAAACCCGAGGAGAAGAGGTAAATACCCTAGGCACCAAGTGCCGCGGACACTTTCGACATCATGATATTCGTGTTCAGCGACCCCAAAAACTTCGAGTACATAAATTGAACCCATTTAGAATACTTATCGAGTTGTAATTTTTCTATCTATTGTGTGTTCGAAATGCACTTTTCGACTATTCTTAAAAACTCTGTTGCAACCATGTGACGGTACTATGGACTACAATACAATACTCATTACTGAATATTATTATTAATATCAATAATATAAAATACCTACTAAACTTTATATGTATACTTACGTGACAGAATTATAAAATAATCTGTCAAACACAATGTTATAGGTCACTATGATATTCAAAACATTAGCTCAGACTGATTTTTGTATATCTATCTCTTTTTAATGTACTGAATGTATAAACGGTATTCAAAGGATTTATAGTTATGACTTAACATGTGGTAAATATTTCATCTTTGTTTTTACCAACTAATATACCTTATATGTGTTTCTGTCTCTCTCTTACTCACACTGTTACGTATGTAATGATTTTTCCCATTTAACCCCACACAAACTTTTTCCGCCGAGTGCATGAATAGAAGTATAACTTCAAAAATGTTTTTGGAAGATTTTTATATTTTGTAGTTCAATGCGCTTTAGCATCTTTGATAATCTTCATCACCTTCCAATATCTTTAAAAAAATTATTCGTAGTTTTTCAATTATTCTTTTATCACTAATCTGGTTTTATCAAGTACTTTATATGCTTGAATCTTATATTTTTTAGTTAGAAGAATGCGATTTGCTACCTCTACATCCTTTAAAGAATTTTTTGTTAGGTTTGGTGTTCTTTGTTACTACTACTCCCAAATATACAGCGTAAAATAGTTTTTTTGATTAATATTTAAATACAAAGAAAAAATTGGACACCACAGAAACACAGCCAGTCAGAGAGAGAAAGCGAGAGTGCATAAATTAAAAAATATAATTCTTTAATCTCTTATAAGAATAAGAATAAAACAAATTGACGATAAGAAAGGATTTAAATATGAAGATGAAATTGGTTGTTAAAACACACTAAAAATGTGATAAAACTGCAGGCGGTATAATTATAGTGGCATTCTATAAGTAAGAGGTATAGAACGAGAGACAAACAGAAAAAATAAGAAGAATAGCACATGCAGGAATAAAGAGCAGAAATGTGAATGAAAAACTGCATTGGAAAAACAAAAAAAAAGTTTCGTTGAAAGTTGAAATTCAAAGCAATTAGATCAATTATTACCTTTCAAAGATTATCTTTGAAAAAGTATATATTTCTTCTGTAGGTGTAGGTATATGTTACTGAACTTCTCCTAAACGGCTAGACCGAATTTCATGAAACTTTGTTTCTTTTAATTCTTTTTTTACTTTTGTGTATTTCGATCACGAAGTATAGATACCAGGAGTCTACACGGTATAGGCTTTTCCATAATATTTCTGGTACACAATAATCAAACCAAATAGACTCCTGGTATCTATACTTTGTGACTTCGACGGTAAAGTGACAATATTTTCTAAGTGCGACATTTATTGTTTAGTGTTTAGTTCTACAAATTCTTAATAGATCACAGTTTAAGTTAACTAATGTAACTCTATAAACCTTTAACATCTAGGTTGGATAGATGGCACTGTTTTTGATTTCTAGATTATTGAACAACTAGGTTGTGGAAAACCCCAGTAGATGGTGTTAAATTTCGATTTATAAATAAATAGACAAATAAACGAGAAACTAAATTTAAATGGAAAATGGAAAAACAAAAAAAAATTGCGGAAAATAGAAAGCTAAACAGTTATCGTCCTTAAATAAGTAATATAGCGGCACCGTAAGGTGGCGCAGTTAAGATCTGATGTATTTAAACGAGCAATTACTAATTTAAGTACTATGACGCCACCGTAAGCTGGCGGAGTTGATATCTAATATATTTAATCGATAAATTACAAAATTTAACGAAAAAAATAGTATGAACGTATGATGAAAACGATGAAATAAAAGAAATGATTGAAAACATAAAAAAGAAACAAAATCGTAAAAATTTGAAGTAAGAAGTCCGTTGAGTCAGCTAGTATTGACAAAACAATAGTTTATAGTAAGGATATAAAAGAACTGTTACTTTAGTTCTAAATATCCCCTACACCTCTATAGTGTAAGAAATATTCAGCATGGTGTAAGGGAGGATCAGTTTTACCATTATCGTTGTGAGTCATCATTTCCTACGAGATGACCTATCTTATCAACTGAACATTTCCGCTTATTTTACTTGTTCTCTGGTTCTATTTGATTTTTTCTTGAGTAGGAGATAAGTTTGCTGAAAAATGTGGAATAATTCCACATGGAAGTAGGTAAATAGGATTACGGAGAAGTTAGTTTTTTTTTAATTGATTTTTTATTTTTATTTAGAAAAACTCTAAAACTTCGGCTCATCAAATATTTATTTTTGGATAGCTGGGTTTGGGTTCTGATAAGATTATTTGCGAATTAAACTAGTTCTTTATTTGGTTTGTAACAGTTTGCAAACTGGACATTGGCTTTTACACTATACTCAAAATATAGAATTAATTTGAAGAATATCTGTTTGTTTATAACTTTCTTTATATAATGTTTAGTTCCCTTTCTTACAATAAATGATATTTCATTAAAAAAAAATTTTAGCATTAGAAAATCTAGGTTATTGAAGAGCGCGTTTCCCCTGTCAAAGGCAATTCCATTTCTGGAAATATATTCATAGTCATGAACTGATTCCAGTTTGTGTCGAGCTTAATGATGTGGGGTGAATAAAATGAGAGATTCTTTACAGATCAGATTTAACGACAAATAGTTTTAGATTTAAATATTCGACAAAGAAACGGATGTAGGTACTCTATTTTAAGTTGATATTGAAGGGAAGAACAAATTTATTTATACAGGATATTTCATTAAAAGCTGGCTGCAGCCATATCTCAGAACCTACAGGACAGAGAAAGTTAAGAAAAAATATTACTATAAAAGAATATTATTATAAAAGCGAGCATGAGAAAATCTTAGTTCCGCAATTCACCACGAGAGGACACAATCAAAAGTGACATGTTAAAATATACAATTTCCCCAAAAGTTTCCACGTTAAGGTATCAATTAGTTTATCGACGGTAATAAGAGTGGGGTAAGCTACTGAAAGCGAAATCCTTTAAATCGTTGTAAATCGTTGATTTTAGAGAACAAAAGCTTGTTTTGTAGAGGAAAGCAGTTATTTTAAACCGTCGTATTCATTCATATCCTAAAATTTTCAATCTATAAGCCGCAATTTTTCATAACATTTTTTTTTTAATTTTGCTCCAAAAAATTAATTCATACCGTATATGTTTGATAACATAGGAGGAAAGTAAATTTGCAACAAAAGCGTATACACCTCAATTTGTTAGCTTTTTTCGTTCCAGACTTATGACGAGAGAAACATAATTATACCATTTAAATTTAAAGAAATCATTGCTTTGTGAAGCAGCATTTCCCAAAAACCTATTTTTACAATTTTTTTTTTGTTTTGTTTGTCACACATTAGTCCAACAGCCCAAATTTAATTATTACATCTAAAAATCATATTATTTCAGCATAATTCTGTATTTTAAAGTAATAATCGCGGCCAACTTACTTGAGTTTGGAATGTAGGTAGGTAAGTTATTTAAAACAGGTAAAATCCGCTTTTCAGTTTCTGTATAAGAATTCATTCCACTAAGAGCCCGTCCGGGTAGTTTATCGGAACTATAAAAATGCCGGATTACTTAGTGCATCTTCACACGATTCGTCCGTGTACCGGGTTAGAAAATTTTGTCGGATCCGGCAAAATTTATATCCGATTTTGTCACTGCAAACCGGATGCTGGGACACGATAAAAAATCTTTTTCAGGTATTTGAAGGTTCTAAATGGAAATTTGGAAAGTAGTAGAGGAAAAATGCGTATACACACTGCTAATTTTGCCCTGTTTTTTTTAAACAATCACAAAAATCGGAAAACAACTTATTTGTTAATAAAATTCATTCCGGGTCGCCGGGTGTCGTGTGAATAAGTGTCACGATTACTGTTTCTTATTTAAAATGGGGCCGCAAATGCCGTCTAAACGGGCTGTAACAAACACCTTATCAATAATAAAAGTGGACAAGTGCGAGCAGCAAGTAACATTATAAAAGTTCTTGTAGATCGTTGTATCTTTGATCGATGTTTTAAAAAAAACACTTACTAGATCTCGTTCAAACCAATTTTCGGTGGAAGTTTATATGGTAATGTACATCGTATATTTGTTAGTTTTATAACTGTCTTATTCCAAAAGATTCAGGGTGGAGACACACATTTTACCACTTTGAAAGTATCTCTCGTGCAAACTATTCAGTTTAGAAAAAAAATGATACTGTAAACCTAAATATCATTTTGAAGACGTATCCATAGATGTATGGGTTTGATGAAAAAAACAGTACCTATGACTATGAGTTTTGAATATGGGGAACCACCAAAATGTTTTTTTTTTCATTTTTGTGTAAAATCTTATGACGGTTCACAGAATACATCTACTTACCAAATTTCAACAGTATAGTTTTTAAGGTTTCGGAGAAAAGTGGCTGTGACATACGGTCGGACAGACAAACAGACATGACGAATCTACAAAGGTTCCGTTTTTTGGCTACGGAACCCTAAAATCTAACATTCACAATGTATAAAAAGGACTTTTTATAGACTACCTTTTTAAGATTTATAGGACACAGTATAAAAGTATAAATTATTTTAGGTTTTAAAACTGTGTGTGAGAAAAGAATTTTGTAATCGATTTTAAACCCACTTACAAAAAAAAAAACGCTATCTATTGAGAGAAGTTTGAAATAGCTTCGCCAAATAAAATTAAAATTGGTGAAAATTGTAATTAAACGTCAATACACTTAAATCATGCATTGTAATCGAGTTCTGAGCGTCCCTTAAAGTTTCAAATCAGTAGTTAAAAAGAAAGTTTAAAATCGATCACAAAATTCCACCTGGACAGACAAGGAGACAAAGAGAAAACAAGCCAAAGAATATAAACAGGTAGTAAAAAACAAAGAAAATATGCGGAATTGAATTCTACGCCAACCGTCACAATCTGATATTTTTATCGTTTTTATCTATTCATATAACCCCGTTTTTAAAAAATTGTATAAATATTATGTACTAGCTGACCCGGCCACGCGTTGCTGTGGCTAAGGTTTTTGTTATATTAAATTGTAGTAAACTAATTAAGAGGAATAGTAGGAGAAAATCAGTCATGGGGACCACAATGCTTTTTTACATAGATGCCATTTGTAAAAAAATATGGTGACCTCCATGACAGATTTTTTACTACCGTAAACCCTTAATACAATGAAATTATTATTTACAAATGAAGACGGAAACGTTAAAGCTGGTATAAAAATTTACTGGATTGGGATTTGAATGGGAAGGATTTTAAACGCGATTGATTCAAATTTTCGTACAATTGATATTAATCAAAAATCAATACAAAAGAATTTTATTATTTATAGCTGTACCCGGCGCACGTAGCTACGCTAACAACTAAAATAAATTTGAGAAAAATAAAAGATAAGAAGAGATAGAGAAGGAAAGAAAGTTTATAGTTTTGTTTTACTTATCGCACCAGAAATATATCTTTCGAACTTATATTTATACAAATTCGTATAGATATCTATTAATCAGTATTGAATTTGATACATGGAAGCGCCATCTGGTGGTAACTTCCATTAATACGAATATCATATAGGCGGAAACATACTATCAAAACGTGACACGACGCCACGCATGTTAGTCCATATATTTATATTGCGGCGTGTGGTCACATAGCGTGTTGTCTATGTGCTTCTAACTGTATTAAATATATGGAATTGAGAGGTACTAACATGCGTCGGGTGGCGTGGCGTCGTGTCACGTTTTGATAGTATGTTTCCGCCTTATTCATCTTACCCATTAAAAATAGATCATTATACTGATTTTCATGACAATCGGTTGAATAGGGCAGAACTCTTTCAATATAGTCTATGGCTGTGAATGACATTGACATTCGTTACGCGCCATTTTTTTAAATATGCAAAATTAAATGTCTATTTTTCAATATTTCTGAGAGATTTTCTTAATAATTTCTTCCGTAAGAACCTTCTCCTAATAATAACAAATACAACACAAAAAGAATTAGTAAAATCGGTCCAGCCATTCACGCGTGATGCCATGACCAAGAAAAACGGGTTTTATTTATATATATATATATATAGATTAAAGTAAATTCTACTTCAGCTGTTAAAACTTTCTGGTTTTGAAAAAGCGGAAATATCCTAAAAAACTGAACTTATTACGTAAAAATACATCCGTATTTTATGTGAAATTTTATTTCAATACATACTCGTTTGTATTATGTTTGAGTAACGAGATATCAATGTTAATCAAATAAATAAAAAGCTGAAATAGAAAAAAATATTTAAAAAATAATTAAATTGAAATCCAGCGTAGTTTCACAACATAATGCATAGAAATACAAAATGCTCTGTAAATGTCGGTTCCAATTAAAAATCCGGAGTATAACAAAATGAATTTTGATCAGTTCTAATTAAATTTTTAACAGAAAGAAAATCCTTATTTTGAATAAAAAAAAAAGTGTGAGGTGTCAAGGGACACCCGGATGGAACGAAGTTCCTTTCGATTAATTAGTGAAGGAGTTAGTAATTTGTAAACACAACAGAGTGTTTATACATACATAAACATTTATTATTGTCTGTTTAAAATCTCTACTTACCTAACGGAACTTGTACAGAAACAGTGTCAGGATACATTATTGTTATTATTTTCTATTATTTTAATATTTATTATCTACAAAAAACGTGTATAAACTTAACAAAGTCGCGACACTACACTGTTCAAAGCAAAATAGATTATCACCATTTTCACCTGAATATCTTCAACAGTTCGTTTCTTTTAACAAAAGTGTCCATTTATACAATACCAGATAACACATCTATCTAGAATTACTTTTTATAATTTAAAACAGGAATTAACAATTCAATACAAAATTTTAAAATTAAAATATTTGACAGTAACTGACAGTTAAGGTAATTTGACGTAGGTACCTAAGTAGTCAAGTTACGAACTATTTTTAAAATGTTTATGAATTTATTAATTTATAAAAACAGAATAAAATAAAATATAATACTATTATAGGTAATTATTATTTTCTCTACAGTATTTTCTTTTTAATGTACATTTTCTTTTAATTTAAAATAGTGTCTTTTTAATTGTAATATATCTATCTATGAGAGAGAGGGAGAGAGAGTTATTTATTTTTTGGTCTGTGAGAGAGAGAAACATGCGTGTGTCGTGTCATAGTGTCGTGACAACTTTTGGTATGAATTTTTTTTGGCTAGCTCCTACCGTCAGTCGTAACTGTTCGTAACGCCCGAAAGGGAACTTCGTTCCAACAAGTCAATTGACATTAAAATCCATCTAAAAAGTGTTGGTAATGCACTAGTCACCATTTCTTATTCCTCCATCTATTACTTAAATGAACAGATTTATATACAGCGAAAATAGTTTAAAAAACTTATTATCTAATTCAAGCTGTGTCTGGGTTTCCGTAGGTAGGAACACAGTGAAAGGAAGTTAGAGAACAGTAGAACTACCTAACTACTCCAACATCCGTTGACACTTTTCATGAATGTTAAGTTAATTAATTTTAATAGTTGTTGGAAACAGAGTTTTTGTTTGCAAAACGATGGCATTGTGGCGCCATGGTCCATGAGTATTGCTCTAACCTTAATTAATATCTACGGATGTGTTATGTGTTATTTCGTTTATTTTCTTAAGCCGATTTAGAGTCAAAGAGAATATTATTTTTATTTAAAAATAAATAACAAAAAAAGTTCATTAAAATATCCGGTTAAATGGCAATTTTAGCAAACAAAAAGTTATATTAAAACTCAATTACGAAGGAGGAAGAAAATATTAAAAACGGAATATGTACAAAAAATTAGGCTTGAAATAAGGTAAGATACAGATAGAAAACAAACATTTAGGCGGAAATGAAATAGATGGTATACGAAGAAAAAGGTGAAAGTTCCGTCACTTATTTTTGTGACGATTTTTTTATCGCAACAAACCTTACGAACCTAACATTAATAGCTTCCTTGTAAAAGCAGACTAAACTGTTCATTTTATGGATATTTTATTGATCTATAAATCTTTGAAAAGCCAGTAAAACAGGTCTAAAAGTGTTTTATAATGAATACTGTCGCAAAAATATATTGATTTGATTTTAAAAAATTCTTTCAATTAAACATTTCTGTCTTCTGTTTTGAAACAAATTTTCTTTTTGGCTTAACAGGATTATCACCACAGATCTATCTATATATCCTACTTCCTACTTCCTATCCTACTAATATTATATAGGCGAAAGTTTGTTTGGATGGATGTATGGATGTTTGTTCCTCTTTCACGCAAAAACTACTAAACGGATTTTAATGAAACTTTACAGTAATGTAGCTTATAGATCAGAATAACATATAGGCTATAATTTATAAAGATATTGTGTGAATTGTCCAAAATATAACGATAAATGTCATTTAAGTCTGAAAAAATTACTGTATTTCTTATGTTGACAATATTGTTACGTTATTACAGTGCGAATGTAACATCTCAATATTGTCAGACTGTTATATTTTTCAAATACGACCCAAAAATTATGTATGTTATAATTTTAATGTCATAATGTTAGTTCTTTTCACGCTAATATAAGCTACTCGAAATACTAATACTGCGCACACGAAGTCGCGGGCACCAGTTATTGATACATAAAGACCTTGCTTTTATTCGAATTACACGCAGACGAAGTCGCGGGCAAAAGCTAGTGTATATATACTTCTAGGTATTTAGATAAACGAAATATAATATCACATTTCTATTCAAGTAACTTTCAAACAGTTTCCGATATATGATCCTAAAATTCTTATTTTTGCATTTTCTCAACTTCCGGTGTATTGCGCCCCTCGAGATGGTTTCCGTTACAGTGACACCGCAAACACTTCACCACTTTATCGAGTCCACTACGACGAACAATAAGGGTGTCATAATATCGATAGTTCAAGCGATACTCGACCTAAAATGGAAAAATCTTTAGCTTTATACTTATTTTAAATGAACTTAAGATTTTTTATAAATGTTGACAAAAGCCTACAAAGGAATCATTTGGATTATAATTATACTGAGCTTTGAAAGCCGAATCTTCTTTATAATTATGTATTAAAGTCCATTTGTTTGAAGTTGGCAGCTAAGAAAATTCATTAAATCGTAAAATGTTGTAAACAAGACCCTAAATCAGTACTTATTTATATCGGTATTAAGAAATTTCTTTTTTGGTCCTCCGTCCAGAAACAATACTATTAATTACTTCAAAATCGTCCGGAAAATGGCATTTTCCGGCCTAGGCCGGCAAAGTAGCTTTTAGATTATCTAAAGAGATGGCGCTATGAGTTTAAATTTTAAGTAATCAAAAATACCTAATGAATAATACAAATTTTAATTAAATTTATTTAAAAACTGCGTATAATATACTAAACTTACCTATAACTTTTTCTAAAGATAAGCAGGATTCTAATTTACATTTAATTTCTCTCACAACTTGTATTTTAAAATTTGACATTTATATCAATTTATGAACATCTTTATATAAACATCTAATCTTGTATGTCACAAAGTAAAAAGTTTTTGAACTTGTTGTGTTTGCAACATATGTTAATTAAAACACTAATAACTGCTGAAGCTAAACACGTATATTAAGTGTTAAACAAAATATTACACAATACACAACAACACAACTATAATATAAACATCCAATGTGGCGCTTATATCTGTCGGCTGTCTTCTAGTCAGTGGCCTTAGTTCAGGTAGCACAAGCAGTCAAGTCTTGAACATAACAGAACTTTTGAAAATATTAAAAATTAGTCGGACCAAAAAATAGTGTGTGTTACACGCCCGGAAAATGTTTTGCAAGTGCTCGTATTGTTTCGCCTCGGTGCTACGCACCTCGGCTACACAACTTTACTCGCTCTTGCAAAATGTCATTTTCCGTCCTTGTGTCACAAATAACTATTAATCATCATATTTTAATCTTTTTAGGTAAGGGATAAGTAGTCATAATACGATATTTAGAATATTTTGGAGCGAGGGAAGAACTATCTTTTATTTAGATGAAACATGGTTGAATGAAGGACACACTGTTTCTAAAGCATGGATGGACACCAATATTTCAAATTCCCGTCAGGCATTTTTGGAGGGATATTCAACAGGATTAAATGCTCTTCGAGGAAAAGGTCGCAGACTAATAATCGCACATATTGGCAGTGAACATGGTTTTGTAGACTTTGTATCAAAGTCAACCAAAGATTATCACGAGGAAATGACCTCTGATGTTTTTGAAGATTATTTTTCCCAGCTATTGGACTTTTTGCCAAGTGCTGCAGTGGTTGTCTTAGATAAAGCCAGTTATCATTCAAAACAGGTAGAAAAGTTACCAACGACGTCATGGAAAAAAGGAGATATGAAAGAGTGGCTCCAGAGCAAGAATATAAGGAATAACTGTATTACGTTTGCCACCTTATCACTGTCAATTAAACCCTATAGAATTAATATGGGCACAGGTAAAAGCTGAGGTGGCAAGAAACAATACAACTTTTAAATTGAATGACGTTAGACAACTTTGAATAAATTCTTTTGAAAACGTAACACGGGAAAATTGGACCAATGCCATAAACCATGTGAAGAAGAACGATTGTGGAGTGTTGATATCAATATTGAAAAACTGTTCGAACCCATTGTAATTCCTATCGGACCAGGCAACGAATCTGACTCATCGTCGGATGAATACGACGAAATGGAAGCCGACAATTAAAGGAGTAAGTGCTTTTTGCATTAAATTATATTTAATTCTTACTTTTTAATATGTAGCATATTTTTATTTTACTTTTAATTTTTATTTTAATTTGAATCATGCTTTAAAAAAACTTCGGTTCTACGGTCATGGGATCTATTCAGCTACCTGTTGTGACAATATTATCTAGGGTTTCTATTGTGTTTGGGTTAGTTAATCCCTAATTACAGGGTGTACTCTTTGAAAAATAACAACTATGACTATGTTTCAATAGAAATGTATACTACTTTTAGTTATCTTTCATGAACCACCCTTGCTTAGGCTTTAAAGGATTTGCATTTATAATAAATTCACTGTGTTGCCAACTGCAAACAAATAGACTTTAGTAGGATTAATTTCAATTTTATATTACTTTCCACTTCAGGATTTGTCTGTTCTTTTCCTTATTTCTATTATCTGTATGTAGTCGCCAGTCGAACTGCATACAGTGTGCTTAATTACTGATGAATATGTTTTGCACAAACTTCCATCCGAATTCGGATTGTACTTTTTGGTACTCCGAGAGATGCCTCTGTACCGAATAATAGTGTGACTGATACTTCTTTTGTAACTTTATCAGTCTGCTCCTTGTCTTGTACTCGTTTATGTCCTAAGTAGACATTATTATCCCGAGTCGACTTTTTTCTGCTTCAACTCAGTTTCAACCTTATTAGTATAAAAACGACTATATGTGCACTCTACTAGGCTGAAATGCGTTTAAAAAGATAGGGATAGAGCCTCTACACACGTTTGCTTTAAGACTTTAAGACTAATCACTAATCAGGTTGAAACGGGTTTAAACAAAAAAAAAAAAACGATTCGGGATGTTCCGCTATTTCTACTCGGTACTCGTATATTAGTCTGGAGAGCATCTGAAATATCTATTAGATCTTAAATATATAATTTCAAGATTCAATGAGGAATAAACCTGAACTTGACGCGCTCCACCATCTGAACCACCAAGATACGTATTTAATGCTACTACACCTCGAGGTCTAATTGTCTGGCAGTGACGTCATTGAGACGTAAATAGAAATGGAACCAATGCGAGGTTCGAATGAATGCTAGTTGCCATGTTTAACTTCACTATCTTTGTCTTATTAACGCGCAATAGAAAGAGATACTTTTAAGAAAAATGTCAAGCGGCACTAGCGCACTTAATAGTGTTGATATTTTTCTTAAAAGTATCTCTTTCTATTGTTAATAAGACAAAGATGGTAAGTATTTCTAAGTTAAACATGGCAACTAGCATTCATTCGAACTTCGCATTGCATGGTTCCACTTGCATTTACGTCACAATGACGACACTGACAGACAGTTGGGCCTCGGGGTAAAGTCATGTCTTATTTCACTTAACAAAGAGCAATATCCTAAAAACTAAAAAAATCCAAACTTTTGAATATTGCTGTAAAAAGTGTAGGAATTTTGGTAGAAAATGATTATGTGCCTTGGTAGTTTAAATAGGAGACCGACTGCCTATACTACAGGAGGGTCTAAGTTTAACTCCCTGTCAAGGTATATGTCTTAAATTCTTTTTTTTTATTTTTCTTATAAATTTAGTGCTTTTTATTATAGACTAATTGCTCTAATTCTCTACTGTCTTTAATAGCTGCTTTCTTTTGAAATACTTAACAAAAGTTATCCAAAATCAAATTTCTTGTTTAAGGTCTTTTTTTTATTTGTACAAAGAATCCGTAATGTTTCATAATATAACTTTACAGCAAATGAATGAAAATGAAAAACTTTTAAAGCATGGAAAATAATTAAAAACTGGTTCTAAAACTGAATAAAATAGCATAGTTAAGGATACATTAAGATGTTGTTTTTAAGAGACCGGAAACAACCTAAATGGATGAATTAAAACAATATTCGATAAACTACATATAAAAAAATACTTTAAAATCAACATCGAAAACCGAGCGGAAAGAGATGAACTTTAACATGAACGGAATTAAATAAAGACAAAACGAAATTAAATTGGTTTAAATCCGGTTCTGTTTCGGTCAGGAAATACTAATAACGATAAATGGGGTTCGTAGAAAGTCGGTCAGCAAGTTTAGCCTCCCGCACATATTAATTACCGCACAATAGGGGATTTTATTATTAAAATTTGTCACAAAGCACAGCAATAGTTACAAAGTTAAATAAAATACACAGTTATTCAGTTGTGCTTGGCACAGATGTACTAAAATGTGATTAGAAATGTCCTCGCAATTCTGTTTATGAAATCTTATCGCTAAATAAATAGCTGGCTAAGGAAGTAGAGATAAAAGACCGCATTGATATAATTTTTACTACAGCATTTGAATATTTGAAGTCGATGAATAATAAAGAAAATATTTTAAGTACACAAAATATTTAAGTTAGTCAGATAAGGATATACAGACTTAGACAAAATAAGATATTAAACAAACATAATGTTTATTCAGTATTACTTTATGGTTTTTACTATTAAGAGGATGATAATTGATAAATTCTCCATAATATAATGGATGCGTAAATAAATAGAGATTTTCAGATTTATACAGAATTTTTTTATAGTCTTTATCATAATAAAGTATTCTTCTAAATATATATAAAACAATTCCTATAAATACCTAAAAACAAGGATTTTTGACCCTTTTTAGGGTTCCGTAGCCAAATGGTAAAAAACGGAACCCTTATAGATTTGTCATGTCTGTCTGTCTGTCTGTCCGTCCGTATGTCACAGCTACTTTTTTCCGAAACTTTAAGAACTATATTGTTGAAACTTGGTAAGTAGATGTATTCTGTGAACCGCATTAAGATTTTATACAAAATAGAAGAAATAAATAAATTTTGAGGGTTCCCTATGTATTTAAAACTGATACCCAAAAAATTTTTTTCATCAAGCCCATACGTGTAGGTCTTCAAAAATGATATTTATGTTTCTAATATCATTTTTTTCTTAACTGAATAGTTTCTATGAGAGATTCTTCCAAAGTGGTTAAATGTGTGCCCCCAAGCGAATACCCAGACCAACTTTTGGAAAATTAGCTAAATTAGCTTCCTCTTCTGTTTATACTTGTGCGCATCGTTAAGTCGAGATTTAATGTGGTTTGGCCAAATAGTATATGGTATTAAAGACATAATTATAAATCAGGAAAAACGCAACCAAGTCCAGTTTCAATTATTTCTTTTTTGTACTTATTTCATGTTAAATTTTTAGTTCACAAAAATGCATAAGTGAGAAAATCGTGGTTGAAATTCGTAATAAAATCCGACTATCCATAAATGGGCAAGACGTCAATGCAGAGAACGTAAACAAAGAATATGTAACTGTATATGTAAAGGAAAAGAAAGTTAAAGAAGAGGAAGTCAACGAAACAAACAGAAGACGAGAAAGGGAAACATGTAGAAGAGATAGATAAAAAAGCCGTTGACAAGGCAACTTTGGATGCAGATAAGTTAAAGATATACAAGAATATGATGTAGTAAAAGAATGTATAAACAATAAAAAGGAGTAAAAAAAAATATAATAAAAGAATAAGCTAACTATTGAGGCAATTTAAAAAGAAATATGTAAAAAAAAAAGATATGTAGCGGATGAGGAAGACATCAAAGATAATGACAGCAATAACCGTGTAACAAAGAATACTAATAAAAAGAGACATAATGACGTGCCGTTAGTAGTGAATTTTCTGTTTAGCTAAATTTTTCAAATTTATGACGCTCTAACTTGCTGCTGAATTTTTTTCAAATCAAATAAACCATTTTACGAGCTTCATCAACTATGTTTGATTTTTGAATCCGTTATCAATAAATTTATTTGCTAACAATGTGCTCCCACAAGAAACAAATACCCAGACATTTTTTTGGAGAATCAGATTCCTTTTATATTTATACTAGTGCGCATCATCAAGTTTGGTTTGGCCAGTATTGAAGACATAATCAGAAATGAGGAAAAGGTTTAGCTTCAAATATTTCTTTTTTTGTACTCATTTCATGTTAAATTTTCAGTACACAAAAACGTATAAGTGAGGAAATCGTGTTTCAACTTCGTAATAAAATCGTCTATAAACGACGAAAACGTAAAGGCAGCGATCGTAAACGAAGAATATATAACTAAAGAGAAGTAAAGGAAGAGAAAGTAAAAGAAGAGGACCTAAACGAAAAAAAAAAGAAGGCGAGAAGGAAAGGAAGAACTTGTTGATAAAAAAAGCCGTTGAAAAGGCAACTGTGGATGCGGAGAAGGTGAAAATATACATGATTAGGATGTAGAAAAAAAAGTATACAAAATAAAAATGTGTAGAAAAAAAATATAATAAAAGAATAAGCTAAACTTGAGGCAATTTAAAAAGAAACATATAGAAAATAAGGATATGTAGGCGATGAGGAAGATATCAACGATAATGATATAGTAGTAACTGTAAAAAAGAAGACTAAAAAAACAGACGTAATGACATTGCGTTAGTTGTGAATTATCTGTTTAGCTAAATTTTTGAACTTTATACATTTTTTAAAACACTTGTAGAAGATTAGTTAAATTTTATAACCACTGTGTGTTATGTAAAAATAAAATTTTACTACCACAGGCTATTATAAACAGCTAAACACCATACTAAAACTTCAGTTTTTAATTATTTAAATTAATAAACCAGGCAACCAACATATGTCAGTCGAAAAAAAAAACAAGTTCACAGCTGGTGTTTATACTCTGACTAATACGGTTCTGGAAGCAGCAAAAAAAGTTAAAAATGCTGGAGCCGAGCAACATCACATAAACACTTGTGGAATTTTTAAATATTCAGGGTTAATAGCAAATTAATGATCTCGTATGGAGGGAAAAGATAGTGCAAGTCTATATTTAACTTTTCTGAGTAACCCGGCTCTTAATGTGTATAAAATCTAAGATCAAAGATAAATAAAGTTGTTGAAAGATGTTAATGAATAAAAATGTGGCACCAGTAATGTAACACAAAATTTACATCAAACTTCCTGATGGGTATATGTAAACTTATTTTTTTCATTATGTTTTTATTAGAAACCATTTATGTCGTTTTTTTTTGTATTCTAATCTTACTTATAATAAATCTGTAGAGAGGTCAATTCTGTACATGAAATATATTTCCAAAATAACTATCAGGGTGTAATTAGGGATCGATACTGATGCCAAAAATGAAATCAGTAAAATTTTTGTCTGTCTGTCTGTTATAGAAACAAAAACTACTCGACGGATTTTAACGAAACTTCGTACAATTATTTTTCATACTGCTGAACTGGTTTTAGGATACTTTACATCACGCCTCAATCAATAGGAGCAGAGCAGTGAAGGGAAATGTTGGGAAAACCACTTTTACGGTGTGGGGGGAGAAATTTTTATACAACAATATATACGTCACGCGAACGACGTCACGGGTACATCGATATAGAGACAGAGAGGGTTACAAATCAATCAAAGGAAAACAAAATACCTAATATGCGCTAGAAAAGATAATAAAAAAATCAAAATAGTAAATAAGACTTTTGTATATGTTGAACTTGGAGTAATAGTAAATGGAACAAATAAGAAAAGTGACGAAGTAATGGAACGAATAATAGCAGGCAATAGAAAATATTGAAGATACCATAACCTAATAAAGGACAAGCTCTTATCTAGAAACACAAAGCTGAAAGTATACAAAGTGGCAATCAGACTTCTAACAAGGTACGCAGCTGAGACACTGTGCCTCACAAGTAAAGACGAAGAAACACTTAGAATCTAATTTAAGAGGAAGATCATAAGGACAGCCGCGGGCCCAATAAAAATGGAAAACGGGGAAATGAGAAGTAGAATGAATCATGAAAGACTGAGATGTAGAGGACACATAGAGAAAAGATAAAACGACCTCCTGATTAAAAAAGTAATGACAGGGAAACCAGAGAAAGAAAGACCAAGAGGAAGACCAAAAGAAAGATGGGAGGATCAGGTTGATTGAGATATTACAGCCATGAAAGTGAGAAATTGGAGGAAAATATGCATAAATAAAAAATGTAATAACTTGTAAAAAAAAAAACTATGAAGAATGAGGACTAATTCACCGCGTTAAACGAAGCAAATAGCTCTATGTAGAAGAGCGGCAAACATCCTACTAGGAAATGAGACGCTTTGATGATGATGATGAGCATTATTTAAAATTTTCTAGACTAGAATAACAAAGCCTGTCCAGTGCAGAACTGAAGAATTGTGCTAGTGTATCTAAAAGGCTCAAAAAATATTTATCTTTGCTACTGAGATAACCAAGAAAAAAGGAAATTCAGCAAAAGAAGTCATCCAAAGAATGCAAAAGACGCCACCAACCTGGATCAAAACTCCGTAATAAAACAATTGAAAAATAAGATATTGATTGTTAAAATTAAAGTGCAGCAGTACATTTATGGGAAAAACACCACATCTGTAAAAACAAAGGATTTATATGAAAATAAATTAATAATAATAATAAATTGTCGCCGCTCGTCAAAATATCTGACAAGACATGTATAATAAAATTTAACATTCGTTTTTCGTTTATTTGCAACTGTCATTCTGATGTTTATTTGGATTAAGCATCCGATGTCGACAAAATTTGAATTGTTTCTCGTTTCTGCATAAACGATTTTAGATATACGTCAAAGTTGTATTTTAACGGACAATTGGTAGGATATATATAACAGACATTTCAAAACGAATTCGTAAGAGAGAGATTATTTGGGATCAGTCACCGCTGCAGTCAATCTAACAGACCAAATATTTGAAAAATTGTTTGAATTTTAAAGTTTTCTTGTTTTCTACAACCCGCTTTTGTTTACTTTGATGGAAGGGAGGAATTTTGTTGGGTCTGATCATATGTAAATACGTTCGGAACGATTCTAATCGTTGTTGGAGTACAGTTTTCGAGTTTGGAGTGAATGATGGGAAAGGAAAAATGTTTTTCGAGTAGACAACGCTGGAAATTCCATTAAAATTAAAAGTATTTTGTACTAAAAGGGATGAACAGGGCTGTCATAATGAAAAATGATAACCAAATTAAAATAGTTGAAAAAAAAAATCTGACGGTGTGGTGTGTCTATATAAATAAGAATATACCTACAATTTAATGCAAGCAGTTGTGAATTGTCATTTGTCAAGTGTAACTGGTCATATGTATGTGTCATTTGTCATATGCCATTTGTCTTTTTTCTTTAATGTTTAGTGTAATAGACAATTTGCATCAATCACAGGAAATATAGATAAATTATTTAAATCTTACATACAGAAGTTTAGCAAGAAGGTTTTTAAAATAACATTCTTTTATATTCAGTAACTTTCTTTAAAGTAGTATCAATTCTATATAATCTACGATAAAATGTGTAACACCTAAATAAATAAATAAAAGGCCACAGAACAAACAGAGGATCCAGCCAGCATCATTCTTAGAAGCCACGCCCGATATCCATTAAAAATTTAAGAAAGATTTTGTCTCCTGTTTCCCAAAAACCTATTTTTATCTTTAATCAATAACTTCATTTCACTTTGAAACTGTCTGGTCTGTCGTTTAAAAAATATATATAAAATTACGTTGGATTAATTTCTATAATGTTTATTTGCAATTTTTTTACAGCAAAATATTTTTTATAATTCACGTTCACACTTTTTGTTTTACACAATTGGTTGGACTGCACTGATTGTCAACGAAAGAGTTCAGGTAGTAAATCAAGAAGTATGTTGTAGTAAATTATTAACTAACTACATTATCAGCGATATTGCGAAATTTAGACTATTTTATACAAATTTGACAAACATTCAAATTTAAAATTATTAAAACTATCAAGTGTCAAAAGTGTCAAGATTGCCAACATAAATAAATATTTCGAAAAACTCTCATTTTATTTATTTTTTCATACTTTTAAAAGTTCATTATAAAAAATAGTATGTAACACTCGAATTACAATGACAGTTTGTAGTACTCGTTCTTTGCGAAACTCACCGCTTCGCAGTTCGTTTCACAAACTGCACTCGTACTACGAAACCTGTCATTGTAACACTTGTATTACAATATACTATACTAACATTATGAAGACTAGTTTCTTATTTGTGATTAATTCTTTCAAAACTTGGATAAATCAGGTTTTACGAGCCATTAAATAAACAAGAAAGTGGGTATTAAGGTTTGGGGTCGGATCTGTCAAACACGAGTAGACAAGGGGGAAAAATAAATGCTTATAAAATTTGTTAGCGATCTAACTTTATTACCTCACTTAAATATAAGAAGTTGTTTCAAATATCTTCGTTAAATTTAACGAGTAAACTTTAATTTTATTCTAGAAGTGATCCTTAAAATAAGATTTTCTGTTTATGACTGATTTATTTACTGGTGTAGGTATGTTAACTAAGCTATAGGTGGCAGATGGAAAAAATCACAGTGAAACACCGTTGACAGATGCATGACAGATGGAAAAAATGATAGAAACATGACAGATAGAAGAAATGATAGATTAATGACAGATGACAGATACGAACATATAAGTAGGTATTAAGCTTTGGAATCGGATCTGTGAAACAGAAGTAGACAAGGTGGGCGAGATAAATGCTTATAAAATTTGTTAGCGACCTAACTTAATTACCTTACTTAAATATAAGAACTTGTTTCCAAAATCTTCGCTAAATATAACGAGTAAACTTTAATTTTTTTCTGGAAGTGATCCTTAAAATAAGATTTTCTGTTTATGAGTGTTTTATTTACTGATGTAGGTATGTTAACTAAGCTGTAGGTGACAGATGGTAGATATCACAGTGAAACACCGTTGACAGATGCATGACAGATGGAAGAAATGATAGAAACATGACAGATAGAAGAAATGATAGATTAATGACAGATGACAGTTAAGAACATGTTATAAGTAGGTATTAAGTTTTGGGGTCGGATCTGTCAAACAGGAGTAGACAAATTTGTTAAAATAACGAAACTATTTTATGAAATGTTACAATTATTGGTATTAGTCATTTAAGCTTTTAAAATCAAATAAAATATTCTGTTTATTTGGGGCTTTAGTTAGATAAGTTTAATTAAGCTGTGTATTTATCAGTAGTTTGTTTTTGTTTCTTCATTTTATTAATTCTAGAGAAAGTCATCAGACATATTGTATTTAGGTTCACTGAATTTCTAGTTTCGTTTTACGCGACTCATCTGTATTATCATCACACAAACCAACAAAATAGTTTGTTTTTACTAAAATTGACAAAACTGACGTTTCACAATTAGCGACAGAAATGACATGAATGAAAAAATATTGAAGAGTGACAGCTGAGTGAATATGGCGGACGATAATACTCATTCCTCTAGTGCAATAGTTAAAGTAGACCATTTGCTCTGTGCTTTTGTCACGTTTCGTCAAAATCATCACCTCTATTTTAAGAATCACAGACGCTATTTAAGTAATATGTTATTAAAAATAAGAAATCCCACACTTATCTCCTCCAGTTTCCTTTAGTCGTTTCCGGAATTTACGTTAAGGGTTACGTCGTGTGTTTTGATAAGAACCTAACGGTCGTTTCGTAGTCGTCGCTTATCAATTATTTGCGTTTTATCAGCGGTTACACTGCGGTTATCTGCATTGAAATTCCCGCCGCTTCCCCCACTGCCCCTTCAATCGTTGGGTTGGCGGATGTTGCTTGTTGTGTTCAATTACAGGCTGGTGTTTCCTATTTGACGAAAGTGTGGTTTCGATTTACAGGGAGCTCTCAGTGTACTTATATAATTTTTTTCTATGGGAATTTCTAACGGAAAACTTTGGTTAACCATTTATTTAGCTGGATTTTTTGTAAACAAACAATAAGTTTAATCACTTTTAGATATATTAATATTTACCGATTTTACACATTTGTCAATATATAAAACAAAGTCAGTGTAATACAGAAGAAATGTTAAGAGTATCCGATCTGAACCAAAACAAAAGGGTTCTTCATCATAGCATCAGGATTCTGTATACCAAATTTTATCACCCTATTCAAGAGTTATAGCACACACAAACGGAGAAAAATATGCATTATATACACAAGTTTCAGAAAACGGTTAAAATTTTACCACTAAGGTAATCCGATCTAAACCAAAATCCACAGGATTGTTCTTTATGAAATAAGGATTATATATACATAAATTTCATGACCCTGTGATCTTCTGTTCAAGAGTTAAAGCATACGAAAGTGAAAGAAAATATAAATTATACACACAAGTCTCGGAAAGCGTTTAAATTTTACTGTTATAGTTATCCGATCTGGATCAAAACCAATAGGATTCTTTCCGATGAGATAAGGATTTTATAAACCAAATTTTATGACCCTGTGACCTTCTGTTATAGAGTTATAATTTACGACCTTTCACCCTTGCACTTACATGTAAAGAGGATTTTTTTGGAAAGTGTCTATATGTTAACAAGGACTAAGTCTCTGAAAGCCGTCAATCTTGGGATTCTATTGGTCGGATTAATCCAATCCATGAAAATGCCTACAGAAATTATATGTCGTAGCGTTATAACCCTGGGAAAAACTCCTACAATCTTTTAAGCAGAGCTTCTAGCAGTAGACTTCTGTGCCTAAAAAAAATCTCAATTCAGCCAGAATATTTATTGCGTCCGATAGCCAAGCGGCTCTACAATCTAGTCCAAAACAGCCTGCAACTGCAAACAGTTTCTTAAGAAAATGGCTAAACACAAGAAGGTAACTTTGCTGTGGCTACTAGGTCATAAAGGTATTGCCGGAATCGAGATTGCTGATAGTCTCACAATAAAAAAAAACTAGAGCTCCTTTTATCGGCTCTGAACCTTTCTGTGGCATCTCGAAATGTTGCATCACAATTGAACTTCGTAAAAGAAAAAAGTGCAGTCTAGTTGAAAAACACTCCAGGCCAAAGACAGGAGTAAAGGTTAATACAACCTTCACTGCGCTACTCTTAGTGCTTCGGAAACCTAAATTTCGAGTAATCGCAGGTCACTGTCTGTCCACTAAGGTACCATCTCTGTAAAATGGACAAAGTGGACAGTGGAACCACTGAACATATTATTTGTAACAGCAGAATAATTGTTGGCCTACGACATATCTCAAACACGTCGTCTTACAGCCTGATCAGGTTACAAACGTACTTCCTAAGCGCATAATAGAATTTCTTAAAAAGTTCAGATCTCATGAATACATGTAAGATATGCACAAAAGATCGACTCCATTTATAATTTTCAATCTACAATTTAGATCTATAAGAAAAAAATACTCAATAATACTAGGTATTATTTGCCTACCTGTCAAGCACATAATTTGTTAAGGATCTTTATGGAGAATTGAAACTATATATACAGCAAACAACACTTTTTTAAACTCGTTATGAGAGGTATTGGCTACAGTAAATTTTTTGTATCATAAATTACGTATAATCTTGTTAAGAGGTGTTTATACTTTAAATTGCTTTTGTAACCTGTTTTACTGATAAAAATAACAATTTAAAAGTCATACACTTTCTGCAAACGATGACAGATTTAATCAAGCTAAATTTTTATACAAAAAAATGAAATTTGTAGGTATATATACCATATTATATCGACAAAATATTTCCAGTATGTTAAAAATTTCTATATTAAACATCGTAAAAATGCCGCAATATTTCATCAGTTTGTTTGACCTAAAATTGTTTTAACAACGTACTTATTTTAAGTATACCAGGTGGAAAAAAATAAAGTAGAAAGTTTTTTAATATAAAATAACATTTCTTACCTAAGTCTTTAATCCACAAAAGCATCTGAAATAAAAATATATATATTAATAAAAGTGTTCATACTAAATTTAAATCGTAAAAAAATTAAAACTTTACCAACGATTTTGAACGCTTGTTTGTAAATTAACTAGAAGTTGCCTTACTTGTAAGAATCCTTGAATATCGATTAAGGATACAAAACAACGAAAAAGGTTTTTTTTTATAAAAATTCGAACTGTTATACAATGAATATCTATTATCTATAGGTATCTGGATCTGGAAATTTGGGGAAGGGCGAGCTGGTGCTCTGCCAGCACTGAGGCCACATATGGCTCATTGTGCATGCTCCTGTGTGTAGGGATATCTACACCTCATGCTGTCATCAGGCCTAGAGATTTAAAATAGGTGATGAGGCTCCTGAGGGGGTCTCTCTGACATTGGTGTAAGCCAATACTTGCCTAACCCGGATCTTCTGATTTCAGAAAAAGCAGAGCAGTTATACATTATATAGCTCTACTCTAGTGTTTCCTCTTCTTGTTTGCAACCTCTGTATAGCGGCGATTCTGCTAATTTCATCCTAAAGAGATGTTGTCGGAATTGGCAGTGGCCTGTTAAGATTCCCACAGCTGTTAAGTTATTTTCTCTGGTCAATGCCTTAAATTTTCTTGTTGTTTCCTCGCCAGGATGAGGTAATAACTCTCTGGCCAGTCTATGTTGTTTCATTCTACATTCTACATTCTATAGCACTGTATAAAGTTTTGGTGAGAGTGTTGTTTGATAAGGTCCACGATAGTGGACATTGTTACCTTGGTAGATGAGCGAGGGCTAACATATTTATAGTCTGCAGCCCTCTTTAGAGTTCTCATGTTCTTTGATCCATCTTACAGTGACCACGTTATTCTGGCTGGCCTCAGTTAGAGTTTGGTGACATTCTAGTACTAAACTTGAAGTGATACGTGGTCTATTCAAGGTAGGTAGTGCTTGTCGGCAGCCCGTGTAAATATTTACATTTCTGCCTGTGATATTTCTACCGATTAATTCCTTTGCAACTATGGATATGCCTGTGAGTTTTGACTGAACCACAATTGACAAGCCATCCATAGCCCATTTCATTTTTAGGTACTATAGGTATGTTGAATCAGAAAACGTTTAAAAGAAAACCACTTTCTTAAAGACCTGTAGTTTTTTTGAGTCCTATTTTTTTGTAAATATAACAAATTGAAAAATGCTTGAGTTAAAAAAGTTAAAGTTTACTTATTTATAGTTTGTTATAAAACAATTTTTCAATAAAACTTGACAAATAATTTGAAGCTGAAGAAGCTTTGTACAAATAAAACTGTCAACAGTAAGTTAATGTTGTTATATTTCTATGCCATCTGCAATTTTAGATCTAGTTGAGTAGAAGAGTTTGAGAGACATATAATGTAGCTTTTAACGTAAAACGGGCTACAATTCTCGAAGTATTTGTTGGATTAATGGCGTTATGTCATAACACATAATGTGTTAAGAACGTGTGGGTAAGATGATGCACGATTAGTGTCTCCTGTTGTTTAGATTTATATACCCACTATAGTTTACTTTACTTTACTGTGACTAAAATAATCCTTAGAATCACTGTATCTCTGTAATGTGATGTAATTTATTTAAGATATGTTACATCCTTGAACATAATTTAAATAAGGTAACTTTTTATTCACTTAAGATGATAACTTTATAGCGTTTAGTTAAAAAAATTAAAAAAAATTGAACCGCCTTCAAAAAGAAAAAAAATAAAGTCTTTATTTTTAAAAAAAAATTGTAAGCAACTAGGCATCTGATTTTAATTTCCTTGATGTCGGCTCCAATGGTTTATATATTTGTAAAAGATCTGAGTTACTCTCTCTCTTCAACAATCTTTTTACATACACTCCTTTTTGCATCTACTCTCCTCTTGTCGTTTCCATTCTATCTGTTCCTGTGCTATTTGAAACCACTTTCTTATGCCATCTATCCATCGCCTTTGTGGACGTCCTACACTTCTTTTGGTTTCCATAGGTCTTTATTGCACAATTCGTTTTGTTCATCTTTTGTTTCCCTGTCTTGCGACATGTCCCACCCAATTCCATTTCTGACAAGCAATATATTCTATGACACCATCCACCTCATTTTTAATATGTTCTATTTTACTCCCAGCATACTTCTCTCAATTCCTCTTTGAGTTATTCTTAATTTTTTGGCACTGTTAACGGTGAGAGTCATGGTTTCCAAACCATAAGTCATAACTGGAAGAATGCATGCGTTGAAGACTCCCTTTTTAGGTTGAAAGGGATCTTGGGATTTTTGAGCGTATTTTTTAACTTTCCTACGACTGCCCATAGTGCCCATGTAAGTCGGATTCGTCTAGTTATTTCGGATGTTTGATTCTCTTTACCTTTTGTTATGGTGTATATACTCATTGACTTTTTCTACTTGTTGTCCATTTAAAAGTATACCGCGTGGTTCTGGAGTCGTAATTTTGGTTTTTCCGATGTTTATTTCTAGCCCAATTCTTTCCGACTCTCTTTTCAATTCCGTTAGCATTTCTACAAGTTGTTCTTTTGTACTGATGATTATGTCATCAGCAAACCATAAGTTATTTAAATACACTTCATCCAAACACAAACCTTTCTGGTCCCAATTCAGTCTTCTGAATACGTCTTCAGGGGCAAGAGGCAAGGGTAAATAACTTTGGCGAAATTGTCTCCCTTGTTAAACTGTATTCTGTCGGTAACTCGGCATAGACATCGTGCGACAATAATTCTCACTCGTGTGAAAAGTGTCACTTTCCGCATTCGTTATAGAATATACTATTAATGATAAAATTTTACAAGTGGTTACAATGTTTAATTATTAATTAGTTATTAATTATTGTATTACTAATGTTATGTTGTGTAAATATATTTGCCTTATGTTAATACAACGTTAATTCTCTTTGTAAAATAAATAATAAGTTATTCGCCTATTTTGCCTATAAGTATGTTAAGATTTCTGCCTTTTTTAATAAAAATCTTTGCATATTTATATGGAAGCTCTTCACAGAAAGGAATTAACTTGGTTTTAGATTAAGTAAAAATGTAATGTAGTCAGTCATTTAGTATTAGTAATAACAAAACGTAAGTAAAGGAGCACCCCACTTAAAAAAATATATGGGGGCCTTTTTAGGGTTCCGTTGCCGAATGTCTGTCTGTCGTTCGTATGACACAGCCACTTTTTTCCAGAATTTTAAGAACTACACTGTTGAAACTTGGTAGGTAGATCTATTCTGTGAACAGTCTTAAAATTTTATACAAAAATAGAAACAAAATTTTGGGGGTTCCACATACTTAAAACTGATACTCAATAAAAATTTTTCATCAAACCCATACTTGTGGGATATCTATGGATAGGTCTTCAAAAATGATATTTAGGTTTTTAAACTGAATAGTTTGCGCAAGAGATTCTTCCAAACTGATAAAATGTTAGTCCATCCTTGTAACTTCTAGAATAAGAGAATTATAAACCTAAAGGAAACATTTAAACATCGATCAAAGTTACAAGGAACTACAAGAACTTTTATATTAAGTTACTTGCTGCTGTGAAACCCTTTATGGGCGAGTCCGACTCGCACTTGGCCGCTTTTATTCTTTAATTTTTGTAGCCTATAAATCCGAGCTGTAGTAATGAGTTATTTACTGGACTCAAACGAGTCCGGGAAATAGCTTATTATAGCACAGTATGAAATAAAATAATAAATAAAAACTAGTAAATTACAACAAAATCATTTTATGAAACGCCAAAATTGGTATTTGTGTATTCAATATCTGGAAGGTGTCTAAATTATAGAACACTATCAAAATTCGTTGCCGCCTTAAGATGAGTAAATATAGAAATTAATACTTTCCGGTTTATTTTTAGGTCAGAAAATCTCATTTAGTCGGACAAGGCCAGAAAATAAAAATGAGTCCGGCCTATCTTTAATGAAAAAAACAATAAAATACTTAGTCTAAGATAGCGGTCAATTGGTTTCTATGGTAACCGAGTTTTGTATATATTTAAAACTATAAAATAACTTGACATATTTTGACGTTTAGTTGAAAACGTGAAATTGATTATAAAATGGATATTTAAAATGATGCATTTAATTGTGAATTAATGGAAGATGAAATTATACCAGATAAAATTGTTAAGGTGGCCACCCAAGCAAGGTTTGTTAAAAAAAATGTTAAAATTAGTTAATAGAGTTCTTATTATAAAAATGTAAACTGAATAATATGAAGTTTATGGTACAACAATGCCCGTTTTAAAAAAAAGTTGTACGTATTACGTCCCAAAAGTGCTTTTACTGGAATCGCAGGCTTGCAGGGCCCGCCTATGGCTAGCCCTGAAATTTGCCCACTCGTCCAGTAAAAGACCACTTTCGGGACTTGTTACGTAAACTACTATTGTTTTTGTTAATCTTATATGGTATATACTTAATCTTAATATCTTTAATCATTAGTTATACGTTTTGTGACAAATTGCCTATATCAACCCATGGAGAACACCTACGAACTAATAGCAAAGTTATTCGTACCAAAATCTCTTATTTTACATTATTAATAAATTACTCTAGTCAACATCTTCAAAAACGTGAAAAATTAAAATAAAGGTCCTAAAAATATGAGCGATAGCTCATTGGATTCGGAATCACCTCTAGAAAAATGATTTTGAAGGAAAAGTGTGCAGGCAAAAAATTGCAATTGTTATTAACAAAATAAGATGAAAAAAAACAGATGTTTATGTTTTTGTTAATAACTCGAAAAATATTAATATTTAAGCAATTTTGAAAAAAGCTCGTTAAAGAAGAGGAAATTTCCAAAAAAAAAGTCCGTCCTCCCGGAACTCTATCTCTATTATTTATAACTTTAATTTGACGTTGAAAATGGGGCTTTGAGCGGCTTTTACGGCATACGCGTGCTACCGCTAAACGGTGTTTATCAGATAAAATATTTTTTTTATGACATAAAATGTTATTTTAAAAATTTGAAAAAATTACAGTATTTATAGTAAATAAATCTAAATCAGTTAGAAAAAACATTTTATCACTGTTTTTCAAAAAGTTATTCAATTGTTAACTAACAAATTTTTTCCTAATATCTGTTGACATAAACAATGGGATAAAAGGTATACATAATTGGCCTAAAAATTTTGAAACTTCGTGGAGCCCTTTTCATATGTATACGTTACAAGATTCTGTGATAGAAGTTTATTAATTTGTTAATTATGATTTTTCATAACTATTGCAAAATATTGCGAAAAAGTAAAGCAAAATATAAAATTTTTCCAAATAAATGCATGTAGTATCCAATCAACAATAAATACGAATTTGGTCTTAGAATTATTTGAAAGAGAAACTTATTTTCTATAAAAACCTCCTGAATATCCTTTATCATATCTCCAATAGTTTAAAAGATATATAATTTTTTTAATTCGCAAGTTATTTGGCGCTACAGTTAACGTGACGTATGATATTAGAAAGTATTATTAACAAATTAATAAACTGTTATAAAGATTTATCGCAGGATCTTGTAAAGTATACATATGAAAAGAGCTCCACGAAGTTTAAATTTTTTGGGCCAATTATTTATACCTTTTATCCCATTGTTTATGTCAACAGAGATTAGGAAAAAATTTGTTAGTTAACAATTGAATAACTTTTTAAAAAACAGTGATAAAATGTTTTTTCCAACTGATTTAGATTCTTTCAAGTGTTAGGAAAATACTGGAATTTTTTCAAATTTTTAAAATAACACTTTATGTCATAAAAAAAATATTTTATCTGATAAACACCGTTTAGCGGTAGCGCGCGCATGCCGTAAAAGCCGCTCAAAGCCCCATTTTCAACGTCAAATTAAAATTATAAATAATGGAGATAGAGTTCCAGGAGGACGGCCTTTTTTTTCGGAAATTTCCTCCTCTTTAACGAGCTTTTTTCAAAATTGCTTAAATATTAATATTTTTCGAGTTATTAACAAAAACATAAACATCTGTTTTTTTTCATCTTATTTTGTTAATAACAATTGCAATTTTTTGCCTGCACACTTTTCCTTCAAAATCATTTTTCTACAGGTGATTCCGAATCCAATGAGCTATTGCTCATATTTTTAGGACCTTTATTTTAATTTTTCACGTTTTTGAAGATGTTGACTAGAGTAAATATCACGCTGTTTTGCCGTTCCTTAGAAAAATATACTTACAAATCAGTAAAGAACTAGTTTAAGGAATCTTCATTTATTCACTTAAAAATAAACCTCACTTTATCAGTTCAAATTTATGAACACTCCAGATGTATATAATAAAGAAATACATAAATAATACTAAAAGAATCACACTTATGATTACCGATAAGAAAAGTTTAAGCGGCACTATCCAAGCAATACAACAAAAACCGCTCGCGGCTAAAAGTGTCGTCGTCGTAGGAATGGAATGGAATGAAATGAAAAACTTCCTGATTCCCACATTATACGATATACAAATACAGAGCCCGGTCCAGATGCGTGCAACATGAAGTGCCGGGCAACGTTGCCGCGCAATTTTTTGCTTTTAAAAATAGATCAATCATCCTTATGGCAGAGCAGAGTATGCTAACCTAGTAATTAATATCAACGCTTATAAACGTTTAGTGTTTAGTTTGGGTTTATCATGTACACATATCTCACAAAATATGACTAATTATTTAATGTACATAATGAATTATAAATAGATACACTCTGATGTTGTAATGATACAACAAAATTTAAAAATCTCATTGTCATGTTTTACACAACTTTATTGGATGCTAACAGGTATAAAAGAGTTGTAAAATTAAATATACCGAAGCAAATACTATATACACTCTGAGTCTCTGAGCATCAACTTATTAACAACTTTACTCCCAGTAGTCCCAGTATTGTTTCTTAACAGAATTAAAACGTAACTGTCAATAATTTCATATATTATGGCAACAATCAGTTACTATAAACTAAATCAATTTTTTAGCAATCAAAGTATTTTGTGAATATTTTGAATTTATAGATAATTGAATACGGACAGCTCCAAGATAGATAAAGGAACAGGGGTAGGTGTTTTTGGACCTAGAACCATTACTCAGAAAGCCTGGGTGCGTACCCAAGCATCTATCAAGCGAAAATTCGTGCTATCGAAAGATGTATAGAATTTAACATTGAAATGACCTATCGTATACAGAAGATCGTGATCATGTCAGATAGTCAAACAGTCATCAAAGCTCTCAACTCAGATACAATCAGTTCATAGAATTAATCGAACTAGGACAAGATAACACTGTTACCCTCCTATGGGTTCCAGGACACACAGGAATAGAAGGAAACGAAACAGCAGACAAGCTGGCAAAAGAAGGAGCTGAAACCCCATAAATGGGACTAGAACCATCCTGTGGAATCAGCAGTGTTACAATCTTAGAAAATCCAAAAAAAATGGATAGCGAAAAAATCTAAGTACTGTAATGATCTAGAAGGACTAAGACAATCGAAGTCGCTCCTGGAAAACTATAACCAGAAAAGATCTTACAGCTGTCTTAACCTTAGTAAGAAGAACCTCCGAATTATAACAGGAATACTAATCGGGCACTGCCGATTAAGAAGACACATGAAGAAACTAGGATTAGTAGATAAAGCAAACTGCCGATTCTTTGAGGTAGAGGATAAAACCTCAATACACATACTCTCAGAATGCATCGCAATAATTAATTCTAGGGTCAAATGCCTAGGGTCATACGAAATAGAAAAGGAAGAACTACCTAAGTTGAAACCAATGATATCCTAAACTTTCTAAGGAAGATAGGACTAGAAGAGCTGCTATAAGTCTGAGAAATCATCAGAAATATAGCAAGAAAAGGGGGACACAATAGATCTTATAGGTCGCAGGTGTATCTAGTACCCCTAACTTGCTAATACATAGATAATTGAAATAAATTATAAAAGCAACATTTAGGACTTTAGGTTCTTTAAACTTTTTAAACTCAATAAAAATACAGTTTTTTATTGTTAGAAGATTTACAAATGCATAAAAGTTGAACGAGAATATCAAATTATCATGTAAAAGATAGGTTTATTATATATACCGCTGATTGTTGGAACAACATATAAAGTTGTTTGACATAAGATTTCTATCTACTTTGCATGTACTATGTACTGGATCATCTGTAGCTTACTTTGCTGCTAGATTTTGTTGTTCTTAATAAATTTAAAGAAGGAATGGGCAAGTTACATAAGAAAAGTGTTCTCTGACAAAAATACACTACTATCTGCCAACGTCATGCTGGAAACATTTTAAAATTCAAAGTAAAGCATGCAATAAAATTATTGAAACTAAATAAATCTCCTGGTCCCAAGATCTGTATAGAAGTCATCAAACAAAGATAGTAACATAGACTTGTCTCTCTGTTTAACCAGATTCATGCAACTGGAGAAATCCCAAATGACTGGTTGAAATCAATTTTCATAACTATACCCAACGTTAGAAATCCAAGGAAGTGTGGGAATTTCAGGCTAATTAGTCTTATGTCACGCGTTTTGAAAGTATTCCTTAAGATTATCCATGCAAGTATATATAAAATTTGGATTTCGCAGCAGGTTTGGGACGAGAGAGGCACTGTTCTGGCTCATAGTGTTGTTGCAGAAATGTAGAGACCAGCAAAAGGACGTGTTCATTTGTTTAATTGACTATGAAAAAGCCTTAGATAAAGTCAAACATCTTATAGAATGTTTGGAAATCTTTATTGGGATCAAACTGCACTGATCAGAACTGAACACGGCACAACTAGGGAGACGAGAGTGGAGGAGTAAGACAAGGCTGTATTTTATTACCGATATTGTTTAACATATACTTGGAAAAAGTATTCTCTCAAGCACTTTAAGATGTAGAAAATTAATGAAGATCTATTAAACAATATTCGTTACGCAGACGATACTGTCATAATAGCTGATAATGAAACTTACAGAACCTTCTAAACAAGATAACTTCAAAAGGCGATGAATACGTCTAAATAGTCAACATCGAAAAAACTAAAATAATTGTGATAACAAAGGGACACAGGCAAATGCAGACCGACCTTAAGTTCTACGGAGAGCAGATACAGCAAGTTGACTAATTTAAATACCTGAGATGTGGGATTACTGACGGTCTTGTCCCCGAAATGGAGATTAGATCAAAAATAGAACAGGCCCGATCCACTTTTTAGAATTTCAGGCCTGTACTGTGCAATTCGAGCTTCAATATTGATATACGTCATATACGATATCGTAAGGTTAAGTGTTTCATATATTCTGTTTTGTTATATGGAATGGAGGTATGGACACTTAAAGTAACATCCTTAAGACGACTTGAGGCATTTGAAATGTGGATTTTCCGGTGAATGCTCAGAATCTCTTGGACACTCCGAACTACCAATGCTTATCTGGGACATACACTACCTAAGGAAATTTATATATAGACTGCCCCAGCTCATTATTAAAGGCAACATTGAGGGAAAGCGTGGACCAGGCAGAAGACAGATATCATGGATGAGGAATTTACGGGAATGGACCGGTATAGACTTACAAACTTTGATACGAACAGCTGAAGACAGAAACTCATACGACATAGTTATCGCTAACCTCCAATGAAAGCTCCTGTCATTTTTTAACAACTTTAGATTTATTATTATTGTTTAAAAAACTAAAACTTCCGTGAATTTTATTATGTTTATTATGCAAAAGTAACTTTTATACCTTTTGCATTCCGTGTAAGATCTCTATTAACTCTTTTTACATTCTTCTACTTTTTTATTTAGAATACTAACCCGCATCAGCTACATTTTATATTTTCAGAAGCTTCAGTTCTATGCAAAAAAAAGATTATATGCGAAGATATTCAGAAGCTCCCAACAAGCTTTTGTCCTTATAATATAATTGACGAGTATCCAAGCACAGTTCTATTTATTTCCTGTCTGCCATAATGAACTGATTTTTACTTTTATCAATATTTACATAAGTTTCTTCATTTTTGTTGTCCTTTTTGTATGTAAACTTTAAGGTCATTATTAACTGGTCCATGTGTTTTTCTAGATCTCTAGATGATACTGTCGGTGTGTTTTACTTTTTGTTTTCTGACGCTGTAGGTCATCATCATCCACGACTTACATTTATTTCTTGAACATTCTTAAGTTTTAAGTTTCCTCTTGTGGTTATTATGAATTACCCTTTTGCATTTTTTCAAAGTTTTATTAACTTTTTTTTCTCATTTGTTGAATTTTTTTAAGTCGAAATAATCCAGCAGATCATCAAGTTTTCGAACTTTGTTTTTTCGTAAGCATTAACCAACCTTATTTTTTTAAAGATTCCAGAAGCTTCTATCAACTTCTCTTGCTGACTTTGCCAACCTTTCAAATAATGACTTTTTTATACTAAGGTCAAATCAAACCTTTTTTCCTGGATCTTCATAAGTTGCTATCAACGTACTGTTAATTGTTTTAACGTTTTAGATCGATCATCATTAACCAAATTTTGGTTTTTAAGTTCCTACAAGTTCTTGTACCTATTATTGAGTTAGCTTATCAATATCATTCATTTCTTTACTTTTTCCAAACGTCTTCACATGCTCCTTCTTTACTTGTTTAATTAACTAATGTTCTTTGATATTTTTAAGAAGCTTCTATTAACATCTTGTATTTCTTGTTGAGTTTGCCAACCCTTTAAACTAGTTTAAACCATCATCACTTAGCTTTTCTTTTTTTTCTTTTTCTCTCTCGACATATTGTTTTTAAACTTTCTAAACTTTTAGATTGATCATCAGTTACCACATGTTATTTTCTATGATCTCCTGAAGCTTCTGTCAAGTTCTTGTACTCTAACCCTTTAAATCACCACTAATCACCTTTTCCAGTTTTTCCAAAGCCTTTCGAAACTGCAATCAACTTTTGATATAATTTTCTAATGTTTTAAATTGGTCGTCATCACCCACCTGTTGATTTTTATTAAAAGCTTGTATTTGATGTAAATTTTTGTAACCCTGTACGTCATTATCAATTTTTTTTGTATTTCTGCAATGTTATAATGCTTCTTCTACTTTTAACGCTATAAAATCTTAATGTTAAATTTTTATGTCAAAACAAAAAGAATTTTATATTTTAAATAGATTTACCCTTGAATATTTAAACACATCAGCTAAATTTAAAGTTTAATGATCATTAAAATTTTACTTTAAATTGATAATCTCGTTTAATTGTTAGAATCCGATCGCAATTGTAAGTAAATATTGACTATGAACTGAACTAATTTCCATTAAACAAACACATTGATCCTGGAAATCCTTGTCACATAGGCATCACCGCATTTAACACTTAACTTGTCTGGCATTCCCGATGTACCCAGAAATCTAAATACGACAAAATGTCCAGTGAATCAAGCATTACATTTCAATTCCGTTCCCTAACAGCACTGTAAATAAAGAACGTTTTCCTCTATTCAAGGATATCTAAACTATAACGTTCCTACTCTGGGAACTGGGAATGGGATTCTCATAATATCGTTTGTGTATTGAACAGTGGTATGTCAGGGGATTTCAATGAATCAACCCAGATTTAATGATAATGAATATTAATACCATCAGATTACAGAATGTTACAGTGTGTATTTTGTATCAAGAAATGATAATCAAATTCTATAAAGAAACTTTCTTGCCTGAGTGAAACCTCAAAAAGTATCTACTTTCTTCATTTCTTCTATCTATCCCTTCTCAATGTCATATACAAAGCAAGTACATAAAATATAATGCCGCCTAATTCAAATACAAACAGAGTGCAGTTAACCGTATTGAATATTCGAGTTAAATCAGAGAAAACGACAAATGAATAACTTTTATGATTAATATAGTTCTATAAGGACGCAATACCAGTACCTATACTTACGAGGACAAACAATTTTTTAACAAAAAAAAAAATTAATTGTATACTGTATGCAATTTTGTATACAACAAAAAGTCCTAAAAGAGATACACATTTCTGAAATTGTTCGAAAACTTTTTGATTTTTGTTATACTTCTATTCATGCACTCGGCGGAAAAGTTTGTGTGGGGTTAAATGCAAAAATCATTACATATGTAATGATGTGAGTAAGAGAGAGACAGAAACACGTATAAGGTAAATTGGTCGGTAACCAAGGTGGAATATTTACCACATGTTTAGTCATAACTATAAGTCCTTTGAATACCGTTTAAACATTAAGTACATTGAAAAGAGATAGATATACAAAAAAAAGTCTGAGCTAATGTTTCGAATATCATAGTGACTTATCATATTGTGTTTGGCAGATTATTTTATAATTCTGTCACGTACCGTCATAGTACCGTCACATGGTTGCATTATATCCTGCACTATGCTTTTGAGGTTGTTGGCTACATAAACAGAGTTTTTAAGAATAGTCAAAAAGTGCATTCCGAACAGACAATAGATAGAAAAATTACAACTCGGTACAAGTGCACACTTGGAACTCAGCTGTTTTTTGGGTCGCTGAATACGAATATGATAATGGCGATGGTGTCCGAAACAACTGGTGCTTAAGACGGACCTCGTCTCCAGGAATTTTATGCAAATTCGATACAAAATGAGTGTGCACTCGGTACTAGGAGGTTTTTGAGGTCGCTGAACACGAATATAATATAATGATTTTGCTAAATCATTCGCATACAAATTTATGAATCCGGGCGCGTGCATAGAAGTATAACTTCTGCCGGTAGTCCCACTGACTGCCACACTAGTTTTTTTTTAATAATAAAAAATGCCTTGACCGTGTGTTGTTTACTCTTTCAGGTAGAACATTCCAAACCAAAAAAGCTAAGACAATCACAAATGAAAAAATGGTGTCTAATTCGAACACAAGCAGAATGCGAACCGTCCTAAAATCTATGTCACATAGGTTACTATGTAATTTATTCACACTTTCAGTCAACTTTAGAAAAAATGGTACCTAATTATATTTTGATACGCCATTGGCAGGATGAGATGGTATTCTCGTTTTGTTGTCGGCGTTTTTCTCTCGTCCCCTCCTTATCGGTCAATTAATTCATTGTTATAATTTAGATAACGTAAATATGAAAGTGTTTAGTCATTGTGTGTTCCGCATTAGGCCGCGAATGTGAAAAATTGATTGATTAATTGTTTTGAAGTTTCACGCGCAGCTTTGAAAAACGTTGCAGATAAAACTCTACGAAAGCGGATGAGATAATTGGGGTGTCAGTTCAAACAGAAATTTCAATGATAAATATAATCTAATTCTAAATTATGGTATAAAGGTATAGGGAAATGAAAATGCAGATATTAAAAAAGTAATTTTAGGAACAATGTTTTATGGTAATAATTTGATTTATTCATAGTTGATATTGACGACGTATGGATTTTTTGTATGTAAAGTAGTTTTCATTAAAATATGGTACCTAAAATTAAATTAGTGGTTCAAATTTGGTTAAGGAAGTTTTTCCCACACGGAATAATGCTATTAACATAGATTTGCCATGGTAGCACACAGAAAATTAGCCAGCACGAAACGATCTCAAAGAGCTAACAGCATAGGAAACTGGAGCAGCAAGCCTCCAAAAAGTTATCTCAAAAGACCACTCAAATGGTATTGGACTGACGAAAAAAACAAACGGTGAATTCACTAAAATAAAAGATGAGAGTGTATATTTGTGACCACGCAAAGGCTGACTGATGAAACTATACAAAGGTCATGAAGATAATCAAAAAGCCTGGGGGAAAAATATTTAGTTGTAACAAAATCAAATGGGTTATTAACAGCTTTAAGCTCTACAAATTTTCTGGATAGGAAAGCATATTTTATAACAGGACAGTGACAAAAAAAATAGCAAGATAAATTTCATTCTAGGATATATTCCAAAAACATGGAGACAAGTTAAGGTTTGCGTTAGTCCTAAGAGTGGCAAACGTCCACCGGAGGAACCAAAGACTACAATGACATCCAAAAATATTTCAAGGAGAACAAAAATCACAGTTTATAAGACAGTCATACGACCTACCGTCATGTATGGTAGTGAAACCTGGACGCTTACAAAAGCAAACTAAAGGAGACTAAGAATCTTTGAGAGAAAAGTGCTACGCAAGATATTCAGACCGCTACAAATTCCACCTACAGAACAGTACCGAAGAAGAAGCAACCAAGAAATAACGGAACTATATGGAGGACCAGACATCGTGAAGGAGATTAAAGCGAAGAAATTGCAATAAGCGTGTCATGTACAGAGACAACCGAAGAACGAATGTTAGAAAGAGCCTGGGAGAGAGTACCAGTTGGACGAAGACCCCTAGGAAGCCCTAAAATGAGGTGTCAAGACAACATACAAGAAAACCTAAAAAGTATGGGGATTGAATATGACCTAAACCTAATGGAAGATAGTCGACGATGAAGACAAATCGTACAGTCGGCCAAGACCCACCCGGGTTGTAGAGCCAAGCAGTAAAGTAAAGTAAAGATACCACTTCACGACAAACAATTTGTTTACAAACGTGGTAAATCTACAATATATAGCTTGCATTTTCGCGTAAGAGATCTTAAAAAGGCTATCGACATAAAGGAAGTGGCTTTATATGGGTTTGTAGATAAAGAGGGAGCATTCGATTACTGCTGTTTTGAAGGCTCAACAATCTACTAGGTACGTTCGAGTCCAAAACAGCCTCCAAACATTTCTTAAGAAACTAGCTAAACACAAAAAGTAACTTGAATTGTAAGGGATCGTATTACCACCCTTCAGACTCATAAAGGAACATAGCTATTTCTCAATTAACCTTAGGGCTTAATCTCAGCCGAATTAAAAGCAAAGCTAAATTCAACAAAATTTGAGCTTGCCCTTTCGTTTTTAATAAGCACCAAACTGAGTTGACAGCACTGATAATGTTCATTTATTTAATAGACTTATCATCTTCTGGAATCAAATCCCCGGATTATCATAAATGGTATCGATTTTTTTTTAACGGTTCAAACGAAGTGAACGTCTCATATCATTTTATGAAAAATCGAATTGACATCCCTAATCGGAAAAACTTAACACCAATCGAACTTAAAGTAGAACTGGAGTCAATACTGTTGCAAACTGATCTTTCTTTATCCATGATTAAAACGAAGCAAACACCTGTCTGAGTTTTTAAATAACAGAGTTGACAGCTAAAGTACTTTAATTTAAAGGAATTAATAAAAAGCGATATAAAAATAGATTTGATAAGAAAATGGATTTGAATTCAACACTATAAGAATCTTCTTCATTATTTTCAATGTTTTTCAATCCTAGAAGATTAAATTTACAAAAAAAATGGGTCATATTTGACAAACCGCTTTAAACATTTTTTGCCTAGACTATACTCCAAATATTTTTACTTGGAGATTGTATGTAGGCTTGGCACAGGGTGTGGTGTATTAAACAAGAAGGGGTCGAATATTGAGTCAAGGGTAAAAGCAACGGACGACATCGCAATGTTGACGTCGGCGTAGGTTTTAGATCAGAAAAATAAAAGTAAACCAGACAAACGGAAAAAAATCTTTCAATTTTAACAAGATAAAATGTAGGTTTACCAAAAATTTTTAAATGCAATATAAAAATAAAGAAGAAATTTTAAAGGTATTTAAACTCAAATAGTAAATTGAATAGGATGATTGATAACTATATTAAATAGATTCTGAATTTTTTTAATTTAAAATTCAATATTAGAGTTAATTGAACAGTCAAGAGACTTAATTGAGGACTAATTTAGTTCGTACAGATATTTCAACTTTTGTTGTATTGGTTCTAATTTTATTAAAAAAAAATTGTCGCCCAACGTGGGGCTCGAACCCACGACCCTGAGATTAAGAGTCTCATGCTCTACCGACTGAGCTAGCCGGGCTTATACCAGAAAATTTCTAATAACGTTTATGAGTTCCGAAGGAGTTCGAGACAGAATTTATTTTTAAATATCAACTTTAAAAAATATTATTCATCTTAAACATTTCAACTTTTTTTGTATAGGTTCTAATTTTCTTTAAAACTAATAAAAAAAAAACTATCGCCCAACGTGGGGCTCGAACCCACGACCCTGAGATTAAGAGTCTCATGCTCTACCGACTGAGCTAGCCGGGCTTATATTAGAGTTTTTCTAATAAAATTTGTGATTCCCAGGGTGTTAGACTCTGTTAGAGACAATATTTATTCATAAATATCAACTTTACAATATATTATTTAAGTCATCTAATGGTTTCAACGATTTTCATGAAATTTAGTATTTAAGAGGTCTCGAGGGACATAAATCGATTCAGGTAAGTGCTTCATTTTTAGAAAAGTGGTTTTAATTTTAGGCAATGAAAAATTGCTAAAATATACTGAAAAATCTGACTCTTCCTGACTTCTATTAGCAAGTAACAATACAACTATTATTGGAACGAAGTTCCCTTTCGCGCGTTACGAACAGTTACGGCTGACGCTAGGAGCTAGCCCAAAAAAATTCATACCAAAAGTTGTCACGACACTATGCACCGACACAATGCACCGACACACGCATGTTTCTCTCTCTCACAGACCAAAAAATAAATAACTCTCTCTCCCTCTCTCTCTCATAGATAGATATATTACAATTAAAAAGACACTATTTTAAATTAAAAGAAAATGTACATTAAAAAGAAAATAATGTAGAAAAAAAACATAATTACCTATATTAGTATTATATTTTATTTCATCCTGTTTTTATAAATTAATAAATTCATAAACATTTTAAAAATAGTTCGTAACTTGACTACGTCAAATTACCTTAACTGTCAGTCACTGTCAAATATTTTAATTTTAAATTTTTTGTATTGAATTGTTAATTCCTGTTTTAAATTATAAAAAGTAATTTTAAAAAGATGTGTTATTTAAAGCTTTGGTATTGTATAAATGGACACTTTTGTTAAAAGAAACGAACTGTTAGGTAAGTAGAGATTTTATACAGACAATAATAAATGCTTATGTATGTATAAACACTCTGTTATGTTTACAAATTACTAATTCCTTCACTAATTAATCGAAAGGAACTTCGTTCCATCCGGGTGTCCCTTGACACCTCACACTTTTTTTTATCAGACACATCAACACTAAAGATACTTCAGTTATAGCGTTTGATGTTAGACCAAGAAAATGAATTGTTTATTTATATTATAGAATAGTGTGTTTTTAATACCAGTGTTTATTAAAAATCTATGATATCTTTCAAACAATTTACAAAGCTGCGACTCGTGTGAAATACAAACAGGTCAGGCACCGTATACCTATATAGACAAGAATAGTAGGATTACTTTGCCCGTCGCCTTTAAAGTTGTTTGTATCATTTTTCGCACCGGTTTGCCGACGTTTTTTGTGTAGTTTTGTGAGAACTGGTGAGCAGCGCTGTCAACCCTTCCGGTTTTTCGGTAAATCTACCGATTTAGGAAGTAATCTACCGATATGCCGTTATAATTCTCTTTCAGAATTATTTAATTTCTTTGTAACTTAATTCAAACTTAGTTTTAATTTATAATAATAAGTGTTAATTAAATGTTATTTTAAAAAAATAATAATATATTATTAACTATATAGATGATCCGGTTATCTTCGTACTGTCTAACACAAAGGTCTTTTTTTATTTACCGTTTGTTCAAACTTTTACGGTTTTGTCTCCTTTTTTTAATTGTTTTCAATGCTTTTTTTTTGCTTTAGTCCCTTTTTTTACTATATTTTTTTCGTTGTATTTTGTAATTTATTGATTAGTTATAATAGATATTAACTGCGCCTTCTTACGGTAGCGTCATAGTACTTAATTAGTTACGTTTAAATATATGAGATAACAACTACGCCACCTTACGGTGGCGACATAGAATTTAATTAAGCAAGAATTGATCGTACCCCCAATTTTTTTTGTTTTTTTCGACTATTTTTCATATTTCTTTAGTTTTTCGTTTTTCTATTTATTTAGATAAGGAAAAACTACGCAATATACCGGTAATCTGTTACCCAGATATCCAAACAATTTAACTTACATCGAACATCGCCATCTATTCGGAATTCATTAAACTACCTATATAATATATAAATACATAATTGGTATTGGAATATATATATAATATGATCATATAAGATACCTATCAAAATAAGTAATAGATGCAAGGTTTAGTAAGTGGAACGTCACAATATATTATACAAAGATCTTAACCTCAATTCCGATTTGAATAGATGCAAGGCGTCAGTTTCTAACCAAGATCATTATTCTCCATTTTGGTATATTTACATCAAGGTGATGAATACATAATGCCGTAGGTGTTTACGCCCTTAACTGCCCTTTGAGGAAACCCGAGAAAACGGAATAGAAAGTGTGCGCTGAGAAATACATGTTTCGGGGGTGAGATAATGCAAGGATATAGGGTTGATAAATTGAGGTGTAGAGGTAGCTAGTTGGTTGTTTCGGAAGCGAGTTCATTTAAATAGGTAAACTGGGGAGAACACGTAAATACATTTTAAAACTTTATTGAGTTCCTAGCATAAGGCATTTACTACACCTGCAGCAATGTACAAAATTTACAGTCCCTAGTTGCATTTTTAGATTAGATATAGAAAAATTTTCCATTCTTAATGTAAAATAGATACCAACAATTTTTAGAACGACATATACCTACAAATGTAAATTGTAAGTCTTACAAGCTGAAATCTTATTTTGAATGTTTGAAATGATTTAAAAAATTATTTTAAATTTTTTTAACATATTTTAGGTAGAAAAAGAGTAAATTCATACTGTTGTAGGTGATTCTACGATTTAATTTTCTATCCAGTTACTCTTTCAAAGTGATGATTTGCTCCACAACTTCTTAATTCACTTTCTGGTTGGTATATTGAGCAGTGAAACTTCGCACAACACCATTGTTACAGATATTTCGTTATTCTGTGGAATATTCAGCATTCATGGTCACCAATTTTTTTAAAATTTCTCAAATCAACAAACGTTCTAGATAAAGTAAACAGTGATAAAAAATCTTTATCTTACCAGACAGAATATCTCAATTAAATTGTTGTTACCATAAGTTTAGAATTTAAAATCATTAATTTGGTCATTTGTATTTACCAGTTCGTAAACTGTTTTAATGGACCAGGCAGTGTAGCGCGATTCTTCATCTTTACCTTTTTAGCCTTAATCCATCGGAAATGATTCTGTGTTGCAGTTATTATTTCCAGAAGTTTATTTTTTGTTTTACAATTTCTTTCTTCATCAGTTTTCCTTGATGCTCTTAAATGACCTCGAAGTGTGACAAGAAACTCTAAAGTATTAGAAAAAGTATTGTGCCAAAAATTTGTAGAAAATGATCTCATGTGATTAGTAACTTTCTTTTAAGGAACTCTATTGTACCGGAAAATGAATCGTTGATTATTTTTCCTAAATCTGTAAAAGGTAATTGCTTTTCGCATGAGTCTAGGATCCATTTTTTTTTTTCGTTTCTATCACCAAATTTCATTTATGATACAAGCACTGTAACGCCTAACTTTCACACATAAAAAGCATCTTTACTCATATATTTTAACTCTTGGTTGTGATTATTTATCAGATTTTATTTATGAATTGATTAATTTGCCAAACTTAGTTTTACCAGAAAAATAATCGTTATTCATTCAAAAATTGCTGTTAATATAAATTATAAAAGTACCAAAAAGTATTTTAAATTTTTGGATATTAAAAATTTATCACAAATTTTATCGTTATAAATAATTTCTAAGTTAAAAATCTTTGTTCCACTGCTACAACTTCTCTTTTATATTTAAAATATCCTAAAAATTAATTTTTTTTTATTTAAACATACGCTCAATATGGTTTCTCTGGAACGAAACTCCAACTATGCCTCTCCAAAAATGCAGGTGGGTTTACAACTTCCACAAATACAGCGCACGGAGTAAGGATAACAAGGATAAAAGCATTACAAAGGATTGCACGGGTTTGACTGCACGAAATTATGCTTTGTGCTGGATCATAGCTTTGAGTAACTGCGTTTTATGTTATTTTATCTCTCTTTTTAAAGCGGTTTTAGTTTAGATTTAGGTGGAAGCTCGTTAAAGACTATTTAACTTTTTCGTGTCATTCCAAAAAGGATTTTGGTTAACGTAACAATATAATCGGTTGAGCGAGTATCTTTGTCGGAACATGTAGGTAGATTTAAAATTATCATAATACTAGAAACTTAATTTATATATGTATTAAAATGTGGCGTTGTAAAAATTATTAAAGAAAATCAAGTCACTCCTAAGAAAGTAAGTTTACAATTAAAAATATTGTAGATTTTGTCCGAAACTTTTGTAAAATCTTTCATTTATTAGTTACAAAACCAACAAATTACAAAATTAAACTTCAGTGCTTAAGAGTGCATTAAAAGCACGTCAATTCAGTAAAAAAAGACAAGAGGCTGTAAATGCACTACAATCTACCATGATCGAGTCCAAAACAGTTTCTTAAACAACTGGGCAAACATAACAAAGTAACTGCGCTGTGGATAACAGGGCATAAACAGATGGTTGAAAACGAGATAGATGATAGTCTCGCAAAAGAAGGAGCTAGCCATAAAAGAAGTACTGGTACTATTGGACCTAAACTTTGGCCTCATTTTGAATGAACTCAGTACAGCCTACTGGAAAAATGCTTTAAAAAAATTCTCACAGTACCTACACTGTCTACTACGGAATCTCTGTAAAAGGGACAAAGATAATAGTGCAGATTCTGTGAGTATGCAAAAGGTGAACATATTATCTGAGAAAGGTCTTTTTAGAGCCTAATCAGGTTACAAACGTACACCTTGCGGTGGTAGTAACGGCAGAGGATAGGCACGGGATCATGGCCAATCGTGGGGACTGGATGAATGAATCTGGTGGCAGATAAGGCTGAGACGGTGATCTTGGAGGGACCACGCAAGAAAGAAGAAGTGGTCTTAAAGGTGAACGGAGTGCAGATTATAGCCAAAAGATACATATAGTATCTTGGGGTAAATCTTGACAAAAAGGGTAGTTGGGGAGAACATCTGAGAAGGGTGACGGCCAAAGCCTAGAAACGTAGCAACGAGCTTTGTGGCATAATGCTTAGGATGGGGGGGAGGCCAAACACATCCTGGCAGACGAGCGAACGAGGATGTACCACCGTCATTCTGGCGAGTACATTGGGGAAAATATAAGGAACGAGGAGAGGGCCAAATCTATAGAGATGTGGAAGCAGAATAGGAGAAGACGGCAGATGTGGCTCAGTGAACGAAGTCACTCGTAAGAACTTAGATAGGGCTGTTTATGACCTGACGCAGTTACTGACTGGACAAGGCTGTTTCCGGTTGTACCTATACAGATCAAAAAGGGCGACAAACTTGATGTGTCTGCATTGAGGGGCTTCGGACACTGTACAACGTACCATGTTGGACTGTGTACGATCGGCCAGTAAAAGGGGAGTGCTGATGGAGTTCGGATTAAACGGCAACTCGGAGCAAATGGTGAGAAAGAAGGAAGTATGGAATTGTGTGCAAAAGTATGCGAAAATGGTGATTAGATTGAAAGAAGACGATGACAGATGGTGACAGGGTGGGTGAGTGTAAATGAAGAAAATAAAAGGGCAGGTGAGCGAACAGAGGATGATGCTTATACCAGGGCGGTTTTCTGTCTTGTTCACCGATGTGGAGGAATGGTTTTAGTCAGTAGGTGCTCACCTCAGTGGGTAAATCCGCCTCGGTCAGGCCCTTCCCGGTTGGACTTAAGTTCTTTAAGGACGTTCTATAAAGATCCTTTATATCCTTATTTTTTTTTATTTAACTATTTTAAAAAAGAACTTCTATTTTTATAATGTCTATAATCGTTAAAAGTTTAACCTGTTTTGTAGATTTACATAATTAATAATTATCAATTTTTATTTAAACATTATTTATCAGGGCGTGAAAAGAGGTTAAATGTCTTTAAAATAAAATTTACTAATCTTGGAAAAAATTGATTAGTTATTGCAAATGATGCTTCTTATCATGAAATTCCAAATGTAATCAATTTTTGTGTCTTTATCAATTCTAAATATGCGTGTAACCCAGTAACTTAATGTGTTTATATTTTATCATTAAAATAATACGAACTTTCAAACACTTAGAGCCCATTTATTTGGACGGACAAATAAATTCGTCCATAGGGATGGAATAAATAGAATAAAGAAAACTACGTGTAAGGAAATATAAAATCCTGTTCAAAGTGTTGGTTTCTGATTGTGTTCTAGAACAGTGTTTTTTAATCTTTTTGATTTCGCGACGCCTTTACAGGTTGAAAATATTCTGGCGCCCCCCTTGTGTAAAGTATAGAAAGACAAAGATAATAAAATTTAATTAAAACACTACGTTAATTATTTTTTTCTATTTTGGTATATTTATCTATTATTACGACTCGTTGGAAAATTAAAATCGATAATGCCAAACATATCCTGGACATACTGTTTTCTTCATCGACAGGCTCTAGCTGCTAAGGTAGTACCTTCTGATTTAAATGACGTGCTCAAGGAGGTAATAAAAATTGTGAATTCTTTAAAAGGCAAAGCCTTGCGAAGCCGGCTATTCAGAATCGTTTGTGAAGATATGGGCTCGATTCATCAAAATCTTCTTTATCACACAGAGGTCAGGTGGCTATCCAAAGGAAAGGTATTAACAAGAGTTCTAGAACTGAGAGCTGAACTGTTAATGTTCTTACAAGATGCAAAATATGAATATGCTAATCGCTTTTGTGACCCTATTTGGCTCTTTAAATTAGCATTTTTGGCAGATATTTTTAGCCACCTTAATAATTTGAACAAGAACCTCCAAGATCGAGAAGAAAATATTTTAACAGCTAAAGATAAAGTCAAAGCATTTCACGCAAAACTTAGTTTATAAAATTTATTTGAGTCTTTTCCATGGTTTCAGAAGATTGTTGAAGATAACGCATCAGACCAAAGTCTTATAGTTAAAGCTCACATTGCTTGCATGATACAGAGCTTGCATAATTTACAAGAGAAACTTGTGACACACTTTTCAGACTTGAACTCTGAAGCTGACAATAGGCGTAGATGGATTTTAAACCCTTTTTTGGACAAGTCAATAGATCTGGCTGATGTCAACATAAATATCTTCAAGATTTAGTTGCTGATGGCATGCCTAAAATAGAATTTTATTCGCAAAGTATTGACATATTTTTAATGAAAAGAAAACACGAATTTCCAGAGCTGGCAAGGGAAGCTCTAAAATTATTAGTGCCATTCGCCACTTCATACTTGTGCGAACTGACATTTTCTTCAATGGTAGACATTAAAACCAAAAAGAGAAATAGACTGCAAGTAGAAAACGATTTGATTAGTACCTAATGCTTCAAAAATAGCACCACGACTTGATAAACTTTTGAAAAATAAACAATCCAATTCTTCTCACTAAAATTTTGTTTTTAATGTAGTGTTAGAACCTTGCTTTTTGTTTAAGTCGGCGACCCCCCGAATAAGGCTTCGCGACCCCCCTAGGGGTCGCGACCCACAGATTGAAAAACACTGTTCTAGAATATACTAGGTCTGTTTAAAAAGTATCCGACCTACCTTCATACCACCCCACAAGCATTCTTCAAAGTATAGTCCCCATTTAAAAGAATAACATGCTCGTAGCAGTATACTCACTTTTCAAAGCAGCCCTGGAAAATATTATTTGCTTTGTAAAACCATCTAAAAGAGTCTTTAAGTAATCGAACCAATGTCCTTTAAGCAGTTTTATTAAATTCGGGAACAATAAAAAGTCATAGTCGGAACTGTACGGAGGTTTAAGAAACAGTAAACACTGCGCTATTGAAATTCATTAAAAACTGTTGCACAAAAGTAGCCAGTCGCCGCTTGAACAAAATCCGGCCTTTTTCTTATCGATGCAAGACGCAATGGTTTTATAATTTCAACTAAATGTTCCTTGTTAACTCTCCGACTTATCAGTGCAATACCTTCAGGATAAAAAACATAATCAGCATTGATATGACATTGCTCCGGTTTTGACAAGATAAGGACAATAACTTTTACTGTGATGATTCTTGTTTTGTTTTAAAATTATCACCATAAACACACGATTAAAATTATCACCATAAACACAAAATCCAGCCGTTTTCTTATCGATGCAAGACGCAATCGTTTTATAATTTCAAAAAAAAACTCCTTATTAACTCTCCCACCTGTCAGTGCTCAATACCTTCATGATAAAAAATCACAATTTATAAAAAGAACTTTTTATAGTAGAATGTTTTTTTTACTGATTTATAGGTCATATTACTATTGTATAAAAAAAACAGAAAAAAAACTTCTCTCTCGCGTGATCGATCCCATTAAGATAACATAACAGATCTGTCACAATTAGACGCTTATCCAAATCAGCTACCATCAACTAATATGAAAACTTTCAAAATGATAATATGTATACACAACTTAAATCATATTTAATTTAATAACAATTCAGTATAAATTTCGAAATCTATGTATATGCCTAAACACACTTGAAACATGCATTCTCATCCAGTTCTTAGCTATCCTAAAGGTAGTCGGGAAATAGGTTTAAATTCGATTATAAAATTTCAAGGAATGGCAAACAGAAGGACAAAGAGACAAAGAACAGGTCGAAAATAAAAAACGTTCTAAAAAATAATCAGCATTGATTTGAGATTGCTCCGATTTTGACAAGATAAGGACGATAACTTTTACTGTGAAGATTCTTGTTTTGTTTTAAAATTATAACCATAAACACACGATTAAAATTATCACCATAAACACTAAATCCGACCGTTTTCATATCGATGCAAGACGCAATCGTTTCATAATTTCAACGAAATTTTTCTTGTTAACTCTCCGAGCTGTCAGTGCTCAATACCTTCATGATAAAAAAATAATCAGCATTGATTTGACATTGCTCCGATTTTAACGAGATAAGGACGATCACTTTTACTGTGAAGATTCTTGTTTTGTTTTAAAATTATCGCCATAAACAAAGGATTCATCATTTCAAGGATGTTCCGAACGATTTGTAAACTAAGCTTCTTTTTTGTTCTGCATTAAGCAATTTAAGAATAAATTTATAAAATTGATATTAAAATCTCCGCAGTCAGACATTGGTTTTCTTCAATTAAATGGCAAGTTGTAACTGCTCGACATTATCCGGTGTTCTGTTGTAGAAGATCGGAGTGATCGGACAGATCGAGTATCACTACCAACAATGTGCGGCTTCTTTCGAAACGATTATATTACTCTTTTATTTCAATTGCGCCCATACGTTCATCATCAATAGCTGCCGAAATAGCTTTTTTGAAGCAAAATTTGCTGAAAATTCGTTGATTTGAGCTTTAAGTTATTTTTAACAATACCGAAAATCCGACTAATGATAAGAAAGTTTTGCGCATGAACTATTCGTCCTGTAGGTGTCGAGGAACAACTGCGAAGTTTCTGAGACTTGACTGTTAACGTACATGCCTCGAGAGGTCGTTCGAATAGACATAAAGGACGGTTGTATACTTTTTAAATAGATTTCGTACATGATTTACAAAAGTATAATAATATATGAGATATGCGTAAGATATGTGATGTTTAAAGTTAAAACACTAAAAAATTTTAGAATTAAACTCATACATTTAACAAACAACAAAAACTAATTTTCTACATTTTAGTGTGCCAAGATGAAACGGAAAACCCACCTTAGTCCCTGAAAACATTTCATCAACAAAAAGAAATCAATGATTTAGGCTCCTGTTATGTTATTTTTAGAAGAGATAAAACACCTCAAAGATAACCCAAATAGGAAACGTTGAATAAACACCTTGCAAATTTAACCTATAAGCTATCAATGCTCTGTTGACCTGCCGTAAGCTTTTTGTTAAACCTAAAATGTGCCTAAAATGATCTATAGGTCAAATCTCGTATCCAATGGTAGTCAGACCCGTAATCACCTATACTGTGCTGTTTTGGTGGAACAAAAAAAAGCAACAAAAGGCAATACTTAAGTTACAGGTAATGCAGAGACTCTCTTGGAAACTGGCGCAATCAAATCGTATCCTAATGTGACCTTAATGGTAATTCTATACCCCGGCCGCTGAAAAGATGGAATTCAAAGATTCTTGATCAGTGAATACGGGCATCTGAACGGCTTAATCTTACGATGTAACGCCTTCTAAACTGCAGTAAACGAAGGACAGTTTAGACTGTACTCATACCAAAGATGAAATAAACTGTGGGCTGAAATAAAGAGTACATTTGTCTCGTGATCATTCCATCTTTTCTACGGCCAGACTATAGACCTTCCTTTTTGCATTTACATTTATAGACAGAATTGCTCTGGAAAAATTGACAAAGACTAAGTCTCTGAAGCCCGGCGATATCTACTCTGAATTACTCTTAGAGCCTCAGAAACCTGAACTAAGAGGAATTCTCACAGCACACTGTCCACTGAGGTACCATCTTAGTAAAATGGGTAAAGTGGACAGTATGGAATATGCAGATCGTGTGAGTGTGCAGATGAAACGGCTAAACATAAATATCTGAACAAGTCTTTTTAGAGCCTGATCAGGTTACAAACGTACATCCAATGGTTACCAAGTTTTTCTTAATGTTTCTGTTTTATCTATATATATATATATATATATATATATATATATATATATATATATATATATATATATATATATAAATGAATGTTTGTCTGTATGTCTGTATGTATGTACTCAATGAACTCAAAAACTACTGGACCGATTATTATGAAAATTGGTACGTATATGTATTTTTTCACGGAAAAGGTTTGTATGATATGCTCATTGATGCCACTCGCCACCAGGGGTGCTGCAGAGTAGCAACTTCTGTCCCGTTTCACCGATTGTTATGAAAATTGGTATGTATATGTATTTTTCCACGGAGAATGTTTGTATGATATGCTCATTGATGCCACTCGCCACCAGGTGGCGCTGCAGAGTAGCAACTTCTGTCCCGTTCAACCGATTGTCATAAAAATTGGTATGTATATGTATTTTTCCACGGAAAAGGTTTGTTTGACATGCTTATTGACGACAATCGCCACCAGGTGGCGCTACAGAGTAGCAACTTCTGCCCTGTTCAACCGATTGTCATAAAAAACAGTATGATGCTGTATTTTTAATGGTTAATATGAATATGATATTCGTATTAATGGAAGTTACCACCAGATGGCACTTCCATGTATCAAAATCAATACTGATTAATAGATATCTATACGATTTCATATAAATATAAGTTCAAAAAATATATTTTTGGTGCGATAAGTAAAACAAAACTATAAACTTTTTTTCTTCTCTATCTCTTTTATTTTTCTTAAATTTATTTTAGTTGTTGGCGTAGCAACGCGCGCCGTCTACAGCTAGTTTTCTTATATATTTAAAACTCACTTTTGGTAATTTATTGTACTTAGTAATTAAATTATTAAACCTTGGATTATATTTGTTTTTTACTTGCTTACGCCTGTTTTTGTGTGACCTATTTTACTGATGTATATTTGCTGCAATTCTCTTTTTCTATTTTTGATAAGATAAGATAGAAGAGACGGTGGCAAGACGGGGTAGCAGGTAAGACGAGTGCCAAAATAAATCACTATTTGAACAAAATAAATCCGACCAATCACGACATCGACACTCTTTACATACAGCCAAAAATTCTAATTGGCTGGAATTACAGAAATCGCAACAAACACTATCTTATGCGACAAAAGTGACAGTAGTTGTACCTTCGCTTCTACGAAACAATTATTACCGTTTTCAGTTACCAAAAGAATATTACGAGTAATTAGAAAACGCGGCAAAACAGCAATTATTAGGTACATCTTCTTCCTATAAACAAAAATTAGAGGTCGCTGTCCAGAAAAAAAAAGTTAGTGAACAAAACAAACTAGAAAAAATAAAAACGATAGATAAAGTGCAAAAGCAGAAGAAACCTGGTGAAAAATCTCAAATAAAAAAATCACAAAATAAAAGCAAATAAGCAAAACCTTCATGAGTCTTGTCATCTGAAAATGACAGTGAAAAACAGAATGTCACGCCATATATGTAATGTATGGAGTTGTATTCTACTTCTATTGAAGAATAGATAGCGTGTAAATAAATTGTGAAAAATGGCCCCATAACAGACGTGCAGGAATCAACGATGATGATGATGATGACGAAGCCTTTCACATTTGTGAGTTCTGTCAGCCCAATTAGATCATCATTTTTTCCTATAACACTTACCACCCCATCTTAACTCCAGGGGGTACCCCATCTTAGCAGCAACATGGAGCAAGAAGAGGAAAATCACCTTACTTTCATTTTTTTTCTAAAATGTATGACTTAAAATTCCAAATGTCACCAAATATTGGGAGTTTAATAAATTTAAGTTTATCTATCTTTTATACTTATAATAAATCTGTACAAAGGTCAATTCTGTACATGAAATACCTGTATATTTCCAAAATAACTATCAGGGCGTGATTAGAGATCGATAATGATGCCAAAAATGAAATCAGTAAAATTTTTGTCTGTCTGTCTGTATAACCGTTATAGAAACAAAAACTACTCGACGGGTTTTAACGAATTTTGGTACAATTATTTTTCATACTCCTAAACTGGTTATAGGATACTTTACATCACGCTTCAATCAGTAGGAGCAGAGCAGAGAAAGAAAATGTTGGGAAAACCACTTTTACGGTGTGGGGGGAGAAATTTTTATACAACAATCTATACGTCACGTGGACGACGTCGTGGGTACATCGATATAGAACCCAAAAATGTGGTTAGATTTTTCGTTGTACGTCTGTCTGTCTATATATATGTATTCTTTTGTCCGTTGTTTGGATCAGTTTTTCGGATTACAGATTTTTGGTTTTTCTGGTTTATTTTTAAAAATAATCTTATAAAGAAACAAGATTTCCAGATAGTTCGTTATAATAAAATTATTATTTAACATTCACCTTTATTTTACTAATCAAAAACAGTGCTACCATGGATTACTTGTTATTGTATATATAATAGTGAAGATTTTACTGGTATAAAATTTAGTTCTAAATATTTATAAATGGAATATAAATATTTGGAATACATTATGGCAAATACCCGTATTCCGGTAAATCATTAATATGTAAAGATTTACAGTATTATTCAAATGTATTTATATTTAATGGAAATGTTATAAATTTACATATAATTGAGTTCACGGCTCAACAGAATGCATTTGGTTTTTTATTAGGGTAATTTATTTTAACTCAACGGTTAGATTTAATCACTATTTTTAGTTACCAATAATTGTTTCTAAAAAGAAACTATACTTTTTATACAAGGGCAGATCTGTTTTGAGGTGGCTGTTGAAAGGGAACCCGCTAATTTTTGTATAAATTGGTTGAAAACTACTTATACAATAATAATTGAACTATACTCCCTCTGGAAAAGTTGCGCAACATCTATACTAATATTATAAAGAAGAAAGGTTTGATTTTTTGTTTGATTCTTTGTTTGTTTGTTTGAAATGAATAGGCTTCAAAACTACTGGACTGATTTCAAAAATTCTTTCACCGTTGGCAAGCTACACTATTCCCGAGTGACATAGGCTATGTTTCATTTAAAAAAAAATAGGGATCCTTACTAAAATGCCATTAATGTAACCAAAAATGACCTTAAAATCCTTACATCGCGTGCGCTGAGAATACTATTGATTATAGAATAAAATAATGTACCTACTACGATTTTGAAGAATATATTAATATCTACAAAAAATGCCGCGACAGCATATGTCTAACTGTTATAATTACGTCACAATTTTTTTTTTTAATTTTTTTAAAAGTTTTTATCTTGGTATTAATCCTTATCAAAATAACTTATTTCATAATCACGACAGATATCACAAATTTAGCATGTGCAATGGGACGAGGCTACTTATAAAGGAATTAAAGGACAATTAAGTTGTAGCAACCATTATAACTGAACCACCAGCTGGTCAACTAGCTCATACACTGAGGATACCGATGATTCCAACTGATCTACCAAATCCTTTTAAACCGCTTCAATTTCCTATCAGAACATCTTTCGCTTTTACTAATAATAAGTCTCAAGGTCAAACCTTCCAATTAGTAGGGATCGGTTTTCCCCAAGGCCAACCGCCTAAGGCGGGTCGGAGCACCTAAAAATCAATTTATTTTGCTGCCAGAAAATAAAACAACATGTAATATTGTTTACAGGGAAGCGTTGAAATTTAATGGCTTTTGTTATTTTTCTTTAATCCCCGTGCAAAGCCGGGGCTGGCTGCTAGTTAATAAATATTCAAAAATAAAAAATAAAACTAGTAAAAATCTCAGCTTTTTCTTCTTTTTTGCTTAAAACTTTTAATCTATAAATTTTGGAAAAACGTTATAAAAATGAAAATATTGTTAATTAAATTTTTTACAACATGAAATTGGTTAGAAAGTCCAAAATTTATTACTCCTGTTGCAAAATAATCATTACAAAAAGGATAAAGTCATTATTATTTAATAGATGTCAAAGGTAATAATAGTTTAATACTATTATAACGTTTTACAGAGTCTTTAAAAATCAAAGAACATAGACCGTTTACTGAGAACCAACAACTACTTCCCTGGCTATATGCCACGACGGACATTGAATTACAGTTCAAAGTTAAACGGGGTTAGTATATCTGCAAGATAGAACTAACCATTTTAGTTTGCAATTCGTAAAGATATCACTTGTAGACCGGTTTCGGCGTATTGCGCCTCATCAGTAAATGGTCTATGTTCTTTGATTTTCAAAGACTCTGTAAAACGTTATAATAGTATTAAACTTTTATTACCTTTGACATCTATTTGAACTTAATGATATGATGAATCAATAAAAAAAAATGGTATCAACCGCCACTTTTGTATGATTATACCTTTCTTTTATTAGTGTTTTACCCTCACACTCATCTTATTTGAATATATTCAAAACTAGCTTTTTTGGGATTCAAGCTAAATTTGATCCAAATTTTAATAAAAAGCGACGAACATAAAATAGGGTTTGTATAAACCAGTGGTTCCCAACTCACAGATGACTGCGGACCACTCAGCCTAAAAGTGAGTTTTCACGGACCACCCACATGTAATAATGTAACAAAATGTTAAAATACATTATTACATATAAACACAAACTTATACATAAATACCTCCACCCTGATAAATACATATTAGTTGTGACCAAATCCACATGTGATTAAACTGATTAAAGAAAACCATTTTAGAGAAACAAACTTTTTATTATCAATTAGGCTTAACACTAGTAATATTGATAATATTACTTAAACATTCAGTTTATCTCTTAATAATAAAGTAAAAAGAACACAAAACTTACTTGTTAGAAAATATAAATGAAAATTTAACAAATTTTTGTTCAATGTGATTTTTGTGCACGCATATGTTTAACAAGCTGTGGAATTCTCGGACTTAAGCTCTTACTAAGAGCCACTCTTAAATCACTGCTTACACTTAGCCGATTGCTTTGTTTGTTTTTCATTAGCAATAAAGTAGAAAATCCCTGTTCACACAAAAATGTTGTGGAAAACATTATGAGATACCGCAAAGCTACTTGCCGAATCTTGGGGAAGGTCAGGGCTTTCTTACACCACAACTCTTCTAGCTTTAAATCATACGAGTCTTTGAAGTTGCTGTCATTTTGAAGTTCGATGGCCTCCTCTTGAATACCGTCAGGAAGATCTATAGGCCTCACATTGAAAGGATTTCTAATAAGTTTTTTCAAATGTTCTATTTCATTTTTGCCATATTCAGGGAAATAACGACCAAATTCACGTTTGAGGGTACTTAAGTGGTTGAGTATGTTATGCTTCAACTGGTCTGTAACAGAAGCATATTCCTTGTTGTTAGCAAGCACGTTTAAACTCGGGAACGATTGAAAAATGTTTTCTTCGACCTTGCCTATCCAAAGATCAATCTTACACAAAAACGCACGAAGTTTGTCCTCGAATACAACTATATTACCAGTACCATCCAAATGTTCATTTCCAGAGCCTTGAAGTTGTAAATTTAATTGGTTCAAATGATTAAAAATATCCACTAGGTGTGCAAGTTTAATCTCAAAGCTTGGTTCACATAGTTGTTCCAAAAAATGTTGCATTTTTGTCTCAATAAAAAATGCTTTCAACTCCTCTCTCAGCTCGTATAAGCGTGCCAACATATTGCCTTTTGACAGCCAACGAACTTCAGTATGATAAAGTAGTGTCTCGTGCTCAGAGTCTAATTCTGTGAACAGCTTTTTGAAGATTTCGGTGTTTTTCGCGCTACCTTTAACAGAGTTCATCATCTTAATGGCCGATTTCATAGCATTTAATAAGTCTTCTGGCATGGTTTTCGATGCTAATGCTTGACGATGAATTATGCAGTGCATTGTAACTATATTAGGGTTCTTCTCTTTTAATAATGTTGCTAGGCCTGTACGTGACCCAAGCATAGCAGGTGCTCCATCGGTACAAAAGCCTACTAGCTTCTTCCAATCCAAGCCATGTTTCTTAAAGTAATCACATATTATTTTCATGACATCTTCTCCTTTTGATGTCGTTTCCAACTCTTGTGACATTAAAAGTTCTTCTTTTATTTTGTTTTCTTCTCCTAAATATCGAACAAAAACTAGCAACTGGCTGCACTGAGATACGTCCGTACTCTCATCACACTGCAGACTAAAATAAGGAGAATTTTTAATTTCACAAACCAACTGGTTTTCAATGTCAGTGGACATGGAATCAATCCTTGACTTCACTGTATTGTTGGATAAAGGAATGTCTTGCATTTTCTTGGAAGCGTCAAGTCCTAAAACCTGTTCGACTGCTTTAATCAAACAAGGCTTTACAAGTGTTTCACCGATCGTGTGGGGTTTTTTAGCCTTAGCAATCAATTGAAAAATCTCAAAAGAAGCTGCCAGTACCTTTTCAGAAGATTCGTAGGCTGCACCGGTTTTTCCTAGTTTCATTTTTTTTAAGTTTTCTAATTTTCCAGCAAAGAATTCAGGTGGTCGGTCACTTAGATTAGAATGATGTGTCTTTAAGTGGCGTTCCAGTTTTGCAGGCTTCAAGGCTTCATTGCTGAGAACAGTGGCACAAATCACACACTGAGGTCTAATCTCTTTATTTATCTCGATTGACGTAAATCCAAACTTTATATAACCACTGTCATATTTCCGTTTTGGAGGCATTTTTAATTTAAAAAGTACAACAAAACCACCAATGTTAGACAGTGATTTTATTAAACACAGAACACCTATGAAACAAATGTCACTCCTTTGATAGAATCGCCGTGCGAAGTTGCGACTCAGAGACAATATAATACAAAGAGACTTTTTGAAAGATAGGGCAAAAGCGGTACAATGTTTGTTTGTTTACCCCCAGAACTCGGCGCTGAGGTGGTGGCAGATAGGAGAACTATACCACCTAAACTCGATCAGCTGGTGAGGTGAGCTGAAATTATACTATAATGGCGGTTGAAGTGACAGCGTAAGTATTGTATTTAATTTAATATTATTTTAAGATAGTTTTAAAATTTGTAAAGTGTATAAAAGTACAGTGTACAGTTTCATTTATGTCATTACCGAATTATTTTAAATATAAATGCGCTGTGTCACATTGTTCAAGTAAATATTTTTACCCAATTCCCGATCCAAATTTTAAGAATATAAAGTTAAATAATCCGTTTGATACACAACCAACTTTTAAAAATCAGTGTTTCTTTAATAATTAGAAAATATTATAATTATCTTTTTAGATCGAGGGACAATATATAAAATTTTATATAAAATAGATAAACTAATGCGGTAATGTTTTTAAGTTTTAGGTTCTTGCATGTACACAAAGAATTGGTGTCCTATTTCCAATACCTCATGACACAACACTACGTATTGAAGAACAATGCCAATGTATGGAAACTTCTTAAATATTACGTATTAAAATATCTGTATGCATTTTGTAAGATCCTATCCTATCCTACTAATATTATATAGGCGAAAGTTTGTTTGGATGGATGTATGGATGTTTGTTCCTCTTTCACGCAAAAACTACTAAACGGATTTTAATGAAACTTTACAGTAATGTAGCTTATAGATCAGAATAACATATAGGCTATAATTTATAAAGATATTGTGTGAATTGTCCAAAATATAACGATAAATGTCATTTAAGTCTGAAAAAATTACTGTATTTCTTATGTTGACAATATTGTTACGTTATTACAGTGCGAATGTAACATCTCAATATTGTCAGACTGTTATATTTTTCAAATACGACCCAAAAATTATGTATGTTATAATTTTAATGTCATAATGTTAGTTCTTTTCACGCTAATATAAGCTACTCGAAATACTAATACTGCGCACACGAAGTCGCGGGCACCAGTTATTGATACATAAAGACCTTGCTTTTATTCGAATTACACGCAGACGAAGTCGCGGGCAAAAGCTAGTGATCCATAATTTTAAGTTATCGAGTGCGTTGTGCAATCTCTTTTATTGATGGGTTCTACTTTTAATATTATTCGTGTATTGCTACTTAATATTATTCTAAATTTTCGACCATATTATATATATTTATTTATTTGAAATAACAATTGTACTTCTCTGTGATATTAGCGTAATTATTCTGATGTTTAAAACATATATGTTTATCTATTTATTATTATTATTATTTCCGTAAATCCTACCTGGTTTTGTGATACTAGATAATAAGGTGTACAAAAAATATTCATATACTTTTTGTAATAAAACTAATTCATTTTTTGTAATAACATTTTAAATTGTACCTACTGTTTTTCTAAGAATAGATAATTTTTTGTAATAATAATATTATTTCATATTTTTGTAATAGTGTTTTAGTGTTTCAAGTTTATATTGGTGTTAAAAGTTGTTTTTATTAAAAATTTGTTTATTATTTAGTTTTTATATTTATTTACCTAAATATTATAAGATAATATGCACTTTTAAGCCTATATTTTAATTTTTAATATTTTTACACAGCAGTAAAAATATTAAAAATCAAAATATGAGCTTTAAAAGTGTATTTCTATATGAAACAGAATTTATACCCTGTCCCGCCAATTTTTTGAATCGATGAGCTTCTTCCCCCAATTGTTGGCGCGCCACCGTCGCTCAAAACATGTGACCAATTTCATATAAGGTATCAGTACATCTCTTTATTATATATTATCTCTGTTGCGACTGAAACTGAATGAACACTGAATTAAACTTGCTTGAGCAGTAGTATTACCAGACGTCACGTGAGAGCGTTCTCAGATGCCATGTGACAGCGTTGCCACGTCTGCTGTAACTGTACATTTAGTACCTAGGTATTTATTATTCTTGTTCCACAAAAATCAACATTTTATAAACTTATCGGCGGAACACTTCCAAGTCTCTCACGGACCACCTTTGGTCCGCGGACCACCGGTTGGGAACCACTGGTATAAACACATATTATTAAGTAGAAGCTGTATATGACCTATACGTCATGCAGTTTCCGGAGAGCAGCCAATAAGTTTCTTGAGGTTCTATTCCTTGCAGAGGTCGCTTGAACAGTTTGGTGTAAAAGCAAATCGAATATTTTTCTAACAGAACCGGTATAAGGATTTCCTGTTAAAAAATGTTGATGATGTTTACTTTTTATTCTTAAAATTTCTATATATATTTTTTTAAAGTTAGCTGTAATGAACAAATTAAACAGTCGCAATCTTTTATATCTTTTTGAGTAAAAATATCGTTGTAAACATATTTTCTTCCGCCGCAAACTCGTCTATGCTTTTTAATCACCGCTCTAATTTCGTCATGAAAATTAAAAAGAAACACAAATTCAAAACGTCTGTGAGCAATTTAGACCCGTTTCATAAAGCGCGACCTTTTTCAAAAATAAATTCCTCTAATCAGTCACGCTTGACAGTCACCTAGATCCCATGTTTCTCTGTTCGGAAAGAGAACAATTCAGTAATTACTGGTTTGATTAAATCCTCATTAGAAAAAAGATGTTGATACTGAATGTGCAGTTTTTCACAGCAGGGATTATCTTTTAAATTTAAGTTTTCTTTACAAGCAACCAATTTTTCACAAAAACAAATACCCATTATATTCTGACTGTTTTTAAAAGCTTATATCTTCAAAACTGTTGTAGATAATAAGATGCGGTTTTCACAGTTAGGTTTAAAATTACCGTAAGTTTTGTTGTGACATTGATTAAATGTTAAATTGTGTGTTGCCTTATCTGTTCCGAGTTCTCAAGCAAAAGATCTGTAAGTTTTTCTAAGTTATCTGGCATTTCTCTCTTTCTCATTCGTTTTCCTTACTCTTTCTATAGGATTTAAATCCTGACTATTGGGTGGCCAATCCATAACTGTAATTTCATTTTATTAATCTCTTGTGTGGCGACTTAAAGACGAGCGTTATCCTGTACAATGGTTTGTAAAATATCCCCAATGTATAACGACTTGCTGTTTAAGCAGCATTTTGAATTAAAACAAGCTCCCTTCATATAATGGAAATTATGCCTCCCCACACCATTACTGATTCTCCTTTAAAATGGCAACTGTCTTGTACTATATTGTTTTGGAATTTTTTACCCAGCCTAGTTGTCATTCTTGTTCACCCCAATTTTTATGTTCGTGGTAAAATGCTAGATGAATTCTACGTTACCATCTTGTTAATTCTGGTATCTTTGCTTACCGTATAGGTCTTAATTCCATTTCTGTTAAGCGAGTTCTTGATGGTGTGTTGAGATCGGACTGTTGCAGTATATTTGTATGATTTCGAGGCGTGTAAGTTGGATTTTGAATGGCATTTCTTAATAAGATACGCTATTGGCGAGAAGTAGTTTTATTCAGAAAAATCATAGAAGATAGTGCATCCGTCCTGACAATTTCCATCCACTTTATTTAAAAAGCTCCAATTTTGCCCCTCTTTTTCTAAAAATAATGAACTCATCACTTCGTGAGTGTTCGGTACCCATCGACTGGAAAAGTCAGTAATTCTGCCGGTTTTTACAAGTGGTGACAAGTAAAATCCAGCTAACTATCGACAAATTAGCCTAACCTGTTTGGCATGTAAAGGCATGGAAAGAATCATTACTGAAAAGCTTACTAATATTTGTCCACAGCAACACGGATTTTTCCGTGGTCATTCTACAGTCTTAAATCTTCTACAATGAACCGATATCTGGACGTCCGAAATAGATAGGAAAATCCTGTTGAAATAATTTACCTTCATTTTAAGAAGGCTTTTAATAAAGTCCCACACGAACTTCTTCATTGTAAAATCAAGCGTTTTGGTATCAGAGATCCATTGCTGTTCTGGATTCGTGCCTTTTTTTATCTGAGAGAGTATGTAAAGTCAGAATTGAATTATCATATGAATTTCTGGTAACTAGTGGTGTATCGCAGGGTTCGTTTATCGGTCCCATGCTCTTTAACTTATATATCAGCGATATGGTGTCAGTGTTTGTGTCCACGGTATCACTATTTGCAGATGAGATCAAGTTCTTAATTAAAGATCTGAGTAGAATTGAACAATGGTCTGCTACTTGGTTTTTAGAACTCAATGTACAAAAATGTAACACTCTTCATCTAGGACACAATAACCCATGTATGAAATACAACATCAATAGTGTAAACATTGACAGTTCTTCCCATCAGAAAGATCTTGGGGTTGTAATTTCGATTGATCTTAAGTGGGCTCTTCATATCAATCGTCAAGAAGGTTAACCGAGTGATGTACATGGTTAGACAATCGTTTAAAAATCTTTCACAACTTTTAGCTACTATTTATATAACCTTTATCCGTTCTATCTTGGACTATGCTGCACCAATTTGGAACCCCTATTTTGCAAAAGTTTCTCATGCTCTTGAACAAGCTTAAAGGCGAATCTCCAAACTTTTTTAATAAATTCGTAATCTCCTTTATGACAAACGTCTCCAAATCTTGGGATTATGCAGTCTCCAAGCAAGGAGACTCCGTGAGGATCTGATCGAAATATACAAAATTCTACATGGTCATTATTCGCTTGACTTTAGTTTATTTGTGCTCAGTGACGATGTGCGAAATCAATATAAACTAGAGCGCGAAATGTTTAAAAAGCTGTGTTGACAACACTTTCTATCAAACAGAATCTGTAGAGCTTGGAACGTGCTTCCTGATTTTTTGGTCGACATCACCTCTGTAAATACTTTTAAAAATTCTTTGGACAGAGTTCTTTCTATATAAATATTTTCCAGAAACCTAATACAAGTTCTTGAAATCACAGATTAGCTTACTAGAAGTTGGCAATCTGCTGTTGTGACGCTCCATGCGCAATATAGCAATGGATGCTTGAATATAGTGATTTTATGTGATGAATAACAGAAATGGAAATTTAATTAATATCCATGTGTTGTCAGTTTTAGAATTGTAAATACAAATGCCAAATGAGTACGAAAACGAAAATGTTCGATTCGTTATGCGATATACTGTGAAAGAATTTGTCTTTGCAATATATGAAATTCTTCAAATATGAACTTGGATTAATGGAACAGAAATTTCTATTAGTATAAAAACCTTCTCTGTCACTGTATTGACATATTAGACTTATTAACCGACCCTACAGTTTTATAGTTTTTTTACCGCAGTTTGAGAATTTTTAGCGGTCGTAATTTCTTTCATTAAATAATTGGAAAGTGTGTCAATTAGATAAGAAGTATGCACTTTATTTCCACTTGCTGTAATAACTCACTAATTAAAGGCAGAGGCGTCTTAAACAAACATAAAAGATTAGAAAATGTATTTTCGAATAAATATGCGGTAGCTGTTTGTTATTTATCGGGAAAACTTTTAATGTACTATATCCCATGAATATACAGGAAAATTCAGATAAAATATACAATTTTTTTTATTGTACTAACATATTTTAGGAAAATCCAGATAAGATAAGCTACCTTAATCAATAAATGAATTGTTTAGTAAGTAAACTTTCTCACTCTATATTGTTTTACGAATAGAATAGAAAAAAAGGCGAAGCGAGCGCTGGAATAGATAACTAAGAAGCTTCCTATCTTAAACGGCCGTATTATTATTCAATAAAATTACACACGGAATGCTTGTTTTCCGATTGTTATCTGAAATACCGGCTCCAAGAACCGTTTAAATATTGTTGTTTCCTAGACTATGTCATTCCTCGGCCGACGAAAACACTCAATATGTCTGCATACCTGATGTTATGGCTTTATTTCCTTTATTTCCCGAACGGTTTCTTGCAATTTCTCCTTATTATTTTGCTCTGGATACCTACTCGCCTCTGGATTCTAGATATTTGAGTCTGGAACAATAGAAAAAAATCTAATTGAAATTTTTATGGCTTATGGAAAAATCTAACATTGCAGTCGTATTGAGAATAGTTAAGCGGATTTATACTAAAATCAATCTAGGACTACGGTATATGAAAAAGCAACTTTAAGGTTTTTAATAAAATCATTAAATATTATCAGTTTAATAAACAATAAACAAAAATAAGAAAAAAATGTTGTTAATTATATCATGATATAATAATTGAATAACACCAATTGGGTATGTTTTATATAGAAAAAAGTACCCATATACTAAGGAAACAAATATTTATTGCTTCCACTATCACCATTACCCTTTCCAATATAAATTATTCTAAACTTGACCACATTTACACTACAAACTTTCCCGAAAACACCCAACCCTCAAAATCCCATCAATCACGCTCCCTTCCCCCTGTAGCTCCCAGTACACCATCGCTTTGTCGATTGGAGGCGGCGAATGTCCGCGGTAAAATCAATTGTTTAGTTGCGTTAATACCCGTAGGCTATCTAAGACTTAAGAGACCTTCCTAAGATGGACACAGAAGACTCTTTTTCTGAAACAACAGAATAGCTTTATAGGATTTGTTTAGGATAGAATCGTAGATTGTTTGGCTCGCGGGGCTAACGATTGCTTTCTATTTTTCTGTTGATTTTTCTTGTAATCAAACATAGAAAAAGAATATGATAAAATGTAGTCAGTGACGGAGTCTGAAGTTTATTTATTTAATATTATACCATATTATTTTTCTTTAAATAAATGTTTGCTTTATATAATCGAAGCTATCTTCGTTGTATACTGTCTAATCTGTAGATATTAGATAAACACTTAGCAGCTTCTTTTCAGAAGCAGTCATTTGCTTACAGCTGTGTTCAAGTTTTTAGATACATCTCTAAAAGAAGTGAAACGCTTTGTCAAATAACGCTTAGCTCTGTATGATAGAATATATTCATGCCTATATGGTCCAGATTTAACATTTTATGGTATATATGTACAAATAGAGAAAGTATACCTCCACATCTTCGGTTATGAGGACTCCAAAGGAGGTATATCACAAGAATATTAAGGTCATTCAGAAGTCGCCTTCTTAATTAACTAAGTTTTTTTCAAGTGTTAGGTAAGCAACTTTCATAGTATTTCCAGGACCACCTAGAAGAGATACTTTTGAGCTTACGAAATAATAAAATACTTAGCAATATCTGTATTAAACCAATTGTACACGAAGTCCAGTCACGGCTGTTTCCGGTCGCACCTACACTGGTTCGGAAGGGTAACACACTCGAATGTCCGTAATGTGAGACGTTAGACACTGTGCAGCATAAAATGTGTAAGAAATGGGCAAGTGAGAGGAGAGTATTAAATGAGATTGCTTGGGCCGACAACTTGATGCAGGAGTTGCTGGAATGTATGATTGACAATGAAAGTAACTGGAGGTGTGTGCATGAGTACGTTCATGTGGTGGTAAAAATGAAAGAGGAAGATGAAAGGAGATGAAGGTGAGTCTCCACCCCAGAAGCCTGAGAAGCTATGATTGTGCGCGTGAGAAAATGGTTGCAACGCTAGGCGAGAGAGCAGCCGATTATGTCTACACCAGAGCGATTTCCTGGTCGCAAACCGGAGTGGAGGATTGGTTTTAGTTGGTGCTTGCCTCGGTGAGTAAGTCTGACACGAACGGATTCCCTTCCCGGTTGGTCTATGCAAGATTTCCAACTCTCTTAAAAAAATTGTACTCGAAGTAGGTCGAGATTTTTTTTAACCGAAGCGCCTAACTTTTGCTGTTAGAACTTTTAAATAATCTTCCTTATACGAAATAAACAACAAATTTATAATTTATATTGAATATTTATGAAAATGGTACCTAAGCTTAAAGTTTTTTAAACAACTAAAAAACTGAGAGAAACCAGTTGTAAAAAATATTAAAAAATGACATCTATGAAGAACCCAAATAATGCAGCAAATTATAAGATGCAAACTAAACGAAACTATGGTTTAGTTAAACTAGCAGCGGAATATATTCAAAACAGAAAACTACTTTATCAAGTAACATAAACCCATATTTAAGACAAATTGATAATATTTACTTTAAATTTAAATACAAAGAAGAAAAAGTCGAATAGAAGTACAAATTTAATGAAAATACATAAACTAAAAGTTAGGCTAACCAAACAGATACATCTAGAAAATTAAAGAAAAAAAAACACACAATAATACAATGAGACGAATAGAGAGCTTCTACATTTCGTAACAAAAGAACAAATGGTGACAATCGACATAGTGAATATGAGTAAATAAATAAATGAAACAAACTAAAGAAACATACCATCTTTGAACAGTTCGACGAATAATAATATCCAGAAGATACAGACTTATCACTCGTAGCTCCCAAGAAACAGGTAGAAATGAAACGACAACCGGACTGCGGCGGTAGCCATCAGGTAGACGTATTAAGGGCAATAGACCCCTACATTAGGTGATTTTTGACTTAAATATCAATCCCTTCCAGCAGGACAACCAATCCATAACATCTTAACAACAAGGAGCAAGGTATGAGTAAGGGTAGTTTCATTAAATAATCATTAAGTTTATGGGATGGTTTTCTGCTCTATTCAAAACTTTTTCTGTTACTTAGATGTAATGGTCACGCAGCGTGTTTCGTAAAATTGTTTATCTTAGCTTAAATGTTATTTTTTCAGATTTTGTTGCTATTATTCTCATCACGTATTTTTTGTATATTATTGTATTCATATCATATAGTTTATTCCTTATAGACATGGGATTTACAAGTTGAACCTTTCTTATTCTTCGTCAAGAGTTATTATTTTGTTTGAAAGACACATCTGTAGCAATATAGTTAATTACCTTGGGAATTTTACCAAATTTAAGTATTTACTTTTTACCTGCCCATTTTTCAATGAACATTATTGGTAAATTTCTGTAATATTTTGTCCACCACCTCAATATTTCCACTCAACTATTTCTCCTAATTAAATTATTAATATAGACATTAACGTTCTCTTATTACATTTTGCTAGTACCGATTGATATCTCTATTAGAGTGTAGGCAAAATCAGTTGGATATTAGCAATAAAAATCACAGCGCATATAACCTTTACTAAAGCGTTTATAAAATTTCGCAGAAGAAATCCATGATTTGCATTTTGGGAAATTTTGCCAATCAGGTATTTTAAGGATTATAAACCGTCATTACGACAGGGTGTCATTACCCTAATCTTTATTGGTCTACCTGTCGCCCACCGCAATCCGGTCATGCGGTATTGAGGGCAAAAATCTGAGACAGCCGCAATACGGTTGTTTGAATTTAGCATTTGAGACCAATCGCCGCAATCCGGACTTAAAACGGCACAAAATAACAAGTTATTGAAAATGTTGAAGGGACAAAGTCAAGTTAGCAAAAAGTAAGAAGAAGAAAATAACTAAAACAGAAATCTACTTCGCCTGGTAAAAGAAATCTAAATGGTGATGATGAAAATTAGTATCAATATAACTTTTATTTAAATTTAAATTTTCAGGAATGAAATTAAGTAAGGAAGACCAACATCAAATAGTATATAAGCTTATGATATAGGTAATAAAAATTAAGAGGTCATGAAGCGGCTGTTGAAAACTGTAAATCGTATTTAAACAATTTATTTTACATTAATAGTGTTCAACGGATCTTTTTATAGTCCATTCCGCTGTTTTTTGTAAAAGACAAATTTTTTCGTAACAAAATTGTCTCAAATACTCTCCAAAATCGCATTAGATTAGAAAATAATCACACAAAAACGTACCACCTGCTCCCGGTAACCCTGTTATATGTCTTTGATCGTTAGATAGGGTTCTCGTCTTTCTCTCCATTACCTCTAGGCTAATCGTTCTAATTCTGATTGATGTTTAATTGAATAAAAGCCACGTCTAGTTGCGATACACTTCATTTTATTTGCTTCTTTTCTATGCCCTTTTTCCTTTTGTTCCGGTTGTAAAAATAGAAGTTTGTCGCAGTTGATAACTTCCAAATTGGTTGGAAGATGTGTGTGTGTGTGTGTGTGATTAGGATGTTTCTATTGTTTGAAACACATTTGAAGGAGGAAATGAAGTTAAGAAAGCGTAGAGCTTTAGGTAATTCGAAACAAGCGCAGTATTAAGGTTCTTTTATTAGTTTTACTTACTGGTAACTTCTCAATTTCAAAACTTTAAGAGATTTTTAGTAAAATAGCTTAAGCTTATAGGCGTTTTACATTTTATATCCAAATTTTAAATTCAGATATATATGTTAACGATTTGTATTCGTTTTGGGGTTACTAGTTTAGGAAGGATCTCTTAAAATTACATATTTTTTTGAAACTTTAAGGAACACAACGATTTTGAAATATTCAAGTGTTCTAGATGTATGGATGCTCTTCTGAAAAATATCTAACAGAACAGATGAAAAATACAGGTTTTACATCATTCTCCTCAAAAGTTGCTTTGTTTTAGGTATAGATAACGGAAGCTGCAGAAGTGTTCCAGTTTTTAAAATCTGATCAAAGCACCGAGGCACTTAAAATTATGCAAAAACTAGAAAAAAATTAAAAAAGAGAATGTCTTATCGTTCTTTCATTATCTCTCCATTGTTTAAAATATCAAAGCACGCGTCGAGTTTCACTTAAGCTTTTGTTTCAGGCACTTGCGTTCCTGTTGTAGGCATCACGAGCAGGAATATACAAAAAAATTTTAATACCGCTGGAAAGTCTTCATTTCACTAATGCAACTCCCCAAGAGACGCTGTTCTGCTTGTTGAAGGACGTTCTAAATTGAGCTTTGAATCAGAGGAAAAAAGCAAAACGGTAATTACAAGTCTACCAGGTGGTTTGAAATTGTTTTACACAATTTAACTTAGTTACGAAGCTTTGTGTAATATTTTCATTTATATAATGAGTAAAAATTCAGTTTTTGTTAATAAATTTGGTAATTAATTTTATGTGAAGTGATAGCTGCAGATTTTAGGTTAGTCATATTTTATACATCTAAAATCTGTCTGTTTAACGGGATTCGTATACGAAGTGTAGCTACACATTTCTTTTTGGTATTTCTAAATAAGATGAAGCGACAATTTTTTATATGGAATAACGTAATGTCTCGTTTTTAGATAAGTTTAAAGTTAAAAGATAGGATTTTGTTGTTTCTTCTAAATAGTCGAGGCAATATAGCACTAAAATCGGCCTTACCTCCGATATTTAAACGGAAAGACTGATTTTAATAATTCCTTTTGCATTCGATTCAAGAGAGAGTCAGAAAATTTTGTGATCTTATGCGATCATGTAAATATATTGAAGAACTGCATTTGTACATAAAAAATTGTATTTCAAACATAACTCGTTATTTATTGGCGAAAATGAGTTAAATTATGTTATTCGAAGATTTTTGGGGTCGCTGAAAACGAATTGACATTAAAAGTTATCTCCGGAGTATCTGCTTCACAAGATACTTACTGTTTACCTTGTTGTTTAAATTTCGGAGCTTCAGTGCTTCATTGCCTTGAATAAAAATATTGTCTATAGTTATTGGCGTACTTTCGTATGTTCATTTTTTTTAAGTAATAAATTGTCGTAGTTTTCACTAGATCTAGTAATTGTTTATTTACTGTTATAAACTGTTCGATGATGGAAAAAATCTCTGAAAATTCTAGAGATATAATTTGAATGACTTTGTACTTGGTAAATCTAATAAAATTCGTGATTTTTATAACAGATATCTAGCTCAAAAGAGCTGAATAGGTAATATTTAACACAGTAAAACAAATTGAAACCACTTAAATTTGCCACGTCATTATCCGCTCGGATCAAATGCTAGACTTGCATAACAAATCCAAACAGGGGTAAATCTCTCATGACACCCTTGCCCTTTTTATACAAACCCTTTTAATGGCAAAACAACGTATACACAAACATATATTTTCAGCTCGAACTCTCCAGGGTCATAAATATCTATCGAGAGCTTTTTGAAATTCAACCTGTATGTTTTCGACTCTATCTCCGGTTTCGATCATGATTGATTGAATGGAACGCGCTTTTCCAAACTCTTCTCGACTTTTACATACTACAGAAATGGCTCTCCACTTTATTTTCCCATCTCATTTCATGGATGGCCCTTAATTTGCCCAGTCGGTATCCCGCGTGTGTTCTAATACACTTAACGTAATTCTTTTGGCTGGTTTGCCCTATGTAGATTAATGGAAACCAATTGACCGACGATGAATCGAATAAAAATGGTCATTTTTTGGAGAAATGGTATTAATTAAGGATAAATTTCGAAGAAAATTGGGTAATGGATATAACACATATTACTAAATTATAGTATAGGTCTAATTTCTCTATATGCAGTATGTATTAAGCTACATATATATTTTTTTATTAATCTAATCCGGTCCTAAATTGACAAACATAAATAAATACTGTTTTTTGATAATTAAGAGCATACCCTAGGATGGCGTCTCTTATCTAACTAACAGGATAATGCATTATTTTAGCTCTGCTTTTTTCTATTACTCAAACTTATTTAAAACGCTTTTTCTTCTTTAGTGTTAATATTAAGGAACTGGATTGCCTTTATTTTTTCGTGCCTATAAAGTCTTTGTTCGTGACTAGCTGACATTTTTTCAATGATTGTATTCAACGTTTTTATTCCCATCTTCTTATACCACCTACAGTATTTCTCAATCTTTTTTCAGGTATTTTTAAATTATTGCTGTTTCTTATGTTCTAATATAGATTTTTTTGGTGTCTGGAAAATTCACTGCCAGAAATTTATCGCCATCTATTAACCGCCAGCAATTCACAGCCTGAGTATTTCACCATTTCTAGAACCCACCGTTAGCAATTCTTCGCCAGGAATTTACGCCGAAAATCAAGAAAATTATTTTAAAATGGGAAGAATTAGAAACTTCAATTAATGTAAATTTATCTCCAACTATTATAACAACAGGTAATGAAACCGCGGATCTTCTGGCCAAGAAGGGAGCGGATACACGATTTACTGGTTCAGAACCTGTATTGGGACTGCCTAGAGCCTGGGTAAGGACCAAAGTCAGGAACTGGGTCTGGGAAGAGTCGACCAAACACTGGAGTAACACTGTAGGGCTGAGGCACTCGAAGCTGATGCTCAAAGGCTACTCCAAAAAACTCACGTCTGACATACTGGATCTTGTCAGGAGTCAGATCAGAGTACTAGTGGGCCTGCTCATCGGGCATGGACCATTCAGACTACACCTTCGGAGGATGGCGATTCTGACACAGGAACCCACCTTGTGCCGACTGTGTGACATGGACGATGAGACGGCAACTCACATTCTATTCGAGTGTGAGGCCTTGGACTATAAACGGTTCCTCATTTTCGGCGACACGAATCCTGAATCCTATCACCACCTTGAGGAGCTGGTCACGGGACTCAAATCTCTTATAAAGGGAACTGCCCTGTGGCAACAGTAACTCAAGGAATTTAGCACACCTGGATTCTAGCCTTCCTGAGGATCAGCGGGATGCTGATTTTCAGCTGAACAAACTAGAGTCCTGCAAGCACGGGTGCATGTAAGGACTCTTGGTGCCGAACCTGGTCACAATATTCCCACAGGAAGCAGTGCTCAAACATGGGGCTCCATAGGTGAGACCATGCCAGGTTACTTAGATTAGATTAGATTATAACAACAGACTTCGAAAAGGTAATAATAAACGCTGTTAAAACAGAATTCACACACATTAACATCAAATCTTTAAATCTTCGTTTTCTACCTGCTTTGGCATTTGTTTCAATTGACTCCGTTATTCACGCATTTGATGAAGTGTACGACAATATATTTTTAGCCGTGGAGTTGTGAGTACCATTAAGGTATAAAAGTTGCCAGACTTTATCAAAGAACTGAACAACATTAATGAAGACAATTATCCAGATTTCTATTCTTCTAGTAATTTTTCGATATTATTTGTGATTCTGTGCACTTGATCAATAATGGAGTGTTTATTTCTAAACCCAAATTAATGAGTTGGAATCACAAAACGAATAACTTAGGACTGACCAATGGAAAGTTCTCAGCCTGAAAGAAGAAGCTACAGAACAACTTTTGAGGGCAGCTATATACGAGATATGCTGCCAAATTATCGAAGAAAGGTATTTCACCTTCTTCTAACGATTCCGGAAAATCCCCGTTCACGGTCTAAGAAGTGAAGGAGAAAAAGAAGGGGAAGCAAATCCAGGGATCACATGGAAAAACCACCACTGAAGTAACTGGAGGCGGCTCACCTAAGGACCAAGCAATGTCAAAAACATCGGGTCCTTCCACATCTCTGACCTTTATGGCCAAAATAGATGAGACATGGAGATCGGAGACGTGCATGACGTCACTCTTATAGGTGAGTTCGACAAGAACGATACCATTGTTGGAAGTAAGGAAAGGGCCCCCACCTCTTCAGAAGAAGAAAGGTAGAAAGGAGGAAAAAAATGGGAATAAATATTGCTATACGTCCATCACAAAAACGAAGCATAAGCGGTTATTTTAAGGACGTTTATTAAAAACCGCATGGGAATTGCACTAATTCAGAAACCATGGAGTAGTGTATTAGTGAAGGACAGGTGAGAGGATTTGCCAGTAGACAAATAAAGTTGATACACAAAGTAACTAATACGGACATACCTAGAGCTTGTATCTTGGTTCTGGATCTGGATCTGGAAATTTGGGGAGGGGCGAGCTAGTGCTTAGCCAACACTGAGGCCACATATGACCCATTGTGCATCCTCCCGTATGTAGGGACATCCTCACCTCAGGTTGTCACCAGACCTAGTGATTTAAAATAGGTGATGAGGCTCCCGAGGGGAATCTCCCTGGCATCGGCTGGTGTAAGCCAATACTCGCCCAACACGGATCTTCTGATTTCAGAAAAAGCAGAGCAGTCATACATAATGTGTTCTACTGTTTCCTATTCTTGTTCGCAGCCTCTCCATAGTGGCGATTCTGTTAATTTCATCCTAAAAAGATGTTGTCGCAATTGGCAGTGACCTGTCAAGATTCCCACAGCTGTTCGGAGATTTTGTCTGGTCAATGCCTTAAATTTTTTTGCTGTTTCCTCGCCAGGATGAGGTAATAACTCTCTGGCCAGCCTACAGTTCGTAGTTTCATCCCAGCACTGTATTTATAGCCCGCAGCCCTCCTTGCTAAATTGTTCGCAATGCGGTTGCCTTTAGAGTTCCCATGTCCTTTGATCCAGCTGTATCTTGGTTAGTAACAGTATCAATTATTATTGCGTCTTAGAATCCATGACGAGAGAACTCGTTTCGATTAAAAGAGTGCTCGAGTTCGGAAAAGGACGTCAAGTAGTCAAGTAAGATTGGAGAGTTTGGAACAAACCGTTGCGATCTCATCATAAACTAATCATGTTCAGATTAGACTGTAATCCTCCTAAGCTCATACTCAGGAGAAACTTTAGGAAAACCAACTGGAAAAATTATAACACTATCCTGGACAAAAACTTTGCAGGCTTCTGAGCCCCAAGGAAAGCCACCTGGTATTAGAGAATGATCACACAGAATTAAACGAGACAATAGTCGATGCCTATAAATCAAGCTATCTTTTATTCCAGACAATAATCCAGATTTCTATTCTTCAAGTGATTTTTTAATAATATTTGTGATTCTGAGCACTTGATGAATTGTGAAGTGCTTATTTTTAAACCCAAATTAATGAGTTGGAATCACATATGAAAGATTTTCTTTTCTATTAGGAAATTTTAATGAGGCCACGCACATTCCCTAGTATGTAAACTATCTATAAATGATTGGCCAAGTTCGTTTTCATACAATTGATATAAATTTACCACTTCAACAACTTTCAATACATAGTTGATGATGATGTTAAGTATTTAAGTATTAAGTCTTTGATAAGAATTCAAGGATTAATATCAATTATAATGGTGTTTAAGGAGAAGTTTAAGCTTCAAGAATTGTTATTACTTCCGGAGTTTCGGGTAACTATACCATCAGAATTTATTGTAGACCATTTTACTATCAACACATAGTGCATGTTCACATATTTTGGTTTAACGCGAAATTCCTTCAACGATGAAACTCTTAGAACTTTCACTAACTTAGTGTCTATCAAAAACTTGTTTGCGACGTCAAATCGACTGTTCAAAATTCTCTCTAAACTAAACATTGTTTGTCTTGACAAAACCTTATGACAGTAAATAGCGTGAAATACTTTAAGAAAACTTTTAACTATCTATCTTGTTCTATCTTTCTCTCTTTCGGTTTAATCTGATTTTGACGTAAATTTTGTGCTGAATAGTTGGTTTTCGCTTTTCGCCCTCGAGGTTTTAAACGAACTTCGACAAAATTCGATAGGTTAAAGTTTATTACGTTTATTTTGTCATATCTGCTGGTTAGAGTAGAGATAATAATCTACGTTGAGGAATGATACAGAAACCGTGATCTAAAAATTGCTGAACTTGTAGTCTTAAAACATTTAATTATTCTACTTTAATATCACACCTAAATCATTTAATTCTATTTAGATATAATCCATGTAATAGGTAAATAAGCTGAGCGTAGCTTTGCATTTCGGGCTAAAATATAATACATTAAATAGGTATAAAAAATAACGCAAATGGGATAGCATTACTCTAGAGAAAAAGCTGTAATTTAAAAGCAAAAATTAGAGACAAAATGAAATAAAAACTTTACTCGCTTTGCTTTACGTTTCCCTATAGTAAAAAAGGTAAAGCTTTGAAGTAAATATTTTAAATAGGAATGCACGTATTATCAGAGTAAAATCTTGATACTGAAATTGGTAAAGTAAAAGTATAATAATAGTTAAAAGTAGAAATAGGCACGCTGTTGTGACAAGTTAAAAAAACTACAAAATGAACATTTTTAAAATAATTTTGTACCAATTTTACTAAACCAGTCGACGACAAAACTCTGAGAATAATAGAAATTGTGAATTTTTGAATATATGAAACCTAAGCCTGTAAAGATTAAAACAAAGTAATATAATACAATTGAAGCGATAACCAGCAGTCATTAAACACTTGTTAAGATAAGATAGGTAAGTCCGCACGATTTGGAACGAATACTACCAAATACAGTTCTGCCATCAATTACTTGTTTGTATGAAATATTTTAAACAATTTGATTGAAAATTTAGTTAAAAACTTGATTAAGAGTTTAAAAACACACCAAGAAAGAGAAAAACTTAAAAGAATGAAAAAAAAAACTCACAAAGAAAGAAGGACAGACAGAATGAAAGAAACTGAAAAAATATAAAACAAGACAAAATAAAAATAAAGGACAGAAAAACTGGGTGCATCGGAACTGCGGTACGGTAACTTACCTACCCTTGCACACCTGACCCAAAGGATTTTTATCCTTTAATCCTTAATGTAGTTGCGGTACGGACTAATTTTAGGGTTTTCCATGGGTAAAAGGGTTTTTCCATAATAGGTGGTTCCTAAGGGCATTTAAATCTCTTTAGAGCAAGTAGTGTCATTTATCAATTACCTATTAAATATAGTTATTTATGCAACTAGTGCGTAAAGTGACCTTTTTTGACGAATGTGAATGTTGTCGCATGAGCCGCAGGCGAATGCGACAATCACATGAGTCAAAAAAGGAACATTTACGCACGAGTTGCATACAATATTTTTTCTACAACCGAATTTCTTTACAAGAAATACAAGTATAGGACTGATTTTTTTTTACGCACTACTGCAAAAAAAATATTATATTTAAAACATATTTTAGATAACAAAATATTTATTTTCTAAATTAATCTTACCTATAATACCGGTACATAGAAACGCGAAATGCTTGAATTATAAATTAATTGAAATGTCAATCAGTCAGACCCTACGTATATTTAAATAAAAATACTTAGGTACCCTTATTCATGAACTGATATTTCTGTCATATTAAAAATCAAATTAAAAATTACTGAATATAATATCTAGTTTTGTATGTATTAAACTGCAATAATTTAACAATTAAATATATTGACACAAATTTACACAATTAAATAATAAAAAAAAAGTTTCCTTACCCGGAATCGAACCCGAGTCAGCTGGGTAGAAGCCAGACACCTTACGTTCTCGGCCAATAACACACTTAAAAATCTTTGCATAATCTTATAAAAGACGGTGCTTATTTTACTTTTTTTTACTAGTTAAAAAAAAAACTTTTTTTTTCACTAGTGAAAAAAAGTTAAACTTTACGAACCTTAAACCGTGCGTAAAGATAATACTTTACGCACGGTTGTAGAAAAAAAGTTTTTACTATGTTACGAGATCAAAATGAAGCGAATACTAAGCGAGCGTGGAAAAATATTAATTTATGTGGAGGGATTTAAATTTTATAAATATCGCGAAGTTAAAAGTAGTGGTGAAATGTGTTGGAGTTGTACCATAAGGACATGTAAAGCTAAAATTTTTACAATGGATAAGGAGAAGATCCTTTCAAGAAAAGGAGGAGTACATAACCATGAACCCACCAGTGAACAAATCTTGATAAGACAAAAATTAAGCAACGCTATAAGACGAAAAATTAGTGAATTAGATTCCTGTTTAATTAATGAAAAACCAGCAAAGCTTATCCATGCTGAATTAAATTCACAGAAGACAGCTTTAGAAAGTTTAACGACAAAGGAAGTGAATTTAATAAAAAAACTATAAGTCGCAACAAGTTACAACACCTACCGAAATTGCCGAGATCTAAAAGTGAGGTACCTACATGAGTGTTTGGAGAAAATGGATATTAGAACTTCACCGGATGACGGAATGGGACGTTTCGACGCGGCCGTTTCGACGCGGCCGATTCGACGCGGCCGTTTCGACGCGGCCGATTCGACGCGGCCGTTTTGACGCAGGGACGTTTCGAAGCAAGCCGTTTCGACGCAGCCGTTTCGACGCCAAACATTTTTTTTTATTTTGTAGATAGATAAAAATTATTGCAAAAAATATAGTTTTTGACCGTTTATTTGAATAAATTAATTGTAATGCATTCATAACATTATCTTAATCTTCTTCCAGAATAACTATCATTTAAATATCATTATTTGTAGAGATTATTTAATGGAAATTTAATTACTTACTTAAATGAAATAACTATTATCCGCTGGGTGCAAAGGATAGGGTGGGAGAACCACGAATCGATCGCAGCGCTCACCGTGGCTAAAAAAGGAACTTACGGCGGACGATTAATCATTTTTTACTAAGGATTTTACATGGATTTCACTTATCCATGCGTCGATTTAAAAAGTAAATAAACCTTCGTCACGAAACCTGCTGTACAGTCAACTGCAACAACAATGGCAAAAATAGTGATCAGAAATTCTATAAATTTCCACAAAAAGTTGGAAACGAGAACAACGTGTGAAGTAGTGGATAATCGCTATCAAGAGGAAAAAGCTAATAAGATAACTTAAAAAGCAACATTTTAAATATTTGCTATATTTAGTAGATACCTATGTTGTAGGAAGCATCACGTTTTATTTTTACGTCTTGCACATGTTAAGCCAAAACTAATTCTTTTCCTTTGTTGGTTGTTAGAGGTTGGAAAGTTATGTCGTGAGTGATTGCTTGAAAAACAGTTTTAATTATTAATTTGGCCATGTTTAACTGAAAATACACAAAACGTCTGCATTATTAACGGCATTATAATCATATTATTATCATCTATAATGCGATAATCGATTACATTTATTTATTTTTTTAATTACTTCACGTGAAGTCCGCCGTGATAAAGCTCATCTATACTACCTAAAATTTAATGATTTTGACATTTTAGACGGAAAATAAAAAAGATAAATATTATTATCGACGCTATAGATTTATATGATCAATACATTTGGGTAGAAAACTAATAAATTACGATGTTTCATTGGAAATAACTATTTGTTTACTTACTTTTCGTAATGACAGTTAGCCATTTGATATTTCAAAGTCCGCCGTAATTGTAAACGCAAGGTGTCGCTGTCATCGCGCACCCAGCGGATAGGTAATCTTATTAGGAATAATAAAAACAATAAAAAAACTCTTTGTTTTTTATAAAACTTTCACTTTAATTAAAAAAAATTTATGCTTTTAATTATGACATGTTTCGCTTCAATAAGCATCGTCAGATTGACATATAAAGTTACATTTTGTTTATTTTTTTGCTAACTATCTGATGTTGATTAGGGCTAGATAAGGTATGGAAGTAATAAGATATAACAATATTAAAGCCTAGATGATATTAGCCCTAAGGGATTATCCTGGATGTATCTCCCTCTAAGATCAGTAGGTATAACTGTGCAATGGAAAAAACTATATCTGCTGATCTTTACAATAACTTAATATATTTGTATTACAATTATTTCTTATCTATGTATAAAATGAAGACTCAATCAAAGTAAACAGTTTAATAGTGGAGAGTTTCTAAGATTTATTTGTTCATTAACAACTTTAAATTGTGGATCTGCTAGATGTCTTTTTATTTCAAGTTCTTCAAGGAAATCTAAATTTTGTTTTTTATTACAAATGTGTAGTATTTGGATGTCATTGTTGTATAAGAGTGAGGTTGGATGTTCAAGTAGGTGTTTTGCATAATTTGACTTATCCAAATACAACACATTTGTAATAAAAAACAAATTTTAGATTTCCTTGAAGAACTTGAAATAAAAAGACATCTAGCAGATCCACAATTTAAAGTTGTTAATGAACAAATAAATCTTAGAAATTCTCCACTATTAAACTGTTTACTTTGATTGAGGAACAGTTTCTCTTGATTGACAGCGGACCGGAACCGAACCGAACCATAATTATATTATGAATGCATAATAATAATTTAATTAATAAACAGTCAGAACTCTCTTTTTAGTATTATTAATTAATTACCTACCTAAAAAATAATTACTGATTATAGAAACAAAAATATTAGTTAAGCAATTATTCAAATAGGCAGTCAAAAGCTATATTTGTAAGGACTAAATCCGTTTTTCGGACTCAAGGGCCTTCAAAAAGTAAAAATCAATCAAAATTTCGAAGTCGAAATTTTACACCATCACAATACTTTCCTTCGATTATACATAATTATCCTATCTAAGGATAGGATATGTATAATTGAAGGAAAGTAAAAACAGCCAAAACATATTTGTTTCAATCATGTATTACCTATGTAATAATAAAGGAAAAAAATACAATTACGTATTTTCGCGTCGAAACGGCTGCGTCGAAACGGCTTGCGTCGAATCGTCCGCGCGTCGAAACGGTCACGTCGAAACGGCCGCGTCGAAACGGCTGCGTCGAAACGTCCTAGACCGACTGGATGAACAATTTTTAATTCGAAACGACGGAGAAAATAATATAGTAATATTTTCATGCGAAAAAAATTAGATTTCATATGTAAAAATGAAATATGGTTCATGGATGGAACTTTGACTATTGTGAAAAGAATTTCTTGTAATTATTCACAATTCATGTATTTTCAAATAAAGTTTATGTACCCGTAGTATTCTGTTTGCTGCCGAATAATTTCAAACAAACATACACAAACTATTTGAACTACTGAAAAAAGAGTGTTGTGAAAAAAACTAAGTACTTCGACCAAAATCAATCGTGATAGTCTTTGAAATGGCCAGTCATGCAAATGTTGAACAATGTTTTTCAGAAGCAGAAATTGTTGGCTGCAGATTTCATCTCACACAGTCATGGTAAGTTAATAATCTAAACTATTTATTTTCAATACATACTTTGTATTAATGTATATAGAATATTATTATAACTTATTTGGTTTTTTCAAATCTTAAACTTACCCTAAAGCTATACTTTTATTCATTTTTGAGGTAATAAATAATGATTTAATTATGTCAGTCGAAAAGATCGCAATACGTGACAGACCGCAATTTTATCGTCATAGTAATCAATTTGAATGTATAGCTGGAGGGCTAAAACGTGTGAGAGCATGTCATTGATCTGGTGCTACGGTCGTACGACTCCGACGACGGCCCGACGTCGGTGGGATGAGGATCAGGATGATTCAGGAGGGCCGTTGTCATGGAAACACCTACATCTGCGTATACAATGCACGTAAAGACCTATCTCTTTACATACCTGTGTCCTTGGATCTTTAATCGCTGTTGTCCGTGCATAATAATGCGACCGTCGCGTTGTAGTCGATTTTTGTTAGATTATTTTGGATGGTGATTGAGTATGGTATATGTAAATTTTGTGTAGGTATATGTGATAAATTGCAGATGTGGGGATATCAAAACGTATCGGTAGGTAGTAAAAAAAAATCATGGACCAACTGCATTTTGGCTGTCATAGTCCTATTAACGGTAATTGTAAACTTTCCTTAATAATAATACTAGAGAATTTACAAGATACGCTTTAAGTAAAAAAAAAACAATAGATCTCAATGACACACGACGACTCAGGAGGTACTAGGAGAGCATACCATGGGTTTAAAATTTTTAATATTTTTATTAAGGAATAGAATGAAATGGACAAAAAAAAGGTGGACGCCACCTTATTTTTATGACAAAGGAAAAACTAAAATAATTGTTCTACAAACAACATAAAAATATTTAGGGGTATCTTAACTCTGTTTAAAATTCAAACGAAAACAGTCATGACTCAGGACAGATCTAGGCTTCACAAATCGATATCAACACGCTAGTTGGTAAAAAAAATTAAAAAATTATTTGATATCTATATAAGTATGTGTATCCTACCCAGAAACACAACACGAATGTCCGAAATAGAACTAGGAAGATAGAAAAAAAAAATGGACTGTAAATAACTTTAGTTCTTGTAGTGACAAATAAACCTTCTTACTAAAGTTAAAAGTAACACTTTAGGCTGTACTTTACTATTACAAAAACAAAGCTATTAATAGAAGCTCAAATGCTATGTATCGGATAATAACTCGCAAACGACAAATCAAAACTAATTCTCTAACTTTTATTCAGTACGTTTTAACTCGCTTTAGTTGGCCCACCCGGTAAATTTGTGATTATTGGCATATATTGACGATCATTTAAACAAATAGATGTTCTGGTTCTGGATCTGGATCTGGAAATTTGGGGAGGGGCGAGCTAGTGCTCAGCCAGCTGAGCTGAGGGGGATCTCCCTGACATCGGCTGGTGTAAGCCAGTACTCGCCCAACACGGATCTTCTGATTTCAGAAAAAGCAGAGCAGTCATACATTATGTGTTCTACTGTTTCCTCTTCTTGTTCGCAGCCTCTGCATAGCGGCGATTCTGTTAATTTCATCCTAAAGAAATGTTGTCGCAATTGGCAGTGACCTGTCAAGATTCCACTAATAGATGTTTAATTCTTAATATTTATTGTGCAAAGAGCATCTCAAAATTCTTTTACGCAATAAAACTAACACTTGTAGTTGACTAGAGCAAAAAAGGGAAAACACCAAAAATTGTGATTTTCATTTCTAAGAAGCAAGAATTCGTAACTCAATTTACGACTGAGTAACATCACCTTTATTTTTAATTACAGCTTCAATTTGTCTAGGCATATTATCTGTTAAGTCCTGACACTCATCTGGAATGAAATTATCTCAAATTTTCAGTTTTTCTTTGAGGTTCTTGTACAGTCCTGACAGGATTGGCTCACAGCCCCTTTTTCATGATGTGCCATAAGGTCTCGATGAACGAAAGGTCCAGACTATTGGAAACTCATTCTAGGAGTGGTATTTCTTGATTTAAAAAGTTTTTTTTTACTATGGAAGGCAGAACAGCCTTGCTGGAACTTGAAGTCATTGCTCTGCTTCAAAGTAGGCAACAAAATCTCTTTAAGAAGTCAAAATATTTAACAATTCCATTAATAAAATGTGATTAGCCAATTCCTCTTGCCGACATTGTAGTCCAGATCATTACTGAAGATGGACATTTATTTTTGCGCTTGAGACAATCCGTATGACTATCACTGACCACTGACGCAAAGATCGAATCGTGACTTATCACTGTAGTACACTAGATTCCACCTCTTTAAATTCGAATTTCGATGGTTTTTAGCCCAATTTAACCTGTTTTGCTTCTGCTTTAGGGCCAATAATGGTTTTTCTTTAGCCTGTTCGAAAGGAAAAAATAATTATTTTAGGTTGCTTAGTATTGAATTTGGGAAAGTTACCTTGTAAGTACCATAACCTAGTTTTCTTGCTTCTGAATAACACGTAGACCTGCAAAGACATTTTCCAACAGCTTCACTCCAGAGTACACTCAACTCTTTGTAGTTAGCACGCCTATTTGACTTGATAATTTTGCCCAAAGCTCATCTATCAGGGTCTGATAATTTGGGTTTTTTCACATATCTGGGTTTTTGGGCAGTTGAACCATTTTATTTGTACAATCTCACAATATTTTGAGCACTGTTTGGGTTTGGGTTTGAAGTATTTTTACAATGGTTGATTTTTGTATAACACAACACACTCTATCGAATATAAATATTCCCTAAATTGCTATAAATAGCATATTTTGTATTATATCTTATATTTTAGGATATCTTTTATATCTCACATATTCTAGTGGGTTTTTTGGCCCTTGAACGATAAAAGTCAAACAAGTTACAAATTTTGTGTGTGGGCCAACTGAAGCTGAACAGGGCTCGTATGTTGGAATTTATACAGTTTCTACTAAACTAATTGCTGAAATATGATACAAAATATTAATTTATAAAATAATACATTTCAATTACCACACGGTATTGTGTTTACATACCAAACATATAAATGTAATTTGATGCAATATACTGAGATAGTTAGTAAACAATAAACAATATCAACTAGTCAAATATCTCTATTAATTTTGGCTGAGTTATGATGTTATAATTACATTGAAAATTATATAGAAATGTACCTAAACATATTTAGGCAGTAAATATATGGTTAATATACATTCAGTAATTTAAACGACTATTACATGATAAATATTTTCTTTAAAAACTTAAGAATCAGTAAATATAATTATACATTTTATTAAATATGATTTGCATCAATAGTTTTTAGTTTTAGTAGTGTGTAGCATTTTTAAAAAACTTTTCTTTTACATAAATTATTTTCTATATATAATAATATTATTCTTAAAATTTTAAATAACTTTTTAAAATTACGCAGTACCTGATGCCTACATGCAAAAAGACACGTTACTATATTACGTGCTTTTTGGATGCAACTCTAAGATTGACCAATCAGAGTCATTTCTCGCGGCGTTATCACCCCTGTAAGGTACGTCATAATTTTCCTCTTAAATATCCCCATTACTTTCACTTTCATATTTGTAAAGTGAGAAATCGGTTATCATTTTTTTAAAATGTACTGTCTAGTATCTCGGATCAAATTCGAGTCGCAAAATACACTATTCTTGTATTTAAGTCTGTTGCTGGGCAACGAACTTTTCCTTACTCTTTACTGTACGGGAATATTTTTTCTCCACGACCATTAATGAATGTAATAATTCCGACTTCGTTTTTAATAATAGAAAGTGTTCATTCTCACTCTTGAGAGTGAAACACTTGCTTCTTATGTGTTTTGCATGTATTTCCATTCTATAACTAGTAACGGAATAACATTCTGTAATTATGCTCAACAAATAACATAGATTAACATGAATTTTAAAACTGTCACTCAGTTTGTCAGTGCGACGTTCTAATTGTTTTGCTACAAATTTTAATTTAAAAAAACAGAATTATTACATGGTCGTGAAGAAAATACAGTCTGTTACACGATTAGAATGAAAATTCGAGTTACTCGTGGTTCCTCTCGCTCGCTACGCTCGCGTTCGGAATTTTTCACTCGTATCGAATTTTCATTCTAACCTTGTTACAGAATATAATATTCCGTACTGTACAGGAATGATCCATATGATCCACATTAGTAGCGGTGCTTAGTAACTCTAGAGGCGTTTTGTACCTCTGGACATGATCGTTTCATTTTAAATATAATTAAAAAATTTTTGAGCAATATGTAACTAACCGAACTGACATTTTTATGACACTAATAAACAATGATAAACAAACACTGTCAACGAAACGGTTTCATAGAAAATAAGATGATATCTAAAACAGTTATGCAAATATAAAACTTTCTTAATTTACGATTATATTTAATGCAATTTCAGTACGAGTTAGTTTACGGACGAGGCGACGTAGGAGCCAAGTCCGGAAATTCAAACGAGTATTGTAATAACACCTAACGACCATGTTTCGTTTATATTTTATATTATTCTGTTTTTATAAATTTATAAATTCATAAAAATTTTAACAGTAGTTCGTAACTTGACTAAAAATATTTCGTAACTTGATTAGTTAGGTCAAATTAACTTGAAAGCCTTCTGTCACTGTCAAATAACTTTTTTATTATTAAGATTTAATTGTTAATATAAAATTGAATAACATTGACTTCTTTTTAAATATGGCAGTAAAAGTAAGTAATTAATTATTTTATTTTTATTTTATAGTCATTATAGTATTTTTAAATGTCAAAAATTAAAGTAATTGTCTTCCCTTAAGCAATCAGAGCAGCGTTGCTAGGCAACACATTACAGTACCTGATACCGTAATGTTTTACTTACCGGCGCCAAATTGATTATAAGGAAGTGTATTTACTGGACAGGATGAAATAAAAGTATCTTAATACGATTTAAAACTGTATTAGATCACATTTTGCAAAGAAACTTAATGAAGGTTTTGGTTTATCCACTCAGTATATAATGTTGTATTGCAAATATGTGTAACCACATCAAAATGTACAGCTCATAGCTCAATGAAAAGTAACATTCTTCTTATTCCGTATCAGAGCTTTATCTCGAATAAGTCCTCGGCAGCGGTTCTGGAAGTGAAGATTTATTCGACGGCATACTTGGATAATGTACATACCATTGTGCACACTTCACTATTTTTATTTCTTGCCAGCTTTTATTGAATTTACCTGACTTGGATAGAAATGGACGATTTAGGTCTGAATTTCCGCCGATTCCGGATGTTCAGGATTATTTAGGATTTCGAGATTTATCCTAAAGCGTTACATTATTGGAATATGCGGCTTAGAAAAGCGCCCTCTAGTGGTCAATAAGAATTTACCGATGGGGAATGAAACGAAATGTAAACGGACTACTCAAGTCAATAAAATTCCTAATGGATCCCTATTGGGATGAAATATCGTAAGTATGTGGATCGAAAATTATGTTATTATATTTCTAAAGAATAGATACTTTTAGGTATTACCCAATTTTCTATTTATATAAAAAAAACTTTCTTTTTATTGTGTTTTATTCGTTTTCTTTTTATGGAACGCACTGTTGATCGTGCTAAAGGTAAAAACAACACCAAAAAGCACAATTCTTTAACTAATTTTATGTAATAAAAAAAAAGTGAGAGGTGTCAAGGGACACCCGGATGGAACGAAGTTTCTTTCGATTAATTAGTGAAGGAATTGTAATTTGTAAACACAACAGAGTGTTTATACATACATAAGCATTTATTATTGTCTGTATAAAATCTCTATTTACCTAACTCCATCAGCAATATCCGGAATTTGTGGAGAAACACTGTCAGGATACATTATTGTGATTATTTTATTAATTATTATCTACAAAAAACCTGTATAAACTTTTAACAAAGTCGCGACACTACACTGTTCAAAGCAAAATAGAAAATAGTAAATCCATTATTACCTGAATATTTTCAACAGTTCGTTTCCTTTAACAAAAGTGTCCATTCATACAATACCAGAGGTTTAGATGACATACATATACCAAAAATTACTTTTTATTTCAATTTAATTTAAAACAGGAATTAACAATTTAATACAAAATTTTAAAATATTTGACAGTAACTGACAGTTAAGGTAATTTGACGTACCTAACTAGTCAAGTTACGAATTATTAATACTATTAAAGGTACTTATTTTTTTTCTACAGTATTTTATTTTTAATGTAAATTTTCTTTTAATTTAAATTAGTGTCTTTTTAATTGTACTTTTATTAGTATTTATGTATATTAGGGTTTCCTATTTAAATAAAGATATCTATGAGAGAGAGAGAGAGACAGACAGACAGAGAAACAAGCGTGTGTCGTGTCGGTCGTGTCGTGTCGTGACATTTTTTGGTCTGAATTTTTTCCGGCTAGTCTCAGTCGTAACGCGCGAAAGGGAACTTCGTTCTAATATATTAAAATTTAAGAATTATTAAAAATGATGAAAATCTAGAAAATTTATAAAACAATTAAAAAGGTAGCGAATAAATGGAAAGAATTCTTAGAAAGCCTTCATAGCTTAACTACTGGTTGATATAGGTATTATTAATAAAATTTTTCTCCATAATCCAATACAGTTATATCTAACTTTCGATAAACTATGATTTGATGCTTGTTTATTTTGTTTCCAAATAGCATGAATTTCATCAGATACACTCTGACGTTCAACAGGCTCATTACCAGAGTTAAATCGACGCTCAACTCTAATCTGCAGTTAACTGGTTACAACCTAATTAATTTACATTTCTATTCTCGAAATTGGTAAAAGGGACTCTTATCTGTAAGCAACCGCAGCGCCCCCTGCATACTTTACAGAATTAAAATTGGTCTTGATATCGGCAGTGTCTGACGACGCTCTTACGGAATGTTGAAATCAAATTTCAAATTACCTATATGAAAACAGGTAGATGGGATACAGATGGGTATTAGGTACGTGATTAAATGAAAATTTGTGAGTATATTGTAATTTGAAATGATAGGTATAATAAAATATGGTTTTTCTGACATTTATAAATTAGACAAAGAAAATGCTCGTTTTAATTTATGGGATATTAAATGCACCATCTTACGATGACGTTATAGTACTTAATTTAGTAAGTATTTTCTTAGTTGTTGTCATTTGTATTTTGTTATTGTTATTGTCACGTTTTATAGTGACTTCACGGGAACTACTGGAAATTTTGATTTAGGTACATCAAACTGACAACAACTGATAGATACAAGTTTACTTTTGTATTAGACGCAACAAGAGAAGTTTCAACTTTAAAAAATGTTATATATAGCCAGAAACAACTTGCAATCTGTATCTATAGCTAATAGTGCCTTCAATCTCTTGGCTACAGGCATACATAGCGCTTAGTCGACTTTTAAGGCGCTATCGGCTATAGATAAAGATAGCAGGTTCGATTCCTGAAAGATTTTTGTTTTTTCCCATTGTCAAATTTTTTGTTTTCTTTTTGAAATACGATTATTTTTTAAAACATTGACAGTTGAAAAAAGCAAGATTTTGGTAGTTGACATCGAATTATATTCTTATCTAAACTATTGAAAATACGATTTTTTATAATTTTTTTACCTTTCCAAATTTAGTTTTGAAGTTATACTTCTATTCATGCACTCGATTTGTGTGGGGTAAAATGGGAAAAATCATTACATATGTAATGGTGTGAGTAAGAGAGAGACAGAAACACATATAAGGTATATTGGTCGGTAAAAACAAAGATCAAATATTTACCACATGTTTAGTCATAACTATAAGTCCTTTAAATACCGTTTAAACATTCAGTACATTGAAAAGAGATAGATATACAAAAAACAGTCTGAGCTAATGTTTTGGAATATCATAGTGACGTATTACATTGTGTTTGACAGATTATTATTTTATAATTCTGTCACGTAAGTAAACATATAAAGTTTAGTATTTTATATTAAAAATATTAATAATAATATTTAGTAATGAGTATTGTATTGTAGTCCATACTACATCATTATATCCTGCACTATGCTTTTGAGGTTGTTGGCTACATTAACAGAGTTTTTAAGAATAGTCGAAAAGTGCATTCCGAACAGACAATAGATAGAAAAACTCGGTAAGTATTCCAAATGGGTTCAATTTATGTACTCGGGGTTTTTGGGGTCTCTGAACACGAATATCATGATGTCGAAAGTCTCCGCGGCACTTGATGCCTAGAGTATTTGCTCTTCTCCTGGTATTTTATGTAAATTCTGTACAAAATTACACTTGGAACTCAGCTGTTTTTTGGGTCGCTGAATACGAATATGATAATGGCGATGGTGTCCGAAACACCTGGTACTTAAGACGGACCTTGTCTCCAGGAAATGTTATGCAAATTTGATACAAAATGAGTGTGTACTCGGTACTAGGAGGTTTTTGAGGTCGCTGAACACGAATATCATATAATGATAATCCGGGCGCGTGCATAGAAGTATAACTTCTGCCGGCAGTCGCACTGACTGCCACACCCTTTTTTTTTAATCATTTTTTTTTATTTTAATTATATTTCTAAGTTTAATCTAAATACTGATTCTAATTTGATAACTTAATGCATTCGTTAAAGTTTACTATTAAAATTTGGGTAGAAAATCGGATGCCTCTAATTGGATTCTCAACTTTTCTTAAATATATTAAACTGTGTCAAAGGACTGAAACCTGTCTTCGAAGTAAAGCTGTTTTCCAGTAAATTACTTTTACATTCGAATACACGAAACAGGTCACTTTAAACCTGATTATTTTCATGTCGGTATCCTTGAAATGAGTCTTCACTGTGAGAAGTTTGAGAATCCTAAACATTTTGATGACGATGCTCTTCTAGGTGTTCTTGAGACGAGTTGCGGCTTCGCGAAGTTAGATTGTTTATAAGCGTTTTTTTCCAAGATCGTTTAGGCATTTTTAAGTGAACACGTGCATTAAGAAGACACAAATAATATAAATAAACAATTGATTTTCTTAGTCTAACCTCAAAGCAAACACTCATTGACTTCGTGTTTTTTAAAAAGGCCTCTGCTGGAATAGCTTTAGCTGTTGTTGTGTCGTTAAAGCAATTAGTTGCTGACAATTTAAAAAAAAATAGTATTATTATTATAGATGTCAGGAAGAGTCATATTTTTCAGTTTAAGTTGATTATCGATAAAATACGAATAAAATGACATTTTCTAAAAATGATTCCTAGCTAGATCGATTTATCGCCCCCAAAACCCTCTGTAGGGGAGAGGTGGCATGAAAGGGACAAGTGTTGAAAGGGACAGTTGCTTAAACTTTTAATCAACTAATAATATAAACTTATGCTACTAACCAATAGATGTCTCTTGTGGCACACAATTTTACCACGAAACCTCGTGGCGTCAGTGAGTACTGTTCACAAGCTGATACCTGTTGTGCGTTTGGAGCTGTCAAATTATTAAAAAGCTGTGTTCAGTCATTAATGTTAATTCATAGTTATTTGAGCTTTAAAACTAGTGAAAGTGCGTTGAGTTAAAGTAGATACCTTGTGGATTATTGTATTATATGCTATTTGGCTGAAGGCTTGGTAAGTTTTTCATAAATTTCTTATCTTTGTCTTTGTTCCGTTGTGTTGAAAGGGACATACAATAAGGCATTGAAAGGGACATGTCCCTTTCAATACTATGTCTTTATTTATATTGTTTTTCGGCTAACTGAAGTAGCTTTATTTAATTACAGAGTTCAAATATTGTGTAATATGGATGTTAAATCCAAAAAGAGGATAAGAAAAACCAAAGAAACTATACAGGAGGCTATAGACATGGTGTTAGATGGTAGAATGTCTATTAGATCGGCAGCATCTGAATTTGATATAGCTAAATCAATGCTAGCTCGACTAGTGGCACAGGCAAAAGCGTGTACTCCTGAAAATAAATTTGTTTATAAGCCACAAATTGGGAACAGAAGAGTATTTTCACTTGAAGAAGAGATAAGCTTAAGCCAATATTTAAAAATGTCCTCAAAAATGGCACATGGTCTCACTTATTCACAAACTCGAGAACTTGCATACCAATACGCTGAGAAATTAAATAAGGAGATGCCAAAAAATTGGAGATCTGACAAAAAAGCAGGAGTAGATTGGATGAAACTGTTTATGAAGAGACATCCCGAGCTGTCTCTGCGCCGTCCGGAGAAAACAAGCTTGTCGCGGGCTACTGCTTTTAATCCAACAACAGTGAAGACATTTTTCGAAAACTTGGAGAAAGTGTTAAAAAAGTACTCATTTACAGGAGATAAAATTTATAATGCCGACGAAACAGGCTTAACCACTGTTACTGAGCTTCCTTCCATGATTGCTGAACGTGGAGCCAAGCAAGTCGGTCAGGTTACCTCTGCTGAACGGGGACAGCTTGTAACAATGTTTGTTTCCGCTTCAGGTAACCACGTTCCTCCGGTATTCATATTTCCTAGGGTTCGGTTTAAGGACTTTATGTTGGAAGATTGTCCTACCGGAAGCCTAGGCTTATGTCACAAAAGTGGATGGATTACTTCTGATAACTTTTATTTGGCATTTAAACATATTGTGTGAAAAAGTACGTCCATCTAAAGAAAACCCGGTGTTACTACTAATTGACAATCACGAGAGTCACATTAATATTGATGTCATTTATCATGCCCGTGAAAATGGCGTCATCATATTAACATTTCCGCCACACTGCAGTCATAGGCTGCAGCCCTTAGACATCTCGGTATTCGGGCCATTCAAAAATTATTTTAAAGGTGCCCAAAATGATTGGATGGTATCAAATCCGGGTAAAACCACATCAATCTATCATTTACCAAAATTAGCCAACTCTGCTTTTATCAGTGCTTTTACGAATATTTGCTCCGGATTTTCAAAGGCTGGTATTTATCCGTTTGATAAAAATATATTTGCGGAACAAGATTTTCTCTACGCATCTGTAACAGACCACGAAGATCCAAATAAACAAGTTGAACCAGAAAGGCCCAATCTAGAAGGTGTACCCTCTGCTGAACCGAGTCCGTCCTGCTCCACTGACCCATCTATAATTATATCACCTGCTTCTGTAAAACCATTTCCAAAGGCACCTCCGAGACAACTTAATCGAAGAGGAAGAAAAAAAGGAACTAGTCGCATAATCACTGCCACTCCAGGGAAAAATGGAATAGAAGAAGCCTGTGCATTAAAAAAAAATTAAACTAAACAAAATCAACACAGATGATAAAAAAAAGCAATAAAAAGGAAAGTGTTGCAAAGTAGTAGCAGTGAAAGTAGCCACGAAGAGGATGTTGTCTATGCCGAAAGTGACAATTCTATGGATTGGGAGGTTGAGGAAGAAACAAGGTTCGCCGAAAATTATTCTTTTAACGTGGATGATTTTGTCGTCGTTAAATTTGTAAAAAAGAAAATAATTAAACATTTTATAGGGCAGATAAATGAAGTCATGGAAGATGGCGAAGTCAGTGTTAAGTTTTTAAAAAAAGTTAGTGCCAGTTCCTACCACTTTGTTTTTCCTGAGATTGATGACGTGGCTGATGTCAAAAAAGGGGATATAGTACTCAAACTACCTCCACCTCTTGATAATGCCGGGACTGCAAGAGTGAAAGCTTTTTTTTCATTTAATATTGATTTATCACACCTACTTTAAATGTTTTTGTATGTGTCCCTTTTAGCCCCAAATGTGTCCCTTTCAATCCAGTGAAATGTGTTGAAACGGACAAATACAGTGATTCATATTTTTTTAATTTTTTTAATAACAACTAATTTTTTTAAGTTTTTTATACTCAAAATCGTTTTTCAAATGTTGTACCATTAATAATATCAGGTTCAATAAATGTAAAATTTAGTGATATTGCTTATATACAGATTTACCCTAAAAATGTCCCTTTCATACTAAATTTTATGAAAATCGTTGGGGCCGCTTCCGAGATTCCATATATATATATATATATATATATATATATATATATATATATATATATATATATATATATATATATATATATATACAAAAGGGGAAAAAATTATTGGGCATGTACCCAACACTTTTGCTAGCCAAGTGCAATACCCTACTTGGTTATGCCGCCCTGATGACGGCTAATGAGCCAGAAACATGCATGTCTGCGGTTACCATTCCTACTCGTGGCCTTATTAATCCCTTTTGCGTACATGCCCAATAATTTTCCCCTTTTGTTTATATTAATACGCATTTTCTTGGCACTTTGTTTATATATATATACATATATATATATATATATATATATATATATATATATATATATATATATATATATATATATATATATATATATACAAGAATTGCTCATTTAAATATATTAGATTAAAAACGCATCTACATTTAGATATATAAAATAAGCACAATTTACAAAAAGAACTTTTTATAATAGAAAGTTTTTTACTGATTTATAGGTCATATTTTGTGGCATCTCAACAATGCACAGCATCCCTGACATTGTAAAAATATTAAGTCATACAACGCTGTGATTGATCATAGAGAAAATTGTTTCCTTGTTAACAAAATCAAGGGTAGTTGTATCTAAAAACTTTCTAAAACAGTTTATTTTATTACCAGTTAAAATAATACAAAAAAAAAAGAAAAAAAACTTCTCTGTCGCGTAATCGATCCCATTATGATAACATAACAGAACTGTCACAAGTGGACTGATCCGCCGCTTAACCAACTACGCTACGAACGATTTATTTAATAACTTTCAAAATAATATTATCTATACACAACTTAGATCATGTTTAATATCAATTCGGTATAAATTTCGAAATCTATGTATATGCCTAAATACACTTGAAACATGCATTGTCATCCAGTTCTTAGCTATCCTGAACATTTCAGAGCTCTAGGTAGTCGGAAAATAGGTTTAAATTCGATTACAAATTCCACGGAATGACATAAAGACACAGAACACGGCGAAAATATAAAAAACTTTCTAACAAACATAAAATTTATGAGATATTTATGTGGGGTAATTTACATAAAACATCTTAGAAATTAAATACATATTATAAATATATACTTACGAATTGATGAATATTTTCTTGTAATACGGAGAGACCTGTAACAAAGTAAAATGTTATTATTTTCTAATACGTTAGTGCCTTTCAATTTTTGTATAATGAAAATTCTCTGATATTTATAATTTGGGATTTTTAAAGACTAATTAAGATTCTTTAGGAAAGTAGATAATTAGAAAAATTTTGTCTTAACACATAATCCCTTTAGTTTATTTTTACTTTTTTGAAATTTTGTTAAACTTTTGTTCTCCTTTGGAACGAAGTTCCCTTTCGCGCGTTACGACTGAGACTAGCCGGAAAAAATTCAGACCAAAAAATGTCACGACACGACACGACCGACACGACGCACGCATGTTTCTCTGTCTGTCTGTTTCTCTCTCTCTCTCTTTATTTAAATAGGAAACCCTAATATACATAAATACTAATAAAAGTAAAATTAAAAAGACACTAATTTAAATTAAAAGAAAATTTACATTAAAAAGAAAATACTGTAGAATAAAAAATAAATACCTATAATAGTATTATATTTTATTTCATCCTGTTTTTATAAATTAATAAATTCATAAACATTTTAAAAATAGTTCGTAACTTGACTAGTTAGGTACGTCAAATTACCTTAACTGTCAGTTACTGTCAAATATTTTAAAATTTCATATTAAATTGTTAATTCCTGTTTTAAATTAAATTGAAATAAAAAGTAATATTTGGTATATGTATGTCATCCAAACCTCTGGTATTGTATGAATGGACACTTTTGTTAAAAGAAACGAACTGTTGAAAATATTCAGGTAATAATGGATTTACTATTTTCTATTTTGCTTTGAACAGTGTAGTGTCGCGACTTTGTTAAAAGATTTTACAGGTTTTTTGTAGTTAATAAATAATAAAATAATAACAATAATGTATCCTGACAGTGTTTCTCAACAAATTATGGATATTGCTGATGGAGGTAGGTAAGTAGAGATTTTATACAGACAGTAATAAATGCTTATGTATGTATAAAACACTCTGTTGTGTTTACAAATTACAATTCCTTCACTAATTAATCGAAAGGAACTTCGTTCCATCCGGGCGTTCCTTGACACCTCTAACTTTTTTTTTATAACTTTGGTTTTATTTATTTACTTTTTATTGGTTTTAAAATCTCTAGATTTGTTTAGTGTTTTATATAAAAATATTACAAATATTTGTCGTTTAACTAAGTCAAATAAATGGTGAATGCGCGCTATCTACTTATGGGTGTTATACGAGCATTCACCAATTTTTCGAATGTTAAATCCTATTTCCGATACATATGAATTAAAATAAATTGATTTAAACTATACAATATTTTTTAAATTATTTTATGCCAAAATAATAATTTATATTTAAATTTTTTGGTCGGATTTTCTTAATCACTTTTAATGTCGCGATTTTGTTATTGATTGATACTGCGACCTTATCTTCATTCTTACATCCGGTTTTCTACTTCCTCTTAGAGTTCTTCGTTTAAACCGGTTGTGACGTTCTCAATTAAGCAGACACGTGACTCTTTCTATTTCTATCTCTTACATAATTATTCAACTGGCATTAGCAAATGAGGCTCGAGATCCAAAAAACATCTGCTCTCGAGTCAGGAGCGATTACAAAGTGATGTCGGTCACAAAATGAATTAAACACGATTAGTTAAGTAATGAAACAGGTTTGGGGTAGTTACAATTTAATTGACATGTATAATTTATTTACTATTTTTGGGTAAAATGCTTATAGTTACTTTAAAACTACTCTAATGTATCGACTCTGTATGATTAGGTACAAAATAATGGTTTTAAAAAAGATAATAGAGTTTAATCTATTCTATATACCTACTTATAATAAATCTGTAGAGAGGTCAATTCTGTACATAAAATATATTTCCAAAATAACTATTAGGGAGTGATTGGGGATCAATACTGGTTCCAAAAATGCAATCAGTAAAATTTTTGTCTGTCTGTCTGTCTGTCTGTATAACCGCTATAGAAACAAAAACAACTACACGGATTTTAACGAAATTTGATACAATTATTTTTCATACTCCTGTGCTGGTTATAGTATACTTTTCATCACGCTACACTCAATAGGAGCAGAGCAGTGAAAGGAGATGTTGGGAAAACGGGGGAAGTTACTGCAACCTTAATAATTATTAAAGCTATACAGAAATCATCTTATTTTTATAATTTGGAGGTCAACTGTGAACGGGTTTTACAAAATTTTACCCATAGGGGGAAATGCGGGGGCGGGAAAAATAAAAAATAAAATAAAATTAAAATCTATGAGTCATACAGGTTTGACACTTTGCAAAATAGTTATTTTTATAATTTTGAGGTGAATTGTAAACGGATTTTACGAAATTCCAAGCACATGGGGGTGGCAGGAGCGTGAAAAAAAACTAAAATCTATAAGTCCTACAGGTTTAAAACTTTGAAAAATAGTTATTTTTATAAGTTTGAGGTCAATTGTGAACTGATTTTACGAAATTTCACCCACAGGGGTGTTGCGCGGGCGTGAAAAATAAAAATCTATAAGTCCTACAGGTTTAAAACTTAACAGAATAGTTATTTTTATAATTTTGAGGTCAATTGTGAATGGATTTTAGAAAATTCCACCCACAAGGGGCCATGCGAGGGCGTGAAAAATAATCTATACTTATAATAAATCTGTAGAAATGAAAATTCTGTACATTAAAGATATTTAAAAAATAATTAGCGGGGGGTGTTACAACATCGATATTGAACCCAAAAATGTGGTTAGATTTTTTTGTCTGCCTGTCTGTATGTTTGTGCGCGCATCACATTAAAAGTACTGATCCGATTCGAATGCGGTTTTCACAGATGTATTTGTCTTCTTTCAACTTAACATCTGGTATATAAAAATTTCTCCACCACCCACGAATTCGGGGGAGAAATTTTTATATAAAAATCAACACGCCACGCGAACTACGTCGCGGGTACAGCTAGTTACAAATAAGTTGAACTCCTTAAACTTCTTTTACTACGCCTTTTGTTAGTGAAAAAATATTGATAGCTGATGTTAAAGTAATATTTTATTTCTATTTTACTGTATGAATACTATAAAATAAAACAAAAACCATGAAACTTGCTCGCATAAACAGTCATCATCGTAAGTAGCAATTTTTACGTGATTCAGAGACCCTCTTTTGAACTATAAAATTTGGCCTTTCGGAGTTATAACTGTGAAATGTCAGCAATGCGACATTTTGGATATTACGCTTAAAAACGACAGACGCTTCACAGCTTTAACTCTAACAACTTCATCGAGAAACAAAGGAATTGAACTCAAATTATGTTAGTCGAATATATTCTCTAATATTTTCAGCGTGTAATTTTAGTTTTGAGACGTTTTGAAACAATCTTAACAAAACGTCAGATAATTTAAGAGCAAGGAATCTTTAAATGTCGATGTGACTCTATTTTTCTATGTAATTCAGTATACTGTTGTTTTTAGTATTACCGCGAGACAAAACGAGATGAAGAAAGCTCGTTTGTAACATCAATGATAGTTAAGTCAAGAAAAAATTGTACAAATCAAAATCTAATTTATTAATAACATAACAATTCAACAAATTAACATAACAATCTAATCCGACAAGATTTTAATTTGTAAATTTAGAAAATTAAGTCTATTTATTAAGTTTCTTGGAATTTGCAACCTCTAAATGAATTATTTTAGATATGAAACTGATAACAAATATCTTAGTATGACTGCGATTCACTGGAACACTCAGGTGTTCTGGGTGGTAGACTCGGAATATGCCACTCCAAAACTTTACTTAATACTTACAAAGCTTTTATTCGACCTCTTGTCGATTACTTATATGGCGGTCCTCAAAGTCTCCTCCATTCGCTCTTTGCTACAGAGCAAGCCATTGTCCGCAAAGAAAAACACCTACACCACCTTTATCCAAGCCGCTTTGTCTATCAGAATACAAAAATACTTCCCCTTTCTTTTCAAATCTAGATGCTACAATAGCAGATTCTAAAGGGAATCAACATTACAGCCCAGTGGATCCTTCATGTGCACTGGAATGGAGGATTCCAGAGAACTTCAAGAATTGTCAAGATCCTCCTTCCTTATTTTAGACTCTCTCGTACCGTAGACGGACATTCCTAAACAACTCGATGACACCTCCATCTCCCATTGGTAGATATAGGACGACAGGTATATAAAAAAAAAACAAAAAAAGAACCCTTGACACAGGTTTCTGCGGTTCCCTTCGTCCTTGCCAAATAGGAGGCCTCACGCTGGAGAAAACGCGGCACAGTGTCAATTTCCCATACCCACATTGCACAAATTACGAGTACAGAACTACGCACACCTACACAACATTAAAGGTTTTGATTCAGTTTGGGCATGTTCCAAGATCCATCAATTCTGAAAAGAACACCAAGTACTATAACAGAGTCCTTAAAACTCAATACCCAAAATCACCAACATTACACCCCTATAAATCGATTATTCCTTGCATACCTTTAGTGGTTCTAATATTTAGTTAGAAATTAATAATAAAATTTAAATTTCTAGACAACTTTTATCAAATAAAAGATGACTACGTTTAAATCGTTACTACGTCAAAAGAGATAAAATTGAGAAGATGCTTTTGTTATCAAAAAGAATCTTCGTCTCGTTACAAAAAAAAAAAACAGTGTGGCAGTCAGTGGTATTGCCGGCAGAAGTTATAATATATATATGCACGCGCATGGATTCATAAATTTGTATGCGAATGATATAGCAAAATCATTATATGATATTCGTGGTAAGCGACCCCAAATACCTCCTAGTACCGTGTGCACACTCTTTTTGTATCGAATTTGCATAAAATTCCTGGAGACGAGGTCCGTCTTAAACACCAGGTGTTTCGAACACCATCGCCATTATTATAATCGTATTTAGTGACTCAAAAAACCACCGAGTACCAAGTGGGCACTGATTTCGTACAGAATTTACATAAAACCCCAGGAAAAGAGGTAAATACCCTAGACACCAAGTGCCGCGGAGACTTTCGAAATCGTGATATTTGTGTTCAGCGACTCCAAAAACCCCGAGTATAAAAATTGAACCCATTTTCAGCAATACTTTAACGAATCCCATGCAAAAAACCGCATTCCGATCCATCTTACGTTACCAAATTCGGAGGTTTTAGTGCTTTATTTCCTCGACTATTCGTAAAAACTCTGTTTATGTAGCCAACAACCTCAAAAGCATAGTGCAGGATATACTGCAAACATGTGACAGTATTTTAGACTACAATACAATACTCATTACTGAATATTATTATTAATATTATTAATATAAAATACTAAACTTAATATGTTAACTTACGTGACAAAATTTTAAAATAATCTGTCAAATAATCATGTGGTCCGTATGATATTCATACATTAGTTCAGACTTTTTTTTGTATATCTATCCCTTTTTAATGTACTGAATGTTGAAACGGTATTCAAAGGACTTATAGGTTTGAGTAATAACATGTGGTAAATATTTCATCTTTGTTTTTACCGACCAATATATCTTATAAGTGTGTCTGTCTCTCTCTTACTCACACCATTACATATGTAATGATTTTTCCCATTTAATAGAAGTATAACTTTAAAAAGATTTTGTGTTTATATTTTATAAAGCTTATGTAAATTATTTAACATAATTGCATACTTTTTTCAAGCAATCCATATTTGTTTGTTTTGTTTAATTAAACTTTAACCCAGTGTATTGTTAAATGTTATTAAAAACACAACACATTCGCACTACCATTAACAAAAAAGCAGACACTAGTGAATATTTCAACAATTTTTTTTATCGTTCTAATCAAATAAACACAGTAGCACTTTTTTTAATTATATGTATATCCCAACACACCGTGAAATATACAAAATCGGCTATTTCCTGCCTCGGGAAATGTTTTTACATTGAATGGCACCAAATGCAATTTATCAAACGTTATATTCATTTAGTAAAAATACAAATGTTAACATTTTTCGGTTCGTGAACAGTTAAAATAATAATGAATCCAAATTATTTCCAATAAATTCAATAAATCAAATGTAATTTTTAAAATCTAGACGTATTTTATAAAAAAATGTATAATGATGTCGTGGGACACCAGGTAGGAACGAAGTTCCTTCGGCTAATGTAGAATCGACACTACTCGCTTGTGTATACGACTGTAGCGGCTGCGCACGTCTCATTTAACGGTTTTATTCCACGCAAATAATTACATTTTTTTCAGTTTGGTCGCGCAGCAAAATCCCTATCTCCTCCAAGTCTGTTGTAAGGAACTTCGTTCCAAAAAAATATAGAGGAGTTATGCATAATACGTTATATTTTTCCATTTTAAATAAATATATTACTATCAATTGTAAAAAAATGAACAAATTTGTAATACTTTTGTTACATACATACTTAAATGCAACATAACAGCATTGTAAGTGGAGTAGAGTTGCGAAAGGTGCAAAGACTTATTTGTATAGGAGTCACCGGTACAATGAGATCTGTTCCTAGTACGGCTTTTGAAGGATTTAGAGAGGATTGATGTGAAAAGTGCCCATAGCTTTGTCAAAAAAAAAAGATAAAATAAGATCAAGAATTTGGGTGAATGCTCTATTTAGCTACACTAAAGTTTGATGATGTGGTCTGTACATGCTTCTTCGCGCCAAAAAGAAATTAAAAAGAAGATTTAGCATAGCAACAGGTGTAACCTCGTGACCAATGGTCGCCGTAAGCTGATCAAATTTTCAGAAATCTATTCTCGTATTCGCAAAGTTTTTTGCTTTTGCTGCGTTCTAACGTAAAAACGCGGGTATATTCTCCGAAACAAAAAGGGATATGATTTACGCGTTTTGGACAAAAATTCTATAAAAAAAGTCATATAATAACTTATGAACATATGAATATTAGGATTCATAAGGTCGGAGCAACTAATTTCATTAGATAATATGCCTATACAGACATTATGTCTCCAAAACAAGATTTTAAACTCTCACTAAATCTTAGTATTAATCAGTGTCAGTTGAGCGATTTTAACTCACAAAAAGTGCCCTCGCTTATTATACTGATAAGTCTAAAACACCAGGACGAGTAGGTGTAGAGGTTACAGGTCCCTAACCTTAGGTTCTCAATAGCCCTAGGAAAGACTCCTACAATCTTTCCAGCGTAGTTATTAGCAATAAACTTTTATACTTAAAGTTAATTAAAAAGCGCCTTAATTGAGCAAGAATATTTATTGCATTCTCTTGGCAAGCTGCTTTGCTACGTCTCCTAAACAACCTGGAACTGCAAACTGGCTAAACAGAACAATTCCGAAGTCCTAGGTCCAGTATTTTATTTTTAAGTAAAAACATTAAGCTTGAACCACATGGGGCATTTATTTCGATCATAAGTGCCTTCAAATAAACAACAACATCTTTAAAATACCATATTCCGGTCATAAAAATTAAGTCTTAGTTAACTCCTAAATCCCAGATTTTTGACTATAGGTATATCTGATTAAAGTTAGCGATTAATGTAATTATAGATTAAATTTAAACCATTTATATAAATTCAAACGGACACAATATCTTATATAAAATTGGAAAAAGTCAAGATAATAATCCACCAAGGTTATATTCCAAAGAAACTCTTTTTAAGTTGATGGTTATATCCTTGACCTCATATAATGATGTGGGAAATGGTTAATAAATTAAGTAGTGAAATGGTACTCAGTTGGTCTTTATTTAGTTACAACCCAATTCCGCTGATGGCTAACTGTATCAATTTATTTTATTTGCACGGCACGATCGCTTAGTATAATTTACCTTTGACCCTACAAACTCCGAGTCTGCTAACTCAATTTCCAATTCTAACTTCTGCAAGTTCTATCGGTCCCATATAGATGGGCCATATCTCACTTTAACGGTTCATACAGGAAATGTTAGAGAGATTAATGACTTTTCGACTATATGAGAGCAAGTACTTAAAAGTTAACGTCATTTGCCTACGGCAGTTTTATGATTTCGTTTCGAATTTTTAAATGTCACTTAATGACGAAGAGAGTCGTCGAGTTTGTATAAAAAGGGCAGTTACCTTTCGGGTAAGCACTTCAGAATTAAATGTTTAAAATTCTGGCTTTGACCAAGAGGAAAATTATTAATTAAAGGATGTATGTGTTTTAAAAATGTCGCAAATTTTATATTTATAAAAGTTTACAGAATATGTATTAATATTATAAAATGTATTTCTGAATAGATAATACATAAAATTGTAGGTTTAGAAAAATATTTAGTAAAATACTTATATTATGTTATGTGTATTTAAGTCTATATTTTAATTTACTAGGGCATCTGGTTAAAGGCGCTTCCGACTATAGGTAGAGAATATAGGTTCTAGTCTTGACGGATGCGGCAATTTTTTAGATTTCTCCTCATTGTCATTTTTAAATTTCGAAAATTCCGTCTCAAAAGAATAAGTTTAGACTTTTTTGCAATATTTTCTGCAATTAGATCAAAAAGAAATTTAATTATTTTTTGTGGATATACCGAATGCTTATGTACTGACAAAAACAAAATTTAAAAAGTTGTAGCTCTATTTTAGCAGTCTTCTTCTAAAAAATATTAACCTAATCACTTCGTGGGTGCTCGATCTTTATCGACTGGAAAAAGTCAGTGATTGTGCCAGTTTATAAAAGCGACAACAAGTTAAATCCAGCTAACTCTCGACAAATTAACCTAGCTTGTTTAGCCCGTAAATGTATAGTTTATACAAAACCACTTAAATAGGCGTGGCCAACGCTCTTTTCGAATTTTAAAGAATTCTCTTCATGGGCGTACAGGTGTGATTCGGGAAGTTCAAAGCAACATTAAATAGATATTTTACTAAGTTCGTTCATATAATGACGTTCTTTTGAGTTCCCCTGGTAAAATCGTAAAAATAATACCTATCCAAGTGGGTCTAGTTATACCTATGGAAAGAATCATTACTGAAGAGTTTACTAATTTTTTCCTCAGACACTTCATTCTTCGTCCACAGCATCAAGGTTTCCTCCGTGGTCGGCTACAGCTCAAAATTTCTACAATGTACCAAAACGAACGACTTCTTTATAAATTGTAGCATTTTGGTATTAGAGATCCATTGCTGTTCTTGATTCAATAAGTTTCTAGTAAATAGTCGTGTACCGCAGGGTTCTGTTATCGGTCCCCTGCTCTTCAACTCATATATCACCGATATCGTGTCAGTGTTTGTGTCCACGGTATTACTATGACACCAAGTTCTTTTATAATCCACTTTTACATTATAAAGAACTAATTAACGATCTAAATAGAATTGCACATTGGTGTGCTACTTGGCTTATAGAACCCAATGTACAAAAATGTAAAATAGTAACCCACATATGAGTTACTACATTAATGGTGTAAATATTGCAAGTTCTTCCCAAAAAAAAAGATCTTGTGGTTGTGATTTCGAATGACTTAAAGTGGACTCCTGATAATACCTCAATCTCCAAGAAGGTTAACAGAGTAATGCACATGGGGACCACTATTTTGCAAAAGTCACTCATGCTCTTGGACAAGTTTAAAGGTGAATCTCCAGACTTTCTCAAGCAATTCGTAATCTCCACGATGAAGAATGTCTTCAAATCCTTGAATTATGCAGTCTCCAAGAAAGAAGACTCTGTGACGATCTGATCCAGACATACAAAATTCTACATGGTCATTATTCACTTGACCTTAGTTTATTTGTACTCAGTGACGATGTATGGATTTGTAGTCATCAATATAAACTAGTGCGCAAAAAGTTTAAAAAGCTGTGTCGACAACACTTTCTTACAAACAGAATTTTCAGAGATTGGAAGGCGCTTCCTGATTTTGTGGTTAACGCTACCTCTGTAAATGCTTTTAAAAATTATTTCGACAGACTTTAATAAGTTCTAGCTTATATTTTGTATTAACATCTGTTTGTTTAAATGACTATGACGTCTAAACATAATTTAATAATAATAATAATCTTTAAAATCTAATGGGTCGTAGAAAACTCCATTAAAATATCTTAAAGAGCTTGATGAATGGTACATAATTAAAGATTTTGTTATTCTTCATTTTACATACTAATAGTTATAAAGAGAGATAACTCCGAAAAAAAATTATCTACCTCTTCATTAACTGTAATACTAACTGATTTTATAACTTTATTTTCAATTTTGACTAACTGCAAAGGCAGAAACTGAGAACGTTTTCAGGTATTTTTATGATTTAAAAGATTACAAGTTTAGACAGCCTCTAAAATATTTTTATTAAATTACAAATTCCTCTGTAACTTCTCTCATCTACTTTCTTCTCCACCCTTCTCAATTTGATCATTTAAAATTCAAGCGCTTGTCGCTCTCATGAACGTCGCATACTGCATAAATGGAATCCCAAAATTTGTGTTTAATTTGAGGAGCAATCCTGTCTTTTCCACTCGCAAATTAAAAGCTACAGAGTTCATCTTTCAAAATTAGTTTTTTTAGCCATTTAGTGGATTTATGTTTAATGCGATGGAATATATGGGTTATTGTTTAATATTAAAAACAAATCCAATGAAATATTCGTTTTATGTTGCTATTATAGTATGAATTCTTTATATATTAAGTAAACAATTTTATTTGTCGTTTTATTAATTTTAAAGTCTCGAGTGTGGTGTTTTAAAATTAAATATGTAAATATTTTAAATTTTATTCAGTTTTAATTTCTTTTTAATTTTTTTTATAGTTTACTGTCTGACCCAGCGGACTTCGTATCGCCTAACAATAACATCTTTTCTTATTTTTTGTTTCTTCAAATTTTTACGATTTTTGTTTTTTTAATTTCTTTTTGTTTTATTATCATTATCATGTAGGTTTTAACTATTTTTTTTTTGGTTGTATTTTTTAATTTATCGATCAAAATATTAGATATCAACTGCGCTATCTTACAGTGGTGACATAGTACTTAATTTAGCAAGAATTTCTTGTTTAAATATATGAGATATTAACAACGCCACATTCCGGTGGCGTCATACTACTTAGGTAAGAATTGCTCGTTTAAATATGTGTGATTTTATCGGGCTACCAAATAGAGGCGTCATAGTATTTAATTAAGTAGGAGAAATTAACTGCGCCACCTTACGGTGGCTTTATATTACTTAATTTAGAAAGCATGTCACGTGCCAAATTGAATTAACTACCAAAAGAAAACTTAATTCGTATTAATAATCGAAACGCAATCCATCTTCTAAAGTTCTATGTCTCCTGTGTAAACTTGTACCGTTATTTACTTCGAATTAGCCGAGAGAGAGGGATTTCTGAAGTCTTAACTTTTGCGGTAATCAGCTAATATAATAACTAATTTAGCATATTGATTTCTCGTAAATTGTTTGACAATTAATACCTGTTATTTAGTAAGTTTAATTTAGTTTCGCTATGTTTGTGGTTAGTAATTAATAATTCAATTCTATAATAATTTAATACATCGTTTTGACAAACGAACGTGCTTTTCCCTCTCCCCGAGAATCTCCGAGATCCGAGATATGCGAATAAGTCGTGGTACCGTTCTCTTTTGCATATCGACCAGCTTGATACAAACATCGATTAATAAGTGAACCGAGAGAGTAACTTGTGCAGTGAACGCCATTTTTCGAGTGTACATTTAACTTGGCTATATTGGAGCCAACCTAACGGGATTTTAAATGTTAACACTTTTATTAATCTAAGCCTCATTTGTGTAATATTCCTTTGGTAATATTTTTTTGGGTAGGCTGTTAGATTTTTTCATTTTATGGGATTTAATTTGGTTAATTCACGTGAACAATTTGCTAAAATCTCGATTCGTGGACTGCTGATTAAGGAGTACGAGAAATAAAAAAAATACAGGGTGATAGTGGAATTAACATCGTCGGACTGACTACTTTAACCCCTAATCACACTAAGGGGTCCCTTGGCCTGGTGTAATATTTTGGAGCAATAATTCTTGGACCCGGCGAATGGTTGTTCTTAGACCTGGAACGGCAATTCTTGGTGTGGTGTAAGAATCAGTACACTACCTTTGACCAACGCAGCACGACACCTCCACCTGTGCAGCAAGGCTATTACAGGAAGCCTCTCACCGAAAACATCTGCGCCAGTGAAGCGCAATCACCAGATAAGCCAAATTTGATTAATAATTACAACTTATTGTAACCGACTCACTCATTTATTTGTAAATTTAGATTTATGTAGCGGATGTATCACTTTGTAGTTATAAGTTTATAGGTTCTAATCATTTAATTGCATCTGTTGCGCTGGGTGATCACTCTTTCTATATTTCGCCAATATTTTAGTGGCATTATTGTTTTTTTTTACTTTGATTGTTGGGTTTATTATACATTATACCAATATTATTGAAAATATAGGAGATAGATCTATTTTAGTGTCTTACTCAGCAAATCACCCACTCACCTCACCTGTTCAATTAATAATTTTGATTGAGATTCTTACTTTATTTATTTATCTCCAGCGAGGTAGGTCAGTGCCTGGACCAACAGGTGTTTCCGATTTGTACCGTCTAAATCGGTGGCGTGACTCACTTTTTCTTGTACTTACCCTCTACGGGTGAGCTGGGCAGAATTTGCCAGTAGAGAAGACCACTCAGCTGGAGTTGTAAATTCGATTTATTCAACTTAAATGTTCGTGTTTTGGTTATACAAACTATACCTACTGAAATCTGTTTAAATTTCTAATTTTACTACTTTGTTTGAGGTGGAGCAATAAAGCACTAAAAATCTCTAAAACTACGGTCTGTAACTTTCGGAATTCGAGAATTCGATAAAGAAGAGCGTTGCGAAAGTTTGTGAAATATCTATCTATATATCTGTAGATGAAAATTGCACTTTTCAATTTGAATCGATTTTGAATTAATGTTATACATAAAGGTCCAAACATTGAGGTCCACTCTAGGCACCAGGTACCTAGGAGACACTCGCTGTTCTAAAATTCGTGTTCAGTGACCCCAAAACCCTCAAATAATAATTATATCGACTCATTTTGAATGAATGTAACAACTATGGATGTCCACGTATCTCGGAGACCATCACTGTTATGAAATTCGTGTTTAGCGACCTTAAAAACCCATTAAACTCATTTCCGTCAATATTTCCCGAGATTCAAATTTATCATTTTCCATTGTTTCGAGTTGAACTAAAAATATATTTTCCTTATGCACAAATGCAATTTTCATCTGTCAAAGATCAATTAAGTTCACAAACTTTCTTAACGCTCTTCAAAATCGTTGGTGTATGCCGATTCAACCATATTAGTAGGTTTATTGACTATGTTTTCGGAAGGCCCATAGATTACCTTATATCAGGAGAGCTAGAGCTAAAATTTCGCTGTCATCCGTAATATGACATTTCTGATTTGCAACATGTGCATTTAAAACAGGTATTTATGTTTCCGCTCAGGCGGACACCCTAGTGGATACAGGGGTAGCTGTAAGGAGTGAAACTTGCCAATTTTCGCGGAAAATTGTCGTCATCGATAATATGGATAAAAAATTTCCCAGTCGAAGGTGTTAATACGACTCTGGAAATTCCGACGGGCAGACACCTGAGTAGATACAAAGGAGGTGGTGGACAAGGGTAAAAAGGGCAAAATTTGGCCATTTTGGATTAATGCTTGTCATGTGTTCAACAGTACGTGGGAGATATGGCGTACCTATTATCGATGACGATTTTTTGCCCAAATTTTGGCAACCTGATTTGTATCCACTCATGTGTCCGCCCGTCGGGATTTCGATTTGTCGTATCATTACCTTCCACTAGAAAAATGTTCCTCTATATTATCGATGACGACAATTTCCCATAAACAATTAGCCACTTTTACCCATAATAGCTACCCCCTGTATCAACTAGGGTGTCCACCTGAGCAGGAACGGAATTACCCGTGTGGAATGAACATGTTGCAAAAAAGAAATGTCATATTACGGATGGGCTCTACCACTAAGATCTTAGATTACTTTGAAAAATTACCTATAGCTAGATGGATTAAATTTGTACCCATTGTTGTATAAAGGTGCAATTAATTGGGAAATTTAGCTTTTTCTATAGATAAATTAATTGCATTTTCATTTGATATTTATTAAATCGTTTTAGAGGTACATAATTTGATTTTCCTTAGGGTCTTTTTTACATTTTAAGAAATTAACAATTTCCCTAATTTGTTTAGTATTGCTGGAATATACAGGTAAATGCATTTTTTATCACAAAATCAAGGAATTTTTTGGTTTGTTAAACTTGCTGCCTGAAAATCAATTAATAAATATTTCGGTGATTTTCGGTTAGTATTTATTTGTCTGTTACAGCTGTAGCTTTATTATTAATTATGTTTTTTATTAATTATTTGTTGGATCACTTTTTTATAGGTTGCCTTCATATACTTTAAAAAAAATTATGTGTTTAAGATAGCAAATTTATGTTTTTTTAAAATCTAAATCGTCGTATAAAATAATTAAATTTAATTGTTGAATGTGTTTGATTTTAATCTATACTGTATATCTAAAAACATTAATATTCACTTATAAGAGTAATATTTAAAAAAAAAATCAATTAAACTTCTCGCGTCTATAAATTATCTTTTAAAAAGCTTCAGAAACTCAACGAACACTATCTAAGAATGCTCTAAAACAGCGAAAAATGTAAGTGACGACAAACATTTTCTAGCTCGTTATGGTCTTTTCCAACAAAGGCCTTTGGTCCTAAGTGGCGATACTTCTTTCGGAGTTGTTAAAAGCATTTTCTAGTTATAAAGATGCGGTGAACTTTAAGAAATGTCCTTACTTTAAGGTTCTGCCTCAAATTTTCTTGTAGCGTATACATATTTAAGGAGTCTGGAAGCACAGGAATTATTTAGGAAATTTACAGAAGCGTTAATTGGAAGAAAAGACAGTTAAACCGTGTCTTACTGTACGACTTAATTAAACTTTATATATATTTGGAACATTACTTTTACATTACCATTTTTTAAAAGTTCTTTTCCAAGTTGTTTGTAATAGGTATTTTTTTTTATTGTGTCCCGTTAGATATTCAATTGGATTGAAGTCGAGACCGAAAGCTGGCCGTTTTATACAGGATATCCTTACCTATTTCAATTATTCAATGACAATCCTACCACCGTGTGTACTTACTTTATAGTTTATACATATAACATTAGTTTATATAAAGCGGGCAAAGTTTAACATATATTTGTTATGTAATTTTTTATCGTCATACAACCTCTAACTACAAAAAATATATCAGTATGTACTAGAGAACTTATACCATCCCAAACGATAATTTAGCCTTCTCGTTGCTAAAAGCTTATTCTTTCAGCAATATTACATTGATTAATTTGCTCTTCTTATCTATAAACTCTATGGCGGTGTAGCATTTTTAAAAAACTTACATTCATTCTTCTATACTATACATATAATAAAACTGTAGAAATGTATATGTTTGTGCGCGCATCACATGAAAACTACTGATTCTATTCGAATGCGGTTTTCAAAGACGTATTTGTCTTCTTTCAACTTAACATCTGGTGTATAAAACTTTCTCTCCCCACCGTTTAACGGGGTAAGGAAAGAAATTTTTATACAAAAATCAACACGCCACGAGAAAGTCGTCGCGGATACATCAAAATAGAACCCAAAAATGTGGTTAGATTTTTTTGTCTGTCTGTCTGTATGTTTGTGCGCGCATCACATGAAAACTATTGATCCGATTCGAATGCGGTTTTCACAGATGTATTTGTCTTCTTTCAACTTAACATCTGGTGTATAAAAATTTCTCTCCCATTCCTTAAATGGGGTGGGGTAAGAAATTTTTATACAACAATCACACGCCACGCGAACGACGTTGTGATTACAACTAGTTATCAATAAAGTTAAAAAAGGGACCAGGGACCAACACAAAAATAGCCTCGGGTACGAATTGAGATATGACCGGATTTCTAAATCCAACGCTTATGAAGTCAATCGGTGCAAACCAAATGATGGGGCATTAAAATCTATCATCATGGGAGGAAAAATTACAACTCGGTAAGTATTGCTGAAAATGGGTTGAATTTATGTACTCGGTGTCCTTGGGGTCGCTGAACACGAATATCATGATGCCGAAAGTCTCCGCGGCACTTGCTTCCTAGGGTATTTACCTCTTCTTCTGGGGTTTTATGTAAATTTTGTACAAAATCAGTGCACACTAGGTACTCGGCGGTTTTTTGGGTCGCTAAGTACGAATATGATAATGGCGATGGTCTCCGAAACACCTAGTGCTTACGACGGACCTCGTCTCCAGGAATTTTATGCAAATTCGATACAAAATGAGTGTGCACTCGGTACTATAGGAGGTTTTTGGGGTCGCTGAAATTTCATATACTGATTTTGCTAAATCATTCACATACAAATTTATAAATCCGGGCGCGTGCATAGAAGTATAACTTCTGCCGGCAGTCCCACTGACTGCCTTTTTTTTATTTATTCAACAACTGAATAAACATTGTTCAAATTTTACTAAACATTTTCATTTCTCGCGAGTGTATGTTGTTCCCATTAATATTTTCTTTTAACTTTTCATTTAAAAAAAATAACTAAATTTTGATTTTTCTTAAATTTTCTTTGTAAAACAAGTTTTGTTTTAAACCACAAAGGCTAAGTTAAGGATTATAAGTATTATCTTAATATTTTTTATTTTTCGGTCATTGCGTAACGTGTGAAAATTCAAATTTCTTCTTCATAAGAGTACAGGGGTAACTAAATTGTATATTTCTTTTTTATCTATTTTTTTGGGTTTCTTAACTTTTCCCATTCATTGAATAAAAAAATAAGTGTCATCCATTTTCATTATTTTTTCTACTTACACTAAATCATTTTTAAAAATTTTATTTAGCTCGAATGAACCCACAACTCGATCGCCACCAAACAATGAAGTGCCCTTTGCACAAGGGAACCTTTATCGTGCAATTAACATCCGTATATAACAAAAGTCACAAAGATTATCTGGTAATCTCAGACAAACCTCGAATCATTCGAGAAAAATATATTGCTTCAATCTGCGTCATACTAGTTTTCATGTTCTTTGAAAAAGATAATGGTAATGTTCTACTGATACTAGTGAAGATAGAACTGGCATTCTGATTATACAGGGTGTCCCACAATTAACTACGGAAACTTCGTATACGTATTCCTTGATGACAAATAAGTAGGGTCTTTTCTATAAAAAAAATTTTTTTTAGAGACTCCTGTCAGAGTTATAACCCTTTAAAGAGGGGTGGTAAAATACGGTTTTAATTTAATATCTTCTGATTGGTCCAAGATAAAAAATTAAAAATTTGAGTGAACATCATTTTTATAAAGACGCATTTCTCCTGCCACTTTTCACCTGCCCTACCCCATTCTAAGGGTGCAAATCAAGGAACCCCTCTTAATATTTTTTTTGTAACTTTCTTAGCAATTAATATTTGCAATAACAAAAAAATATTTTAGGAAGTTTTGATTATTTAAAAACTTTTTTGTTCCTTGTCGTTTTTTGCGAAATCGTTTCGGTTTGGAGTAAAAAAATAAAAAGTAGGACCATGTCAATTGAGTATCGTGTATCGCGATCAAGGAGCGCACATTTGCAAGGTAGGTTATAACTCTGACAGGAGTCTCTAAAAAATTTTTTTTTATAGGAAAGACCCTACTTATTTGTCATCAAGGAATACGTATACGAAGTTTCCGTAGTTAATTCTGGGACTCCCTGTATATTATCAATTAGAAAGTCGTCCACGAACTGCCCATTCACATTTTCCACAATTATACAATAATATTACATAGGTACTTATGGCAACATAAAATTTTGCTGTAATTTAATACTCCTTTTTAAAATCAATAAATATTTCTGCTTTTTTTTATGATAAATTACTGATTACAATACAGATTCACCAGCATTGTAGAATTAACCTAGAAACAATTTTAGCAAAATTTAGTTATCCCAATTTCTCACATCTGACAAAACACCAGTGTAAAAGCTGAAGGAAGGTAAATCAAATTTATGGAGTTTCAGAACTCGTCTCAAACTTTCTTTTGTCCATTATCATTTTTTTTTATTCACATTATAGCGGAATAGAGAGATGACAAATTGCCAGTGATGCGAAATGACAGCAACAATTTGCGAAATAACCCTATAGAGGGTGAATACATGAATGAAAGTGTCGGTAATGTAGGGATCTGCGACCCAGGGATTTTGTATAAGCCTCCTTATGACAGAAATCCTTCGAATATAAGGAAAAGATAGGAAAGTAAAATAAGGCCAGCATATCGGTCGTGGAAATGTTTGGGTATGTCGGATATGTGATATTTTGGGAATAGTTTCAATATTTTATTATAACGTATATACCTATGTTTTTTAAAAAATATAAGGAATATTAGAATTAGAAGCATTTACGCAATGCTCAGAAGTATTTACTGAAAGTTTAGGAATTTAGATTAAAATGTTAAAGCACTTTTTGTAGTGCTTAAGAAATGTACATACAGCAACAAGTATCTAAATCTTCCAGGGATTTTTTTCAAAGAAGTCTTATTCAAAATGTTTGAGGTCTTCTTTCTTTCTGTCGAGAAGATAAATAATGGTTGGTTGAGAAGTTTTGAAAGCGACACCTAGTAACCATTAGAGGAATTAAAATTTATACGCTATTTTAATATTTCATCTATCATTTTAATACACAAAAATTCTATTTTGATTTGTCAGTTCATTTTTTCTTCACAATTCCATTTGAAGTTGACGTGTTAGTGTATTTTGTTACAATGAAAAAAACCGAATATCGTGCAGTGTTTTGAAAGGTTTATCAGCCAAATAAATTTATACAAAAATGGTAAAAGCGTTACAGGAATCTGATTCTTCATTTCAACTATGCATTTATGGGTTTTAAAGATTAAACGTGGTCGTACAAACGTTAAAGATAAACTACGTAGTGAACGTTCAAAAGGTGTAATAACAACAGAAATCATTAAGCAAATCTATGATATTGTTTGCAGGGATCCAAGTTTGACTAACTGCTGATACCATAGGCATCTCAGAAGAACTAGTACTTCATATTTTACATGAAGAATGACTTATGAAAAACTTGTTCGGAAACTTAGTGGCTCCCTCCTACTTTTACCTCTCCAGAAACTGAAAACAATTCTTTTGTAAAAAGCTTTTTTCATCGAATGAAGAAGCTATTGCAGCCTTGGAACTGTATTTTGCATAGTTTTCAGAAAATCATTACAGTAAAGGTATAAAATTACTGGATGATCATTTTTCAAGCTGAGAAAGATTATATTGAACACAACAACCAAATTCCTTAAAAACACACATTCTTTAATTTTTGTTTTCAAACTTTTCAACCAACCGGTAAGTATCAATAAATTTGAAACACTTAAGCAAATAATAAGAAATAGAAGCTTTAGCTGGAACATTCAAAAAAATTTCACCGACTATCAGAAAAGTTTACAGCAACACAAGTCTCAACTTAAATGCTAAAGAACTTTTCCTAGTTCAGAATGACAAAGAAATAGAAAGCTCAGCTAAAACGATTGCGAATTTATCTTCAACACTCAGGCATGTGATACATAGCAGCAATCCAAAGCTTATGAACCGGTAATTAACTTTTCTTTAATGTGAAAAAATGTTATAGAAACATATTAAAAAGATCGATGTCCTCTCTAACTTTCGGACATATGCATATAGATAAGGCTACAGAAAAATATTTCTCTTACATATTGATTAAGGCGGTCAGGAATGCGAAAGCAGAAATCTTAAATTAAATCTTTAATGTTTTCTTCAATTGTTATAAGTTTTTAAAAATATAGAAAAAATTAGTAATCTTCAGTTAACCTAATGAATTTCGTTTCTACCGAATAGCATTAAGGGTACATGTTATCCACGGTAAGTAATCTAAGCACACTTTTATGTTAATAATAATATGTAAGCATCACGAGCCTAGTACGCCCATGGGTTGTTATACTATTCTTTTCCTTTCCTTTTTGTCAGTTGATTTTCTTTCCTAGTTCGTTACGTTAAGTCTTCTTATTTAACTTCGTTGCTCCATCTTGACCATGAAAATAAGTCAGAACTACTTTTACAGCAAATTTTACTTTTGCAAATAATTGGAAAATAATACAGAAACAGTAAACTATGATCAAAAACAGATATCGTGGCTAAAATGCTTAATATAAGGAACAGAAATCTTACCTAAAATTGGCACAGAATAACGCTCAAAAAGCCAAATCCATTTTTACAGCAAATTTTATCTTCGTAAATAATTATAAAACAGAGAAGAAACTGTATTCTATGCTAATAAAGCAAATATTTTGGCTGAAATGCTTAAAATGTTGCTGAGCAACATAAATCTTATCTAAAATCTCCTAGAATCTTACTTTCAAAATAATTGGAAAACCCTACAGAAACAGAAATCCATGCTCAAAAACAGATATTGTGGCTAAAATGCTTAAAATGTTGCTAATGAAAAGTAATCTTAACTAAAATTGGCCCAGAATAACGCTCAAAACGCCAAAACTATTTTTACAGCAAATTTTATCTTCGTCAATAATTAAAAAACAGAAAAGAAACTGTATTCTATGCTCATAAAACTAATATTGTGGCTAAAATGCTTAAAATGTTGCTAAGGAACAGAATTCCTAACTAAAATTGTACTAGAATAACGCTCAAAAAGCCAAAACTATTTTTACAGCAAATTTTATCTTCGTAAATAATTAAAAAACAGAAAAGAAACTGTATTCTATGCTAATAAAACAGATATTGTGGCTGAAATGCTTAAAATGTTGCTGAACAACAGAAATCTTATCTAGAACCACCCAGAATGACACTCAAAAAGTCACAACCACTTTTACAGCAAATCTTACCTTTGAAAACGCTACAGAAACAGTTATCTATGTTGAAAAACAGATATTGTGGCTGAAATGCTAAAATTGTTGCTGAGGAACAGAAATCTTAACTAAAATTGGCGTAGAATAACGCTCAAAAAGCCAAAACCACTTTTACAGAAAATTTTATTTTCGTAAATAATTAAAATCAGTAAACAAACTGTATTTTATGCGAATAAAACAGATATTGTGACTAAAATGCTTAAAATGTTGCTAAGGAACAGAGATTCTAACTAAAATTGTCCTATAATAACGCTTAAAAAGCCAAAACCATTTTTATAGCGAATTTTATCTTCGTAAATAATTAAAAAACAGAAAATAAACTGTATTCTATGCTAATAAAACAGATTTTGTGGCTGAAATGCTTAAAATGTTGCTGAACAACAAAAATCTTATCTAAAACCTCCCAGAATGACGCTCAAAAAGTCAAAACCACTTTTACACCAAATCTTACCTTTGAAAACGCTACAGAAACAGTAATCTATGCTCAAAAACAGATATTGTGGCTTAAATGCTAAAATTGTTGCTGAGGAACAGAAATCTTAACTAAAATTGGCGTAGAATAAGGCTGAAAAAGCCAAAACCACTTTTACAGAAAATTGTATTTTCGTAAATAACTAAACTCAAAAAACAAACTGTATTTTATGCGAATAAAACAGATACTGTGGCTAAAATGCTTAAAATGTTGCTAAGAAACAGATATTCTAACTAAAATTGTCCTAGAATAACGCTCAAAAAGCCAAAACCATTTTTACAGCGAATTTTATCTTCGTAAATAATTAAAAAACAGAAAAGAAACTGTATTCTATGCTAATAAAACAGATATTGTGGCTGAAATGCTTAAAATGTTGCTGAACAACAGAAATCTTATCTAGAACCACCCAGAATGACACTCAAAAAGTCACAACCACTTTTACAGCAAATCTTACCTTTGAAAACGCTACAGAAACAGTTATCTATGTTGAAAAACAGATATTGTGGCTGAAATGCTAAAATTGTTGCTGAGGAACAGAAATCTTAACTAAAATTGGCGTAGAATAACGCTCAAAAAGCCAAAACCACTTTTACAGAAAATTTTATTTTCGTAAATAATTAAAATCAGTAAACAAACTGTATTTTATGCGAATAAAACAGATATTGTGACTAAAATGCTTAAAATGTTGCTAAGGAACAGAGATTCTAACTAAAATTGTCCTATAATAACGCTTAAAAAGCCAAAACCATTTTTATAGCGAATTTTATCTTCGTAAATAATTAAAAAACAGAAAATAAACTGTATTCTATGCTAATAAAACAGATTTTGTGGCTGAAATGCTTAAAATGTTGCTGAACAACAAAAATCTTATCTAAAACCTCCCAGAATGACGCTCAAAAAGTCAAAACCACTTTTACACCAAATCTTACCTTTGAAAACGCTACAGAAACAGTAATCTATGCTCAAAAACAGATATTGTGGCTTAAATGCTAAAATTGTTGCTGAGGAACAAAAATCTTAACTAAAATTGGCGTAGAATAAGGCTCAAAAAGCCAAAACCACTTTTACAGAAAATTGTATTTTCGTAAATAACTAAACTCAAAAAACAAACTGTATTTTATGCGAATAAAACAGATACTGTGGCTAAAATGCTTAAAATGTTGCTAAGAAACAGATATTCTAACTAAAATTGTCCTAGAATAACGCTCAAAAAGCCAAAACCATTTTTACAGCGAATTTTATCTTCGTAAATAATTAAAAAACAGAAAATAAACTGTATTCTATGCTAATAAAACAGATATTGTGGCTGAAATGCTTAAAATGTTGCTGAACAACAGAAATCTTATCTAAAACCTCCCAGAATGACGCACAAAAAGTCAAAACCACTTTTACAGCAAATCTTACCTTTGAAAACGCTACAGAAACAGTAATCTATGCTTAAAAACAGATATTGTGGCTGAAATGCTAAAAATGTTGGTGAGGAACAGAAATCTTAACTAAAATTGGCGTAGAATAACGCTCAAAAAGCCAAAACCACTTTTACAGAAAATTTTATTTTCGTAAATAATTAAAATCAGTAAACAAACTGTATTTTATGCGAATAAAACAGATATTGTGACTAAAATGCTTAAAATGTTGCTAAGGAACAGAGATTCTAACTAAAATTGTCCTATAATAACGCTTAAAAAGCCAAAACCATTTTTATAGCGAATTTTATCTTCGTAAATAATTAAAAAACAGAAAATAAACTGTATTCTATGCTAATAAAACAGATTTTGTGGCTGAAATGCTTAAAATGTTGCTGAACAACAAAAATCTTATCTAAAACCTCCCAGAATGACGCTCAAAAAGTCAAAACCACTTTTACACCAAATCTTACCTTTGAAAACGCTACAGAAACAGTAATCTATGCTCAAAAACAGATATTGTGGCTTAAATGCTAAAATTGTTGCTGAGGAACAGAAATCTTAACTAAAATTGGCGTAGAATAAGGCTCAAAAAGCCAAAACCACTTTTACAGAAAATTGTATTTTCGTAAATAACTAAACTCAAAAAACAAACTGTATTTTATGCGAATAAAACAGATACTGTGGCTAAAATGCTTAAAATGTTGCTAAGAAACAGATATTCTAACTAAAATTGTCCTAGAATAACGCTCAAAAAGCCAAAACCATTTTTACAGCGAATTTTATCTTCGTAAATAATTAAAAAACAGAAAATAAACTGTATTCTATGCTAATAAAACAGATATTGTGGCTGAAATGCTTAAAATGTTGCTGAACAACAGAAATCTTATCTAAAACCTCCCAGAATGACGCACAAAAAGTCAAAACCACTTTTACAGCAAATCTTACCTTTGAAAACGCTACAGAAACAGTAATCTATGCTTAAAAACAGATATTGTGGCTGAAATGCTAAAAATGTTGGTGAGGAACAGAAATCTTAACTAAAATTGGCGTAGAATAAGGCTCAAAAAGCCAAAACCACTTTTACAGAAAATTGTATTTTCGTAAATAACTAAACTCAGAAAACAAACTGTATTTTATGCGAATAAAACAGATACTGTGGCTAAAATGCTTAAAATGTTGTTAAGGAACAGAGATTCTAACTAAAATTGTCCTAGAATAACGCTCAAAAAGCCTAAACCATTTTTACAACGAATATTATCTTCGTAAATAATTAAAAAACAGAAAATAAACTGTATTCTATGCTAATAAAACAGATATTGTGGCTGAAATGCTTAAAATGTTGCTGAACAACAGAAATCTTATCTAAAACCTCCCAGAATGACGCTCAAAAAGTCAAAACCACATTTACAGCAAATCTTACCTTTGAAAACTCTACAGAAACAGTAATCTATGCTCAAAAACAGATATTGTGGCTGAAATGCTAAAATTGTTGCTGAGGAACAGAAATCTTAACTAAAATCGGCGTAGAATAACGCTCAAAAAGCCAAAACCACTTTTACAGAAAACTTTATTTTCGTAAATAATTAAAATCAGAAAACAAACTGCATTTTATGCGAATAAAACAGATGTTGTGGCTAAAATGCTTAAAATGTTGCTAAGGAACAGAGATTCTAACTAAAATTGTCCTAGAATAACGCTCAAAAAGCCAAAACCATTTTTACAGCGAATTTTATCTTCGTAAATAATTAAAAAACAGAAAATAAACTGTATTCTATGCTTATAAAACAGACATTGGGGCTGAAATGCATAAAAAATTGCTAAGGAACCAAAATCTTAACTAGAACGTCTTAGAATAACACTTAAAAAGCCAAAACCATTTTTGCAGCAAATTTTATCAACTATCCAGTATTACTGATAGTTACGTTTAAAATCTTATTTTTGTTTAAATTAATTCTGTTGTTATTGTAAGGTCGAGATTCGGGTATTCACATCCACAATCCCAAAAAACTGTTATGCTTTTAATTGTTAAGTAAATGACTTTTAATTTAAAAGAAGATCTACCTATTTATTTGTAGACGATTTGCCTCGAGAAATAAAGTTTAGAGACCGACTACTTTTTGTACAAATTTTTTTTTCTTAATTACACCAAGCAGTTTTTACAAGAGGAAAATCCGAACATTCTCTGATTCACTGCAAACTGAGTTTGCCAAAGCGCTGTCTCTAAACCGCTTAATAACGAGCGACAGCAGTTGAATGTCATTTATTTAATGTTACAGCTAAAATTAATAAATTGTGACATTTACTCCGGAATTAAAAAGAGGTGACGGATAAAGGGAAATTATTTACAAAATATTTCTGTAGAAAATTGAACGCTTTATATTTGGTAAACTTTTTAATAGAATTTTTTATTATATTCGTATTTTAAGGGATGATTTGAATGCGCAACTCGTTAAAAGAAAAATTAAAATTTCCCCTTTTTTTGCTTAATATAATTATTAGGTTTAGTCTAAAATTATATTCGGAGCAAAGTGTAATAGAGGCATAATTTGCATTTATGAAAAGCTTAAAAACTGTTAAGCAACAAAAAAACATAAACAATAAAAAAAACGGGTGTGGTAGTCAGTGGTACTGCCGGTAGAAGTTATACTTCTAAGCACGCGTCCGGATTCAGAAATGTGTATGGTAATGATTTAGCAAATTTATTATATGATAGTCGTGTTCAGCGAACCCAGAAACCTCCTAGTGCCGAGTGTACATTCATTTTTTATCGAATTTGCATAAAACTTCTGGAGAAAAAGTAAATGCCATGCACGATGGGTACCACGTGCTGCGGCATCATGATAGTCTTGTATTTCCAGCAATACTTACCGAGTTGTAATTTTTTTTTATTTTTTTTTTATTTTTTTGAAGTAAAACTTCTTTAGCGGCACTAGGGGTAACTCAATAATTCTAACGGACGTGACGTCATTCTAATGTACCGCGTACCGGAAACAAAACCTGATACAAAATACCTAACACGATTCTGCCTACTGCTACTATATTAAATAAAATTAAATCTGTAATTGTATGAATTGACAGCTTGTCATCTTGTCAACCAAAATACATTGGTGGTAAATAGTTTAAATTTGTGTATAAAGTGTTTGTTTTAAATATGAATAAACAAAGTGGATTTATTAATGAAGAAAGTGATAAAAAAATATTGAATGAAAATGAGTGAGTAGGTACTCTATATGCATAAATTTTATTTTTGGTGTGTAATTACACTATTTATACCTAATTATTTATACCTATTCTTTATACCTAGCTATTTTCGTTTTATAGACTTAAAGAGCTAAAAAGAAAAAGAAATTGTGAATGTCAAAGGGCATATTATCAGCGCCAGAAAGATTTGAAGAAAAATGAAAATGAAAAAAAGACGGACAGCGACATTCATTATGATTTGATTAATTATGTAAGTTTATATAACATACATACATATTATGATAGTAAATAATTGTTTATAGGGAAGCTTTACGTTAAGTAAAGAAGCATGTTGCACGTTTTTGTTCATAAAATAATAATATTCGAAATGTTTTAACACTTGCTTATACTTATTTTAGGTTTGGTTAGGTGGCCATAAAGGCCATAAAACCACTAGTCAGGATTGCTGATCTTTTACCAGCAATAACAGATCCTTCGTAGAATTGAAGAAAACAAACTCAACTCAGGATTTTAAATTTTATGGAATATGCTATAAAATGCTACAAAATGAAATGGTTATCTAACTATCGAAGGCTCTTGTGTTGTGTTGTATTACAATAAGGTAGATACAGCTACAAAATCACACATTCTAAACGTAATGTGTGTATATTTTTAATATTGTTTACCTATTATTGAAGCAAAACTTCTTTAGGCGCGACTAGGGGTAACTCTAACGTTAGATTCTAACGGAAGATTCTGATGGAAGTAACGGTGTGATTTCAGCTATGGGAGGAGCTTAAATTTTCAAAATTTATTTATGAAATTTTCAAAATTTTCAAACGGTTTTAAATACCTACATTAATGGTATTTAGAGAGTAAAATCTATGTTTCACATTTTAGTTATCATAAACCTATTATTTCATATATAAAAAATAATGATAACTTTCAAATTCCTCTTTCTAATGAATAATATAAATATAACATCTCATTTTTTGTAAAGTATAGACAATAAATATGATTGAATTGAATTAAATATTTATTTTCCGATACGTACGTCAACAAGTTTTACTTCAATTGCGCGTAAAGGTTACACGCACACTCTTTTTTTTCGGAATGTACCTACTTTTTATATGCAATTTTCGAATGCAGAAATGCAATTTCCCATTTTTACATTATGAAAAATAGCTACAAAATTTCCTGATGTTCTAACGAATCGAATGCAAAAACCGTATTCCGATCCATCTTACTTTACAAATTTTGGAGGTTTTGCTGATTTTAGTGCTTTATTTCTTTGATTGTACGTAAAAACTCTGTTTATGTAGCCAACAACCTCAAACGCATAGTGTAGGATATACTGCAATCATGTGACGGTACTCTAGACTACAATACAATACTCAGTAATGAATATTATTATTAATATAAAATACTAGTTTTTATATGTATACTTACGTGACAGAATTATAAAATAATCTGTCAAACACAATGTGGTCCGTGACTATGATATTTATACCTGTACATTAGCACAGACTATTTTTTGTATATCTATCTCTTTTCAATGTACTGAATGTTTAAACGGTACTCAAAGGACTTATAGGTTTGACTAATAACATGTGGTAAATATTTCTTCTTTGTTTTTACCGACCAACATACCTTATATGTGTTTCTGTCTCTCTCTTACTCACACCATTGTAATGATTTTGCGGATTTCATTCCATACAATTTTTTTCCGCCGGGTCCACGAATAGAAGTATAACTTCAAAAATGGAAAAACAAGAAAAATCGGATAATAGAAATAATTAAATAACCTGCAAGCTTAATAAAAGCAAAACTTCTGTCAGTGATTCAAACGACTGCATATCTACATTAATATTTATTTTTTTGTGTTATATAAACAATTTTTTCGATACACATAACTCTTAAATGTATCATTAAAATATTTTTTATCACATTTTTATAGTAAAAATTAACTCCAAAAACCCTGCATTCATTGGTATTATTCCACATCAGCAGATTGTATCTTTTTAACCCAGTTTTATCTGTGAACTCATTTCATTATCTCTAATGTTGTTGCACACTCGTAAAAATATCCCCACAACAAAAATTCGACCTCTCCACTCAGTTTCGACCCTAAGAACATACTTGTTACATCAAAAACAGCGAGTAAACTTTTAGCATTTTGCAGATAAGGGACTCTATGGCCATAAATTGATGTAGTACAAGTGAAAAGTGGATGGAAAATGGCGGAGAACACATAATACAGGCCGAAAGTCGTTTTGGGTAGTCATTAGAGTCATTATCACCTGGCCGCAGGATCTGATAAAATGGCTGCTGTACTTCCGTTGGCAGGAGCCAAGCGGCCAACAAAACAACGATATTCATACCACTATACAGCGGCGCGGCGTGGTCACAAAGAAGATTTCCAGATAAGTGTATTTACAAAATGATAGTGCATTGTGCATTTGTTACCCTTTTTAGAAGTTTAATTGGTTAGATCTAATCAGATGTATGTATTTACGGTAATTAACCAAACTCGTACCGTTCAGAATATAAAGTTTTATGATATCGTGTCATGTAGACACTTTAAAGCAACGTAAAACATAATTTTATCAAAAAATATCACAGCTGTTTGAATATCCGGCATCAGCACCAATTATGGTTGAATACGAAAATAGAAGTAACTTCTGTACGTGTGTATTTGTGTATGTTACCGAACTCATCCTTTCATGAAATTTTGTAAATGTGTTCAAATAGGTTCGAGAATGGTTAAAATTTATGATTTGGACAAATACAAAATGTTTTTTTTTACTTATTTGTGTATTTCGACGGTAAAGTGACATTTATTGTTTAGTTCTACGAATTTCTAAAAGATGTCAGTTTAAGTTAATTTATAAACTTCATAAAGTTTTGACAACTAGGTTAATTATGTAGGTACTATTACGTCACCGTAAGGTGGCGCAGTTAATATCACATATATGTAAACAAGGATTTTTTACTAAACTAAGCATTATGACGCCACCGTAAGGTGGTGCAGTTGATATCTAATATATTTAATTAATAAATTACTAAATACAACAAAAAAAATAGTAAAAACCTGGAAAGTGACAAGAAAATATGATGAAAACGATAAAAGAAACAAAAAAAAAAACGAAAAAGACGTCCGTGTTAGGTGGTGCGAAGTCCACCCGGACAGCTAGTATATATATTTATATTGAAATGGATCCTATTTCCGGAACACCCTTCTTCAATAAAATTATCAGTCGTGGATTCCAATGATTTCCAAATTAGTTCTTAAATACAATAATTATAAAAAGAAAAAAAATTCTTTTGCTTCTTTCTAAATCTTTCTTCTTCTGTTGTTCCACTCTTTCTCTATATCTTCCTGTTCCAATTACTTTCCAACTCCTTCTTGCTACTGCCTTTCTATTTATCTATTACCTTTCTGCTCTCTTAAAATTTCCAACTCTCTGCTTTTCTGTACCTTCCAAGTTCTGGTTTGTATTACTGTTTGCTCCTGCTTTATTTTTATCTTTCTAATTATTCGTATACTTTTTTATTCACCTTTCAAATAAAATTTCTTTCTATTACATTTTTTTATTAATCACTGTTCTATACAATTTCAATGATTATTTTTTTCACCTGTCAAAATATCACAATTTTGTGATTTCGTCTAATGAAAACGCTTAATCTTCAATGTTTTATGCTAAATCTAGCCAATCATTCCGGTTTATATTCATAAAACCACTAGTGGTTTCACTAGTACCTATTGATAAAATTATAGAACTGTCAAAAATTCAATAACAATATTGAACAATCAATTTTCTTGTTTATAAGTACCTACCTTACTATAAATCAACATTCAATTATATTATCTAAATATTCTGAAATATATTTTGTTATTATTATTATCACAATTCAATTCATCTAAACGATAATGAAAAATCAAATATGTAGGTACTTTAAAACTAACCTGCTTCCTGGTTCTGCATGCATTTAAAACTTTTATATGCCTACAGGCAAATGTGGTCTTGTAGGTAAACTTTAAATACTTAGATATACCTAATAATTTTTATTTTGGTAATTTTCTCTTTAATAATATAATTGTATAAATAGGTATAAAAATAAATATTTATTCAAATTATAACCCTGTTTTCACGACACACACGACAACTGACAACTGTCAATACTACCTATCTAGTGTAGAGGATAAGTTAATAGGACGGGTAAAGGCATTTCGTTTGTGTTAATTATGAAATATTAGTTGTTCTGGAAGTTTTTTAAATAAAGTAGTTTTTGTACAGAATAGTTCAAAAAATAATCTTCTCAAATACCACTCGTCCTGTAATATTTTACTAGATAAATTTTTATTTTCCAGACTCAAACTTTTTTATTTTAGGCGAAACAACTCAAACAAACTGAATATGATAAAATCATTCGTCCTACGGACTCGTTATTTTATCACATTTCAGCTTGTTTTCGTATTTTTGCCAAATAAAAAAGTTTTCGTGGAAACTAAAAATTTATCGATAAAATTTTAAGGACGTTTCATATTGACAATCCGTAATATTTCAGCGACAAAATTATGACAGATCCGTTACTAAGGTGTCTGGTATTTCTATAGTTGTCAGTTTCACAAACGTCATTGAAGATTATGTTTCGTTGATATTGTCTTGTTTTTCTCGTAAAATAGTCTTGTCGAATACCATTCGAGAGAAAATTTTTTCTCGGCCAAATTTTCTTCTGGTTTTATTCAAGTTTGTTGCTTTTTGGCAATTTTCGCTCATGAAATTTTGAAAAAATCATTCGACTGATGTCTCGTGATTTTGTCAAAATTTCATTCGCGTAAATTGCCAAGCAACAAACTTTCATACCAGTCGAAAATTTTGGCGGCAAAATTTCCTCTATTATGATATTATATGTGGTGTACAAAAATGTCACCCTGTAAACAAATTGCTTCTACCGAATTAGTCATACCACTTCTGTGGGAATTCGAAAGTTGGATTGTAAAAGCAACCCCCGCATTGTCTGTGCAGTTATTTTTATATATTTATAGTTACTATTGTCCGTCATCTGTTTCTTGCAATAAAAATTACAATACCAATTAGGATTTCTCAAGGGAAAGGTTGACTAGTTCGGGAGAAGGCAGACAAAGCTTTTTTAAAAAGACACTTGGTTAGTGGCACTCACGGGTAGCACTTCTACTTTCATTTTTATATAGTTGTTATCGTTGTTGAAAATAAAAACGTAAAAATATTAAGTTATTTTACTCACCACACGAGCATACCTCATTGGTGACCCCGACGTGATCTGACATTATTGTGCCCGACGTGATCTGACATTATTGTGCCCGACGTGATCTGACATTATTGTGCGTGACGTGATTCTACATTATTGTGCGTGACGTGAAGTGATATAAGTATACATACTTACTTGGGTGAGTTATAACTTATAGTCATTTTTTGTACAACAACATACAAGAATATGTCTACGGATAACGTTAACAATACAACTAGTAACATGGTCGATCGCGTTGCAGTTCGTATACCACCATTTTGGGCAGCGGAACCCGAAATTTGGTTTATGCAAGTTGAAAAACAATTTGAATTAGCGGGCATTACTAATGACACTACACAATTTAATTATATTGTTGCTAATTTAGACGTAACATATATCGCGGAAGTGCGCGACGTAGTTTCAAATCCTCCTACAGAAGGTAAATTCGATAAAATTAAAAAGGAGCTAATAGGACGGTTAAGTGCAACACAGGAACAAAAAACGCGAAGACTTTTAGAACACGAAGAAATCGGTGATCGTAAACCATCACAATTTTTAAGGCACTTGCAGAGTTTAGCTGGTACTAATGTCCCCGATAGCATAATAAGATCCCTTTGGTTAAATCGATTGCCGTCATCAGTCCAAGCTATTTTAGCCACACAAGCAAAGGCTGATTTAAGTACAGTATCGGAACTCGCCGATGCAGTAAGTGAAGCTCTTCCTCCACGACAGAACATTAATGAAACTCGGATACGACAAGACCCACATGCAGCAGACATTGAAAAATTAACAAAAATAATTTCTGCTTTAAATACAAAAGTAGATACTATGCAGCGCGACATAGCAGCAGTAAGTTCTTCAAACAGAAGATACTATAACTCGCGTTCAAATAGCACTAACCGGAACCGTAGTTCTAGTAGAAATTCGCGAAATATGTGCTGGTACCACAATCGATTTGGACATAAAGCTAAAAAGTGTACCGAACCTTGTTCATTTAATCCGGAAAACGAGCTGGGCAGTCGTTAATGGCGGCGAACCACTCCTGCCCCAAATCTAGCCGCCTATTCGTTACCGATAAAAATACAACAACCCAATTTTTAATAGATACTGGTGCGGATTTGTGCGTATACCCTCGAAATCGAATCCGAGGACATCGTGAAAAATCTTCGTACGAACTTTACGCGGCAAACGGCAGTGTTATCGCGACTTACGGTTTTTTAACACTAACTTTAAATTTAGGACTAAGACGAGAGTTTACTTGGCGTTTCGTAGTGGCGGATGTTTCAAAACCTATAATTGGAGTTGATTTTCTATCATTTTTCGGACTTTTAGTGGACGTAGCAAACAACCAATTAATAGACAATAACACGTTGTTAACTAGCAAGGGTAAAATTGTGAATGTTTCTGGTTGCGGCATAAAAACTATCACTGGTTCTTCAAAATACCATGAACTTTTAGGACGTTTCCAGGAAATAACTCGTCCCTCTGGTACATTAAACCAGTGCAATCATTCAACTTATCATTACATAGAAACAACAGCTGGCCCACCCGTCGCTTCAAAACCTCGAAGATTGGCACCAGATAAATTAGCGATAGCTAAGCGAGAGTTTCAAAACATGTTAAAACTAGGTGTCATTATATAGTTGTTATCGTTGTTGAAAATAAAAACGTAAAAATATTAAGTTATTTTACTCACCACACGAGCATACCTCATATATATGACAATCTAATCAATACAAATTCTCTTAACAACGTAGCAACACAAAAAAAATCTCAATACAAAAATACTTAATCTAGACAACCAATTTAAAAATCATGGATCACGTTCCAACATTCCATTGAAGGAACATGTACTATGAAGAAAAATCCATATCAATATATATGATTAAGGACCATTGGAGTACGTGTCTTGTGCGACATGAGTTAAATCAAGATATGATCAACAACGACAATTAAACATTAAAACATCTGTGGCCAAATCAATCTGTCTCAATGCATGAACTTGTATGCAATATAAAAAACAAAAAGTTGATGCATTTTGGGACAATATTGTAATTCCGGAACATCTAAACCAAAAAGTGGAAAAAGGAACAAAGCAGAATGAAAATTTTATCTTTGATATGAACTGATATATGGCCCCAACGAAACTGCGCCAGTACGGCCGCGCCAAATCAGTAGCGCTAGATCGGTCGCGCCAGAACGGGCCTTTCCGCACTTTACTAGTTGCTAAAAGTTCAGACACCCAGCATATCAAACATGGTCGTGTTTTAGAAGACGAAGTGCGGCCTAATGTTAAAGGTCTAGTACACTATAATTGCTATAATAGAATATTTAGGAAAAATGTTATGCTCAAATTCAACTTCAAATGTACTTCACAGGAAGGCAATTCTGCTATTGACAGTAAATATTTACACAGTTTTTAAGAGTTTAAATTCTTCTGTTTCTAACTTTAGCAAAACCTAATGTATGAGATGAGCGTTCTAAGGCCCTGGCCACGAAGTATAGATACCAGGAGTTTAAACGTAATGTTAAAAAAATGGTCTCAATTTAGGGGACAGAACTATTGCCGGTAGAGTGCGCTCGTGTTCCTAATATACTCGTTTAAATCCTTACCCGGGAAGTTTTGTTACTATTGACAGCTTTTATGACAACTAATTTTAAATAAATAAATTAATATTATATATTGAATTTAATTTCGTGAAATTTAAATGTCATAAACATCGGTTCTTATAAGGCTCTATAAGTTCTTATGGTTCCTCGCGCCGCCAGTGGCAAAAAATAGAACAATGATCTGGGTTGATTATTGAGACCAGAAATATTATGGAAAAGCCTATACCGTGTAGACTCCTGGTATCTAGTCTTCGTGGCCCAGGCTGTCTCTAATTATAAGCCTCTGACAGATCTATTTCATAATATATTTCAAAATCTGAGTATATTTGACAGTAAATCAAGTAGATACTTTTTAATTTTAAAATTACTTCATTATTATAAATATAAATATTCAATTAAAACACCAAATTAATTAAAATAATTTCCGATTTTTTTGATGTGTTAATAATAATGGTAATTATATTTTTAATTAATTGCTTTAATGTCTATAAAGAGAGTTAATTGTACATTATTTTAGTATACATGCGCTCGTAAATGTTGTTTTTATTTAAATTGTTATATTGATGTTAATACCTAATTAACTATGATATTGCTAAAATTCTGCTATTTTCATGTAATAGATTCAAATAAACAGAGGAATTAAAGTTAATAATTTAGAGCTTATATATCAATTAATGCGCGGTTATAAGCATAATTTAATTTAAAAATTATATGTGCAAATTCTATCGATTTTGAATTGACTAACCTGATTTTAATAAACAATATCTGAAATTTAATAATCTGGGAATGACCAGGCAAACTACATGAACTAGAACAAAATAACACTGTTACCCTATTATTGGTTCGAGGTCACATAGGATTAGAAGAAAACGAAACAGCAGGTAACCTAGCAAAATAAGGAGCTGAAACCTTATACTTGGTACCAGATGCATCTTGTAAAATCAGCAGTAGTACCTACAGTCTTAGAAAAACTAAAGAAAGAAGTGGATAAAGAAAAATTCAAGTACTGGAACGATCTCGAAGAACTAAGACAATCGAAGACGCTTATGAGAACCTGTAATCAGAAGAGATCTTTTAGCTGTCTAAACATTATATTATAAAGGGAACATTCACAAGGCACCGCCTATAAAGAGTACATATCATGTAGAAACTAGGATTGGTAGATTTTGTGAGATAGAGGATACTTTTAGAATGCATTGCATTATGTAATTCTAGGGTCAGATACCTAGAGTCATACAAAATAGACAAGAAAGACCTACTGTCACGGGCTAAATCCGCTCTAGGAATAATTGTTTTAAAAGTTTACATTATTGACTACTTACCATACGAATAGCACCATAATTAGGGTTAAACAGAAGCATTTAGAATTAGGAACAAGTTGATTTTTGTTGTTCATAGTCAATCACCATCTATTATACTATTCTGTTCACAATTTTTGTTATTATATTATTTTAAATATATTATCACTTTTGTTTGTAGACAGCTAATTGTCACTTTCTTCTTCTGTTTGTGCAACCCGTCACATTGTTGTCTGCAGTCAGGTAGTTCATTACATGCGCATCTGACTTGTCAAAGGCCGGTTAGTTTTAGTTTGAGAACAGCCGGGTTAGAGTCCTCCTTCCGGAGTGTCATCTCGTTGATAAGAATCGGCAAGTACCTTCATTTTTCAATTGTCATCGTACTGAACAGGTTGTTTAAGTGTCGCCAGAAGATTTTTTGGTTTAAGTTTTAAATCGCAGTACATCCGTGTCAATTATTTTTGGATTTTGAAACTAAACCTATATTAACCATTCGAAACGTTGGTAGAATCACATTTTGTTGTTAGTTGTGAATTTTGTTCGAATGGGACCCTGTGAGGGATTTTATGAAATTTTTTTTATTTCATATTTATTTTGTTGTTTAGCGCTAGTGTTAATTGAAGATATTTCGTTTTATTTAGCTCACTTTATTTTTTTTTTCGTGGAATTGTGTAAGAGTTGTTAGTGCCTAATAGATCTAGGGGTTTCCGGCTTGTACCGTCGAAGTCGGTGGCGTGGCTCACTTGTGTATCATCCCTCTACGGCTGAGCTCGGGCATAATTTGCCAGTAGAGTGACCGCTAGCAACCCTTACGCAATTCATCTAGTTGATTGGATTTTCTTTAATACATGACTTACATGAACCTTAGTAGATAGCTAAGTAAAAACTGTGGCACTACCTAACTTAATGTCTAACGATATCCCAAACTTTCTAAGAAAGATAGAACTGGAAGAGTTGCTATAAGTCCGAGAAAATATCAAAATTATAGCAAGAAAAGGGGGACACAATACATCTTATAGGTCGCAGGTGTATATGTCACCCCTAATTTTGTTTATAAATAGGTAAATACATAGAACCGTAAATTTTAAAATCGATAATTAAATAAAACTTAAAATATTTTTCTAAATTAAATGACGATAACCATGTTAAAGGTTATATTTTAAATTTTCTTTGATATCACAAACTTTTATAATTTCGTCCGTTCGCTCAAAAAGTTTAGTCCCTTCAGTAGGAAGCCCTATCGTCACAGTCACCCGTTTGGAGTATTAAAGCCTAACTTATTAATTTTAGCACTGTCAATAAAAACGAAACAAAGACGTACTTTTTCGAATTTTTATAACCTTATTTTTGGAGCACCGAACAGTGAATTACAATCAGGATAAAAAAGGTAAGCATTTTCAAATAGAATACTTAAAACTTACGTTACCAAATTAAACAACAATTTTTTTTAACTTTTAGATAGGATTTAGATGAATGAGAAACTGACAGTGCTTTAAATACTTACAATTGCAATAGAATTATTGTTAATAAACCACTTCCTTATAACTCTATTAGCAACGATTATTTTTCCTTACCTATTCTTTTACTCTAATAATGACTTATTATCGTTTAATTAATTACAATAAGCGAGTTTCTAACTAACATATACCCACTTCCGGTCGAACTTTACCAATAAATCCGCATTTGGCGCTTTCATTCCACCAAAAGTTGGAAACAGTCCGGTCTAATATTTATTAATTCGAGTTGTTTGCTACATTTTCTAAATTAATTTAGGAAATACATAACAAAACTTTCTAAGAGCAATTACTCTTCACATTTAAACTTTTATGAACGTTTTAAAATGATTTTAAGTACAGAGAGAAATATGAGAAAATTTGTTATTAAATAAAAAGTGATTTTAGTTAATACATGACTTTTTCTACCTTGTAAAAGTTATGTATGTAGTAGATATTTTACTATTTAAAGCTATTTTTTGTACCTTATTTATTACATTTAATTCCCTTCAACAAATAAAAGTTATACTGTTAATGGTTCTCTTTCATCTATTCCTTTGTGCAGTTTCAAATAGTCTTTTGGAGGCGTTATAGAGGTAAGTGCAAAAACCTTTGGAAACTCAAAATTTAAACAAATTAACTTAACATCCTGAAGAAGTGGATATCTAAAGAATCTATTAATAAATATAGTTTAAACTCATAGCATTTATCATTAATAGGGCTTCACATGAGACGAGAGTAGGCGAGAGTAACAAAAATCTCGTCTCGGTCTCGTCAATTCCCAAAAAAATCAGTCTCGTTTAAGTCTCGGTCTCGTCTCGTTACTAGTTGTCTCGTCTCGCTTAATTGTAAATAATGATAATAAATATTATATAAACTAAAATAATAAATAATTTTTAATGCTATATTTATTACGCTATTATACAAAAATATTTTAACATAGACATAAATTTAATAAATTTACAAAAATCATACTTGGTTAGTGATTTCTGTTTAAATTTACAATAAAATATATCACAGATGGTCACCAGATTTTATATTTTGTAAAATATATTGTTTTCTATACAGGCCATTTCTGATTTTTCAAATAAAAAGATCATAAAAAAATTTAAAGAACTAAAAACGAGATTCTCAGGTTGCTCTGTATGTGGTCTCGGTATCGCCCATAGTATTTTCCATAACGTCTTGTCTCGTCTCGTTTTGGAAAAGCGAGACGAGAACGAGACGAGACAAGAAAAATCTCGCTCTCATTAAATACTTGTTGATTTTTAGATTATAAAGGGATCGATTGGTCCAAGTTACCGTACTACATTGGTGTCTAAAAATCGTACGTTTGTAACCTAATCGGGCTCTAGAAAGAAGACCTGTCCGAGATATTTATCGTTGGCGACCAATTACAACTGTAACCGTTTTATCTGCACACACAGAATTTGTCAACGTTGCACTGTTTACAGATAGGGTACCTCAATGGAGAGTGTCCTGTCAGAATTTCTGCGATTTCTCTAAAATTAGATTTCTAAGGTTTGTCTTTATACTGAAATATTTTTCCAGTAGAATGCACCCAATTCATAATGCAATATTTTGAAATGGCATAGAAAGGTTGAGGTCCGATAAAATTAGTAGTAGGTCCCTTGTTTGCGAGACAATCAGCAATCTCGTTTCCGACCATCTGTTTATTCCCTAGTACTTGTTTTGTTTAGTTAGTTGCTTCTGGATCTAGATCTGGAAATTTGGGGAAGGGCGAGCTAGTGCTCAGCCAACACTGAGGCCACATGTGACCCATTGTGCATCCTCCCGTGTGTAGGGATATCTTTACCTCAGCATGTCACCAGGCCTAGTGATTTAAAATAGGCGATGAGGCTCCCGAGGGGGATCTCCCTGACTTCGGCTGGTGTAATCCAGTTCTCGCCCAACACGGATCTTCTGATTTCAGAAAAAACAGAGCAGTCATACATTATATGTTCTACTGTTTCCTCTTCTTGTTCGCAGCCTCTGCATAGCGGCGATTTTTTTAATTTCATTCTAAAGAGATAGCAGTGACCTGTTAAGATTCCCACAGCTGTTCGGAGATCTTGTCTGGTCAATGCCTTAAATTTTTTTGCTATTTCCTCGCCAGGATGAGGTAATAACTCTCTGGCCAGTCTACAGTTCGTAGTTTCATCCCAGCACTGTATAAAGTTTTGGTGAGAGTGCTGTTTGATAAGGTCCACAACAGCGGACAATGTTAGCTTGATATTTGTAGCCCGCAGCCCTCCTTGCTAAATTGTTCGCAATGCGGTTGCCTTTAGAGTTCCCATGTCCTTTGATCCAGCTGAGAGTGACCACGTTATTCTGGCTGGCCTCAGTTGGAGCTTGGTGACATTCTAGTACTAAACTTGAAGTGATACGTGGTCTTTTCAAAGTCAGTAGTGTTTGTCGGCAGTCTGTATATAGCTAGTTGCTTAATAGAAGGTTTGCAGCTTCAGGTTGTTTTAGACTCGAACGTGGTAGATTGTAAAGCCTACAAAGTAGCTTGGTTAATGAAGGCAATAAATTTTAAGCTTAATTAACGGGTTTTTAAATGCACTCTTAAGCACATAAGTCTATTCTAAATAAGATCGTAGAAGTGTTTCTCTGGGCTATTGAGAGCCCAACATTAGGTACTGTAACCCCTATAACTACTCCTTTTGGAGTTTTAGAGCCATCGGTATAATAAGTAAGGGATCTTTATGTAACTTGAGCAATTTTGTTTTGGGTTGCTTCTACTCTGAGAATCCCCAAGGTGTCCTGAAAGATCTCTGGGTTTCAGATGTAACGATCTATCGGATTGTTTTAGTATTGAAATCCACCAAACTGTATTCGGTGAGATTTATTTTAATGATATCGCCGTGATTATAACTTGGAGACAGGTTTGACTGATATTCGGAGTCTTTTTTTTTTTCGCTGCGATAGATTTTTACGTTCATTTTCATATCTGTCTTCCTCGTGGTAACTTCTCCTTAACAATTACAAGGTTATTGCCACATTTGTGAGGAGACCTACGTAGGAGCAAATAATTTTATTTGGAGGCGAGTTCGAGCCGTCCGCCATTTTGAGAAAAGAAAGCCGAATTCTAAATTAGATCCCAGTTCATGCCAGGAAGAAATTTAATTTGAATTAACCGAAGATTATACAGTTCATCCCAGGAAGAAATTTTTCCAAGGGAATCCTTTCCGAAGAATCAACAAAAAAGATAACTGGTGTTTGAGTGTTTTATGTTTGGGAAGGACTGGTAAGACTCAGAAAAGAAGCCACGACTTAATTGAGCTAGCTAAGGGATATAATCCCTTCACTGGGAATTTATAAAGTTACACAGAGACTATGTTCTTGTTAACCTAAATACTTACCTAAGTTATCATATTTCAACTATTCTTTTTAAGATTTTTGAACATCTTTAACCACTGCAGGCCTTTTCAATTCTCTAGATTAAGAAATATATGAAACCTGTTTTTTTTTCAATTTCTCTAAAAAGAAAAATAAATGGAGTTTTAGAGATTTTTCTAGTTCAATTTCACCACATCCAAACATAGATGAAACTCGAAAACTTCATGAATTGTTCCATTTACTTTCTTCAGATCCTTCTGATCTATAAATCGATGGGACGATGAGAAGTTTTTGATTTTTTCCATTTTCTGCATATAAATAAGTGAATGTAAAGCAAGAACTGAATATTATACGAAAAAATAACCAGCAATGCTATTTTTAAAATCTAAAGAATACCAGTTTCATTAACTTAAACGAGCTGTAAAAATTACAAACTCTGAAGATATTTTAAAAATGTGATTTTACCTAATAATGAACAATTTTTTGTTAATTAAAAGTATTACACTTTAGTGGCTTTTAATCACTTTAAAAATGCGTTTGCAATGCTGTGCAAGATTAATTAAGAGAGGGAATTCAAACGAACTTATTAGTGATTCAAGGAACGTCTCTTTTCATGGGAAAATAGCCCTTATTGACTGCTTTCGGTCGCCTGACGTTAAATTAATTAAATGTGGTCTCTCCAGAACAAAAGCATCACGGCTAGCTCGTTATTTGTATCCAAACACAATGAATGGCACACTTATTTGAACATGTATCGGTTAATTATATACACGGTTAAATAAAATTTATTATAATGTTTTGAGAGGTAATTTAATTCTATTAACACATAATTTTATTTTTTTATTTTTTATTAATTAATAATTAAATTAAATATTTGTTAATGAGTTTGAAGCAGTTATTGATTTCGGTTTTGTACACGTATTATGTGCTTTTAATTAAAATTTATTGTTATATAATTGGTGATTTAATTTATAATGTGGATGACCGAGCTTTGTTCGTGAAACATCTAAATCATAAGAGTTTTCTGCTCGAATAATGTTAATCAATATATATATATATATATATATATATATATATATATATTTATTGTTTAAGAGTATAGGATTGTATGTATAAAAGAACTAACGAATGTAGGTTAATGGCTAGTTTAAACGATGCCAGTACTCAATAGCCATTAGCAAATAGATTTTTGTGCTCAAGAGGGCATTTAAAAAGTCCTGAATTCAGCTAGAATATTTGCTGCCTTCGATAATCAAGCTGTTTTGAACGCTGTACAAGTCTACAATCTACCACAGTCAAATCCAAAACAGCCTGGAACTGCAAACAAAGTAAATGTGCTGTGGGTATCATGTCATAAACTCATTGTCAGCAACAAAATAGCTGATAGTCTCAAAAAAGAAGGAGCTAACTAACTATAAAAGGAGTATATTGCACCTAAAGTTTTCTGTGGCATCTAAAAATGCCGAATTATGGATGAACTCAGTACAGCTTACTAGAAGAACACTCAAAGTAATTGCAGGAATTCTCACAGGACACTATAGATAGTGGAACATGAAGATTCTGTGAGTATGCATGTATTCTTACATGCATGTATTCTTACAGCCTGATCAGGTTATAAACGTAGGTACATCTTAAGCGGTTCAAACGTACATCTTAAGCGGTTATAGACAAAAGATGTTTTAAGTCACAGTGTTGTAAGGTCAATCGACTCTAGTTATAATCTACAATCTTCGTTTTTCTTATTTAACTATCTTAGAAAAGCCCTGATATTAAATTTTATATGTAAAAAAGGCATACTGTAGACTAATGGCTACTTTATACGATGCCAGTACTCAGTAGCCATTATTAAACAGATTTATGTACTCAAGAGGGCATTAAAAAACATCTGAAATCTGAATTCACTCAAAATAATGACTGCCTCCGATAGTTAAACTGCTCTAAGGGCTCTACAATCTACCTCGCTCCACTTCAAAACACCTTGGAATTGCAAATAGTTTCTTAAGCAACAGGCTAAACACATCACAAAGTAAATTTGCTCTGGGTGCTAGGGAGTGTCGGATAAAAGCTTGCTGAGAGTATCGCAAAGGAAGCAGTTAGTACTCCTTTTATTGGACTTGAACCTATCAGTGGCATCTCAAAATGCCGAATTATAAATAAAGTTCGTAATTGGAAGAGAAAACTCAATGTGTGTATTGTAAAAGCACTCCAGTTACATGATAAGCAAATAAGTTAAATTGACCTTTACTGCGTCACTCTAAATTTTCAGAGGACGCTGTGCACTGAGGTACATTCTCTGTAAATTGGGCAAAGTGGACAGTAGAACATGCAGATACTGCAAGTATGCAGATAAAATGGTTGAACATAATTATCTTTAACTACAAAGTAATTGTAAGCCAAAGACCTAAATATCTGGAATAGATCTTACGTTCTAAATGGACTATGGACTTTCCTAAAAGTATAGAAGTTACGGTCTCTTAAAGAGATGTAGGGTATCTACAAAAACTCTTTTAAGGTGCAGTTTAGCACTCTACCATATCAGTGAATTGGATATGTTGCTAATCTAGACAACTTCTGTAAACCTTTAACATGAAGAAACATTAAAAATCATGGCTATATAAAATAATTATTAAAAAAGTAGGGAAACTAAACTAAAAGACTGTTTTTCATAACAAAGGAAAAATTCGCCTAAAGTCCAACTCTGAAAAGAATAGTAGTTGTTAAGAAAGAGTATTTAAATTAAAATATAACACTGTCAGTGGATGTATGTCGTTGATATGTGGACTGTATTAGGTAAGTTTTTCCGGAAAAATTAAAGGCTGCTTTCTCTTGAATACTTTATTATAGAAAGTATTCTTTAAGCAAACACTAAATAATTTTAAACATATAAAGGGATTGTTATTAAATTTAAATATATATATATATATATATATATATATATATATATATATATGTTTCCCCAACATCCTTTGCCCCCAAGTACCCAACACTTTTGCTAGCCAAGTGCAATACTCTACTTGGTTATGCCGCACTGATGACGGCTAATGAGCCAGAAACATGCATGTCTGCGGTTACCATTCCTACTTGTAACCATGATCCTTGTTGCGTTGCATTCCCGTTATCCTCCTTTTATATATATATATATATATATATATATATATATATATATATATATATATTGCTATTTGCACTAATTAATCATTTTTTCATGACATGATACAAGAAGGTAATCTGATCTATTTTTAATTTCTCTTTCCTAGTTAATTTAAAATGTATATTTATAAATTATATACCATACATTTGTAGCTTTTTAATTACCAGATAGATCAAATTATATTACGAGAGTTGTCTTTTTAGTTTTGCATGTAGCCGCTTAGAAGGCGCCACCTTCAGACACAAATCTAATCTTAATCTATTGTTGACATAACTCCAGAGTTTCTTTGCAATATAAGTCGTGTAGGTAGAGTGAATTTTTGAAATTAACAAATCGTTCTAAAAATGGAACTTAGCCGAGTACATTTTCCCAACAGCAATGTCTCACTAAAATTGTTTCTGTGTTTGGGAATGAAGCACCAAACGAGTCAACTATTTCCCGCTGGTAATGCGAATTTTAACGTGGTCGCACCAATCTCAGCGATGAATCAAGTCTAGGTCCACCCAAAACAGCAGTCACACCAAAACATTGATGCGGTTCTTCAGCTTATTGAGGATGATCACCGTGTAACATACCGGGAGATAGAGACATCTTTGGACATTTCAAAGACCTGGTCCAAAAGATCTTACATGAAGAATTCGGTGTTACGAAGTTAGTTTCCCGTAACAATTTAAAAGTTCTTGTAGTTCGTTGTAACTTTGATCGATGTTTAAAAAAAACTACTTACTAGATTATGATCAAACTAATTTTCGGTGAAAGTTTATAATTCTCTTATTCCAGAAGTTACAGGGGGAACACATATTTGGAAGTATCTCTCGCGCAAACAGTTCAGTTTAGAAAATAATTATATTAGAAACCTAAATATCATTTTTAAAGACCTATCCATAGATACCCCACATTTATAACTTTGATGAAAAAAAAAAAATTGTGAGTACCAGTTTTAAGTATGGGGAATTTTTTTTTCTATTTTTGTGTAAACTCTTTAGGCAGTTCACAGAATACATCTATTTGCCAAGTTTCAACAGTACAGCTCTTAAAGTTTTGGAAAAAAGTGGCTGTTACATATGCCCGGACAGAGAAGACAGACCTGACGAATCTATAAGGGTTCCGTTTTTGCCATTTGGCTACGAAACCATAGAAAAAGCGGTCTGCGTCAATTGATATCGAAGGACAAGCGAACGGTTTAACAGAGGAAGCTTAAAAAAACCTTTCTAGTATTGTTAATGGCTATGATTCTTGAAATTAACTTCTACGAACGGAATAAAAACAGCTGTGTGGGTGTTTCACGATAAGAAAAACCAACAAACGTGATCCGTTCTCGAAGTGTGTCAAATAAAATAGTCGCAACATTGTCAAAAGCGAGTCATGTAGCAACAATTGCTATAAAAGATCTAAGGACAGTTACTTCTAATTGCTATATAAACGTTTGTTTACCAGAAGTTATCGCAAAACTCCGACAACGCAACACACAACGGCGAATCATCCTAGATCAGGACAATGCAAGTGCTCACCCTGACCAAAAGACAATTGGGTTTTTGTAGCTTCAAAACATCAAATTGTTAGACTATCTAGCGTATAGTCTTGACCTAATCCAAACGACTTCTTCACGTTTCCATAGAACAAGAATTCAATGCGTGGGCAGTGATTCCAGTCGCCAGAAGAAGTCTTGACTGAAGACTGGTATAACTGTTTTACGAATTGGTTTGATCATATGCTAAAGTGTATCGATCTTGGTGGAACATATTTTAAAAAGCAATTAATTACTTTAAATCTATGTAGTTTTTGTCTTTGTGGCTATATGCAAAAGTAAAAAGACAACCCACGTATTAGTTAACGAAGAATATATTAGGTGCTTAAGGATATATTAAGTATTATATAAAACCATGACGTGTAATTTATCTCGTATACAATTTAATATTAAACTGAGTCCGTGTCGGTGTATAGTAATATTATTAATTACATTAAATTACCTTTATATTAAATTCACGAATATTTGTATAGATGCTGAAGGGCTGTAAAGAAACGATTCATTGTATCATTTATCATGTGTACTCTCCTCAAATGAAAATAATGTCTTACAGGACTAAAGCGAATACTTGAATAATATTAGCATAGAAAACCTGGGCCGTTAGAATCGTACACAATATTTTTTATTATTATTCCTATGAAAGTACTTTTTTGGTACGATTATTGCTGTTAGTATGTTTTTTTGGTGTAGGAAAACTTTTATAAATATTATTTAATTTTATTGTGTACAGAATTTTTCTTACATTTTTTTACGAATCACGTATAGAACGTTTAATTTATTGTCTAATAATTTTTATTAAATGTATTAATCTTAGTCACTTTTATACAATCTAACTAAATTAAATTAATTAGTACTTTAAAAGTAAAATTCTTATAAAATAAGATTATTTCTGTTGGGAAATATAAATATATATTTTTTAATATTTTTTAAATGCATGCAAAGTAATCAATAAAATTTATATAAAAAAATATTTTTAAACAAAAAATTTCACAAACCTAAATAAGTTCAGGGCTAGCAAGGAAAGCAGCTCTAGAAAACATTTTTTTATAAAAATACAATTTTTTTTTCTATTTTAAATTTTATTAAAAATTGCAGCAGGAGTAAACTAAGTAAATTTGTATTCTCAGAATAAATTATGTAAAGGTGTAGTGTCAATAGGGTATTTTTAAAATAAATACTGAGTCTATATAAAAAAATGAATTTTACAATGTTTCAATATTAACACTAGTTATATCTGTAAAATTGTAAAATATTGCAATTAATTTTTTTAAATGTTAATCGAATGCTTTAAAAAGCACATTCTTTAAGTTTATTTAAATTTAATAATTTTCCAAAATTGTAATCCTAAGAAATCATCTGCCAAAAATTTATCAAAATTAGATAGATTAAATGTTTTTAAAATTGACATATCATGTGCTCTATTTAAAAGGATTTTTCTAATATACAAATTGGTTTAACTTTAAAAGTCATAGGGGTGTTTAAAATGTTTAAAAACTTCAGAAAATGCAAAACAATTTTCTACAACATTGCATAATTGCATTCGGGATAATAGCATCTCATCAAAAGTTGAATAAGTAACATAATAATACTGACTAAGCTAGCCAAATTGTATTAATTAAATATAACCAAAATAAATATTATGAATAAAAATATTTAAACTTACCATATGTTACATGTCACATGTCACATGTTCAGTGTACGTTGCAACCAATAATACACCAATTAAAAAAAATCAAAACCACCCTTCTCCACTTCAAGTCCCATAAACGCACGTAAAAGACGACCCTTAAAACAAAAAATTCCCACAATTTCACAAAAATAATTTTAGAGGCTCTTAAAAAGAAGAGTAAAGCCAGAAGAAACGCGTTTGGTGGCAATTGCCGACTACAACAAGCGCTCTAACATGCCGCCCCCGGTTTTTATACCAAGTAGTGGGGATGGAAACTGACGGAAACTGCGCGTTTCTAGGCAACCTAGGATCATAATCATATCGTACCTTTGCTGCCGTCCCACCTCTCTTCTTCGCCTACCCGCCGACCCACTAATGGGGGTTGTTGCTGGATGAGGGGATACAGGGGTAGAATTGCTCTTTTACTAGTGCCTTTCTGGTAATCAGAATGACCTGATATTGATAACTGGTGAACGAGTTCGAAAGGATATATTTTTAGGGTAAAAAAAATTATTAGTGTTGATGTAGGGGTTAAATCAACCATAGTGATTAAATTTTTTTAATTAGAAATTAATAAGTGAAATTGGGAGTGTTGTGTTGTGGAAATTTGGTAGAGTAATTTGTAAAAAAGTGTTAAATTGGTTATTAACTAAACTTAAACACATTTAATCAAAAAAAAAACATTAATATAGTCTCAAAAGATTATAGAGAAAATGTATTGTATTTAGTAAATTATCAGATAATTTACTTAATTTAAATATCAAATGAAATTTAATGTAAATGCATTTTTTCTTAAAATTAGAAAATTTTCCAGATTTTATTAAAAAGAGTTTGTAAAAAAATGTTGTCTATACAAATTTTTTTGTTAATATAGTCATGGAAAAGTAATTATAATTTTTTTATTTCAATGTTTTTGTTAAATTTACAATTTTTAAATAATTTTGGTAAAATTTAACATTTTCGTTTGTTTGTACCAACTTAGATAGTTCTGCTTTTTATTTTACGGGATATACGAATTCCTAACAGTAGTCATAACATTTGGGGATTAGTAAGTAATTCGGTAATCCTATGTCCGAATTCCTAACTAAACATTTTTTACCTGTTCTGGGCGACTACTTTAGATTTTCTTAATCGAATTGAAGAAACGAAATACTTGAAACTTATCAAATGTATTTCGTATAAATTTAATAATTTTTAATTTAAAATTAATTTATTTATGTATATATTTATTTCAACCATTTTTTTATATATATTTTGACATGTACCTATGTAGATATTTTATCAAATTAACAAAAATAAATATATATTTGCAATTTTGAAATTTCTTTAATTTTATTAATTAAACGAAGATAGAAAAAAATTCCAAAAATAAAAATATAATTGCAATTTTGAACTGTTTTTAATTTTATTAATCACACGAAGTTAGAAAAAAAATAGTTAAAACAGTTTATCTTCACTTTAAGATTTTAACGCGCTATACTTTTACGAGTAAAATCTAATTAATTAATGAATCGTACAAAAAAAAAATAATGTAAAATTTTCCAAAACACATTTCGTTTTTAAAATTTTGAAGACTTTTCTAGATTTATTATTTATTTATTCAGAATTAAATAATATTTGTATGCAGTTAGGAATTCGGACATAGGATTAACGGAGAGGGTTTGAGTTCGGTAGCCCAGCTGGGGGTCGATCGTAATGATCTGACCATAGTTAGGAATTCGGTACTACCCATATTTTAGTCCATATAAATCGCATTTTCATCAAAATAAAAATTGTGTATAAGCATTTTAAAGACATTTATTTTGTATAATGTTTTTTAAGTGCATTCTTATTGTTAGAGTTTACTTTTTCGCTAGATTGGTATATATTTAATTACTTTTAAGATATATCTCAGTTGCTGATCTATTTGATATTTGCTAACTACTTTCACGGTTTAATTCTATTACTAATCCAAGATATGACGGTAAAATTAGTAGAAAATGTTGCAATTTTTTTATATGCATCGAGTTGAATGAAAATTTGTAGTTTCAATAACTGAAAATTCACATATTAAACGGCAAACAAGCATGTTTTTAAACGATTTTCCGGGAATTACTTATAAAATTTAAATTTTACCAGGAAAACTGTCATAATATAAAATAAAGCTGATAAATAAAAAAAGATTTGTTTTTTTTTATAATTATCGACTATACGCGTCTATCGACAGTGCCATGTCGGCCAGCAGCAGCGTGCTACCGTCTCACCGCTCCACACACCCAGCTCAGTAAAGCGCGAGTGGTATTAGACTATTATTATTTTAAAACTTTAAAAACTTGCATGCTATATGCATGCAAAATCTCAGCCCGATCGGTATGAAATTGACAAAGTTTCATACAAACTTTTATCCCTATTTTATCCCTTAGGGGTGGAGTTTATTAAAATCCTTTCTTAGGGAATGCCTATGCCATAGTAGCTATATGCATGCAAAATCTCAGCCCGATCGGTTTAAAACTGACACAGTTTCATACCAATTTTAATCCCCTATTTTATCCCTTTGTGGGTGGAATTTATCACAATTCTTTCTTAAGGGATGCCTACGTCATAGTAGCTACATTCATGCAAAATCTCAGCCTGATCGGTTAAAAATTGACAAAGTTTCATACAAACTTTCATTCCCTTGTTTATCCCCTTAGGGGTAGAAATTATCAAAATTCTTTCTTAAGGGATGCCTACGTCATAGTTGCTATATGCATGCAAAATCTCAGCCTGATCGGTTTAAAATTTCATACAAACTTTCATCCCCTATCTTATCCCCTTAGGGGTGGAATTTATCAAAATCTTTTTTTAGAGGATGCCTACGTTATAGTAGCTATATGCATGCAAAATCTTTGCCCGATCGGTTTAAACTTGACAGAGTTTCATAAAAATTTTCATCCCCTATTTTATCCCCTTAGGGGTAGAATTAATCAAAATCCTTTCTTAGGGGATGCCTTCGTCATAGTAACTATATGCATGCAAAGTTTCAGCCCGAACGGTTTAAAATTGACAAAGTTTTATACGAACTTTCATCCCCTATTTTATGTTCTTGGGGGTGGAATTAATCAAAATCCTTTCTTAGCGGATGCCTACGTTATAACATCTACCTGCATGCTAAATTTCAGCCCCATCCGTCCAGCGGTTTGGGCTCTGCGTTGATAGATCACTATATCAGTCAATCAGTCAGTCAGTCAGTCACCTTTGAGTTTTATATATATAGATTATTACAGTTTTCCCGATAAAATGTAAATTTTCTGAGTTATTCTTGAAAAATCGTTTCGCATTTTATTTGTGAACTTTCAGGAGTATAACTCCAAAAGTATTGACTTTTCGAAAAAACTCTAAAAATCAATTTGGCTTCAAATTCACTATTCTAGCGATTACCATTTTTTTTATTGATCAATATTTTCCACCCTCGAGTTGGAGTGGTAACCACCCCCAAAGAAAAAGTACATATTGGCATACCGTAGATTTTTATTTTTGACCTATTTTCTACCTACCGTCAAAATATTAAACAAATCCATGCATGTAAAAAAAATTGCTGGCAGATTACCCTCATATCATGGGGCTCGATTATCGACATTATTTCACATGGGAGAAATAAAATTTCACGTGTGTTTTTGTTTTTGGTATTCTCGACAATCTCACATGAATATTTTCACACAAAAAGTGTACGAAGATTTTCACATGGTTATGGTCATGTGAGAATCTAATCTCCAGTGGAATTATTAGAAAGGAGTATGCGCAGTATTGTATTTACTTGGTTTTAACCTCACCACACATTTTAATAATTATTAGAAAATAATCCACCTCGAGATTTTTGGACCAAGTGGAAGAAGAACGATCCAATTGAACGTTTAATTTATAAAATTATTTAGGCTTTCAAAAGAAGTAGCTTTACAGTTAATGAATGAACTTGAGGTTATTTTACCAGCCCCAACAAGGTTATCGGCATTACCTTGGCAAATGAAAGTAAGAAGTTAAAAAATGTATTATATCAATGAGTAGGTACCTATATCTATTTAAAATATTTATTTGTAATATATTTTAAGCTTCTTACTTCATTAAAATTTTTTGCAACAGGAAGTTATCAGACTGATGTTGGCTTAAATAAATATCTTCCTGTTAGCCAATCAAAAACAATTGAATACAATAATATACAAAAAATACGTGAGGAAAATAATAGCAACAAAATCTTAAAAAATAAAATTTAAATTAAGATAAATAATTCGACGAAACAATATCTTTTATAGGGTTATGTTTTCATTTACAGTCAGCTGTTGTTATTGTCAGTTGTCAGGAATGCCAACATTATAATTGAGATTATAATTTTCAAAATATGAAATGTGATTGGCTAATATCTATTTAATATTCGACTAGACTAGACTATTCCCATGTGAAAATATGTTCACATATTATTATAACCAAGAATGGCGTTTAACAAAAGCATGTGAAAAGAACTAGTGGAAATATTTCACATTGGACAATTTTCACATAAAGTCGAGAATCGAGCCCCTGGACTATACTATTTTATTCTTTCTTTACAGTGTACTTGTTTCATTTAGAATAAAATTTTTAGCTTTCTTCTGTTTACATAGCATTTTTTTTATTTTTTTTTTATTTCTGTTTATTAATTTTTGTATTGGACGTATACAACATAATTAACTCACACATATAGTACCTACATAGAACTGACTATACTAGGTGGTCTGATAAGTAACCTCGTTCGACAATAAGAGCATAGACGATTTAAGTTCGTTTTCCCAGTGCAAGAAAAAAAAATGATCGAAACAGTGTTTTCGTTTTGTTTCTAATATTCTTATATTTAAAGTGTGCTCCCAATTGAAGTGTATCGAAAATGCCACATGGTCAATATGCCCGCTGATAAGAAAGAGAAGTAAACACTTCTTCAATATTTTTTCTTTTTCTCAGTGGGAGAACAGTCTTAAATTGAGACACGCAGTCTATGGATAAGGGCGTTGCGATCTTAAAAAATATTATTCCTTGAATTTTCTTTTTTATTACTATGTCAAATTTTAACGCGATATAGCTATTAGTATGTTTTTGAAAGCTGCACAAAGTTGACATGTTTAAAAAAATGTGCCATATGAAAAAAACATTTTCGATCTCTAATAACACATTATTATTTGAGAAATGAAACAGCAGAGAAAACAAAAAAGCTTAATAAATATGACGATAACAATGTTCCTTTGTCTTCAATTTGTATACAACATAATTAACTCACACAGATAGTAGGTACCTATAAGAACTGACTATACTAGGTGATCTGATTAATAACCTCCTTGGTCAATAAGAGCATAGACGATTTAAGTCCGTTTTCCCAGTCCGAGAAAAAAATATCGAAATAGTGTTTGCGTCTGTTTATTATATTCTTATATTTAAAGTTTGCCCCCAATTGAAGTGTATCGAGAAGGCCACTTGGTCAATATGCACCGCTAATAAAAAAGAGAAGTAAACACCATTTCAATCTTTTTTCTCTTTTCCAGTGGGAGAACGGTCTTGAATTAAGTCGCACAGTCTATGAATGAAGGCGTTGCAATCTTAAAAAAATATTATTTTTAGAAAGTTCCACCTTGTTTGAGTAATATGTTTGATCTCTAATGATATACATTATTATTTGAGAAATGAAACCACAAAGAAAACAAAAAAAAGCTTCATAAATATTAAGGTACTAATCTTTTTTACTCCTCCGATGCAATTACACCTAAAAATGTGAAATAAAATCCATGTGTTTTGTTAATTGATTATAAAGGAAAAAAATTGTCAGAAGCCATTAAAAAAATGTTCTGTTCTGTGTGATCATTTCTTTGCTGCGTTTGGACCTTATGAAGTAAAAGCTATTGATCTTTTGGTAACTGTGTGATACATTACTACATATCAAAGAATGAATGATGGCAGTGGACTGAGGTGCTTCGAAGCAGCAAAGATTGGCTCAATATGTTGGAAAGTTTATGGTCACTGTAATATGCAGAGGTATCTTAAAAAGGTAAAACTATGAATGACGAATATTATTGTGCATTATTGGACAAATTAAAGCAAGAACTCAGTAAAAAAAGTTTGTTTTTCCAAGACAATGCACCGGCTCCTATACAGTATACAGTATACAGTATAAAAAAGTTTAAAATATTTAGATACTTTCTCATCTTCTTAAAAAAATACTTATATGCTTCACAGAACTTATTATTAACAAATTAATTTGAATAAAACAAATAATATTTTTTACATTAACTTTATATAAAAATGTAAACTAATGTAAAGAATTTTAATTTTAAGATTTTGAATAAAAAGCTTTTTTGGTCCTCCGGCTCCGTCCAGAAACAATACTATTAATTACTTCAAAATCGTCCGGAAAATGACATTTTCCGGCCTAGGCCGGCAAAGTAGCTTTTAGATTATCTAAAGAGATGGGGCTATGAGTCATCAAAAATACATAATAAATACTACAAATTTTAATCAAATTTATTTAAAAACAGCCTATAATATACTAAACTAATAACTTTTTCTAAAGGTAAGCATGATTCAAACTTACATTTAATTTCTCTCACAACTTTTATTTTAAATTTGACATTTATGTCAATTTACAACTACTTATCATTCGATTATGAAAATACATATCTTGATTTTATTATTGCTCATTGAACTATAATAGTTCATTGTCTCTGCTATTTTTATATAAAATTATTAGATATTAATATTAATATTATCAATATAACAATTTTTACTGTGCTGCTTATTAGCACAGTATTCGTATGTATAAAAATTAAGGATCGTGAAATCGATTATCATTGCTTATTACTAATTCTTTTAATCGTGCAATAGATGTCAATAATGTCAATATACACCTAATCTTGGATGTCACAAAGTAAACAGTTTTTGAACTTTTGAAAATATTAAAAATTGGTCGGACCAAAAAATAGTGTGTGTTACACGTCCGCAAAATGTTTTGCAAGTGCTCGTATTGTTTCGCCTCGGTGCTACGCCCCTTGGCTACACAACTTTACTCGCTCTTGCAAAATGGCATTTTCCGTGCTTGTGTCACAAATAACTATTTATGAACAATTTTCATAGGTACAAAAAAATTGAACTAAAGTTAACTTAATAACTTTTTCATCCGATAGAAACAATTAAACAAGAAAATGTTAGAACTCTCTCTTTTCTTCTTTTCTTCCTAAACCCATAGAAAAGTGTATCTGCCAATAATAAATGAAATAACATCGTCATAGACCAAATCATTGAAAATTTTATACAAGATAGGTAATTGCATCATCATGTTTTGGACATGATCCACAACGTCTGCTATACAAGATGAATATAATATCACATAGATAAGTTTAACAAGAAAATCACAACATATAAAACATAATCAGTGGTCAATTGGAAAGCAACCTGACAGTCGACAACAATCGATTTCCGCATAATAGAAGATTTGACAAGATATATCGTTTGGAGAAATAATATGATAAGCACAAATAAGGATTTATAAAGCAAACTTAGGAGTACTGGCAATAAAAAAATGAAAAGGACGGAAATAAAAATATTAAAAACCATATAAAGTATTATCTATAAAGATCGAATAAAATACCAGAATAAAACAATAGTAGAACTAGAAATACTAGAAAAGTGGTGAGACAAATTAAAACACATCGAAAGGAGGTCAAAAGAAAGATAGTCAAACTGAGTCAGGTCGCAGAAACTAAAGACCGTTACCCAATATATGGTATGTGAGCTGGAGCTCAAAGTCCTAGGAAGACATCCAAAGGAGGATTAACCTAACAGAACTGGGTTCGATTGTAAGAAAAAGAACAAGATGATCTTTTAAAGTGGTAATTGTAGCGCTAAAAATGTTTTTGTTTAAGATTAAATGAAAACAGTTGATATATATATATATATATATATATATATATATATATATATATATATATATATATATAAAACGAACAGAGCGTTTTGTGACAGTCTAAGAATGTCTAAAGATGATACATAAAGTATCTAGTGCCTTACTGTCAAAAGTAATAATTTCAGTTTTGAACTGAAATGGTGTCGGTTAGAAATTTCTAACACTTTAAAAGACACCTTGGATGCTGCGATATAAATAGATATAAATATCATTCAACCTATATCAGGGTAAAACCAAACTACAGACACGTGTTTCGCTCTTAGTTTGAGCTCATCAGTGTAGTACAGGCTATGTCTCTCATCTTCACTCCAAAAATGGTATTTCAGTGGTAGCTTTGCATCTTGTATATAACCTTAGGCAAGGTAAAATGATAAAACGAACACAGCGTTTTGTGACAGTCTACTTATATCGCAGCATCCAAGGTGTCTTTTAAAGTGTTAGAAATTTCTAACCGACACCATTTCAGTTCAAAACTGAAATTATTACTTTTGACAGTAAGGCACTAGATACTTTATGTATCATCTTTGGACATTCTTAGACTGTCACAAAACGCTCTGTTCGTTTTATCATTTTACCTTGCCTAAGGTTATATACAAGATGCAAAGCTACCACTGAAATACCATTTTTGGAGTGAAGATGGAACCACTTGCGACTGTTTATCAGTTTTGCAATTTGACATCTATAGATATCGTTCAATTTATAGCAGGGATGTCTCTTGATTAGTGACTTGAGAGACATAGCCTGTACTACACTGATGAGCTCAAACTAAGAGCGAAACACGTGTCTGTAGTTTGGTTTTGCCCTGATATAGGTTGAATGATATTTATATCTATTTATATCGCAGCATCCAAGGTGTCTTTTAAAGTGTTAGAAATTTCTAACCGACACCATTTCAGTTCAAAACTGAAATTATTACTTTTGACAGTAAGGCACTAGATACTTTATGTATCATCTTTGGATATATATATATATATATATATATATATATATATATATATATATATATATATATAATAATTAAGACGTTTATTATCTATTCATCAATAAAAAAAAATTACAATATACAATTTATAAACGTACATAAATACATTTTCAATAAATCGTTTATGTGCAGATCAAAAAGAAGAGGGCCCAGTACTTTTCCCTGTGGATCGCCACAGTTTATTGATCCAGTCTCACTCAGTATACCTCTGATCTTTGTATATTGGGTTCTGTTGCTTAAATGGCTTTCTATGAGGTCGAATATTTTTTCTCCATATTTTTTTATTTTGTCCAGTAGCAACCGGTGTAAGACCGTGTCAAACGCCTTGGCAAGATCGACAAAGATACACAATGCTGGACTGATTTCATCAAGATTTTTATACATTTGTGATGTAAGTTCAGCGATTGCGTCCTCAGTGTACCTGTTCTCCATGAACCCATACTGCGCATCCGTTAAAACATTTTAAAAAATTTCATGATCCTATTTTTTTAAACTTTTTTATTAAATATTAATATTAATGATATGATGAGAAATTATGGAAACAGCACTTAGTTAGCGAAGATTGTAATTTTTTAACTAGACGTTAAAACAAACTTTTGCTTTCATGTGATCAAAAGATGGTCAATCAGTCAACCTAAAATATAAAAATATTTTTAAAAGCTAAAATTGTAACAAAACAGATTTTTACTTATATCTTCTTTTTTTATTTTAAACCCAATTTTGTATTGACCAATTTTCTTCCTAACTCTATTAGATTATCTGTTTTATATTCAGTCTGTAGAAGATACCTTTTGGTAATTTTCAAAATACCCTCTCAAAAATCGAACTCTAATCAGATTTAGTTCTTTAATATAAGTTTTGCCAATTTATTTAAGTGGTGTTAAATGCACTCTAGAGTGCAACTTCACTGTTTTTTATGCTCTCCAAATAAATACGTTTTATAGCTTCCATTGTGTAAGTATTCCGTTTAAAAACTGACCATAATTATTTCCAGAACAAGTTTGTTAACTTCATGTGATAACTTTGCATGTATATCAAAGTTTCTGTCATTCGCCACTGCATCTACTCGAGAGCTATCTCGACAAAGATGCAGGAAACCGGCAACAACTGCTGGCGGAGTTTCTCCAAAGATCGCTCTAATAGCACTCTCTCTCGGCATTTCCAGAAACTATATTTTAATTTAAAGAATCCTACAGAGTCGCAGAAGTTTACAAAATATCAGGTATCGAAATAAAAACATACCGACAAGATTTATTAAGATTTGAGATGTTGCTCATAAAAAAGAGGTCAAATAAAAATAACAATACTAAAGAAAAAGTTTAAAGTCTGTTTTCTGGGTTATAAAAAATTTCCGAAATTAAATTAGCAATCTGAGAAGAGTTACCTGTGTAATCTTCAGCTTTGAATGCTATTCTAGTAATTAGCATCACTTAAATCTGTAAACTGAAAGACAGTTTCTAGTTTAAGACGTTTCGTTTAACTCCTTCGTATTACTAAATGGTAATACAAGTAAACGTGACTCTGATATTATCGTGTGTGGTTCTCAGACTCTTAATTGATATTAAAGTTTAAACAACAATAAATATTTAAATAAATGTTTTATAAAACAATTTTTTTATCTATTTTACAATGTTTATAACAATGATTTGATTAATATTTATCTATATTTATTAAACTATATTTTTTCAGTTTGCTCTGTATTTCATCCAATTTTTGAACGTCAGACAATCGGTTTTAATTTAGACCCTTAAACCGCAAAGCTATATACGGTTGTATTGTTGCTACCGTTCATTGTGCTTTCTGATCGATATGACTTTCATTGCAAAGCGATCCTCTTCGACTGCGCCATATAATTTTATATTTCGAGCTCTGCAATTCTCGAGTTTTTCGCTAATGAGCGAAACTTCGAAGTGTATTGAATAGAACGACAATTTTTTTTATTTTTATGTTTTGAATCTATGCAGGCATAATTCGATGTAATATTTGATAAATTATCGCAAACTTTCGTCTTGATAAATCACGTAGCAGCCTTTGAGTCAATGAAGCACCAATTTAGTTAGAGATTCTTGAAATTCAGAAGGTATTAATTAATACTTCATTGCGCCAGGTATAAAATAATTGAAACTGTAATGTGCTCCACAAATCAATTTAACAAACACATCTTTAGATATATTCATCTCACATCTCTAGAATTTTAGTTAAAAATATTCTAATAAATACTTAAAAACATACTTTACAATAGATAGTAATGTTTGATATATAAAAACCGTTCTTAATACACATCTGTATTAAGTTTGTACAGAATGAACTAGATAGAGTGGAAATAAGCACCTCTTTTCCAGTTGCAGTAGTAAAATTGGAATTATTGTTATCTCTAGTAATGTCTATATTGTAAATAGCCAAATTTTCTAGTGGGTATGTATATATGTGTGTAATTAGGGGTGACAGATACACCTATAACCTATATGATCTATTATATCTTCCTGTTCTTGCTAAAATTCTTATGTTTTCTCAGCTCTTCTAGTTCTATCTTTCTTTGAAAGTTTAGGATATCATTGGGCTTCAAGTTTTATATTATCTTAGGTATCTGTCCCTAAAACTACGTATTTAAATGCATTCTCAGGGTATGTGTATTGAGGTTTAGTCCTCTTCCTCACAGAATCTGAACTTTCCTTCAATTACCAATCCAATTTATTTCATGTCTACTCTTAATTGGCAGGGCTCGGTTACTATTCCCGTTATACTACGGAGGTTGTTTTTACTGAAAGCTGAAAGATCTCTTCAGAATATAGTTTACCAGGAGCGTCTTCAGTTGCCCTTGTCCTTCTAGATTATTCCAGTGCTTGAATATTTCTCTATCACCTCCTTTTTTAAGTGTTTCTATACATGACCTACTACTGATTCTACAAGATGGTTCTGGTCCCAAATATGGAGTTTCAGCTTCTTTTTTGCCAGATTATCTGCTTTGAACTGATTGTGTGTGAGCACAATGCGTTGATGGATGATTTAAAGATTACAATATTTTGTCTACGAAAATTCCTATTATAAATTCTACACAAACATCAGTCGCATGGATTTTCGCTGAAAAAATGCTTGGGTGTGCACCTAGGCGTTCTCCGTATTTAGATTTACGTCCAAAATCCCTGCTCCTGTTTCTTCATGTGTCTTGGAGCCATCCGTATAATATTTAATGGTATTTTGGTTTTGCCCCAATATAGTGTCCCATTCAGATTTAGATACTACCCACTTTTGTAGTGAATGTTTTCGCAAAGTTGAATTTCTTTGGCATGTCATCTTGGGGCATTTCCCAAATTTGATCAAATACAAGTGATCGAGGTTTTTCCTCGATTGGTTTTTCTTTGATCGTTCTATATATTTTTGTTTCCTTTACACTTTCTACTTGAATGTGTAGTGGCGTGAGATTTAGGATTACTGCCTCAAGATACTGCCCAATAGGTAATGATTGGACTCACTATTGCCGTGTACATCCATTGCAATGTTCTTAGATTACAACCTCAATTTTTTTTGCAATAAGGGCCTTTGTAGCTTTCTGTATTATGTATTTTGTTTTGGTGTTTGTTATCTATTGTTAGCCCTAGATATTTAACCTCTGTTTACCACTTAACGATATTTGGACCTTGTTTGACGGTTTTTAAGTTAGGTCTCTTTTTTTGTAAAGGCTACTAAAGTGGTCTTGGTGTTAATATTAATTACACCATTGCTTTGTTCTGTTGTTGCGTTCTGTCCTCCCTGTACTAAATCGCAGACGACATTTTCATTCTTTAATCTTGCGGGAATAACAGCATGCAGTTGATGAAATCATACCTTAGCTTCAGGCGCCAAGTTATGAGGATTGCTGGTGAGAGTGAGCTTAGCATTGGGGTTCCCTAGGGTTCAGTCTTCGGCCCAATTTTGTTCTTAATCTATATTAACGATCTACCCCAAGTTGATAACATTGCAAAATATACACTCTTTGCGGGTGATACAACAATTTCCTGTTCATCTGACAGCCTGAATGAATCGCTGAGGGGTTCCGTGGTGACACAGAAAAGACCTGAGCTATGGTTTCGCACTAATAAATTATTGCTCAATATCAACAAAACTGAAATAATGATTTTCTCAATGAGAAGCTTGGCCGAGCTCGATAATCCGGCGAGTGTAAAGTTTTTAGGTGTGCCTCTTGACCCGAAACTGCAGTGGGAACTTGCTGGCCAGTAAGCTCAACAGAGGGCTGTATGTGCTCAGGAACATTGCTCGGTGTGTTTCAGCTGATGTGTTACGAACTGCATTTTTTGCTATCTTTAACTCGCACATATTATATGCCATTTTAGCTTGGGGGCACTAGGCTGGAATGCACACAGTTTTTGAACTGCAGCGGAAGGCGCTGAGAGTTTTGAAAGGTTTGGGGTATAGAGATGACTGTAGGTGGGAGTATGTTAGTGCACGACTGTTGACTGTCTCTTGTCTATATATATTTTATTGTCTGTTGTATGTTAAGGAGAATATGGATCTCTATAGGGCTCACCGAGATATACATCATTATAACACTCCTGCAACATATAATTGGTTCCACCTATTGGCGTCTGCGAAGGTGTCAGGATGGTCCGGGATATTGGGCTGTAAATTTTTTAATGTCCTATCCGAAACAATAAGAAATATGCACTTTGTAAAGTTTAAACAAAAAATTTGAAATTTTTTTTTAGCGAGGCTTTTTATTCTTTTGACGAATATTTTTATTAGAATTTTAACGTGTCGTAAAGTCCTTATATTATTATTGTATGACAATTTTTTTTTAATCAAGTTTTAATGTGTGTTATTATTGGTCCTTATTTTTAATATTTATGTTAAGTTAATATATGTATTTTGTTTATTATTATTAATGCCTTTTATTGAGGTGTGTAACTACTGGAATAGCATAAATAAAGTAGAGTATTGAATTGAGATAACCAGATTATCGGAATACCCTTGATAAGGTATACCTAGTTCAATTGCCAGAGCAATCTGCATAGTAAGACTGTTCCTAAATGGGAATGTAACTCCCCCTGCAGATTCTAGTGGGTAGGTACTCACCTCTTTTATTTGTGTCCGTGCTGCCCCATACTATGTTGTAAATTTTGCATCACATCCACGTTGTAATAGACAATAGACTATGAGGAGCATGTAAAATACCAAAACTTATTACAACCTATTACAATTAAGTGAATACAAACCAATGACGGTAGATAGTAGTTTAAAAATTGTTTGGGCTAAAAAGTAAAGAAATATATAACTGCGCTTAAAAACTCTTTAGAATCACGGCAAATTTTAAATATTGTGTGTAATAATCAGTTTACATTTTTTTTCATATGCTTCTCATTTCATTTAGCTTCTCCCAACACCCGCTTCCACCATCAATGTCCAACGTGCGAAACAACCATGACTTATTAAAACCCTGTTAACTAGGAGGTAGAAATTATAATTAAGTCGTTAATAATTGATGTGGCATATGTATGATGCTCTATGTGCCACGAAATGGGACAATTTCAGATTGTGACGAGCTAATTTCGTACACTGATAAATTAAAATTGACTAATATTGGATATTCGCCCAACACATACCGATTTAATTTTGGCTTTTCAATATGCATCATATTAAAAGCTTCATTTCAATGCAATTTTCACTTGTTTCGAGGAGGAAACGATTTAATCGGAAAATCTATTTGAATGCTGTAGATATATTTCTTTATAATGCTTCTAATTTCATTATCTGTTAGGTGTATGGTAATTATGTCAATAAACTTAAAATTTCAGAATTTCATTCCGATTGCAGTTCCGTTCCACGTCGTACGAAAATCCGACAGAAAGTCCCTTGAAGGGAGATTTATTCCGATTGCAGTTCCGTTCCACGTCGTACGAAAATTCGACAGAAAGTCCCTTGAAAGGAGATTTATTCCGATTACAGTTCCATTCCACGTCTGACGAAAATCCGACAGAAAGTCCCTTGAAGGGTGTTCAAAAACCGTTTGCAGTTCCGTTCCTCCATTAACGAAAATTCGACAGGAAGTCCCTTGAAGGGTGTTCCAAACCGTTTGCGGTTCCTTTCCACATCGTACAAAAATCCGACAGGTTGTCCCTTGGAAGGAACTCCATTCATCTTATAATTCCGTTCCACAAGTTATCGAATCTCCGACAGAAGCCATCGAAAATCCCCAAAGATAAGAGAATTAATTAATTCATTTTATTAATTTATTTTACTAAACATAATTAAAATAATAAACCATTTTAAAACTGATTTTTCGAATTTTATTTGTGTGTCTGTACTCTTTAATTAATTATTGGAGGAAGTTAGAAAAAACTCAGAAGGAAGCCACGACCCTCAGGAGCTAGTCGAGGGAAATTTTAAGGTTAAACAACATAGAGTAAAAGTAAGTATATTTAACAGTTTTTTTTTAATTTATATTTCTTTTGGTGCGTTAGGGGAAAATAATGAGGGTAAATTTATACAATGCGCGCGCACAAAACACCAAACGACAAACCGACAGTATGTAATTAGTCAATATTTAGGTTTTTCTACATCAAATTTGAAAATAAAAACAAAAACAAGCAAAGTCGAGAGTATAATTAAAAAAAAAACAAATTAGTCAAAATAAAAAAAAAGTTTATTAAATTTCCACTGTAGTCCTTGGGTGATTAATAACTGAAACACTCTATTATATTCTTGTATTTAATTCTAACACTTTAAACAATGTTATTTTAACATTTGTTAAAATAACAAGATTCATTTTTTTACGACAATCTACTCTAAATGACAGTTTTGTCGCTAAATAGATACAACCACAGTAAAAGGTCATAAATGTTTATAGTAAAGAATAAAATTTAATATTAATTCGCGGTATGTTTTATTTATTTACATCATAAACTAAAATATTATAGTAAGTTATATTACATTTGTAGAATTCGAGGTTAGTTGACGGTATGTATTATTTATTTAAAAAACGTTTTTTATCTTGTTTCGTTAAGTACACACGTATTTTTTAATGTAAATTATTAAAAATTATTTTTATAGCTCTGTAAAATAATATTCCGAACTATATTATCTGAGATCAATCCATTATCCATTCCTTCCTAATACGAATTCAGATCCATTACACTTACTGTGGTCGATCTTCAATATATTTTTATAGAATTTCGACAGAGCCTCGGTTTATTCCCCTTGCTTGTGCCATATGTCAACATTATTAGAGCCCCGCGGGGTTTTCAACAAATCTGTTATACTATATTTTACTGTTATCCCTAATGGGTTCAGTATTTTACTATTTTCTCAAACGAAAATTTCTGATCCACTGGTATCAATTTTAAGCAATTTGTTACGAGATAAGGGCTATTTTTAAGTTATCTGTTTATTTAATGAATCTCAAAATCTAACTGGATTGATCTCTTGATATTAAAAAATAAATAATTAACTTTTAGTTTCCACAGAATTAAAGGTTTTTAGAGTAATAGAAGAAAAACACAATCTGTACAATCATTCCAAAAAAAGTACTTAAATTTTTTAGGGTCGAAAACATCATTAACCACCACAATATTTGAAATGAAATAGCCATCTTTAAAAATAATTTACGCTTCTGAAAGCACATCATTAAAATTATCATAACCTACTTTTAACCTTACAGTATCTAGAAACCTAAATGTTTAATGTAAACATTGCAAAGCTTTTTAATAGGGCTATTTTAGCTTTAAATGGAGAGAAATCCCTACTCGCGGGATTATTGTTCTGCAATGGAAAAGGACGCAGGTATCTCCATATGAGATCCACAGGAATGCTGACGGTCAGTAACGCCGGATTATCTCGGATTCCATTCGTATTTAGTCAGGGCAAGATAGAAAATGTTTGCAGCTCAATAGATGTGTATACATAACCAAGATTACAGATAGGAGAGTTTGATGTATATTGAGATACAATGTAGAAGATAATTGTGTATTAAGAAGAGACTAATTACGTTGAAATACTTGATTGTACATAGTTGAAAAAATTTCAATGGCATTGAAATATATGAATATGATATATGAATACTGAAGCAACGGTAAGAAAAAAAAGAAAAGGTAAAGACGGGAATGGAAAGGAAAAGGAAAAACAAAAAAAAAACAAAAAGAAAATGAAAAAACAAAAAAAAACAAAAAGGAAATGAAAAAGGAAAATTGAAACAAAATAAAGGTAGAGGATAAAAGGGAAGGGAAGGAAAGAGAATGATAGACAAGGGTAGGAAAGAGAACAAATAAAAAGGAAGTGGAGATGACGTAGGGAAAAAGAAGTAAATTTTTTATTTTATAAAACATTTAAAAGATGGGAAGCAATAATAATTACTTCGTCAGAGATGTGTTTTTACTCCAAAACCTGTTAGCCTTGTTCATTTTAATAAGCTCATTTTTTGTTTTATTTCAACATTATAAGCAGGGTGATTTATTTTTCAAAGTCAGTTTAATTTAAACAATAGATGAAAATTAATGACTTTGATATGGTTCCATCTAATATTGTAAAGCTCAAGAATATTCAACTTCTTGATTGACGTCTCAGATAAAATGACATACTGAGTTAACTAATACATGATTGGGATTAGTGACAGATAACATATATTAATGTAGTATCACAGCAGGAATTTACTGCACTGAAGATAACGTAAAACTTTGGGTCTCTTTGGATGGCAACATATACATATGCAATGCTTAGGAGAAAATAATTTGAGGGCTTACAAATATAGTGGGTGAACATATGCATAAAATGTCAGGCAGTTATTGGAGCTTTAGAGACACCTAAAATGGTTTCCTGACTAGTATAGAAATACCAAATAGAACTCGATATCCTGGCGGAACATAACAATGTAAAACTACTTTAAGTGCCAGGACATTGAGAAATACAAGGCATCCAACAAGGTGATAAACTTGTAAAAAAATGAACAGCCACAATATTTTACAGTCCCAAGCCGTGCAAAAAAGTGATAAAAAACCACAATCCGCAGTCGAATGAAAGCTTGGATCCATTAAAAACACAACCAAAAGTAGGAACAGCTTAACCTTACAGAAAAATGTGTATTGAACAGACCTGTGTCAAAAAGCTCAAACAAAACAAAAACCTGCAGAAATCAGCTACTTATGGTTACAGAGTTATTGCAAGATTCCTTACGGGTCAAGCACCGGTCGAGAGACACCTGTAAATATAGAGCTGTTTTATGGAGAGCAAAGCTGCAGATTAAACAATTAAACATATACTGTAACACTGCGAGACACTGTAGGTATCGTAGAATACAGTCAATTTTTAAAGACTTTAAATTGCCTCCACAAACATTACACCTAATCTTTAGACCTGTACCAACTAGTAAAGGATACCAAGATCCTGGAAGTAAGTGACATAACTCAATGAAAGAAGTAGAATAAGCCTCACTCAACTGCATTACGACCAATGACTATATGTTAGACGACTTACATCTTAAACAAATGTAGTATCATATCAAGTTTAAGAAGCTATTATGTTGGTATTGTTATAATTTTTCCTTCGAAGTAATAACAACAGACAAACTTAACAATTTATTGCAAACACAACTAAATAACAATTTTCTTTAACTAATTTACACAACTTTAATACAATTACAATTACTAAATAGCGTCGTTAAAATATCTCGTATAACAATTCGCACTTTATCGCCAGCTACTACAAATACAATTATCGCAAACAAATAAAATCACCACTATTATTACTTATCGCCTACTATCGCTATAACAACTACTGTACTGTTTTTTCATCCAACCGTTCCTTATATATAAAATTAATCCTTCTAGAACCATCTACACAGATTCCAATTCTTCTAGCACGGAAGATTTTCGAAGTTCGAGATCAATTCATCAGAAACAAGGATACTCGAATATTCTCCGTACGGTGACTTACCTATACCTAACTCCACTGACAGGTCCGGCTTGGCTCGTAACAGTATGTTTATTGTTAAAAGTAAATTTTTTTGCAGATTTTACTCCATGGTTTAGTAGAAATTTTATTCTTCGTAGAATAATTTCTATCATTAATTTGCTTTCTTGTTAAGACCTAAACTACTCGCTATGTAAAACTATTTTAATTTTTCAGTTTTGTTATCAGTAATTGTTGATTATTTTCGATGTAATGGGACTGGAATTGATATTCCCTTACAAAGCAAAAAAGCAAAGCATGCATTGTTTGCTATAACGATGAACAGAGTAAACATAATAATACGTGCTGATGTAGATTTTCCCATATGTAATACCTGGCTTCCTCTCTAATACGAACATTCAATACTATTGAGGTCCTGAATAAAAGAAAAAACAATAAAACTGCTGAACCACTCACAGTCAAGTTCTGTTTAATATCAACCACATTTTCCAGTTTTGATTCTCAAAAAACTATAATCTTTAGGGAGTGTTATTTACTGAAAGAACCGTATAAACATTAAAATTAAACTTCTGGTCTCTGTTAAAGTTACTCAGCAAATTTATAATCTAGTAACAATTAAATCAAAAAGCTCTTTAACATTTGAAAAAAAATATACTATCCAATGTCTGAGGGAATGTGAACGTATAACATATTTGTCAAAGCGATAAACACATTCCTCACCTGGTTTTTTACCATAACTTTTTTTTAGGTACTCACACCAGTATTTTTATTATTATATTTATTATTTTTTGTTTAAACATGAGCTTTATATAATAAAATTATAGATACTTTACAAGATAATTTTTTAGAAAGTTTTTTATATTTTCGCCGTGTTCTGTGTCTCTATGTCATTCCGTGGAATTTGTAATCGAATTTAAACCTATTTCCCGACTCCCTATACTCTATTTAAAAACTAGGAGGAGTGATTTAAAAAGCCAGACTTACAGCCAAAAAAGTTACTAGAAAATTTACAAGGCGGCAAATTTGAATACATTTCTTTCATTTAAATAAAATTGAAAATAAATGTTTATGGACACTTTATATATGGTCTAAGATGGTTACAAAGTAAACTTACAATAATTATATTTAAAAAAAAGCATAACAAAAGTCACCATTATAAAACATAACCTATAAATGTCACAAATTACTTGATAAATGTAAGTGGCAAATTTTTATAGTGTAAACTTGACTCCAAATTAACCAATAAACAAACGCGAGTGTTGCCAACTTAAATTCAAATCGCTCCTCCTAGTTTTTAAATAGAGTATAGAGCTCTGAAATTTTCAGGATAGCTAAGAACTGGATGACAATGCATGTTTCAAGTGTATTTAGGCATATACATAGATTTCGAAATTTATACCGAATTGATATTAAACATGATCTAAGTTGTGTATAGATAATATTATTTTGAAAGTTATTAAATAAATCGTTCGTAGCGTAGTTGGTTAAGCGGCGGATCAGTCCACTTGTGACAGTTCTTTTATGTTATCATAATGGGATCGATTACGCGACAGAGAAGTTTTTTTTCTTTTTTTTTTGTATTATTTTAACTGGTAATAAAATAAACTGTTTTAGAAAGTTTTTAGATACAACTACCCTTGATTTTGTTAACAAGGAAACAATCTTCTCTATGATCAATCACAGCGTTGTATGACTTAATATTTTTACAATGTCAGGGATGCTGTGCATTGTTGAGATGACACAAAATATGACCTATAAATCAGTAAAAAACTTTCTATTATAAAAAGTTCTTTTTGTAAATTGTGCTTATTTGTAAACTAAAGTAAACTGTGATTCCAACAAAGATACTATCATATCTAAACACAGCTGCAATAGGGATAGGTTATAGGATTATAATGAATTAGAGATTTTATTTAAAAATATATCATCTCATATTATGAAAGATTTAATATATACAGGGTATGGATATTTTAATAATACAGTCATGATACAGTCATGGGACCATGATAAGAAACCTCTATCTTGCTATTAAAAACTTTGGCACCTTCAGCATTATTAGCTATGAATATTTATAATACTTCTTATTACCCTTTTAAATTTTATTGAACTTGACTTTGAACTTTATCTGTACCACTTCAGATGCCCAGCTTCGTAGAAAAGGAGAATATGTTCCCCTCAGAGCCAGAATTACATTTGTTTTTATTCTTGTTGGTTTTCTCTATCAAGGTTTTTAATCCCTTTATGGATCTTTATTTTTAAGATGGGCAACTGCTGATTTGATCCCAATTCTACAGTGAATTGAATGCTTAAATTAAGACTACTAAACAAATCGAATGAACTAATGACTCTGTTCTCACGAATAGCAAGGATTTTTTAAATAAAATATATTTCAAAATCTAAAAGACTTAATCGCCGTGAGATTATTTTATCAAGAACAAAGTTATCTAAAATTGAAAAGATTGTTGACCCCATCGGAGTATCTACTTGTTTATAAAAAATGCCATTAAAAGTAAAAACATTAGAATCAAAGATAAATTTTAATACTTCACGAAAATTAATTAAATCTGATGAAGTGTGTGGTTGGATAATGTTTCAATCTTGTGTGATTGCTTTAATAACTTTATCCATTGGTATGTTTGTGAAGACTGAAACAACTTTAAAATTAACAATCACGTAATTCTCTGGTGTAACAAAGCTATTGATGAAAGCGTCTTTAATATAAAATTCATTATTTGAATTGTACTCATGAGGTAAAATCTCTGTGAGGAATTCTGCAAGATTGCTAGTGAATTAGTAGTACATATACGGAGCCTGACAGATAAAGTGGGTTTACATATTTTTGGGAAATCATAAAATCTTGGTATAACAGCATTGTAAAATTTTTATTTACTGGCAATCTTATCATCAATAGAATTAGATTCTTGTGTCGATGTTACAAGAGATTTAGCTTTTTGTTGTAAAGTAGAAGCAGGGCTTCTGGAAATGCCTTTATATTAAGTAGTGTTGTTTAATAAATCATTCGATAACCTAATGTATTCCTGTTTCAACAGTGCTACCATGTATGTATGTATGTATGTATGTCTGTAGTTAGGGGTAACAGATACACCTGCGACCTATAAGATCTATTGTGATTGTGTCCCCCTTTTCTGGCTATAGTACTGATGATTTCTCAGAGTTATAGCAGCTCTTCTAGTCCTATCTTCCTTAGACAGTGCTACCATAACATTCCCCTTATCACTTCTGAAATTGTCAATCCTCACCAGACTTTGTTTATATATTAGCAAAAATGAATATTGGGTTAACAGCAATACTTAACGTTAATAAAACTCTTTAGAGTTACTTTCCAAGATTTCGAAATATATTTTCTTTTCAAGGAGCTACAATATTTCATTAGTGACAGAATGTAAGTATAAGTCTATTATAAATTTAAACCTACATCTCTGTGAGGTTACAACGTTAATATGTTTACGAAAATTAGTATGAAAAAAAAAGTGAGAGGTGTCAAGGGACACACGGATGGAACGAAGTTCCTTTCGATTAATTAGTGAAGGAATTGTAATTTGTAAACACAACAGAGTGTTTATACATACGTAAGCATTTATTATTGTCTGTATTAAATCTCTTCTTACCTAAATCCATTAGCAATGTCCGGAACTTGTGCAGAACAGAAACACTGTCAGGATTCATTATTGTTATTATTTTGTATTATTTTATTATTTATTATCTTCAAAAAACCTGTATGAACTTAACAAAGTCACGACACTACACTGTTCATGTTCAAAGCAAAATAGAAAATAGTAAATTCATTATCACCTGAATATTTTCAACAGTTCGTTTCTTTTATCAAAAGTGTCCATTCATACAATGCCAGAGGTTTAGATGACATACATGTAGCTAGAATTACTTTTTATTTTAATTTAAAACAGGAATTAATAATAAATACAAAATTTTAAAATATTTTCGGATTAAAGAAGCGAGTTAGTCACAAAGTCAGGCAGTCGGGTGATTCAGGCCAACGTATATAGGTTAAAGAAATTACTTGAGATTGTTAGTTCGTTTAATTTATATTTACCAATTATTATAGCTTAATCAGTAATTAATACAGTAAATAGTTAATTGAAGTGAAGTGTTTTATTTGTGCAGTGTTAGGTCAGCACAGGTACTTATTTTTTTTCTACAGTATTTTCTTTTAATTTAAATTGGTGTCTTTTTGATTGTACTTTTATTGGTATTTATTTATGTATTTTAGGGTTTCCTATTTAAATAAAGATAGGTATATCTATCTATGAGAGAGAGACAGAGAGACAGACAGACAAACATGCGTGTGTCGTTTCGTGACAAATTTTGGTCTAAATTATTTTCGGTTAGCCTCAGGCCACGAATCAGTCGTACCTAATGAGCGAAAAGGAATTCCTTTCCAATAAAACACCATATACGCCTCTCAGGCACCTCTAGTGGCGCCACCAAGCGGACTGCCGCGACATGCGGTTGGGTCAATCGGCTGTCATAAGTGTCATATGCTATGTAATTCCAGCGGAGTGTGTACTTTTTTAAATTTAAAATTTTAATCGATTGTCGTGAAATATCCGCGAAAAAAGTTAGTGGTCACACTTGTTGTGTTGTTGGGTGCAATTTCCGGGGTTATACTATCCCAGAAATAAGTTATTATAGATTTCCCTCGAAATCATGGGAAGTAGCTCGTCGCAAGGATTGGATTGTCGCAGTCCGTCGAGTCGAGTATGTATCAATAATGTTTATCAAATAAAATGTTATGGAGTGACAAAGTTTTTTTATTTCTTGATCGTGATGTTCATTTTCACAATCGAGAATTAGCGGTTTTTCAACTAAAGTTTTTAAATAACGCTTATTACAGAAGAGTGATTTTGCATGATAAACAATAGGCAATACACAGCACCTGACTCAAGCTAACGCGGCCTTGCGCCACGAGGTAGCGCTGGCGTCGCAAAGTCGAGATGCCTGAGAAGCGTATACTGGGTATCTGTAACCTAGAAATCCAAACAAATTAACTTGCCGTATATTCGGAATTCATTGAACTATATAATAGATGCATAATTGGCATGGGAATATTAAAGGAACGCGGTGGAACGTTCTGTTCCTGGTTCTAAGCTATATATATATATATATATATATATATATATATATATATTTATATATATATATATATATATATATATATATTGTTATGATCTCTATACTCATATAATTGTATTCTTGTGACTCTTCAAGGTTGGGTTCTTCGATAATATTAAACTAAAAAGTCCATCTCAATTTTAACATCATTTAATATATAAATATATTAATTCTTTACAACACTTTAAAAAACAATATAACATTCATCATTTATCCTGTCATAAACTTAACACTAATTAATTTTAAATGAAATTTTGCCCTCTTTTCCTAAAATCCCCGAATAACTATTTCTAATATACCTCTATTACCAGCTGATAACAAATTATACCAGAAATACTTATCTTTATAAACTATGCTTATTTTATTTTGAAAATCCAATCTATGCAAATATCCAATTAATCTTCTCTATATATATCCATTTTATTCCATATTTACCTCTACCATATAGTTATTATAACATTCTATTCATACATTAATCTTCTTTTATAATTTTTATATTTATATTCATTAACATTCAGTATTTATCTTCATTTTCAATTTCTATTATTATTATATTTACTTTATAATGGTTTTTAAATTTTTAAAATTCTATATAATTCCCTAAACTTTTTCTCTGACTTTACTCTCCAAAATTCTATGACATTCTATCAATAATTTTTTTTTTTATCCCCCTAGAAACCTCGCAACCCAAATTTTTTTTTATTTATGATTCCTTGATAATTTGCATAAATTGATTATTCAATTCTAATATCTAGTTAGTCTTAATTACACTTATATTACATATAAAGACCAACTATTGAATACCATAACAATTTCCCAAATTTAAAATTTTATAAATTTTAGAAAAAAAATTTTAATAATTTAAAATTTAAAGTATATAACAATTAACATATTAACACAAATTCTGAATACTCTAAGTTTCTTCAAAATACCTATATAGGCTTTCAATATTAAATACTCCTCTAACATTTCTTGTTATCGGATCTTCAACAATATAACTATTAACACCTTCCTCATTTACTATTCTATATGGTCCTTCAAATATAGCTTTTAATTTCCCTGATTCATTTTTCTTTAAATTTCCACTTATATATGCTTTTATTATTACCAAATCTCCTTTCTTAAACCTTACAGGATATTTCACTTTTTTCTTAATTTTTTTATAATATTTTTCCCACGCATCCATTAACCTTTTTCTTACTTTTTCTATAATTTCATCATATTTTTTTCTTTCTTCTTCTTCTTCCCAATTTCGTTTTGGTTTTTGACCTAACATTAAATATGTTGGTGTTTCTTCTGTTATTACATTTGGAATATCATTGATATACATTTCTACTTTATTAATATAATTTTCCCATTCTTTATGTTTCTTTCCATTTAAACTTATTCGTAAAAATTTTATCACTTCTTTAATATATCTTTCTGCAGGATTTGCTGCAGGATGTCTTATACTAATACAATTCTTTTTGATTCCTTTCCTTTTTAAAAATTTTTCTAAATTCTGTCCTTGAAAATACGTTGCATTATCCATTACACATGTCCTTGGTTTACCTATTTCTTCTATAAATTTTTGTAAACAATTTTTAATACTTTTATAATTTGTCCTTCTACATGGGTATAATTTTATAAATTTTGTAAAAACATCAACAATTACCAATATATGTTTATTATTATTTTTACTTCTTATTAAATTACTAATGAAATCTATTGCTATTATTTCCAATTTTTCCATTGCTGTAACACTTTTCCCAATATTTTTATTCACTTTATTCTTATTTTTATTCAATTGACATATCTTACATGTTCTTGTTATTCCTTTTGCTATCTTTTGATCTTTTTTCATGATAAAATTTTCTCTAAATAATAACCATAATTTTCTTGAACCTATATGTCCATATGTTACATGTAAATTTTTTAATATTTGTTTTCCTAAATAACTCTCAATTACATAAACTTCTTCATTTCCTATTTCCTTTATATAATATCCATCTTTAATTAAAGTATTCTGTTTTTCTTTTTCTGTTAAATTTTGTTGACTTCTTATTATTTCTTCTTCCGAAAACATACCTTCATCTTCTATTAATTTGTTCATTCCAATTTGTATTATTCTTCCTTTATCCTTATTTTCATTTTTCTGCTCCTTCACATTTTTTTCTATATTATTAATCTTCTCCTGGTGTATATTACCCATTTCCTCCATCGCCTTAATTCCATCTTTCAATTGATCGACTTCTTTTTGTATTTTGATATTTTCTTCTTTAATAATATTTTTCATTTCATCTTTAAATGTTTCCATATTCTTGTTCATATCTTTTATTTCTTTTTTTATATCTTCTCTTATTTCTTTTTTCATAGAATCCATTTTTCTATTATTTTCATCAAATTTATTTTCCAAAAATTTAAACATTTTCTCCATCTCTGTTTCTTGATGTGGTTTTGAACTAGTCGCATCTCCTATCACATCAGCTTGTACCACTTGAAACATTGTTTTTTCTTCTCCTTCCGACGATCCATCATTACTTTCTGTTTCATGCATATTTTCATTAGATTCCTGTATTCCATCTTCTCTCCTTCTATTTCTTCTATTTTGTCTTGTATTCATTTTATTCAAATCTTTTAATTATTTTATATATTTATTTAATTTATAATGTTAACTTATTATATTACTTTATTATATTTATTCGATTTGTATTTAGTTTTAAAATTTTCAAAATTTTATGGTCTTTATATATAAATATAAATATACTTAAAACTCTCACCTAATCCTCTTATTTCTATTATAATGTATTTATGTTTTATTTCAATTCTTCACTGTTCTAATTTTCTAATCACTTCAATTGTCTATATCACCCTCTCAATTTCAATATACTGTTCTATTTTAAACTGGATTCTTGTTTTATTCACGCCACACGTTGGCTCGCCATAATTGTTATGATCTCTATACTCATATAATTGTATTCTTGTGACTCTTCAAGGTTGGGTTCTTCGATAATATTAAACTAAAAAGTCCATCTCAATTTTAACATCATTTAATATATAAATATATTAATTCTTTACAACACTTTAAAAAACAATATAACATTCATCATTTATCCTGTCATAAACTTAACACTAATTAATTTTAAATGAAATTTTGCCCTCTTTTCCTAAAATCCCCGAATAACTATTTCTAATATACCTCTATTACCAGCTGATAACAAATTATACCAGAAATACTTATCTTTATAAACTATGCTTATTTTATTTTGAAAATCCAATCTATGCAAATATCCAATTAATCTTCTCTATATATATCCATTTTATTCCATATTTACCTCTACCATATAGTTATTATAACATTCTATTCATACATTAATCTTCTTTTATAATTTTTATATTTATATTCATTAACATTCAGTATTTATCTTCATTTTCAATTTCTATTATTATTATATTTACTTTATAATGGTTTTTAAATTTTTAAAATTCTATATAATTCCCTAAACTTTTTCTCTGACTTTACTCTCCAAAATTCTATGACATTCTATCAATAATTTTTTTTTTTATCCCCCTAGAAACCTCGCAACCCAAATTTTTTTTTATTTATGATTCCTTGATAATTTGCATAAATTGATTATTCAATTCTAATATCTAGTTAGTCTTAATTACACTTATATTACATATAAAGACCAACTATTGAATACCATAACAATATATATATATATATATATTATAAATTGACATAAGTTACTATGCTATATCAAATACCGATTTTAAATAAATTAAGATAAAATGAAATAAGAAAATTAAATGTTAAAACATAAATGTAAAACTTTACATAAATTTTATTATAAAATATTAGAAATCATAGAAGAAATATATAAAAATTTTACTTACTTTCAAAATATACAATGTTTGTTATCAAGCCATATTGTGATTTGTTATTAGTTTAATTTCCAAATGAAAAGTTCTGAAAATAGAAAGATATTAGATTATAATATAGATAAGATATTATAAAATTAACAATTCATTAAAAGTATAGCTAATTTTAAAAGAATGATTATTGTATTAAATGTAAATAAGGAATTAAGTATTAGATTTTTAGTAATTTGATTTGACAAATAATGAGTAGGCGAATAGAGAATAATAATGTATAGTGTAAGTTTGTTTGGAGATTCCGTTGTTAAATTGTTTATTTCTGAATCGCTCTCTTGTTTTCTACCTTTTGAAGGGATAAGATGTAATAAAGTTTGCTCGGTTAAAATTTCGATTTTTTTTCAAAATACTTATAAAAGAAAGTTTAAAAGTAGTCAAAAGTGTTAACAAAACCGCAAGACAGCTCCTGATAGTATCTGGTAAGACGTAAAGTTTATATTTATGGAGAAATAAATGTTAGAAATTGTATGCTGAGCAGTTCATTTATATAAATGCTTCCTGAGTTAATTTAACGAAAGTAAAACTAGTTTCTAATAAGAAAGAAAGTATTAGTTTACTTACCATTTGATGCAAAAGCTGATTATTTCCTGATTAGAAGCAATTTTATTCGTCAAAATCTCTAAAGTGTCCGTATATCATTGATGTCCTGGGAAATGGTGGATTCCAATTGAAAAGGATATCCTGTGCCTTAGCTGTCCAGAGAGAATACAAAAGCTTCAGAACACGGTATCAATTTCCAATTTTTTTTTAAATAAAGAACTTTCCTGTGTTTGATTTTTATGTATTTGATGAACATTTAATTTCACTTGTACACTGTTTCACTGTTTAAATAAGTTATTTTTCATTCTTAGATAAGTTTAATTTGATTTATTGGTTACAAAATTCAGAACTTTTCATAACACTTGATTTAATTATGTTTAGTTTTTGAAAGTAATGTGTAAAAGCGCACAAAACAATAAGAAAAAGTAAGGTTAAGGTCAAAATAGAATTATCGTTCAGAAAACATAATTTGGTATATGATTGTTGAATTTTATAATCGTTTTGTTGAAATTTTCAATATTAGTTAAATTTGAATCCATTTAGTAGGTATTTGAAATTTTTTAACTCTGACCCTAAGAAAGAGAATAGCTAGGAGCATATGTTAAAATAATAATCGTTAAAATAAAAGAAATTAATTTGAATCTTACCTTCTTCACATCTATATTAAAATTTAAAAAATTCAAGGTAAGAAGTACTTTATAACATGGTAACTTATAGAATACTGTAATAATAGAAAGAGTTATCATATGTTATAATATATATATAGATTTTTCGTTTTAACATGAGGTTTGATAACCTAAAACGATATTTTACAAGATAAATTTTTGTAAACTAAAGTAAACTGTAATTCCAACCAAAATAGTATTAGATTTTACCCACGGCTCATAAGTAAATTGCGTATTTTTTAACCTATAACTCTGTCAGTAAGTGTCAAATTATTGAGGAGTTGTGTTATAGTTTCATTTACTAAACTAGTGAAGTAAGTAAATAGAAACCTGTATTATTATGCTGGTTACCTACAGTTTTCATTAAATTAAACTAACATTTGACATTTCTCAGACAGGACCGTCTGCGAAATCAAATATTTTTGACAACTTATGCCAAAATTTAAATTTTATATTTGTTATTTTTAGTTTTATAAAAAACCATGTGGTAAGTCGTGAGTAAAGCATAGTACTTCACTCGAGGAACAAATTGCATATTTAGTTCGATTCTTTAGCCCCTTCGCTCGCAAGCTCGCTCATGGGCCAAACACACTCGCTGTAATATGCAATTTACTCCACTCGTAAAGTAATATACTATAAACACAGCTGCACCTTAAAATTGATAGGACTGATTTAATATACGGATCACATTTTGAGTTTATGTAGATACTTACAAATTGATTTAAGTCTGATTTCGACTTGATTACATTTCAATATATTTTTTTTATTTAAAATCTTCCATCCATACAGGCATTGTTCATATTCATTTCATATAAGTAAAAATTCTGGAGATATATGTGTCACGTACAGACCAAAGTTAGAGGTACGTTAACTTCTGTCTGCTGGAATTGAACTGTCGATGACATGAAGTAGGCCTGGTGCAATTTATACGCCATCTGCCGGTGAAATGATCCGCCCGTATCGTTTTCATGCAACTGTTGAATACTTGGTTCTTGATTACATGCGATACGTATGCACGTATATTAATATAGAATGTAATTGTTTATAAATTATGGTGCAAATATGTATTTGGATACATTTATGATGAGTTTATATATTGCTATAGTTCCGTAGTTAATTATTTTTCTAAAAGTCTTCTGATTTATGGAACAAACAGTGTTAACAGAATGTATGAGAAGTGCATACCTCAAACAAAAATTGATAAATTGGAATTGGACAATAGACAAAAAGTTTTAAGTTAAACAGATATTAAAAATAATTTTAACAAATACTTTAGTAATCTGGGGCAGGCATATACAGATAAAATAATACCTACCCTCGCATGATTACAAAGAAAATTTAGATAAAGTAAAAGTGTACCTACTTGCGAGAAGCCGATGAAATTGAAATGCAAAATATTATAAAAAAGTAAAAAAAATCGCGAGGTTGGGTTAACATACGAGCTGAAACTGTAAAACCGTTGACGTGGTTAATAAATCAGTGTTCTGGATCTGGATCTGGAAATTTGGGGAGGGGCGAGCTAGTGCTTAGCCAGCACTGAGGCCACATATGACCCATTGTGCATCCTCCCGTGTGTAGAGATATCCTCACCTCAGGCTGTCACCAGGTCTTCTGATTTAAAATAGGTGATGAGGCTCCCGAGGGGGATTTCCCTGACATCTACTCGCCCAACACGGATCTTCTAATTTCAGAAAAAGCCGAGCAGTCATACATTATGTGTGCTACTGTTTCCTCTTCTTGTTCGCAGCCTCTGCCTAGCGGCGATTCTGTTAATTTCATCCTAAAGAGATGTTGTCGCAATTGGCAGTGACCTGTCAAGATTCCCACAGCTGTTCGGAGATTTTGTCTGGTCGATGCCTTAAATCTTTTTGCTGTTTCCTCACCAGGATGAGGTAATAACTCTCTGGCCTGTCTACAGTTCGTAGTTTCATCCCAGCACTGTATAAAGTTTTGGTGAGAGTGCTGTTTGATAAGGTCCACGACTGCGGACAATGTTAGCTTGGTAGATGGGCGAGGGCTAACATATTTGTAGCTCGCAGCCTTCCTTGCTAAATTGTTTGCAATGCGGTTGCCTTTAGAGTTTCCATGTCCTTTGATCCAGCTGAGAGTGACCACGTTATTCTGGCTGGCCTCAGTTAGAGATTGGTGACATTCTAGTACTAAACTTAAAGTAAAACGAGGTGTATTCAAGGTCAGTAGTGCTTGTCGGCAGTCTGTGTATATATTTATATTCCTGCCTGTGATGTTCCTATTGATTAATTCTTTTGCAGCTATAGTTATGCCTGTGAGTTCTGACTGAACCACACTTGACAAGCCATCCATAGCCCGTTTTATTTTTAGGTTTAAGGATCTAGAGTAAATTCCACATCCCACACCTTGCTTCCTTTTTGATCCATCCGTATATACGGTCAGAGCGTTCATTACGTTGGGGTCTGCTGTCTTGTTTGTTAATATTTTGTAGGGTTTGTCAAAGACAAATCTTGGTGCGACGGCATCCGCGTCTGCCTGTAAGAGTGGTATCACCTTTATCGATTCCCTTCACAGACTGTCCCTATGGGTGCCAGTCCCTACAGTGGGTTTGATACCAACCGTGCGAAAGCGTACCATGCATGCGACCTCCTTAACAAATATGTCAAGGGAGGTGAGACCGAGTATGACTTTCATTGCGCTGGTCGGTGTGCTTCGCATGGCTCCTGTTACGAGAAAGCATGCTGATCTTTGGATTTGGTTCAGTTTTTATTACAGGATCTTTTCCACAATGTTTGAAACCTGCTGTAATCAAACCCTTATTCAAATACTCCATTTTAACTCCTCGTTTGGCCAATTTTTTTTTGGATTTATCCAGTTTTTGGTTTTTATTTTATATTTTTAGAGTTTTTTAAATTTCCACGATTTCTTAAAAGTTGGCGGTATTTATTATTTGCTCCTATTTATTAATCACCTGTTATATTTTATAATTATAGATTAAATAATATAAAAATAGGATTTTTGGAAGTGCCTACATATTTTTACAATTATCAAGTAAAATTTATCAAATTTTATTATCAATTAATAATTTAATTATATAAAAACTCTCAGTATTAGATGTTAAAAAGTTTGTACAATAAAGCGCTTGACCCACAGGCTATTGATTAACGCAAGAGAAATACCTACTCATTTTCTCACAATCCACGTTCTTACTTATTTAAATCAAATATTTAAAAATATGTCGTATTTCTAACCGTCTGTAAAAACGTCAAATAAGAATATAGATATCTAGTTTAAAAATTAAAATTATGATTAAGTGTTAGAAAAAACAAGTTTAATATAAAAGAGAGATTTATTAAAATCTGGAATTCCCTTATGATCTCTTTATTGTGTGATATGTTGTATTTGAATTTTGCCACCTATATAATAGGTTTAACAATTACTTTGTGTTTACTGATTCCCAAGACTCGGAGCTAGTTTAACTCTATAGAATTCAAAGTTTAAGGTTCTGTTTGTTCAGTTAACAGACATCTCTAGAGAAATATAAATAAATACAAACTCCGCAGTACATTTATAATATAAATTTAACCAGACATCATTAATTCACCTGTTAAAGAAAATTGCGACAGAAACTTTTTTTAACTTTTAAAACCATTTAGATACTTTTTATACAAAGGTATATTATTTAAAAAATAACAACTGTATCACTATATTTAGAGAAGCACGATAGTTCTGTGTCAATACGTTGCGTGCCAAGATATTTTGAGATCTTACCTCGCTTCCCTATGTCAATACAAAAACTAGAAATATGAAGAGACGACGCTAGAAACAAGACGAGCCCACATACCAACCATATTATCGTGAAAGTGTGGATGTAAGGAATCATCGATTAACAGGAGTGTAATGTTGATAGGTCTAAGGACCCTGTTGTAAGACTTGGTGTCATATTTAGGGATGGATAGAAGAGTGTCAGAATCAGTCCCCCGCTGAGTTTCGGTGCTCGCTTTCTGGTTTTTTCTTTTTCTGTTTCCTGGAACGTGCCCAAACTGATACATAACATTTTGGTGTTGTGTAAGTGTGTTTTGCTGTCTAAAAACGACTTTGTGAAATGTGGGTTTGGAAGATGTGGCGTGTCTCCTCCGACTGAAAGTCTCCCATTTGACAAGGACGAAGGGAACCACAGAAACCTTTTTTTTATCCTGTCTTCCAGTTTTCACCTGTCGTCAAGTAGGTCGTTGAGTTCTGTAGAAAGGTCCTTATCTGCAGTTCAAAGGATTGTTAAAGAGGGATCTTACAGGTATTCTTTAGTATTCTTAAAGTGTTCTGTCCATTCTAAATAGTTATTTGTGACACCAGGACGGAAAATGACATTTTGCAAGAGCGAGTAAAGTTGTGTAGCCGAGGTGCGTAGCACCGAGGCGAAACAATACGAGCACTTGCAAAATATTTTTCGGACGTGTAACACACACTATTTTTTGGTCCGACTAATTTTTAATATTTTTAAAAGTTCTGTTATGTTCAAGACTTAACTGATTGTGCTACCTGAACTAAGACCACTGACTAGAAGACGAGTAATACCGAATTACTAACTATGGGCAGATCATTACGATTAACCCCCAGCTGAGCTACCGGTCTCAGACCCTCTCCGTTAATCCTATGTCCGAATTCCTAACTGCATACAAATATTATTTAATTTTGAATTTAATAAATCTAAAAAAGTCTTCAGATTTTTAAAAACGCATTGTGTTTTGGAAAACTTTACATTATTTTTTTGTAAGATTCATTAATTAATTAGATTTTACTCGTAAAAGTATCGCAAGTTAAGATTTTTAGTGAAGATACTACTTATAGTACTACTATATAGTAGAAGATAAACTGTTTTAAGTAATTTTTTTCTAACTTCGTGTGATGAATAAAATTAAAAAAAGTTAAAAATTGCATTTATTTTTAACTTTCCTTTTTCGCTGATCATTGCCTACAATATATTTATAAATCAATTGATTAAATCAAAATTTAAAAAAAATTAATCGTACTTAAACTTATTTTATAATATCTCTGTTTAAAGTTTTTAACCAATACCGAATTCGGATTCCATTTTCATTTTTATTATAATCCAAAAATCTAGTTTATAATTTATTGGAAATTTCTATTAACATTACTATTTTCAAGTACTAATTAGGTGAAATATTTCTTTTCTTTAATCCGATTAAGAAATCTAAAGTAGTCGCCAAGATCAGGTAGAAAATGTTGAGTTAGGAATTCGGACATAGGATTACCGAATTACTTACTAATCCCCAAATGTTATGACCACGGTTAGGAATTCGTATATCCCGTAGAAGACAGCCGACAGATATAAGCGCCACATTGGATGTTAAATATTATAGTTGTGTTGTTGTGTATTGTGTAATAACTTGTTTAATACTTAATATACGTGTTTAGCTTCAGCAGTTATTAGTGGTTTAATTAACATATGTTGCAAACACAACAAGTTCAAAAACTTTTTTGGTCCTCCGTCCAGAAACAATACTATTAATTACTTCAAAATCGTCCGGAAAATGACAACTATAATAATAAACATCCAATGTAGCGCTTATATCTGTCAGCTCTCTTCTAGTCAGTGGCCTTAGTTCAGGTAGCACAAGCAGTCAAGTCTTGAACATAACAGAACTTTTAAAAATATTAAAAATTAGTCGGACCAAAAAATAGTGTGTGTTACACGTCCGGAAAATGTTTTTCAAGTGCTCGTATTGTTTCGCCTCGGTGCTACGCACCTCGGCTACACAACTTTACTCGCTCTTGTAAAATGTCATTTTCCGTCCTTGTGTCACAAATAACTATTTACTTTGTGACATACAAGATTAGATGTTTATATAAAGATGAGAGAATGAACTATTTTCATAAATTGACATAAATGTCAAATTTTAAAATACAAGTTGTGAAAGAAATTAAATGTAAATTAGAATCCTGCTTATCTTTAGAAAAAGTTATAGGTAAGTTTAGTATATTATACGCAGTTTTTAAATAAATTTAATTAAAATTTGTATTATTCATTATGTATTTTTGATGACTTAAAATCTAAACTCATAGCGCCATCTCTTTAGATAATCTAAAAACTACTTTGCCGGCCTAGGCCGGAAAATGCCATTTTCCGGACGATTTTGAAGTAATTAATAGTATTGTTTCTGGACGGAGGACCAAAAGAGATATTTATCAAAAGAACCTGTTAATTAAAGAATGATTATATTTTATTATCTTATTAAATGGTAGTTATCAGAATCTTCGGGATAGCTCAATAGATTTGATAATATTACAAAAGGCTCATCTTTATTTTAGGATTGTCTTCTTTTAAACTCTAAAAGCTTCTATACTAAATCTTCATGAAATGACCGGTACTAAAACTTTCTCAGGATTGTTTGGATCTTAGGGGGACCTAATCATCCCATTTTTAAAATTATTATATATATATAGTACAGTACTGCAGGCCTTTGAGGCCCATGACTTTTTTTTTTCTTTATCGTTCTTCAACTGCCTTAACAATTTCTCTCCACAGGTTGCGATTCTGTACTTTTGCACCCCAATTTGGTTCTACCTCTCTGATATCTTCCAACACCGCGTCCAACCATTTTTTCTTTGGTCTCCCTCTTTTTCTTTTACCTCCTTCCCCTTCTTTAATGACCTTTTTTGCATATCTATCTTCTGGCATCCTCCTAGTATGCCCGAACCATCTCACCCTTTGAGCTTTTATGAAGCTTGTTACTGATGGGTATTTATAAAGATCTTTTAATTCTTGGTTAGTTCTTCTTCTCCAGAGTCCTTCATCTGTTTTTAATCCCCCCAGAATTTTCCTTAGTACCTTCCTTTCCCATATATCCAGTTTTGTTTCTTCCGCTTTTGTTAAAACCCATGTGTCGCTTCCGTATGTCACTGTTGGTCGTATTATTGTTCGATAAATTTTAATTTTGGCTTCTCTAGATAACTCCTTTGATCTTATTAACTTATTTAAAGATCCCACAGCTTTACTTCCTTTCACTAATCTTTTATTTATTTCTTTCCATTCTTCGTTTTTATTTGTCAGCGTTGCACCCAAGTATTCGAATTCACAGACTTTTTCAATTTTATATTTTCTGTCCTCCCCCGCTTTAATCTCTATATATTCTTTTTTACCGTCCACATTCTGATGGTTTAGCACCATATATTTTGATTTCTTCTGATTTATACTAAGTCCGTAATTTTTTGCAGCCTCTTCCAACTTACAGAACGCTCTTTCCAGTTCCTTCCTTGTTCTGGTTAGCAAAGCTAAATCATCTGCATATGCAATTATCTGTTGCTTGTGGTGATAAATAAGCCCTGTTGTTTGTATGTTGCTATCTCGTACAATTTTTTCCAACACTAGATTGAAAACCGTTGTCGATATTGGATCTCCTTGCTTTAATCCTTTTTGGACTCTAAATTTGTCTGATACAGTAGTTCCTTCGCTCGTTACTCTGCTGTATGAATTGTCTAATGTCATCTTGATTAGCTTCACGATTTTCTTTGGTATTCCTAGTAAGTTCAAGGCATTATACATTTTGTTTCTATATATTGTATCATAAGCCTGCTTAAAATCTACAAACATGACATGTAGTCCTAAATTTCGCTCGTAGCTTTTATCCATTATTGTCTTAAGGGTAAATATTTGATCTGTTGTTCCTCTTCCTTTCTTGAAACCTCCTTGGTATTCTCCCACTATTCTTTCTTGGTACACATTCAATCTGTTTCTCAAAACTCTAGCCAGAACTTTGTACACCACATCCAGAAGTGATATCCCTCTATAATTCTCGCATATACTTTTGTCCCCTTTCTTGAAGATTGGACATATTATTGCATTGTTCCATCTCTCAGGCATTTTTTCTTCGTTCCATATTTTACGTATTATTCTGCATATTCTTTTCTGTATCTCTTCTCCCCCGTATTTAACAATTTCTGCTGGGATCCCATTCTCTCCTGCACTCTTATGGTTCTTCAAATTTTCCATCTGTTTTAAGATTTCTTTATCTGTTGGTTCCTCCACGTGATCCACATTTTCTCTTTCCTCCTCTACTTCTTGTTCCTGCTCTGGTTCTTTTTCTTGACCATTTAGCACTCCTTCGAAGTATTGCGCCCATCTTTTTGCTTTTTCTCTTGGATCTGCCAATATCCTTCCTTCGTTATCCTTAATATAAGGTACTTGGTAATTAACTGCGCCCTCTCGTGATTTCTTGGCCTCTTGGTAAAAATTTCTTAATTGTTTGTTTTTAAAGTGTTCTTCAATATTTTGTAATTTATTCCGCATATAATTTCTCTTCTTCTGCCTGAGTAACTTTTTGGTGTTTTTTCGGACTTCTGAGTATTTGCTCTTGACTTCTGTCGAATCAGTTTCTAGTGCCCTTAGTCGTACTAAACTCTTTTCCGCTATTTTCTTTTTACACTCCTCATCAAACCATCCATTCTTGTTTGTTGTCTTCTCCCAACCTAGCTTTTGCTCTGCCACATCTTTCATTAATTTTTCTAGTTGCATCCACTCCGTTTCAACATTGTCCTCTTCCTTCATTATACTCAAATTTGTTCTAAAATACTCCCGCATTTCTTTTCTTACCCCGTTTTCCTGTATTCTTGCTACATTATACTTTTTCCTTCTGTTGGTTACCTTCTGTATTCTTGGCAGCTGCTGCTTGACGTTTCCTACCACCAAAAAGTGATCTGTATTTGCGTCTGCACCTCTGTAACTTCTAACATCTTTCACTAACTTTTGATGTTTTCTTTCTATTAGAACATGATCAATTTGATTCTTGGTTCTTCCATCTGGTGAAATCCATGTCATTTTATGTACTTCTCTATGATCAAAGCTTGTGCTAGCTATTTTCATATCTTGTTCCGTAGCAAACTCTATCAATAACTTTCCATTTTCGTTACTTTGCTCGTGCTTGCTTCTTCCTCCTGTTACTTTCTTGTAAATCGCCTCTCTTCCCACCTTAGCATTCATATCTCCTACCACCATTTTTATATCATACCTTTGGGTTTCCTCCAGTACGCTTGCCATCTCTTCATAAAAATCGTATTTCTCTGTCAATTCTTTATTTTCTGTCGGTGCGTGCCCGTTTATTATTGTTATTTTCCTGTACTTGCCCTGCAACCTTATTTTACATAGCCTTTCCGAAATTGCTTCAAAGTTGATAACACTTTTCATTAATTCTCTTTTTATTATAAATCCTACTCCGAAAAGTCTGTTGTTATCATGTCCGCTGTTAAAAAACCCATACCCGTCTATACTCATTGTGAGCTTACCTTTTTGCTTTGTTTCCTGCAAGGCTAAAACATCAATTCTGTACTTCTTCATTGTTTCAACTAGATTCCACAGGGCTCCTTTCTCAAAAGTCGTCATTACATTCCAAGTACCTACTTTTACTATATCATCTCGCATCTTCCGTTTCCTTTTTTTGTTTGTTTTGCATTTCCTTGTATTGTCTCTAATATTTATATTATCATCTTCGTTATCCCTTTTGCTCGCTTCCTGATTCATTGCCTTATTATCTTCTTGTTTGCCGTCCTGATTATTAGTACGTATTAGTTTTTTGAGCTGTCCCCTCCTTTTTCTTCTAGCAGACGTCCTTGCTCATCATCCCATCTCCATACCTTATCATTAATTCTCAATTTTCTATACCCAACTTTCGTCTGTTTTCCTTTTTCCCTTTCTTCCTTAGCAATTATTTTTATTTGTTTCTGAATGTCTTGCTCCTTTTTTGTCAGCTCCGAATCTATAAATATTTTTTGGGGTAACATTCTTAGTTGACTTTTATTCCGTAATACATCAATTTTTTCCTTAAGGGTTTCTGTCTCGACTATACAGATCTCATCCCCCACTTTTCTTGCATCTCTTATTTTTACATTGATTTTAAGTTCCTTCTGCATAAAGTTTTCTATCTGTTCTTTTAAAGCTTTATCATCGTTAGTATCTACCTTCAGGCCCGATATTCTTAAATTTTTCTTCTTATTTTCTCTTTCTAGCATATCTAACCTCCCTGATAAGCTCTTTATTTCCTCTTTCATCTTTTTGTTTTCTTTAATAACCTCCTTAAGTTGTTGTTGACTTTCCCTTTGTTCGTTCCTGACACATTTTATTTCTTCCATTAACTTATCGTTTTTGTCCATCAGTTCCCTCATCATTCCTATCAGTATTTCATTAGTCCCTGCCTCTTCTTTGCTTCCTTTTGAAGGCGACCTCTTTGTTAATTTAGATCTTCCGAAAAATTCATCCATTGAGCTTCTTTTTCTTTTTGACTCCTCATCTGTGTCCGTACCGCTCATTTTCTTATTATTTATTACTTACACCGCGATACTGCGAAAGGAAAACAACCCAGATCCACTCTTCGGAAGTTAGATTCTCCTATCAGTACCGCTTATTGCCTTATAGGATTTATTTCGCACTCTGGCAACACCGCTTTTAAATCGGTCGGAGTTCCGTTGCTCGTTATCTTTAAATTAGCAATACTAGGTTTTGTAGACTCTTTTTTGTCAGCTATATTTTTAGTTTATTTATTTATTACTCACAGTTTTTGTTCTTTTAAGATCGGTTCTTCAACTTACTAGTGAAATCCGTTAAACTGCACTAAGCATCCCACTTTACACGTACTACTACACTATTTCGGTGATTTAATTCCCGCTGCAACTCTCGCAATTTGCGATTTATTACAGACGAAAATTCAAGCACATTTCTTCGCTTAATACCACGTTGCCACGTTAAAATTATTACCAAGTAGAATTAGTTTCTAGCTCTGACTAATAAGAGTTCAGTTTGGATAAAGCGAGCCGTCTGGGGTCCCAAACTTCAAAGAATAAGTTTCTGACCTGCGCAACTCTCGCAACAGAAACCAATTTTTAATTAATAATTTTCACTGATATATTTACGGTAGAGATAATCTGGTGAATTTTTTTATGAACAGAAAAAATGTTACAGGGCAAATCGTTCCGTAACGTAACGCGTTACGGCACCAGTTTGTCTGGCTTCCACTTCTTTTCTCCTCTCTTTCTCTAACCTAGTCGACCTAACCGTATGTCGAAAGGAAATTCTTTCCTTTCTCTTTTCATGATTCAATTTTTAGTGTGCAATAGACATATACTGTTGGCAGTAAGCATATAGCCCTAAACTATCGCTGCATTTGGAAGTTATAAAAACTTAATTTAAGTTATTACTTCTATCTTCTATCGGTCGTTTTGGCATGTTTTGGTATTTCTAGGTATATTTTGTTAATTTTCCAGTTTTTCAATATTTCTTTTTAAATAATCAATATCACATTATTTAAGATTTGTTAGCAAAATATAGCTCGAATATAATTTGTGTCATTTTTCGCTTAATTAGAAATTTACTAGAAAATAAATATATAGAGTCCGTAAAAATACTGCGACAAATATATCACTTGTCATCAGTATATTAAACAAGCGAGTTAAAACCAAACAAATAATGACCGTTGGTAATTTTTCAAAATGACGTGGATATCGCTTATGCATGTTGCCCTCTGACACCAAAATATACTTTAGTTGCAAATGAATTGTTTACACAGGCATAATCTACGTTCTGCTCTGTGCCGGATGATGGTTCTGTACAGACCGGAATGTTTGTAGACATTATTTTATTTAAATGAGCAGCCCAACAGTTTTTTCTGATTGCTCGACTGGGTATTTCTATGTTATCAGCATTTGAACTATTTTTTACATTCACTTTGGTTATTTCCGAGGTAATCGACAATTTTAACGTGTGTTTTAACAAACATAGATCCTGTGTAACCTCAACCATATAGCGCAAACTAAATTATTTTAAAATAAGTTTCCACGCTAGCTTAATTATCGTGGTTCGATTTTCGATATGATTTGTAGTAATTGAAATTCTCTGCTTCACAGATATTTATGTTTGTCACAATACAGAAAAAATTATATAAAAGATGGGAAATCGAAATCAGATGCCTAGTTGCTTACATTTTTTTAAAAAGTAAAAATTTTATTTTTCGCTTATTCGTGCATTTTTCCTTTTTTAAAGGCGGTTCAATTTTTTTTGAAAAGTTTCTATTTTATCCTTTTTAGTTGCTACTTGGCTTTGTCAGATGTAGATACTATCTTTAAAACCTTCCGAATACCGTGGAAGGGGTTCTAGGGTTAATACCCAACATTCCCGACATATAGGTACCAAGCTGTCTTTTCTGAGACATAAGTAAATTATCTAACACCTAGAGACACCAAGCACGTACAATAAAGGGAAACTTCATTATCATCTCATTCCTTCTCCTTAATAGGAGAGGCCTGTCCCCATACAGTGGGAGAGTAACAGACTGATTATTAGGTTTTTATGTTATACACCATTATTAACATACAGAGCTTACTCTATTGATTTTTGAGGTGTTCCCTGGAATATCAACGTCATCTGTAAAAGTGAAAAGTGTTTATTGTACTCTGCCATTTCATTAAAGTCTTAAAAAAAAGCAACAAATGCAAATTGTTGAAATTTATTATCAAATTGGTATTCTGTGAAAAATGTGCGTCGTTTGTTATGTTATGACCATTTTATGGCCGTCATAATCGACCATTTTATGGTCGTCATAATCGACCAAGTGAATCAACAATTCGTTCTGTTATTACCAAATTTCGCACCAAATTTATTTTGTTGGACATTAAACCATCAACTCGTATGCGTAGAGTGCGTAGGAAAAGTTGCAGTTGTTGCAACTAGTGTTATAATGATCGTCAAATGTCAATTCGTCGCCGTTCTTAGCAATTGAGCATGTGTTACTCAACCACATGGAAAATTTTACATGTGGATTTGGGTTTGAAACCCTATGAAATTCAACACATGCAAGAATTAAAACCGAATCACAATGTCTACTTTTTGGGAAATGAGCGTTACAACAGCTCGATGAAAATCCACTGTTTTATCGAAAAATTGTGTTCAGCGATGAGGCTCATTTCTGACTGAACGGATACGTGAAAAAAACTTTTTTAAAAAAATTAAACCGCCTTCAAAAAATTTGCTCTAAAAAGCCAGAAATAAAATCTTTATTTCTTAATAAAATTGGAACCAACTAGGCATCTGATTTCGATTTCCTTGAAGTCGGCTCCAATGGTTTATATCTTTGTAACTAACATTCGAAATCTAGATTAATAGCAAATATTCAAATAGAGGGTAATTTGCCATTGGAGCCGACTTCAAGGAAATCGAAATCAGATGCCTAGTTGGTTCCAATTTTATTAAGAAATAAAGATTTTATTTCTGGCTTTTTAGAGCAAATTTTTTGAAGGCGGTTTAATTTTTTTAAAAAAGTTTTTATTTTATCATTTTTAGTTGCTACTTGATTCATGATGTACTATTTTCAAAGACTTTCAATAACCGTGCAAGAGGTAGGTACTGAGTTTAATCCCCAACAATCCCGATGTACCAATGTGAGTTTTTGGAGACATAAGTAAATTGTCTAACACCTAAAAACACGAAGCACACACGGTAAAGGAAAACATCGTGATGAAACGTGGAATAAATTGTCTGAAATAACCAACTCGCAGTAAGCAAGAGAATTGATTAAATGCTCATTCCTTCTCCTTGTGAAAAGAGGTCTTTGGCTTTAGAGTGGGACAGTAACGGGCTAATTATTATGTTTTTATGTTATACATCATTATTAACAAATTAACTGAACTGCCAGAGCTTATTCTGTATGATATTTGTGGTATTTCTTGAAATATCTTCCACATTGGTGACAAGACCATAATCAAATTTCTATGGGACCACACGGACACTCTACTCTTTTGAATACAAAAAGATTTTTTCAAATCGGATTATAAATACCGGATATATTCGGTAACATATATAAAAAGAATAAGGTCAAACTGAGACGCTTCTCCTTATTTCCTGGAATATCTTTCACATTGATGACCAGACCTTAACCAAATTTCTATGGGACCAATGGGACACTCTACTCTTTTGAATGCAAAAAGAACTTTTAAATCGGATTATAATACCGGAGATATTCGCTGAACTGCTGATTTTTGTGGTACTTCTTGAAATATCTTCTACATTGGTTACCAGACCCTAATCAAAATTCTATGAGACCATACGGACACTCTACTCTTTTGAATGCAAAAAGAATTTTTCAAATCGGATTATAAATACCGGAGATACTCGGTAACATATATAAAAAAAATATGGTCAAACTGAGACCCTTCTCATTATTTCCTGGAATATCTTTCACATTAATGACCAGACCTTAACCAAATTTTTATGGGACCAATGGGACACTCTACTCTTTTGAATGCAAAAAGAATTTTTTAAAATCGGATTATAATACCGGAGATATTCGCTGAAATGCTGATTTTTGTGGTATTTCTTGGAATATCTTCCACATTAATAACCGGACCCTAATTAAATTTCTATGGGACCACACGAACACTCTACTTTTTTGAATGCAAAAAGATTTTTTCAAATCGAATTATAAGTACCGGAGATATTCAGTAACGTATATAAAAAAATATGGTCAAACTGAGACCCTTCTCCTTATTTCCTTGAATATCTTTCACATTGATGACCAGACCTTAACCAAATTTCTCTGGGACCAATGGGACACTCTACCCTTTTGAATGCAAAAAGAATTTTTAAAATCGGGTTATAAATACCGGAGATATTCGGTAACATCCATAAAAAAAAAATAAAAAAAAAATATGGTCGAATTGATAACCTTCTCCTTTTTTGAAGTCGGTTAACAAGCAAAACTGTCGTATCTGGAGTAATAAACAGCTACATGCTATAAAGGAAATATGGATGCATCCCGAAAAAACAAGAGTAAGGTGTGGTTTATGGCTTATACCTCGAGGCCCAATTGTCTGGCAGTGACGTCATTTTGACGTAAATGCAACTGGAACCAATGCAAGGTTCTAATGAATGCTAGTTGCCATGTTTAACTTGGAAAGACTTATTATCTTTGTCTTATTACCGCGCAATAGAAAGAGATACTTTTAAGAAAAATTGCAAGCGGCAGTAGCGTATTTATACCTCGAAGCCCAATTGTCTGGCAGTAAAATCATTGTGACGTAAATGTAAGTGAAACCAATGCGAGGTTCGATTGAATGCTTGTTGCCATGTTTAACTTAGAAAGACTGACTATCTCTGGCAAGCGTGTTGAAATTTTTCTTAAAAGTATGTCTTTCTATTGCGCGTTAATAAGACAAAGATAGTAAGTCTTTCTAAGTTAAACATGGCCACAAGCATTCATTTGAACCTCGCATTGGTTCCACTTGCATTTACGGCACAATGAATTTACCATCAGACAATTATGCCTCGAGGTATAGTGGCATCATTTCTTCTAAGACGACCGTGAAAGTTACGTTACCGTCAACGGCAAACGATGCCGATGTCGAGTCATGATACGCGACTATTTTTGCCCCAATTGGCTGAGTTGTATACTTTGTTGACATATGGTTTCATCCAAACGAGGCTAGAGACGATTCCAAAATTAACGCGACAGCTCAGGTTTTCCCACCTATCGTTACCGTCGACTCGAACGTTACCGATTACCCAGTTCGAGAGGTTTTGTAAAGATGGCTCTAGCGAACGCTTTCTACTCCGTCTTTCGATAAAAATAGATTCCAGTGGCGTAACAATTTTAATTTTTTTTGTGAATTTGGTTTTTATTTGAATTTGTAAATTCTGTAAAAAATACGCAAATTAAACAAGTTAAATGTTTATTTTTTCTTTCTAGTTAAAAGTTTTATATACATTTTTAATTAAGTTCATCAATTAAGTTTTGCGCAATTTAGCTCATAACAATTCTTACTTTTAAATTGTTATTACCCAGCGAAGACCACGGGGAGGTATGAGCATTCTTCGCCAACGGGATGGAGGGGTGAGGTATAAATTTTAGCGAGGTTACGAGTGTTAGTATATAAAAATAAATAATAATAAATATATAAAAAATATCACAGATCAATATCACAGATAATATCACAAAATTGAAACATTCTGAGCTCCATTCTTCGTAACTGCCCGTATTGACATTGAAAACTAAATCTTGGGCAGTGTCTAATAGATGCTCTTTTTTCATTAAATCTAATTCGTACTTATGTACATGTTCGCAAACTCTTTTCCACTCCTCAGTGGTAATGCTGGAGAACTTCTGTCTTGCAAGATTTTCGACGTCACCACATCTTAATGTTATATTATGACTTCCAACCCAATTTTTGACCGCGGCCCAAATTTTTTCTATAGGGTTTAATTCTGGGTGATATAGTGGTAATCTTACAACAGAGTGTCCGTGTTTTCTCATTTCCTCATCTAGAACGTATTTTAGAGAGCGGGGTTTGTGCGATTTTATTACTTCATAGAGTTCGACTTTTGTCATGTCGACTGTATGAGGGATGCTCTTGTCCGTTAGCCAATTCAACATGACTTCCTTTCTAGATGAGGCGGTTGAAAGTCTTTCCATCATTGTATTGTGATAGCTAGCATTATCTATCACCAACACACTTTTTTCTGGAATGTTGGTAATGAGTTGTGTTCTCACCCAACGCATGAAATTTTCCGTGTTCATGTCATCGTGATAATCTCTAGTCTTTTTTCCAGACTTAAATATTAACAGTTCATTTTCCACAAACCCCTTTTCTCCTCCTGCATGTACCATAATTAGCCTTTGTACCTTGCTATAAGGCGCTTTTAATGTTTGGTCTGGTTTGGTCGTATCTATCCATGTTTTTGTAGAGGTATGCGAACTATGCAAATAAGTTTCATCGGTATATATAATATTTCTACCGTCGCGGCGAAAATCTCTAATTTTTTTCAAAAACTCTACGCGTTTTAACCTTACATCGTGGCTTTGCATAAGTGCTTGTCGATTGTCTGGTGTTTTGTCCCAGGTGAAACCTAATTTTTTTACAACCCTTCTAAAGGATTGTAATGACCCTTCAAAACCTACTTGGGCGTCCTTCACTCTTTGTAGAGCCTTCTTCATCGTCAGGCGTTATTTTTCTATGATATAAAAGTTGTTAATAAATAATGGATCGAATTCGATTTCCTTGCCCTTGACTAATAAATGTTTTAGAATTTGGACGACCCCTTTTTTTGAGAATTACTTAAATTTAAATCATTTAAAGTTGATGTCGAGGGACGGTCGTCAATGACGACTGATGTTGACATTTTTGTAACATCATCTACTTCTAAAGCACTTATTTTTTATTTACTCGATGGATGACATCCTTAGAAACACCTGTAGCTGCCATAATTCGTTGGCGAAAATTATTGATTAGAATTTGTAGCCCATTTTTGGCTTCGTTTTTCATAAATTTACTTACAGAGTTAATAATTTGGTAGGCATCCGCCGAGTAATGCTTTCTTCCCATTTTTGCGATAAAAAAATAAAAATACACTCGGTACTTACTCTACAAAACGAAAAACACTCAAACCTGTAAAACGAGGCACAAATTCACGACGCCGCTGGGACTAACAAACACAGCCCATGGAATCCGCTTAGCAAGTGAATAGTACTAGAATTCTCCAACTGCGCTCTGGAGGCGCTGCGGCGCGTGCCGATCGGATATCGTCGGCGAATATCCCCACATTGCCGAATTTTACTGGAGCTGTCGCGATCTTTTTGTAATCGTCTCTACATGCCACACAGCTCGTGAATCAAAGGACATGTTAAAAAATAAATTTGATGAGCAGCTTATCTTTCAAAATGACCCTGTGAATTGGTCGCAAAGATCATGCGATTTAATGCCCCTTGATTATTTCTTGTTGGGCTATGTAAAGTCCCTATGAGGACAAGCCGAACACAATTAAAGCTTTACAGGAAAACATATTAAGCATTATTCGTGGGATACAGGTCGAAATGTTTAAAAAAGTGATATAAAATTGGATTTTCCGAATGGACAATTTGAAATTTAGCCGCAATCAACATGTGTATAAAGTTTTCTTTAAAAAGTAAATGGCAAGGACCAATTTATCGAGTCCAATGACAAATTTAAATAAATGATGCAAATTTAAGTGTTTTATTAATTAAAAAAAAACTACGCATAAAAACTCATTCATTATAAGGAGATCTAAGAAGATATAATGGCCTTCTTAAACACATCTGGAATTTTCTCTTAATAGAAATTAAATACCTACTATAGACACTTCCCGTGAGTAACTTCTAACAAAACAAAAAATTCAGTTTACTTTTCTAGTTCAATATAATAAATCTTATTAAGATTTACTTTAAATAAAACGACACGTCGAATAAAAATCAAAATAAAAACAAAACTGTACAGACACCTCAGCTTCAATTTGGAACTCATAAATAACTGCAACTTGATGCGCTGCATTTATATCAGGAGGCGGATTTCTTAACCAACCCCAAGTCACATATCCAGAAAACTGAAGTAAAACTAGTCCCACGTGATCTAAAGGTGATCTAAGGTAATCGTAGGAGATCTAAGGAGATATAATGACCTTCTGAAACAGATCTGGAATTTTCCTTTAAGTGAAAAGAAATTAAATATTATAAACACTTCTAGTAGCTGGTATCACCATTTTTAAATTCTACCTAAACAAAAAATTCAGTTCATCTTTCTAGTTCAATATAAATCCAATCAAGATTTACCTTAAACAAAACGACACGTCCGAATAGAAATACAAAGCTTTGAGTTACATCGAAATAAATTCAAAACTCTCCAGACACCTCAGCTTCAACCAAGAACTCATAAATAACTTCCGTCTATAATAAATTAATATCAGGAGGCGGGTTTCTTGACCAACTCTAAGTCACATATCCGGAAAATTGAAGTAAAACTCTCCCCACGTGATTTAAAGGTGATCTAAGGTTATCTAAGGAGAACTAAGGAGATATAATGACCTTCTCAACCATGCAGATGTGGAATTTTCCTTGAATTAAAAAAAAATTAAATACTACATACACTTTTAGTGGGTGAAATCACCATGTTTAAATTCTACCTAAACAAAAAATTCAGTTTACCTTTCAAGTTCGACATAAATCTTATTAAGATTTACCTGAAACAAAACGACACTTTTGAATAAAAATACAAAGCTTTGAGTAACATCGAAATAAATACAAAACTCTCCAGACACCTCAGCTTCAACCTAGAACTCATAAATAACTTCCGTCTATAATAAATTTTGAAAATCCAGCATCTTGATGCGCTGCATTTATATCAGGAGGCGGGTTTCTTGACCAACCCTAAGTCACATATCCGGAAATATTTAATTCAATCCTTTGAGAAAATGGCGGCTTTGTAGAAAAACAAAAAGAGGTCGGCGGCGCCAGGTGCATGAGAGGCGGCAGCGGTATCGAGTATTGGCCGTGACACAGCCAATGCTGGAAGCGGTGCGGACGCTACCACGTGCTTATTTCTAGGATACGGGACCGGATTCCAAATTTTAAACAATTTTTACTTTTGGTTATGCTAAAAACTGGCACTTTTTAATCTTACCCAGTTTTATCTATTATTATATTTGCATAAAGGTAAAAAATGACTTCAAGAATACATTTAGCAAAGCCAAATTTTATACCTTAAAAATGAGAAACAAACATTAAAAAAATGGCAGGATTAAAAAAATATTTTGTATAAAAACGCTAAATATCGCATTAACTAACAAACATTATTGGACTTTATCCACAAACAATATAAACATGAAAATTGCAACAGAAAAAGCAATCAAAAAAAAAACTAAAGAAACTTTACTAAGTTCAACCAGAAAAGTTCAAATCTGTACGTCCATTATATTAATAGATGTAAAAAACGACTTCAACACTGCCAAGTGGCACCTAATTATAAAAAAGCCTAGAAAATCTCGGGATAAGTGAGTACCTGGTCAATATTATCAAAAGTTAATTCATGGATAGGAACATCGAACAATCGAATCAACTAGGGTGAACCTGACCCAAGGAGTCCCATAGGGGTCTATTCTTGGTCTTCTTTTGTGGAATTTGTTGTACGATGGGATCCTGAAACTAGACCTCCCAGAAGGATGCATAACTATAGCCTATGCAGATGACCTGGCGCTGATCATTAGGGCAAATGAAAAAGATGACCTATGCTATAGAGCGAATGTGAGCCTTAGCGAAGTGTTAGGGTGGATGCAGAAAAATGGCCTGAGGTCGCTACCTTTAAAACTAAAAGTGTTATCCTAAAAGGGAAACAAAACAAAGATGGCATCTTGTTTAATATAAACGGGGAGGTGATTGTGCCAGACAAATACGTGAAGTACGTGGCCGTGTGGCTGGACGGTAGATTGACGTTCACTGAACATGTCAAGAAAACGTGTGAAAAGGCTAGGGAAAGGGCAAATGCGCTAGCTAAGATCCTGCCAAATATAGGTGGTCCAGGAATTGGAAAGAGGAAGATTCTGGTGGGGGTAGTCTCATCCATTCTGCTCTACGCTTCCCCAATCTGAAAGAAAGCACTGCAATTCAGTAAGTACAAGAAAATGCTTCTTTCAACACAAAGAAGCATGCTGTTAAAGGTGGCCAGAGCCTATAGAACAGTGTCCACAGAGGCCCTGGCGGTCATATGTGGGATCCCGCCTATTGATTTATTGATCGAGGAGAGAGCCAGTTTGCAGAGGACATGGACAATAACAGAGATAGCTAGACGGAATGAGCGCGATGAGTCTATCCGAATCTGGCAAGAGAGGTGGGACCATAACCTAGAGGTGGCCCAATGGACTAAGCGCCTGATTCCAAATATCGGAGTATGGGCAAAGTGTGACTTCGCCACAACAGACTATACTTTTTTAGCCAGTTCCTCACTGGACATGGGAGCTTCGGACAATATACAAAAAGGATTGGGAAAACGGAGGGTGAAACCTGCGACTTATGTAATGAGGAGCAGGTGGATAGCCCTCTGCACGCATGTTTTGTATGTCCAAAGTGGGCAACTTTAAGAGCCTAGTTAGCATGTGAATTGGAAGAACGGCACCCAGAACAGTTCATTGCTAGAATGTTAAAAGATAAAGAAAGCTGCCAAAGCTGGGATATGGGATACAATTATATTGTAACTGTTATGAAAGAAAAAGAAATGATTGGTAAAACAACATAGTAAGACAGCTTTTAATCTGATATGATGATATATCTGAACGGATGGTGCCAGGGTTAGAAGTTTCAGGGAGGTTTTAGTGGGAGTAGCGCCCCACACTACTCTTAATATAAGTTAAGAGTGCCATGCGGTTTCCTCCTAAAAAAAAAAAAAAAAAAAAATCTGTACGTCCAAAGGCTATAGGGTAGAAGAGGAGAAAAATAATAACATAATTGACCCAAGATTAAAATAAAAAGGTCTGATTAGATCAATAATCTATAACTTTTCTACTAATGGTTCACTGGTTAACTGTAGCAGAGTCAGCCTTCAATACTGTAAATGCAAGATCAGTAATAAAAAACAGATAAAACTTAACTATAGGCCTTGTTTTTCTTGCAGTTTGCTTTCCAATATTGATTTTAAAAATGAGCCATTCGCATGTATTTTACCTTTCTATCGTTACACATCTCGCACCCAGAGCATTGCAGCTTGTCTCTAGTTAGTATATTGTAACGTTTATTTATTTTTACAGTTTATTATTTAATTTATTTATACAACTAATACACTTAATTTATGTTATAACACAATTTATTTACAATATACTAATTTATATGAACACTGACATTGATTTATATAAACACTTATTTACTTAGACTCAACTCAAAACTCAACTGACTATATTTCGAATGTAAAGTCTATTTATATGCGCATCGAGTGATCGAGAAACACCTAGATCACTTCGCGTAAGGGCAGAGATCTTTCCAGTCGTATGTGTAAGTCCGGAACCTTCGATAATGGTTCAATAGAACATTCCACGGCGTCGCCCGCCGGTCGGACTCGCCCATTTGGCCAACCAGGACAGAGCCGGAGTCGCATTACAATATCCTCTTAATCTTCGTTGTCAAAAGAAACCTTGAAAAAACCGATAATAATTGTTCTGATTACATTGTAAGAAAATTACATGCTTGTAAAAAAATTGAATCATGTTTTTATCCGTGAAAGAAAAAGTACATATATCTAATTATTTGCATGTGTCAATACTTATTTAAGTGATTTGAAGAAAACCTGTAAGTTACTTTAGTGTTTGGAACTATGCAGTGCTGAAAATGGTCTAAATTGAGTTAGAAATCGTTAAGAATATAAGTATGTTCATATAAAGAGTAAAAAACTTTATCTGTTTATTTGTGTCTCTGTTTGTGGCACCGTGGCTCCTGAGTCACTAGACCAATTTAAATGCGTTTTTTTGTATTCGAAAGTCTTCTATATCGTTGTTGATCTTAGGCTACGGCCACATTGGCGGGATTTTAAACTGCGTTTCGTTCACGCAGCGTCAATTCTCGACATTATAAAAATAATAGACCACACCAGCAGTTTTTCACGCACGTGAAAACCGACTTAACGAAAGTACTCTTAACGAAAATCACGCCCCGTGAAATCCAACCCGCCTGTTAACCCAAGAGCGGGAGACCTTGAAGGTGTTTGGCAAGCCCAACTGACAACAGTGTAGGCTATTTTTTTGGCGTGTTTTGAAGACAAAACACAGCGTGAAATCCCGCCAAT